>JAWZYV010008858.1:0-655407 GCA_038373885.1 Cheiracanthium punctorium | reverse complement strand
CTCAGATTCGTGCTCTTAATTTTTCTTGGAATTTTTTCGCATATGCAGAACATAAATAAAGGTATTAAAACGTTTATTATCTAACAAAGATTAATATAGATATTTCATTAAACAAATTTACTAAACAAGTCCTTTAAGTGAAACATCGAAGAATTTTTAATTTTTATTTTTCTCGTACGCTTGAGATAATTTAAATGAAAGCTTTATTACCCTACACTCAAGTACATTATAATCTCTCTCTCTCTCTTTTTTTTTAACTGTCATATTTTTTTTTTTTTTTTTTTTTTTTTTTTTTGCATTACAACTTCAAAAATGATCGAGTGAAAGCCAAATTTCCTATTTCTCTTTCCTAACTACCATATAAACTTTTATGAAAAAATGCACAGTTCGAAAAAAATATAAGAAATAATAATAATTATATGGAACACTTTGCACATTTTATGAAGGACAGCGTCTTATATAAGGTTCAGGTAAATGAGATATATCTGACATTGGACACTTTATTGAAAATATGTAAACGGGGTCTTATCGCATGAGGAAATCGGGGCTGTGTCCAGGGCCTCATCTTGAAAGGGGCCCATTAGATAAATTATTTTTCGTTCATTTCTATCAAAGCTTTATAAAGAAATTTTTCAGATAAAGAAGTATAGTAAAAAGATAATCACTAATTTTACTATTTTTAGAGCACAAGCGTCACTCTCACTACCTGCTCATTATGAGAGGGGACAAAAAACAAAATATCTCTTTTTCCAATCTTCATCAGACAAAAATCTGGCTCTGGATGAGTGTCCATGTAAGCCACCGAGAAAAGAACTTTGGTTTCCTACAACGTTGCGTAGATTCCCGAGTACTTGGGGTGGAAAGAGGTGAGGGAGACCAGTTGGTCAGATTCACTGGACATGTGCTCCTACAATACAAAGTAATTTATCAGGCGGTAGGTAGGCTGTCACGTCGGCAGTTTGTTAATTACCTTGTTCCCCACGCCTTCCATGCGGAAATGGGGGGAAGCAGGTTTTTCTTGTGCATTTTCGAGAGATACAGATCCCATACACTGGAACTTTTTTGAAGTTATCACTAGGCAAACTCCAGGCCGCTCGGAGGGTTAAGGGATTCCACTTTTCAAATAAAGGCTTGCTTTACTTTTTCGCGGTCGAACCATTTCCCATATTGATTGCTGCTAAGTCAATGCTTCGAATGATTTCCTGAAAAAACGCTTGCAAAATGGCGTATGTTGGCACTTTGGCGAGGCTTAGATTTGAAATTGGATTTTATTTGAGACTGGGATATATAATGACACTGGTTATAGACAAAAATGAATGTTGGTATGTGTGTATGAGGTTGAAAAACTCCAGCACCGTTGAGCACCGTTGCACCATGAAATTTTGTTCACCGAAGTCTTTTATCATGGAGAAGCTTTTTATGCTACCCGTTTTCCTCTAACTTGCCACCAGGTGGCGCAGCAGAACGTCAAATTCTATTCCGTTTAGCCGTTTACTATGCGAATATCGTCCAACCGAATTCGATGAAAATTGGTACACGCGGATATTAGAACACGGAGAATATTTTTCAGTATCCATTTTGCTGTAACTTGCCGCTAAATGGCGCTGCAACGCATCAACTTCTATACCGTTCGACCGATCGGCATAAAATTTTTTATACTTACACATTTCAGCACGAATAATATATTCTAACTGTGTTCCTTTTGATGTTACTCACCACTAGATGGCACTGCAATGCATTATTATTTTAACTCGCCACTAGATGACGCTGCAGCAGGCCAAATTCTTGACCATTCAAACGGTCGCTATGAAAATCAGTATACATAGCTATTTGAACGATGAGAATATTTTGGCGTTATCCATTTTGCTATAACTCGCCACTTGACGGCACAGTAGCAAATCATTACTTTAATTAACCACTAGATGGCGCTGCAGTGTATCACTTCTTGACTGTGCAACTGATCGCTATGAAAATAGGTATACATAGATATTTGAACACGGGGAAGAGTTTCGCGTTAGATCTCGCGTCAACACATGTACTTCAGGGCTGTCCAGCTGATCGTCCTGAAATTTCGTTTTCATCGATATCTGAATGCGAAGAATATTTTCGCCGTTTCCGTTTTGCTAAAACTCGCCACTAGATTGCGCTACGCCGCATGGCCTTCTGCGCCGTACAAACGATTGTCTTGAAATTCGGTATGCATGGTTATTGAACACAATATAATGCGATATCCATTTTGCTATATCTCTTTATTACAATGAATAGTAATCACCACAAATCGTAATATCAGAAAGTTCATTCATTCCTGTGCGAAGAACGGGTACTTCAGCTAGTAATATATAAAATCCAAAGTCAATCTCAAAGTCGTATTTTGTATTATGACATAACTTAACAAAAAAATAAATTAAAACTTTTTTTTAAAAAGCATGTTGTATATTTTTAGTTTTTTTTCTCTCTTTTTTTAGCATTGCATGAATGTTTATTTATAATCTATGGTTCTAGAAAATTATAAATTTTCTTGGCGTCTAAAAAATTTTTGAAAAAGAAAAAGGAACATTGTCTAGTTGAGCCTAATATTTTGTTTAAAAAATGTATATGGTCTGATAAACATATAATAACACGTTTAAAAAAAGTAAAACATTGGTTGATGCATAAAAAAATAATACGGTTAATTTTAAAAAGAGCTATCCTTCTTAAATTCATCAAATATTTTCTTAAAAACAAAATATTTTGCTAATTAGGTATTTTTAATAAATTTAGTCCTATTGGTGTAAAGTCATTTATATAATAATAATTTTTATTACTTTAATTTGTTGATTAATACTTTAGAGAACTAACTACGGAGCTAATTAGGGTATTTTGGAAATCAATAAGGTGTTGGCCGGTTTGCGATATTTTGTCGTTGCCGATACCACACCAAAAACGTAATGGTTTTGGATTAAAAGTGGCACAGTGCTGGGCCGACGCCGTTATCGTTTTTGCCGACACCGAACGGGAGGAGGAGGACACCCGCAGGGGGGGAGCGACCGCCAAAGGCGGTTTACGCCAATACGCGCCCCCCAGGGGAAAAGGGAGGATCACCCCGGACCTAGGGCAAGCACCAGGATGCCGACCCCGACCCCACGTTCTTTATTTATTTCAAAAAATCCAATAATACAGAGCTCCCCAAGGGAGAATACCAAAACAAAGATACACAAAACCAAATTATATATATAAAAACACAGAACACAAAATTACAGAAGAAAATAAATCACAGAGATTTATACTAAAAACAAAACACCAAAGCAATTCATGGAAATTAAAAAGCACATAAGAAACAACCAAAATATTATATATATAATAAAATACAATTGGGCATAGCCTCTATGTTCAGATGGTTAAAAGCAAAGTTATAAAATCAAACCATACAAAGTAGTAGGTACATAATATTAAAACATTTACAAGATCCAAAACCACCATATTTACAAATAAAATATAGTCTGTGCATCATGATACCGGACCCTAAGTAAAAACATCATAACTTACATAAAATATCACAGAACCAGGCGTTTAAATTATAAACCATTATTTAAAAGTTATAATATCACAATTCTAAGTCGATACGGTTAACACAGTACAAAAAATCCCAACACCAGACAAAATCAAACACAGAATCTCAATTATAATACCATAAAAGCACATATTTTCTCTTTTTTTAAATTAAAATTTTAAGGTTATTAGCCATTTAAAACAAACTAATCACGCATCAATGATCTATATCTTATCCTCAGGTTCTGATATAAATCTCCTAATTTCTTTAAATTATTACTTTTACGGATAATCTTTAGAAATAAAAGGGGTGCATCTAAAGGAATGCCACATTGGAAGATGCTGAGTCCAGCACTGCAAGGGCCATAGACATAATGCAATGAAACACCCTCCTGCCCGCAGACACACAGACCATTATCATGCCTGTCCAGACGGCGCAGAAAGGCAGGGAAAAACCCTTTCCCAGTAATGAACGGAAGAACAACGTTGTTTTTTATAACTCCCTCAAGATCTACTTTTTTCCTATAACGGTATGTCTCCCTGCCGGTCTCCTCCACGTCCCAGGCAGTTTGCCAAGTATCCAAAATTTCCCGTCTTACTGCTTTCTTAACAGCAGAGACCGGGACAGGAATATCAAAATTGGTCACTGGGCAGTCCTCCAGGATCGGTCGCTTAGCGAGTACGTCAGCCCTTTCATTTCCCTCCGTTCCTCCGAACGGGAACCACCCCATCCTTCCGGCGTCCGACACACGCCCAGGCGGACGCAATTTTGTCGTTTTTGGTACCGCGTGAGCGATGTCGCCCCGGCACATTCTGCGCCGGCATGCCAGTGTCGGCCCAAAACTTATCCGATAGGGCTGTGTTTGCTGGGATATATATATATATATATGTATGTAATGTATAAAAATGTACTTTGGGTTTATTTTTTGGATATTGTTCAAGCGGCTAATTTCACTGTAAATTTTGCTCTCCTGTCATACTTGCCATGCGCGCTCTGGAGCCATGTTTTATTTCTTTGCTTAATTGCCAGACACCAGGTCGTTGATTCTGGGTTCTTTCCAGTGTGCGCGTGTTCCCACGCCTTTGTAACCCCGGATGCAGGTCATATTAATAAATGTATGTAATTCGATTAGAGATGAGAGAGAGGCGGAGTTATGTCTTATCAACCCACGTGGTATAGTGAGCGTAAATACGCCTCCACTTCGAAAATCGAGAGACTTCTGCCACTAGAACTGCTTAATTAATCCACGCGGATTTTCGTACCCGTCTCCCCTCCCCTCTTCTCACTCTATATTGTAACTTAAAGATAATGTTCAATAAACCGTTTTACCTGCCTTAGCTCTCAAACTTTACTGGAATATCTGGCGGATCAAAAAGGGGAGGGGAGACGGGTACGAAAATCCGCGTAGTGACTTTCGTTTTCAACAAAGGATTTGTATCAGAATCTAAATTTAATTCAAATGCAAGTAATATATCTCCACTCTTCCTACGGTCTTCTGGCACCACACAACGCAAGAATTTCCTTAGGCTAGCAGGCCCGGGCAGTTTAACAACCAATAATTGCATCTCTTTTAGCACATGTGATACTGTATAGAACACGTGATCCGAGGTTATATAAGTTGAAACTCAGCTCGGAGCACAGATTCTTCGTGACTTCACTTGCATGTAAAAACTATGTGAAATCAAATAAAAATATGTCTTCGTAATCTCGGAGTGTTTTTCTGTACAACACAGCCCCAGCCCAAGTAAACCGTTCTGCATCTGCGCCGGGCAGTCCTCCGACAGCGAGACCCCGTTGCTGTCGGAGGTCTTATATATATATATATATATATATATATATATATCTCTACTTATTATAAAAGAAGGTGTCTGTGTGTCTGTGTGTGTGTGTGTCTGTCGGCAGCGTTACGGACAAACGGCTACACCTAGAAACACCAAATTTGGTACTCGGGAAGATGTAAATATGTAGTTGTGCACCTCGAAGCGTTTTTTTCAAAATTCGACCTAGATTTTTTTTTATTTTATGTTTTATGCGATTTTTGGCATTTTTTCTCACCTAATTCGTAATGACGGCGGAAATTACGCTCGCAGCAAAACGGCATTTGTATCATCGGATAGAGGAGAAAATTTTCTTTTAAAAACAGTTTGTTCTGAATACGTAACATGATTTACCGATTTTTAGGAATTTTTTTACTAAGCATTTGCTTCGGCGAATTGTTTCATAAAATAATTTTAAAACTGTCGCATCTTGAATTCTATCCGTCATAACTTTTTGATATTTTGACAAATCGTAGAACATTCTTTTCTCCCTCTTTTAAAATGAAAACGAAAAAATTATGTAAATTAGATGAATTTTTATGAATTTTAATGCAGCCTAATGTGTAGAATTTAATAGCATCAACGCGATCTTACGCCATTCATTACATTGCGATCACGGCACGAGAATTTATCTTCGATTGTTGCCACAGAAAGGATTAGAAAAAAAGGGTTTTCTCAACCAATCGAGTTTTTAAATGGGATATCGGAATTTCAATTCGCAAGTGAGGATCTATGACGTCAAATGCTTTAAGATACGTAAAAATTACGCCATAATTTAAACTCATTTATTCCAGCTCTATTTTCAACACAAGAAGACGATATTTTGATTAAAATTTACTGTAAAAATAAACTAAGAAATTCACGATTATTATTATTAGAAGTGGTATTTTAATCTGGTGCTTATTTAAAAATTGAAATGTCTTCACGGTGCTGAAAATGTTCATTTTAAAAATTACAAAGTTCGTTTCAAAGCGCGATAAATTAAAGTTTTTCTATTTACTATTTTTATTTTTGACATTTAATTATGGCGCAGACGTTGCCTAACATATGCATGCAGGCTGCGAGTATAGTTTTATTTTAACGTTGAATTACGTTACTCCATAAAGGTCCTAAATAACGCAAAGTTTTAATGATACCGTTTGAAAACTACTGTGCGAAATATCGAAATTAACTCCCTCAACCAACTGGGGTATCCTTTACGGCAGTCAATCAGTGACGTCATAAATTAAAAAAATTCGTGAAATTTGTAAACTCTGCAACTCTGCGCCATGTCACAATCAAATCGGGAATAAGTAGCTCCTCGAGATTACACAGTTTGATGTTTTTCAGGAGACAGGACTATGGAGGATATAAAAGATATCGCTATATTAGATACATGGATATTTAAAATGGCCTCCCTTGGATATTTTCTCCCCACAATAAGATGAAATGGTTTGCGGCGCTAAATACGCCAATCTTATAAAACTATGTATAAATTAAATATATATGGAGAGTTTCCTTAATGGTAACTATTATGTGAAATGATTATTATTTATGCTAATGCGTAAATTGCAAAGAATCGCCATATAATCAAAAGATTCTATTGGGGCCAAATAATCTAAGCTGTTTCTTTTAAGGGAGCCTTGAAGAGGGAGAAGCGAAGATAGATAGTATTAATGTACGTAATAGGTAGTATTATTAGATGTGTAAAGATAATATGAATAAATCGCAATGTAATACGTTAATAAATATTTCTTGAAATTAAAAGTGTTTCTCCTTTTTCAGCGGTTGTCTTACAACCAACTAAACGAAAAGTAATTCTAATTAGCGTTAATATATCCCGCAGTAATTTCAACAGTAGAGATTACTTGAACTTTTTTAAAAATGAAATTCTGTTTTGTCACATGCAGATATGATTTTAGTAGTAAAATATTCGCTTATTCCCGTATGAAGAGCGGGTGCGCAGTTATCTTAAAAACATCTCTTGAAAATAGCATAAGTGAATTCAGAAGACCTCAAAACGTGCAAATACACCAAAATCTCGAAGTCGAATTTTTACATGATTACAATACTTTCCTTATATGGTACATGTTCGGAAAGAAATAAATGGTTGTCCATTCCATGTAGTGTCTTAGGTATTTAATGCTACAACTTGAGCCTAAAAAACAGTATGATGTAGAAATAAGACATTTTGAAAGCCAGGAGTTCTCTGCAAACCATTAAGCTTTCCACTTTTTTGATAGTGAATGACACTGACGTAGTTTTTTGAGTCATTATACTGCAATGATGCCAGGTTAATACTCGTGACGAAAAATTTACATCAAGAGTCAAATAATTTTGCTCTTATTCTTTAAATTCCACATCACGAATAAATTCGAATTACACATGTAAGGAAAATTTTCGTATCCTACCGTGCGAAGAACGGGCACGCAGCTAGTAGGTAATACACTCAAAGTAGCAACATTTCCAAATCTACGTTGACAAAGTTTAAAACTATTGTATTCACAATGTAATAAACATAATATTAGCAAGAACAAAGAATGTATTACGTGACAATGATCTGTTTTCCTATATACATATATATCTATATAAATAAAATTAGACTTTTGTCTGTACATTTCTTGGAATTCAAAAATTTTGCGATTTCTATCCGTTTCAAGCACCCGGTAATCCGATGCGACCCTCAAAAAAAAGTTTGTCTGTCTGTCATTCTGTCCGTGACGCTTTTTTTGTTTAAGCATCACGTAAAAACGACTGATATGAAATTGGGTATCATGATAGGTGGTCACTCAACTTAAAACATAGGCGTCGAATTTTTAAAAAATCGTGATTAGATTTTCAGATTTTGCGAAAATCGTTTCAAACTGCGTAAATTTGTGTTCAAGCATCACGCAAAAACGACTGAAGCGAATGATATGAAATTGAGTGTCATGATAGGGGGTCACTCAACTTAAAACATAGGCGTCCAATTTAAAAAAAATTCTGATTGGATTTTGAGATTTTGCGAAAATCCTTTCAAACTGCGTAAATTTGTGTTCAAGCATCACATAAAAACGACTGAAGCGAATGATATGAAATTGAGTGACATGATAGGTGGTCACTCAACTTAAAACATAGGCGTCGAATTAAAAAAAAATCTTGATTAGATTTTGAAATTTTGCGAAAATCATTTCAAACG
Source organism: Cheiracanthium punctorium (assembly GCA_038373885.1). NCBI lineage: Eukaryota > Metazoa > Arthropoda > Arachnida > Araneae > Cheiracanthiidae > Cheiracanthium > Cheiracanthium punctorium. Next base: position 646,904 of record JAWZYV010008858.1, on the reverse strand, counting down.
GCGTAAATTTGTTTTCGCACATCACGTAATAACTGCAAAGGTGAAAAAATGATATTTGGTGAAATGATAGGTGGTCACTCACCTTAAACTATAAGCATCTAATTAAAAAAAAATCCATCAGATTTCGAGATTTTGTGAAAATCGTTTAAAACTCAGTGAATCTTTCTTCCCGTATTACGTAATAACGACTAAAGCGAATGATATGAAATTGGGTCACACGATAGATGGTTGCTCAACATAAACTATAGGAGTCCAATTTTTTAAACATTTTTATTAGATTTTGAGATTTTGTGAAAATTCTCTCAAAATGCGTTTATATTTCTTCAAACATCACGTAATAACGACTAATACGAATGATACGAAATTGAGTGATATGATAGGTAGTTGGTAATCTTAATTTATAGGCGTTGAATTTTAAAAATATTTTGCTTACATTTTGAGATTTTTCAAAAATCATTTTAAAATGCTGAAAATTTGTTCCGGCATCACGAAATAAAGACTACAGGGAATGAAACGAATTTGGGTGACATGATACGTTGTCACTCAACTTAAATTCTAGGCTTCCAATTTTTCAAAAATGTTGATTAAATTTTGAGATTTTGCGAAAATTATTTCAATATGCGTAAATATTCGTTCGCGCATCACATAATTACGACTAAAGCGAATGAAATGATATTACTTAGTTATTCTCTAACCTGTAATATTTTAACAATACATGAAAATTATAACTTCGCTTTCTTTACTTTGGCAACATACTACATCCATTCTGTGTACTCCTACAATGCTGACGAAAGTTCTTGCTTTTTGGAAATTTTCATTCACTAACCCGTCGAGGACGGGTACTTCAGCTAGTATATAATAAAAGAAATGACTTTAATTTTCAGGTTAATGCTTTCACTCATTTTACTTCATGTATGCACACTTCTGTATTTAGAAATATTATCTCCAATCATAAATATAGAATAGAGTCACTGTGTACGATAGTTTTAAGGCCAATAACTTAACAGACCTATATAAAACTGCTCTAAAATAAAATTATCCAGGTAAATTTCTAACTGCCTTTCTAACTTAAAACCTGTATGTCCTAATCAGAATATTGGTTGGTGAGGATGGGGTTGGTTGTTGGTTCTTTCTATAAATTAAATTAATAAAAAAACATAAAAATTATAAAATATGTATCTATATATTTTATACAAAAAAAAGTATAATTAAGAATAGTTGATTACTGGTACTTTTTCCTTTTTATGAGTCTGTAACCAATATAGCCATACTAAGTACTTATTTACCTTTATATCTCACAATAATATTAGCATTAATAGCAATTAATAAATGTGTAATATTAATATAATTATTATCATTACTATTCTAATTAATTTCTACAGTTTTTCTACTTTTCCACAACTTCATCTAAGTACTTCTTAGCTACTGCAGCTTGTACTACGTTAAACATAGGTTAGCTATACTAGTGTTATATTTATTTCATTATTTTTTCATTTAATTATTTAATTTAATTATTATTTTTTTTCTTTTCTTTCCATACTTCCAGATTATTATTATTATTATTATTATTTTCCCACTCCATGGCATTAACTGTCTAATGATGGCATTTAGTTTTCTCTGATGGCATCATGCACTAGTACTGCCTCCATAACTGAGCTTCGATCTTCACGGCTGGTTCACTACCTCGTTGTTTATTTCTAATAACTATAGTCGCGCCCCCAGGTTACAAAATGACCCTATTTTTGGTCAGGTAACTTGCAGAAACCTAGCTATTATTGTTTTTTCGATTAAATTGAAATGTGTGTGCGGTGGCGCCTGACGATAGAGCACACCATTTCAATTTTCCATTCCATATCCGAATCATGTGGATACATGTGGTTAGGCTTAAAGCCCACCTAGTCACATTTGGCGCATTATGTCCAAATTTTCATTGGCTTTGAAGGCTCTATTTATACACTTTTTTTTGTTTAAGCTTGTTAATTGGCAACATGTGCTATCTGTTTTTTTCACGCTTATCTTGGGATTCCACATTACGTGAGTTAGCTATTCTATATTATATATATATATATATATATATATATATATATATATAACTAATAAGTAAAACACAATACATACTGCAAATATGACATACCTCGTATTAAAAATATAACAGCAGAAGCAATAATTTTGAACGTTAATGCAGTTAGTGGTAGGAGATTAAATAAAATGCAGAATGGAGATAGTCAAAATAAACAGCTGTATTTTACAAAGTATTCAAAATTAATAAAGATAAATAATAGATGCTGATTGAAAAGGAGTAACTGAAAGTAGTAACTGGGAAATTATAAAGCTATAAATGCGCTTTTGCAAGAAAATATAGCTTGTAAGAAGATTTAAAAAATAATTTCACGATGCAAAAATGGCATATAGATTCAAATCAAACACCCATAATTAAGTATTGAGAAGATATCCTATTTGTAACGCGCAAATGCAGCTATGACAAACAGAACAGAATATAACTAATAAGTAAAACACAATATATATTGCAAATATGACACACCTCGTATTAAAAATATAACAGCAGAAGCAATATATGTATATATATATATATATATATATATATATATATATATATATATATATATATATACATGTATACCGAGTGAGCCAAACATACGTGGAAACTTTAATGATTTATTTAAAAGAACAGTGTTAAAAATTTGTAGCCTGTATAGAATTAGAAGAATTTAACAACAAAGTTGTATTTCCAAAGTTATCGATAACTGGAACTCTCAGAATCTTATCAATTTTTTTAATTAGATACCTATAGATCACGTTGAGTGATCACCGATCAAATCGCTAAATTTTTTTTTCATTTGCTTCAGTCAATTTTACATGATGCGCATACGGAAAAAGCCTCAAGAAAAGCATGACAGAATCGCGAATCTCGGTACCAAATTTTCAAAGAATTGCTATTTGGTAGAACGATTGAGCAATTTTAACTCGCCGAGTGGCGGTTAAGCAAATTTCGCAAATACGTTGTTTAAAACTTCAAAAATAAGTTTCAAAACTTCAAAAATAAGTTTCAAATAGTGCTATCTTTGCAAACACTTTCATTAACAGAGTTGCAAATGTAAGGAACTTGAATTCGACCAGACTTTTTCTGTCGCTCACACCAAAGCTCGTGTCCCCGGCAAAATCTTAGAAGTCTTTTTTGAGCCACATAGTATGATATCGCGTGAACATTTTTTTCTTGTCTATCATGACAGATTAACATCTGTCTGGATGGACAAGAAAATAAATGTAGACATGTAGAGAAGTAATAGATGGAGCGATCGTCCTATTATATCCATGGAAATTCGAAACTAAGACAACAGGTTACAGGGAAAAAAAAATTAACAGATTTAACTGTTTATCCACATCTTTTTTTTCAAATCAGGCATTTTTCCCGACTAGAAAGCAAGACGATAGAGAAGGGAAAGGATAAAATAGTTTTTGCAGCACAATTTGCACAAGTCACTTGACTTGCACTTGTTTAAGTTTAGGGCTACAATTGCTCCCCTCACGTATTTCCTTCTCTATGGCTACAGACACCTAGGGCTTTTCTATACTCAAACTGAAAGTAACGGGCACTGAACTGAGTTACTATATCGTTTTGGATAAATTCTCAGATACACCCCCCCCATCCCAAATAAAAAAACATCTGAACCAAAGCAACGTTTTGGCGGTTAATTGATGATGTAGAGACCAATAAAAGATAATTTAATATTTGTAAGCGTTGATTATTATTGCTGACAGTAAATAATGTTTTATGAGATTATCTACAAATTAAAACGGGACCCAAATTTTAAAAGTGCAGTAAATCACAAATGACTTTTTAATGAAAATTCTGAAAGCGGTAATTTCCGAAACTTTGGATGCATTTCATACATTTTTTCCCCAAAAATACTTATAAAGCACAAAAATAACGAAAGTGATGTTTAAAAAATAATTATGACAAATTAAATCATTTAAAAAAAGCATATATTGGAACATATATAAATTTTATTTCGATTAGAATCCCTATACTTCAAAACCCTCGAATATAAATTTTGGTTTCTTTCGGAACAGTATTTTTGAAAATATCAACTAATAAAACTAAAATCGAAACTTAAAGTAATGTGTGCTGGATTTGCATAATTTTGTAGCAAAGCTAGCTATTATTACAGTTACAATCATTCCTTTAATAAGTAATAGTTGTATAAGAATTAAATAACAGTTCATAACTGGGTTAAATAGAGGCTAAAAGATGAATTTTGAAAATGGAGTTGTACTGCGAATTCCAAAATTACAAAAAAAAAAAAAAAAATGTAAAATAGCCCTCAAACGAGACAGAAAAAATTAAGGTATAAATAGGCTCGAACAACTAATGTTTGAGATATTTAAAGATATAAACATTGCATGCGTCTGTATTTATTAACTTTATTTACATGTTAGTAAGGGGATACTGTTGTTAACGGATAATTACTGTGGAAATTTCAGAATCCCTAAATATCAAATTAGATGTGACGCTTGCACTGTTCTCAAAGGAAGAGTATGAAACACGCATTAATCATCATAAAAACTCCGAAAAAAAATCTTTTTAATGAGCTTTAATAATTTTTTTCAGATAAATTATGAACATAAAAAGTATATTAAAGGTAGTAAATGGATCGAAGGTGATACTTATTTACTGCTTTTTTGCATGGAGGTAAAAGATAAGAACAAACAATAGTAAATTTAATGATACTCCCTCTGTAAAAACTACTGGTGTGAAAAATGACGATAAGGAACCATAGACAAATTATTCAGGGATTTAGTGTTGAAATTATGATAGAGTGTGTAATAATAATTAAAGGTAAAACATGACACAGCATTATTTTTCAAAGCGATAAGATTATAGATACACCATTAGTGATGTTATCGGCACAAACATAAGGTCTAGGCAGAAAGTATATATAAATTTGCAAAGGAATAAAGTTATTTTACTTTCTGTATCTATTTTTATGATTATTGATATTCGTATGTTTATGTTCTTTCGCAGTCGCATTTTCGGAAGTAACATAAATTAGAGCCAATGAAGTATTATCAGCTCATAAAATTAAGCTTTGCAGCAAATTAAGTTCTGTTCTGATTTGTTTTCTCTTTTCGCAAAACCGTTGGATGTTCGGTTCATTTATACATGTTGAATAACCTCTAAATCGCCTCATACGGCTGGAATCAGTTAAATTCTTTTCAAGCTTTACAACTTATTTTCAGGATTAATTGAATGTGTTTATCGGTTTATGCCTACCAGTCTGTCTACTGTCTCATTCAGAAAATATTCTCATTTTGTGTAGAAATATTTATGTGTTATGCATATTTAATCTGTCATGTTATGAAGATAAGATATTATGTGGCTCTCATAGTTATTTTTGCTTTTTTATTACTTTCACAACTAAATCATAGATTAAATATCGCTTAAATGAATTAAACTGATTTAAAACAAATCAAAATTAATACAGTATTTTTAAAGTTTATAACATCGTGTACCAGATTAGAAATATTGCATTTGACGAAAAAAGATCATTTACAAGGACACCACTAAGAATTCCAATGAATTGCGGTCAATGAGAGATAATTTTCTGAAATTCAACTTAAAGCCACATCGTTATTTAAAATAAAATAAAGTTTATGTTTTGAAAACGGGCAATAACCTGTGCTTCATATTAATTTAAAAGGTCTTGCAAAATAGTATTAATACAAACCTACATTGGTCCTGGGATGTCCTTGTTAGAGGCAATTATGCGGCCTATACTTTTGGCTGCCACTCGGCAACGCTTGTTGTCGCCGTTGTTATGTATAGAAGGTTTTCATTGCTAAAGGCGCCCAATGGCTAACTCCTGTACCATAAGGCACATAGGTATACTTCCAATTGAAAAAAAAAGTTTTAAATTTAAAATCAGTTATCTCAGGAACATTTAAGTCAAAAACTTTATTCGAGTAAAAATTACGTCCCTCCCTATAGACGATAGTCCTACCAGTTGTATGTAGCGAAATTTTCTTCTTGCAAAATAAAAAAAATCACCTTTTTACGACCGAAATTCAGAATTATGCAGTAAAAATCTTGACTTAACTTAATTTTTCATACGTAATAATGTCCCGTTTCAGAAAATCCTTAAGGTACCATACAAATATTGAAATTTCATGGCATTAATATGGCAGCAGTTCATGAACATTAAATTGTAATACTTTAATAGATTTAAAAACAGTTGTATAAGTTAGTTTGTTCTTTTTTTATGAAGTTTATGATGTTTGTATCTAATTTAGAGTAGAAAACGAGCGACGCTGTTAATTAGTAATGCATACACTGAAATGTGTTACTTTACCGAAAAGCTTACAGGATTAAGCGAGAGGCTACCAGAAAGTAAGCTATAAAATTATTGAAAGAAAATCACCCATCTGCTACTACTGAATTGTGAAGTGCTTGAGAAGCCGGGAGCATTCGAGAACGTAATAGATCAAAAAGAATCACGCACTTAACAAAGCATGAACTTGTGGAGGATGTCCTACCGAGAATATGATCTTGCTCATCTACAATTTTGTACAAGACGCGTATTTGCGAAGCATGTGGCTATTCTAAAGTATGGACCATTTTAAGTACATATGGTGCATATTCATATCGCCTCATATTGATACAAGAATTATTGGCCGGAGACAAAGAAGTTAGATATTTTATTTCTAAAATTTTATTTTAAATGAGCAAAACGATAATCCTTTGTTCGTTAGTGACATCGTGTGGACTGATAATAGTCAATTTACATTGGACTTTATCTAAATTCGCTGTCCATCAAGAGGAATAAAACACAAACAAACAATTCTTTACCCGATAGATGTTCGAAAACAGGATCCAAACTTATATGATTGCAAGCATAAAAGTTTGCATCCATTTTTGAGAAATTCTTGGAAAACGGTGCTGTAAAAGGCATGATAAGAACATTCTGATGCCACAATAATATCTGAAATTTTGATATTAAAGTAAATTAAAAAAAATATATATTAAAAGGTCACTAGTTTTTTTCTCGATTCCCCTTCAAGGTTTTAAGACTTGCATGATCTGACAGGGCTATTTATCATAAATTCAAAATGTTTACAATTACAGTAGTTTGCGAATACACAATATGTACTGGGTGGCCATAATTAAAATGCAAGTGTTCAAGGGATGCTGGAGAGAAAACTACCGGGAATATTCGAGTGAAATTTGGTATCTACACGTTTCAGAACATGCGCAATTCAAATATCCAAAAAAGAAAATCGCCATTTTCACCCTATAGATGGCGCTGTATTTATGCACCACGGTATTTATACAGGACGCAGCACCTCCTCGTTAAAGCTGTTAAAAAGTTGCTACTTGTTACCTTTGGTGCGGACCGAGTCATAAGCAGAGGTTTCGACAACGCTTGGCCCCCACGTTGACCGGAACTTAATCCTTGCGACTTTTATCTGTGGGGACATCTGAAAAATATGGTTTATAGAGAACGACATGCTTCTATTGCTGAATTTAAATCTAGCAGAACGACACACGTGAGGTGCGTTACACCAGAGATTTTAAATGCGACGGTGGACCATGCTGTTTTACGTTTTCAGCATGTGGTTGCTTCGGGTGGTTCAGAAATTCAGTACATCATGTGATAATTTCATTGAATAAATAATGGTTCAATTGTTTTCCAAAGCATCTTTATGGATTGTTTAATTTATGATCGCAATTGACGTTAATATTTGATTACAAGGTACTGTAAAAATTTAATTACTGAAGCGAATTGTATAGAATTTTGATAAACTGTAAATAATGTTTATATTGTTTACTAGCTGAAGTACCAGTTCTACGCACGGGAATGAATGGACTTTTTGATATTACGATTTGTGGTGATTACTATTCATTGTAATAAACAGATATAGCGAAATGGATATCGCGTTATATTTGTGTCCAATAATCATGCATACCGAATTGCAAGGCAATCGTTTGTACGGTGCAGAAGGCCATGCGGCGTAGCGCAATCTAGTGGCGAGTTTTAGCAAAACGGATACGGCGAAAATATTCTTCGCATTCAGATATCGATGTATACGAATTTTCATGACTATCGGCTGGACAGTCCTGAAGTTCATGTGTTGACGCGACATCTAGTGGTAAGTTATAGGAAAATCGATAGCGCCAAACTCTTTCCCGTGTTCAAATATCTATGTATACCTATTTTCATAGCGATCATTTGCACAGTCAAGAAGTGATACACTGCAGGGCCATCTAGTGGTTAATTAAAGTAATGATTTGCTACAGCGCCGTCAAGTGGCGAGTTATAGCAAAATGGATAACGCCAAAATATTCTCATCGTTCAAATAGCTATGTATACTGATTTTCAAAGCGACAGTTTGAATGGTCAAGAATTTGGCCTGCTGCAGCGTCATCTAGCGGCGAGTTAAAATAATAATGCATTGCAGTGTCATCTAGTGGTGAGTGAGTAACATCAAAAGGAACGCAGTTAGAATATATTCTTCGTGCTCAAATGAGTAAGTATAAAAATTTTTATGCCGATCGGTCAAACGGTATAGAAGTTGATGCGTTGCAGCGCCATTTAGCGGGAAGTTACAGCAAAATGGCTAGTGAAAAATATTCTCCGTGTTCTAATATTCGCGTGTACCAAATTTCATCGAAATCGGTTGGACGTTATTCACATAGCAAACGGCTAAACGGAATAGAATTCGACGTTGTGCTACGGCACCAAGTGGCAAGTTAAGGAAAATGGATAGCATAAAAACCTTCTCCATCATAAAAGACTTAGGTGAACGAAATTTCATGGTGATCGGTGAAACGGTGCTGGAGTTTTTCAACCTCATAAACACATACCAACATTCATTTTTATCTATAACCAGTGTCATTATATATCCCAGTCTCAAATAAAATCCAGTTTCAAATCTAAGCCTCGCCAAAGTGCCAACATACGCGATTTTGCAAGAGTTTTTTCAGGGAATCATTCGAAGCATTGACTTAGCAGCAATCAATATGGGAAATGGTTCGACCGCCAAAGAGTAAAGCACGCATTTATTTGAAAAGTGGAATCCCTTAATACAGCCGAATTTTTTAAAATTATCAACTATAATGTGTTTTATTCATCGTTACTCCGATGTACTAAATGAGAAGATTTCAATTTTCTGAAATTTGGCGGAATTCCCCCAACTTAAATCAATGTACTCAATTGGCGAGAATTCTGATGTTAGATCGCTTGAAATCCCTTAATAACTGCATTATTTCATCAGGGATCATTAAAATTTAACGCTGTATTCCAATAAAACCTTTGCACTTGTTTTCAAAAATCTATTTCCTTAAGCTCTCAATAAATTGCGCCAAGCCGAAAACTGTGCAAACCGCTAGAACTCACTTACTCAAAATCGATATTTCAGCCACTTTATTTTTTCGCCAAACTAAAAAATTTTACACATTAGCCTCGAAAATCTTCAATTCTTATTGTTTTGCGTATAAAACATTTCATTCCTGCTCTGATTTCCCATGCACACGATATTATAATTTAAAAAAAAATAACCTTACGAATATAAACTAAGAAAAAAAAATCATTATTATTCTTTTATTTTTCTATGAGAATTTAAAACATTTTATTCGGCAACATCGCCACACATGGCAACCACGATCCTTATTTCACACTTTTTGCACTACAGGGGTTACAATTACGGAAAGCTTTTTGCGTGGAGAGCATAAAAAATCTCTTAAATTCCGGGAACGTGTGGACTTTCAAAGTTTTAAAGTGGACTACGATTTATTCTATATTATTTTATATATCTGTGCTAAATTTCAGGCCGATAGGTCCATTTTTGTGGATTTGTATACGAATCAAGTCCACAAACAAACAAACAAACAGAATTTCATTTTTATTTATAAGATATGCCACTTAGAATGTCCTTATGCTGTGTCTATCGGTTTTGGAAGTTGTATGTGCCACCGGTGAGCGTTGAAATACGGCACAGCACCATCTATAGGGTGAAAATGGCGATCTTTTTTCATATTTGAATTGCGCATGTTCTGAAACGTGTAGATACCATATTTCACTGGAATATTCCCGGTAGTTTTCTCTCCAGCACCCCTTGAACACTTGCAGTTTAATTATCACCACCCTGTATTCGCAACTACTGTAATTGCAAATAATATAGTATGTTATTGTTTGCATAATACAGTATCTTATTTTTGCAAATAATATAGTATGTTATTTTTTATTTACACAATATGTAAATAAAAAATAACATACTATAATATGCAACACTTTCATGTAATGAAACAATATAGGCTAATACTAGAAAATTATATAATTGTGAGAATTTAAGTAAGCTCAAAGGAAGCAAATGCGAATAACTTACAAGGGCTGGCCATGTGATGTAATGAGGGCATGATTTAACTAAATGAATATTGATCAACAAGGAATGCGAATGCAAAGTCAGAAATTATTCAACAAAACGAGGAATCGACCAGCGGGGAAGAAGACCATCTGGTAAAATGAGAGAGGAGGTCTAAGAGAAGAAAACAAGATAATAATTTTGGATGTCGAGACAATGAAAGAGTGAGGCACTTGAATCAGGAAGATTTGAAGTAATAAGAAAAAACAAATGTTCGAATTTAGGTCTCCAAACTGAGTCCAGAGTCATGAAAAGTTTAATGCATTTTTTCTCTCATTTCTTCCTTGACTAATGTTCACAAAAAACGAAATACCGCAAATCAAATTTTCTCCGAAATTACGCTTTAATACGGACAAATCAACTTTTTGTCTATTAAAACTCCAGCCATAAGACAATATTAAATTAAGTTGAAGCATTTTTGTCTTAGAAAATGAAAGAATTTGTGTATTTTCAATAAATGCTATTTAAAGATCAAATGGAATTTTTTATTAACACTTTCGGACCTGATTAATAATTTCTCTTTCAGTTTAGTATTTTTTATAATAATCTGTACTGAATTTGTAATTACATTTTATTAATAAAATATCCTGATGTATTAGTTTTTTATGAAAATTGGTTTTTCTTTCTGTGCATAAATTCGGACAACCATCCTAAACGATAGTGTATGGGTAACCAACTTTTCCGGTTTTGGACGTGTTTACTAAGAGCAGAGAGAAAAATAATGTTTCCAGTAACAGGTAATTAATTGTTTTATCTACTAAAAGTACTTTTTATGAGTGCGTGGTATTGTATTTTTATTTTCAAAAACGTTTTCGTATGTATATTTATATACAATCAATATGTGCAAAACAAAAATATACCATTCCAAATCTTTATAATTAGAAAAAATCTATAAATTAATTAGTAAAAAAACTTATTGAACCAACCTCTTTTGGAAGAGGGGCGGTCCATAACACACACACACATACACACAGACACATACACACACACAAAATAGCCCGATTTCAAAATTAAAAACTTAAAATTAAAGATCCGTGAAAGAATACTTAATAAATAATTTTGAAATCGAGCAATTTTGTGTGTGTGAGTAATTTTATGGACCGCCCCTCTTCTAAACCAGGTTGGTTCAATAAGTATTCTTACTAATTAATTTATAGATTTTTTTCTATTATAAAGGTTTGGAATGATATATTTTTGTTGTAACCAGTTTATATGTACATCATGTAACCAGTAAAAGTGTTCTGCAGGAATTTCTAAATAGTAGTTGCAATAGCTGGTAGCATACAGTAGCGTACACAGACTTCCTTTAAGGTCAAGGGGTAATGGGCGTAATCTTAATGTCAAAAGGCGTAATTTTTATGTTGAAAATTAAACATTTATTGACTTTAAATTGAAATATCTTCGACAAGTTTCTGTTAGATCCCCAAAATGCCTCCCCGTGTACGCCACTGCTAAAAAATGGCATTGCACGTCAAAATCAATCTACGATCATCATGTATAGCTATAAACTAACTTTCTGCAAGCAGAACCAGCGTAGTCAGGGCGTCTACTAAATTTCTAAAAATCAATTTCCTGACTTTTTGCAGACTTTTGGGAGCTTCCAGAAAAAATTCTTGACCATAGATGCAGTTTACTTTGGGAAATCCCTAACAGTATAACCTCTTTTTTATGTTATAACATTTTTCTACAACGTACTTGAAATAAATTTTGACCTGGAATACAATTATGGATGTACTTAAGTCAGATAGTAGATAGTTCAGATTTCACTAATAGTGAACAATACTATTAGTGTTACAGGCGATACTTATGAGATATATCTAAATGACAATATTAAATACAGATGCCGAATTTCAAACATAAATATATTTTAGTCTACTACACTTCAAATATGCAAGAAAGATACAATACTAGTGAATAATTTATCATTTGTCATAGACAGATAGCTATTTTGCTCGTGTGTCACAAGAAATACCTCACTACAGAATGTGAAACTGGTGAATATGGATGCCAATTTATTATAGAAGCCTGCCATCACAGTGCTATCTCTTAAATGCTTTTGTAGTGACTTCTTTTTCTAAATTTCGAAAATTCTTACTTCTTACACAATACACATACTGTTTGCTGCAGTCTTCTATGGATCTTTGTTCTGGGGATTTTTAATTTTGAAATCAAGGTGTTATTTTCTTTACACTCTATGTAAACGACTTAAAGAAAAAGAAAAAGAAAAGAAAAAAACAATTTCTTTCCTTCTTACTTTCAAATATTGTGTAAAATATCTGTGTGGAAAATCCGATCAACAGAATATCCGACTTTTGAAACTGATAGAGTAAAAAGAACTTAAGGTATGCTGTAATTTATAAAAACATTTAATGTAAGCAAGAGTTTGTACAGTGTGTTGTTTTGTGAGTAGATGCCGATCTCTAAATCCACAAAGCATCTGTAGTGTGTTTGAGTTATGACAAGAAACGTAAACATGAACTTTTTGAAAACTTTAATAAATCTGAAATGCAGATTATATAGAAGTGTTTTATCTTTGGATAATCATTTTAGGATTACATATTCATGAAATGCATGTGAATGTGCATCTCCGCAAAGTTTGATTTAAAAAGTTTGTTTTTCAAACTCTTTTGAATTGCGAAAGAACTTTTATTTTGTCACTTCTTAAAAAGTTTTTAAAATTGCATATTACAAAGAATTACATTTTGGTGCTTAACATTTTCTGGGAGAAAAATGAAGGAAATAGAGCCGCGTTCAGTAAAAAAGGCAGTCTTTTTCTCCCTTCGACATGACAAACAGAGCATAATAATAAGCTTATGGTTTCCTAAATTGTACAAAACAATGGCACCATCTTTCACGTTTAAAATTAGGATTTATTTTGAAATTTCTTAAATTTATGGTCGGATTCAGAACCTTCAAATTTCGTATAATACTCCCTGTCATTCGATGACAGTAAGCACACTCTTACTGTCATTACTTAAATCGAAGCACAGTCTTATTTTCATTTGCTTTAGTAAGTGTTTAGTAGTTATAATCAAGCTGTAGTACGACTATTCTTTGGGGGTTCAGGATCAGGGCCTGATTAAGGCAGAAGTGCAGGGCCCAATCAGCTGCCCTAGGCCCCCAGTCAAAGGGGACCCCCAAAATCAAGAAATGCAATATTCTATTTTGCAGAGTTATGTTGTTTCTGGAAAAAATTTCCTACTTCAATAATTCTCCAAAAAGCTACTATACTATGCTGAAAATAAAGTTTTTGGGTAACTAGGCAAACAAAATATTTTTAGTAAAATGATGAATATCAATATGATAATTTTGGGGGAACCTTTTGTACCGCCCCAAATGATAATATTTTCATAAGTACCATTTTATCTGTGTTACTATAAAAGTTTTTATTATTTTAATTTTGATACATCTTGCGCGCCATCATTAACATAACTGAATGGTGATTTCCATGGGGATTTTTTAAGAGGGCCACAGCTTCTCCTGCATTATTCTCTACTTTCCATTCTTGCAATAGAAACTGTAATTTTTCTAGACGGGGATGAGAGTTTTCTAAGGAGTTGCTATCCACAACGGGTTCTCCTATCTGTCATCTCATTAAAGTTCCTGTTGCAGAATTCATAACGTACTCATTACTGTATTCGAGTGCAAGCCGAATTTGTTACTTTGCATACTTGAATAACTAATACGTCAAAAAAACTATAATAATAGTCCAGTCATTTGGTTAAAAAAAGGGGTCACCTGGAAAGTTTTCCGGGAATTTTGAAAAAGGGCAATTTTATAGATTTCGATGTGCTCTTTCCGAATTTCAACTTTGCCCCCTCGCATCTTTGCCGCTCGCGCCGCCATATTCGAAAAATGGTGCCTAAAAGCAGTTTTTTTGACAATATTTCCTTTTCGACTCATTTCACACAAAAAAAAACTATAAAAAAAGAAACTAGAGAATTTTCCCTACAATTTATGTAATTACCCTTTTTATCGTAAAATCAATAGTTTTGGCTTACGATCGTCTTTAAGTGTAGTTCAGTATGCGTTTTGTCCAAAAAACTCATTTCCACACCACCTTCTGAGGTAGAGTAAGCGGCATGTTTTATTTTATTATTTTTGTTTTTTTTTTTATCGTGGTATCCCCAGTAGGCCTAATCCACGTGCATCTACCTAATCCAAAATTTAGCGCATTCTCCTTCGCTTCGCTGTTCTTGATGGACCAAGCATTGCAAGTTCATTGTCCCTAGTACCGATCGAGATGTCACAGCCCGAAATTTCTTCCACACCAGTCGCGATTGGATTATCAGTTTCATCGAAATCCTCTTCGTTCTCTTGATTTCATTACACGTTTGCTCGAAAATAGTCACCGATTTTTCCTCTTCATCGATATCTTGTAATGGAATTTGAGAGTTATCACAAGTACCGTTGCAATTCGTGCATATAACGAAGCACTTTAATCATGCCTTTCTGCATCCACATGCTTCCTGACATCTTTTTCTGCATTTGCGAGAAATAAGTTTCAGATAAAGAGTCAATGATCCCAACTGTGTCAGAAAATAAATTCCTCGGCAATGATGCAAACAAGAACCGGCTCATTGGAATGTTAAGACAATATTTGAAGCTGAGAACTTCATGGTCAAACAAGCCACGGAAGATGCAGATACGCTAATAATAAATACCGCAATAACAGTTTCATCGGCATTTGATTCCGTACTAGTTGTCGGCGAAGATGTAGATCTTCTTATTCTTTTGACCGCTCTGTCTACGTGCTCAAACATATATATTTTCAATCCAGGAAAAGGAAAAATTTCGCAATAAATATATTCAACAAAATGTATCATAGATAAACCAGCCGCAGATCATATTTTAATCTTGCATGCCTTCAGCGGCTATGATACAACATCAGCATTATTTAATCAAGGAAAAATGAAATTTATTTATGTACTCCGAAAAAATGCAGGTTATCCAGGTATTCAAAAATCCGAATGCTGATCCAGAGATCATTGCTAAAGCTGGAGAACGCTTCCTTCTTGAATTATACAGTTACAGTTATGTGAAAAGTAAGAAAAGTATGTCTTAAAACACAACTATAGATGTGCATACTTCACAACATCAGCATATACAAGTAAATTTAATATTGCGTCACTATCACCAACAGAAGGAGCAAAGAGACAACATTTGTTCCAAACCTATCATCAGGTTCAGCAGTGGTATGGGAATGGACAAAATGCAGAGCAATGGGGTTGGAAAAGAAACAAGGACGGACTAATTCCTGTCACCCCACTCGAGCTGCCAGCTCCGGAAGGCTTGTTACAACTTATTTCTTGCAAATGCAGAAAGAGATGTTAGAAAGCCTGTGGATGCAGAAAGGCTGGGTTAAAGTGCTCCGTTATATGCTCGAATTACAACGGTACTTGTGATAACTCGCAAGTTCCATTACAAGATAGTGATGAAGAGGAAGAAACGGAGACTATTTTTGAGCAAACGTATGATGAAATCGAGAACGAAGAAGACTGCGATGAAACTGATAATCCCATCGCGGCTGATGTGGAAGAAATTTTGGACTGTGGCATTTCGATCGGTACTAGGGACAATGAACTCACAACACCTGGTCCTTCAAGAACAGCAAAGCGGAGGAGAATGCGCTAAATTTTGCATTCGTTAAATGCACGTGGATTAGGCCTACTGGGGATACCACGATTAAAAATAAAATAAAAAAAACCCAAAAAACGCCGCTTACTCTACCTCACAAAGAGGTGTGGAAATGAGTTTTTAGGCCAAAACGCATACTGAACAACACTTTGCGGCGCTCGTATGCCAAAACTATTGATTTTACGAAGAAAAGGTAATTACAAAAATTGTAGGAAATTTTCCCTATTTTCTCTTTTTGCAATTGTTTTTCTCGTGAGATGAGTCGGAAAGTAGATATTGTAAAAAAACTGCCTTTAGGCGCCATTTTTCGAATATTGCGGCGCGAGCGGCAAAGATGCGAGGGGGCAAAGTTGAAATTCGGAAAGAGCACACCGAAATCTATAAAATTGCCCATTTTCTAAAACTCCCGGAACATTTTCTAGGCAAAACTACCAAATGACTGGACTATAAGTGTAGCTATTATTATATATTGTAATATGTACCTTTTATGACAGTTAATTTATGCATGAAATTCGCCTTACACTCAAATTGTATGAATGTATGTTGGCTTAGTCGGGTTCAATTCGTGATTGGTGGAATTCTAGGAATATTCGGAATTCTCGAAATACTCAGCTAATCCTTTTTGTAAGTGGCACACAATGTTAATACACAGTTAACTGTAACAGATTTAACACAATCGCAATTTGCTATCCGCTTTTATGTTAATTTTAAGAACAAACTAGAAAAGGTAAACTGCGTTGCTTTAACAAATACAGTGGATTCGCAATAACTGAAAGTCTCATAAGTCGAATATTTATTTATCTCGAAGTTTTCATGAATTCAAAACATAGTTTAATACTTTTGACATAAAATAATTTCTATGTTCCGAATTTTTCCATCTCGAAGTTTTCTTAAAAGATTCAATTTCATTTCTAGCTTGGAAAACCCATTAAATAAGAGTAAGAAAAATGAAGCTCAGAATTAAATATTTTTCTCTTTAAACTTGTCCAGTTCAAGAATGGGAAGAAACTTCCATGTATATTTTTCATATATTACTTAAAATACTAATAATTCGTTTTTATTATAGTAAAATACTATAATAATAAAAGTAACAACATTTTTTTAAACTATAAAAATTAATTTTTCCATGAAAAAAGAGGAACGATTGCAAATACCAATAACTAGAACTGCTTGCGTGGTCCCTTCGGACGTGAATTGCCTGTACTACAAAATATTTTGTTTATATTTAGTGTTTCTGTTTTGAATTGGGAAGGACGCGAGACCATGCGAGAGGAGAAATAGCTCAGGTCTCGTCTCGTCTCAAACTTTCACATCCAAGTATTGTCTCGCACCCTAAGTTATCGGCTCGCGGTCTCGTCTCGCATCCGTGGGTATCGTCTCGCACCCGTAGGTCTCGTCTCGCATCCGCAGGTATCGTCTAACGGTCTCGTCTCCTGCGAGACCAGTCACTCATTTTGTCTGACGCCCAAAATGTCTTTATTTTTACTTTCTTCCATGAAATAAATAATTTATTTATTTCATGGAAGAAAGTGAAATGTACAGTCGTCTCACGTTTATCACCGTTTCACACGTCGTCTTAATGGCGTATCTAAAATGTTTTTTTATGGAGGGCGGGGCGCAAAACTTGAATACCTTAAAAATTGCATGAAATATGCCATTGTCAGGTAAGAAAGCCATTTTATCTAGTGTAAATATATATCTCTCCGAGGGGACGTGCGACTCCTGCACCCTCCCCTTGGATGAGCCCTCGCTTCATATTTACTTCCGGGTGTGAAGTATCAAAATGTAATTGCATGCAATGGAATCTTCTTGTGAGTTATTTTTAACAGGAAATAGGGATGGTTGCTAGGCATACTTGAGAACAGGGCCGGACTGGGGCATCCGGCAGTCGGGTGAACGCCAGATGGGCCGGTGATTTGTTGGGCCGCAAGGGCTGTCCTCGGGAAGCTCTATATTCGAGCTAAGGACTGCTTTAGGAAGCTTTAGATTCGACAGCGACCAGCAAGTTGCGACTTAAAATGTGCAAGGGGATATATCTTTGAATAATAGTTCCTACGTCTAGACTATCTTTAATAGATAGTCTAGCACGTTAATAGATAGTCTAGTACGATTTTGCTTTCCGGTGTACATTTCTACACTGTTAGAACGATGGGCTTGAAATTTACAACAGGTATTTAAAATAAATGGTACAGAGAAGCCTTGCCCTAGGCTACTTTAAAATTCTGTACACTCATCCCCCAATTTTCAATAATTTTCAGCTGTGGAAAGCTTCCTACTACATTAATAAGAAGTGACGTATTAAAAATTACAGACTAATTTGAAAAATGCATATTTTAATATAAGAATAATAATTAAAAATGCCCATTTCAAAATTAATTCTAAAATTCCCGTTTCCTTGGAGTACCGATTTGGAAGCAATGTCTTATATACCTGAGGAGCTGACCATGTTTGCCTGTTATAGCGCGAGACCGCGAGAGTACAGAGGTATCGTCTCACAGTCTCGTCTCGAACCCTGTGGTACCGTCTCGCTGTCTAGTTTCGCACTTAGAGGTATCGTCTCGCACACCGAGGTATCGTTTTCCAAAATTTCGAGACCACGAGAAGTCTCGTCTTCTCTCGCGGTCTCGCGTCCATCCCTAGATTTGAAACTTTAGGTTTTCATGTCCTACTGTTAGATTCTATTTTCTTACGTCAGTAGGTGTTACTGGTTTTATAAAATTGTTGCTTTTTCTAATCCACTTACCATGTAAATAATATAACAAATGTATATATATATATATAATATATATATATGTTGGCTCTTAGCCACAACATTTTATACCATATTTTGCAACATAAACATATTTTAATAATATTTTAAACCCAAACTGATTAAAGAAAAAAATAGAATTTTGAAAAATAGTCCAAAGGACCATTTTACCTACACCTACGTCCAAAATGATCCTTAATTTGAAAATAATTGTAACTTGTTTTCCTCGGCAATATAAATGATGTATTTGTTAATTCAAGCTAGAATTTATTTAAATCTTCTGATAGTATTCATTATTAAGTAAATTAAACATTTATAAAAATGTGGATGAACCAACCTATATCGTACGTATTCTCAAAGTAAAGCTAACAATAATTAAATGTAAAAACTAGTTATTTGCAGTACTTTATTTTATTATCGACTCGTTTTTTCATATCGACGTATATAAAACTGTGTAAGCGTGTAGCGTTTCGTTGTATTAATGAACGAAAGCATATTTGCTAATTCAATCTAGAACTTATTTAATTCTTCTGATAATATTTATTATTGAGTAAAATAAACATTTATAAAAATGTGAGTGAACCAACATATTTCATGTACTATCAAAATATTTCCAAATTATTTCTATAAATTTCGATATTTTTAATAAGTTTTTTTTAATGAATTAAAACTGATTTAATTTATAACATTATTATATACAATTTAGTAATGTTTAAAAGTAAATGAGAAAATCACAAGAGGAATTTAAGGAAACAATCACTCCGAATTTTACGAAATAATTTATACATTATAGCTTATGCATCCAATAAAGAAAAAATATCTGATATGTTGGTTCACACTTAGAATTTTTTTCTATTAATGTATTTCCTCGTCAGTTTAATAAATTATAGGTTAATTTATTTTCGAGCAATACTTTAATGAATGAATTTTATTATTGACACATTTTTTTAAATTTTAGTTGATTAATCTGCTTGACATGGAAATTACGGATTAAATATAATAAACGTTTTGTGCATTGAGGTATTTAAAATAAAATCGAAAAGAAAATTCCTGACTAAAGAATTTTTCTTCCGTGCAATCGCAAATTTATTGTTATCCATGTTTCAGAAAAAAAATTGTACATACTCGATAATGACTGTTTTGGATGCTTTAAATTTTAAGATGCAGAACGGTTACAAACTACTAAAAAACGAAAGTTTACATTGGAATACGTGGAGCAGAAAACTGCAAAATAAGTGACGTAGAAAATAAGTAATAAATATTGCAGCTGAAGAAAGGACTGATTGTTAAATCAGCAAAAGTATACCGAAGCAGAACATAAAAAAAGGTTTCGCTCGCAAAAATCACACAAAAGAAGATCGCAAAAAGAAAATAAATGAAAAAATCACTAATGTAATCCAAAATTAAAATGCGATTACGCAAATCGCTGTCTGGCGCAAAAAACATGCAAATCTCCCCGGATAAACTACACAAACACATGTCACGCAAATATTCTAAAGAGTAAGGAAAGTTTCATGTCCGTAACGCTTACTTTAGTTTGTTAATTCTAAAACTGGAGAATTTTGTTTTTGGTTAGGACTGAGTCATGAGGGAAGAACGTTATTCCTGTCACACTGCACAAGTTTGGTTAAAAATGTTTGTTTTACGGAAAGTACTTTAAACTAAAATATGAGAAATGATCAGCACGTTTTCAGAATTTTTCTTAGCTTTATGTTCATCTTCCCACAAACTTTGAACCGACAGTCCGAAATAATCCGACAGTCCGAAATATGAAAAATGCTCCTATGTCAGTTTAAAATGATCATTTTAATTTGAAGTTTTATTTCATATGCGAAATTTTGCTGCTTTTCAGAGAATCTTGATAATATTAACACTCAGATTTTGATAGTTGCAAAGCGTCCGTCCTTTTCCTTATATTAGCCACAGTTACTTCGCTATCAAATGTTCCTTTATTCTTGAAAATAAATAGGTTGCATTACCCCAATTATATGCAATTAATTCCATCATTCAAGCAGAGATAGGACTTTAATTTGAAGGAATTATTTGGTACACGGATTGTAAAGTCCAAAATATAATTGCCTTAAACTTACACATGATTTTGAACAGTGGTTGTGGGAATCCTCATTTTGAAGAAGATAGCATTATACCATGAAATATAACACAATTAGTAAAACAAAATACTTAAAATTTATAGGGTCACTTTCATTCAACGTATGATAAAGATAATACGCATCTCCTAATCAAATTTATAACTATTTTTTGTACTCAACAATTAATTTATTAAAAATCATGTTTGCTTTTATTTAAAAGCAAACGTAAAATATCATCAATAATCATTTACGGTTACCAAAAATCTAGTTTGTTTTTTACTGGAAACACTGCTTTAGCTGCTGAGTTTTAGATGACATATTTTGGATGACACGAGTTTTAGATGACACAAGTTTATTTTAGTGGATGTGGATTTTATTTCGGTGTGTAAGGGGAACTTTAAAGTTTGTACACAGCTGTGCTTTTCGTTACAATGGAACAAGTTTAAAAAAATAAGATTGATTACGACCGAAATTTCTATATTGAAAGGGAGAGACTGGTGTTAAAAATGGTTAAGTGCTAAAATAGTTAAATTCTAAAAGTTGTTGTTCTAGAAAGCAAATACAGTTAGTTTGCTAAAATCGTAAAGTTTCCGTAGCAGCAGTATTGCACATAAACAGAATAGAGGGAGTTTTTTTACTAGTCAAATCTTACAAAATCTGTTTACAAAATAAATTATTAAAACAGAGTTTAAAAAATAAGATTGATTACGACCGAAATTACTATATTGAAAAGTAGAGCCCGGTTTTAAAAATGGTCAAGTACTAAAATAGTTAAATTCTAAATGTTGTTCTTCTAGAAAACAAATACAGTTAGTTTGCTAAGATCGTAAAGTTTCCGTAGCAGATGTATTGCACATAAACAGGATACAGGGAGTTTTTTTCCTAGTCAAATATTACAAAATCTGTTTACAAAATAAATTGTTAAAACAGATTTGCATAGAGAAATAAAGATAAGAGAAATGATGCAAATACGCAAATTCTTTCATGACGGAGAAAACAAGTATAAAATTCAAATGATCAGATATTTGACAAAAGAATGTATGTCAAGGAAATATTCCAGAATATCTTAGAGGCATTCCATCAATAAAACGAAGTTTTCCATAACAGTCTGAACGATTTTACTATTTTTGTGACGATTTGACTGTTTTATTCTCTACAAACATTGAGTCAAAAATTTTAATGTCATAAATTATGTCATATAATAATGCTCAATAAATATAAATAAATATATGTACAAGTACAAAAGCTAAAGTAATTTTATTTTTCAAATCTTCTATTTTGAATTTATATATATATATATATAAATTCATATATATTCATATATATTCATATATATATATATTAGCATATATTAGATAAATGCCCCCCAGGCTAGCCATTGTTGTTATAGAATTAATGCATAAAATGCATTGTCATGAGAGGGAGAAATGCAGAACACCGAAACCATAGGTTTCTGATTCACACCCTGAGGTTTTGATAAGGAAATGCGTTGTAAGTAATAGCCGTATTCAGTAGAGATTACTATAAATGTATTTAAACTGTTTAAAATGTTTTAAAATTTGTTACGAGGCTTACGAGGATTGGTTCAATATAATTAATTAAACATTTGCTCCGCTTACGGCAAACCTCAGAGGTGTGATTCTCCCTTACCTATGGGGAAAATATGGAAAAAATTACTAACAAATCAAAACACCAAAAAGCCACATCCAGCAAACGTGTGACACAGCAAAAATAACAAGGTAAATATAGTGGGATAAATAATTTTTTCATCTGTACATTACTTGGAACTCAAAAATTTTGCGATTCCTATCCTTTTCAAGAACTTGGGAATCCAGTACGACCGTCAAAAAAAAAAAAAAAAAAAAAAAAAAAAGTTTGCTTGTCTGTCATTCTGTCGTTCTGTCCGTAACGCTTTTTTTTTGTTCACTCATTAAATAAAATGACGGAAGCGAATGAAATGAAATTTGGCGACATGATAAGTGGTCTTCCAAATTAAAATGTAGGCCCCGATTTTTAATTTTTTTGGATTAGATTTTGAGATTTTTCGAAAATCGTTTCAAACTGCGTACAATTGTGTTCGTACAACATGCAACAACAACAAAAGTGAATGAAATGACATTTGGTGACATGATAGGGGATCGCTCAACTTAAACTATAGGCATTCAATTAAAAAAAAAAAAATGATTAGATTTTGAGTTTTTGCGAAAATCGTTTCAAACAGCATGAATATTTGTTCGTGCATCCCGTAATAACAATTAAACCAAATGACATGAAATTTGATGACGTGATAGGTGATTGCTCAACTTAAACTATAAGTGTCGGATTTAAAAAATATTTTGATTAGAGTTTTAGATTTTATGAAAATTTATTCAAAATGTGAAAATATATCCCGATTACGTATAAACCACTGAAGCGAATGAAATAAAATTTAGCACCGTCACATATGGTCAATTAAACTATAGCAGTCTAAGTGCTATAATTTTTTTTATAGATTTTAAGATTTTGTGAAAGAGTACACATGTTTGTTAGATTATTGAAAAATGGCGATTGAATAGAATGAAATTTGGAATAATGTTAGATGCAAGTTACTTTAAACTCTAGGTGCGAAAACTGTTTTAAATATTTCATAGATTTTTGGGATTTTGTGAAAATCATATAAATGTTTGTTCTCGCATCCCTTAAAATTGTATTAAGAAAATGTATAAGTCAACAACATGATCAGCAACGACGTAAACAACAAATGTCAGAATATTTTGAAATAAAAATGAAATTCTGTTTGTTTGTGGATTTGATTCGTATACAAATCCACAAAAATGGATCTATCAGCCTGAAATTTAGCACAGATATTTAAAATAATATAGAATAAATCGTAGTCCACTTTAAAACTTTGAAAGTCCACCCGTTCCCGGAATTTAAGAGATTTTTTATGCTCTTCACGCAAAAAGCCTTCCGTAATTATAACCACTGTAGTGAAAAAAGTGTTAAATAAAGATCGTGGTTGCCATGTGTGGCGATTTTGCCGAATAAAATGTTTTAAATTCTCAAAGTAAAAATAAAAGAATAATAATGATTTTTTTTTGTTAGTTTATATTCGTAAGGTTATTTTTTTTTTTTTTAAATTATAATATCGTGTGCATGGGAAATCAGAGCAGGAAGGAAATGTTTTATACGCATAACAATAAGAATTGAAGATTTCCGAGGCTAATGTGTAAAATTTTTTAGTTTGGCGAAAAAATAAAATGGCTCAAATGCCGATTTTGAGAAAGTGAGTTCTAGCGGTTTGCACAGATTTCGGCTTGGCGCAATTTATTGAGAGCTTAAGGAAATAGATTTTTGAAAACAAGTGCAAAGGTTTTATTAGAATACAGCGTTAAATTTTAATGATCCGTGAAGAAATAATGCAGTTATTAAGCGATTTCAAGCGATCTATCTTCAGAATTCTCGCCAATTGAGTACATTGATTTAAGTTGGGGGAATTCCACCAAATTTCAGAAAATTGAAATCTTCTCATTTAGTACATCGGAGTAACGATGAATAAAATACATTATAGTTGATAATTTAAAAAAATTCGGCTGTATTAAGGGATTCCACTTTTCAAATAAATGCGTGCTTTACTCTTTGGCGGTCGAACAATTTCCCATATTGATTGCTGCTAAGTCAATGCATCGAATGATTCCCTGAAAAAACTCTTGCAAAATGGCGTATGTTGGCACTTTGGCGAGACTTAGATTTGAAACTGGATTTTATTTGAGACTGGTATATAATAACACTGGTTATACATAAAAATGAATGTTGGTATGTGTTTATGAGGTTGAAAAACTCCAGCACCGTTGCACCATGAAATTTGGTTCACTTAAGTCTTTTATGATGGAGTAGGTTTTTATGCTATCCGTTTTTCCTAACTTGCCACTTGGTGCCGCAGCACAACGTCGAATTCTATTCCGTTTAGCCGTTTGCTATGCGAATATCGTCCAACCGATTTCGATGAAATTTGGTACACGCGAATATTAGAACACGGAGAATATTTTTCACTATCCATTTTGCTGTAACTTGTCGCTAAATGGCGCTGCAACGCATCAACTTCTATACCGTTCGACCGATCGGCATATAAATTTTTATACTTACACATTTGAGCACGAAGAATATATTCTAACTGCGTTCCTTTTGATGTTACTCACCACTAGATGACACTGCAATGCATTATTATTTTAACTCGCCAGGAGATGACGCTGCAGCAGGCCAAATTCTTGACCATTCAAACGGTCGCTATGAAAATCAGTATGCATAGCTATTTGAACAATGAGAATATTTTGGCGTTATCAATTTTGCTATAACTCGCCACTTGACGGCGCTGTAGCAAATCATTACTTTAATTAACCACTAGATGGCCCTGCAGTGTATCACTTCTTGACTGTGCAAATGATAGTTATGAAAATTGGTATACATAGATATTTGAACACGGGGAAGAGTTTGGCGCTCTCCATTTTCCTATAACTTACCACAAGATGTCGCGTCAACACATGAACTTCAGGACTGTCCAGCCGATAGTCATGAAAATTCTTATACATCGATGTCTGAATGCGAAGAATATTTTCGCCGTATCCGTTTTGCTAAAACTCGCCACTAGATTGTGCTACACCGCATGGCCTTCTGTACCGTACAAACGATTGCCTTGCAATTCGGTATGCATGATTATTGGACACAATATAACGCGATATCCATTTTGTTATATCTGTTTATTACAATGAATAGTAATCACCACAAATCGTAATATCAAAAAGTCCATTCATTCCCGTGCGAAGAACGGGTACTTCAGCTAGTATATGAATAAATTTTAAAACTGTTTATTTGTTTTTTTTAATATTTTGTGAAAATTGTGCAAAATGTTTTTGAGGGGCATAATGTTAAAATATCTTCAATGAATCAAACAAGCTTTAGATACAGGTTAGGAATGACCTCTTGACTTGAAAAGCTGTTTCTACCATAATAAAACTTTAATTTTTAAAATAAAAAGAAATTATATTGTCAATTTTGCTCATCACTTTGTTACTCTCTAACGTGTAATCTTTTAAAAATACGCAGAAGTTAAAATTTTACTTTCTATACTAGTGCCACTATACTAATTCCAATCTGTTTGTACTTCAACAATGGCGAATAAAATTCAGGCTTTTTGGAAATTTGCATTACATACTAACACATCAACGATGGGTAGTGCAGCTAGTATATACATACATACATACATACATATATATATATATATATATATATATATATATACTATATTATATATATACTATATTATATATATATATGTATATATATATATATATATATATATATATATATATGAAATAGTAGCTAAACTTACATAGTATGGAATCCCAAGTAATTCATGGAGCAAGTATATGTTTAAAATAGTTATGAATCTAATTCAGCTTTATTATAAATTTTAAATATTTTGTTTGACTCTTTCTTGATAAATGAACACAAATAACATGAATAGGTAGAGAAAATTTCGATAAATTTTTATTTATTTATTTAATACAATCAATTTAAACGGTAATATGATATTGAGGTGTATGATTTTCGCCCTTACCTCTCAAACCAATAAATTACATGTTTGTGGGGGGAAAAAGCATAAATTTTTCCAAAAAGCATAAATATTTATTGAAGTCCGACATCAGTTACTTAATATTGAAATCAAAGTAACGAAAGAAGAAATAAAATATTTTGCAAACATGCTTTTTAATCTCCCATATGATAAATTGCTTAATTTTATTATTTTAATGCATTTGAAAATTGTCTCTCTTCACAGAAGTTTTTATAACAATATTTGTTTAAAATTTATCTGATTTTCTTTAACATTGACTAAAAATATGTCTGCGTTTCCAGTTTAAAATAATAACGATTTTTACAATAAAATAGAATCTTACAAAACTGAAAGTCCATTAATCGCTTTATCTTATTTTATTACCCTACTAGCAATTTTGCTCGGGCTACCACCGGCCACGCAGCCAGCCGATGACGAACCGATCAAAATTGCTCGTAGGGTAGATTATTTCACTGGAATGTGAGCAAATAACTTTCTAAGCATTGAAATTTCGGATTGGATTTAGGGATATTCTTTAATTAAGCTAATATTTGTTCAAATCTTCTAATAACCTTCACTTTTCAGTAAAATAAAATTTTATTGAAGAAATATACATTTAATTATGGATCTTATATTTAATAAATTTATTCATTACATGCAAATATAAATACATTGAGTTCTAACTCTCCTACATGAATGGATGTTAGGGGTTTTTCGCATCCTTTTACTTTTTGTACGACCTTTGGTAACCTTTAACCTTTGTTACCAACTTTTTAATCTTTTAACCTTTTGTAGACCTTTCATACCACCTTTATAACCCTTTAACCTTTTTTAAACCTTTCGTATCCCTACCCTTAATAATTCACGTTCTTCCTTTTTTATGCGTCTTATTTAATGATTTTTAATTATTTTTAATGTTGGATATAATCCAATTAAGTCTAGCTTTTAAAAGCAAGTTAAGGATAAAGTGAATTAAAAGCATGTTATAACTTCATTTATTTCATTTGATTTTTTATCTACATTTGGACTGCAGGACTAAATTGAAAGCTTGAGAAAATAATTGCTCCGAGAAATATTCATTAAATAATATATCGTAAACGACGCCATTGTGGAGGAAAATGAAATAGTTATTCCTCTCTTCGATTACTTAGTTGTCAGTTTAATAAAAGTAGGATTATAGACCTCAAAACTGTGGTTTTACTAATAACTGTTCGATAGTATTTACAGTAAGGCCTGTGACGATGATGTTAGTGGCAGACTTAAATTTAAGTTTAAAAGGCGTTGTGCGATAATACAGGTTCGATACACTTAGTTGCAAATATAAGAAGACGTTAAAATTCTTAAAACTATTTTATTTAAAAGATACTACTGAAACATAAACTTATGGTAACAACGGCTGGTAGTGGCTCAGTGAAATAAAGATACGTCCTAGAAGGACAGTGATAAAAAGATGGAATGATTTGAAAATTACTCCAACAGAGAATTACACATTGGCGAGAACAACAACTTGGCTGAGATAAATTACGCCAATCCCAGAGTAACTATAAAACTTAATCCAATAAAATTAAAAAAACGGAATCTCGATCAAATAATTTTAAAGATGAGGTAGGCCAACAAAAAAACAAACGCCAACACTATGCCAAAGAGGGGATAGTAAGCAAAAAGTCTACGGACGCAATGTAATCTACTTTTCAGCACAGCGGCTCACAGGGTCTGATGAGACAAATAAACAATTAAAAAAAACATACGGGGAAAAGCGAATATACAGATTAAAAGCCGAAGTGACAAAAATAGATTACATTTAAGAAACACAAAGTAAATGATTATTAAATTAGATATGGGATCTTCATCACAGGGCCTATTTAATAGAATAGCCGATTTCCCAAGAAAATTCATTCTGAATAAACGAGATCATTATCCGGGATTACATTGACTAGTTATTATGATTTGGTACACTGAAAATTTATGACAATAATTGGGGTATACCTTTAACCGATATTCTATTAAGCGAGTTAGACTCCGTATTCGTTAAAATTATTAATATATGCAACATAGGGTAGATTGATATTATTTAATGATATGTTTTCCGTTTTATGCGTATTAAATTAAAAGTGTTTGTTATATTAATCATCTTTCAACGGGCGCCTTACAAACTAAAAGATATGTAATCCTACGCTACGTTAATATATCTCGCGTTTGTTTCAATAGAAGAGACTGCCTGAATGTGTTTTTTTTTCCTTTGTATGTGGATTTTAGTTAATTATATAACAGAAAATTGGATATGGGTTGATAATTTATTAAAATAAGTTGAATTTTAAGGTCTATGCCAGTTACGATCCACTAAAAAAGATTTTTTTTAATTCTCTAGACAAGTGACTGATCTTAGTACTAAAAGTGCTCAGAAAAACAATTATTTATTTAGTTAAAATTCTAAAAACACTTAGTAGCAACTATATTGTCTATATAAAGCCAAGATATATACGAAAATGTCTAGAAATATTCATACAGTCCTGAAATAAATGTCTACAGAAACAAAAATGAAGTGTAAAAAACGATAGGGAGTAGAAATAAGGATAATAAAATTGCGAAAACCCCGATAATAAAGGGAAAAAATATAGTTTTAAATCTCTGGATAATTTATAATATCTCGTAAATATTCAAGAAAGTTTAAGAAAACTTTTATTACGTATATATAGTTGTTTTATTCCAGAAGTTGAATATTTCGTTTTTGTTTATGGTTGCTTCTCATAAAACGAATGGAAGTGCCATGAATGTAAGAAATACTTTTCAAATCTGTTTTCTTTTATGATACGTGGTTTATACAGTTACTTGGTAGGAGTTTTTCCCACTTTGAATTATTTTATTTTAAACTTTATTATTATTTTTCTACAAGTATGGAACTAAAAGTTCGAAATCAGTCTTGAAAGTTATAATAATATTAAAAATAAATAAAATGAGCAAGAAATATAACATTATACCAGAAACTTATTCGTAACAAAATTATTTTGGGAACAATAATTTAAAAACAGTATTAAAAATCTCCAGTATAATTTGAAATCATAAACTTTATTTTCGTGAAATTGTAATTTTTCAATTGCATTTCCGATGTAAAATTTCATTACATTGGAAATGCAATTTAGTTTATTTTAGCGAATTCAGAATATTTATTTTCTTTCAATTTTTTAACGAGAAAGTAATACGCACAATAGGGTGGATCAAAAAAAAAAATTTCGAAATGGTTATCTCCTGAGGTGTCAAAAGTTGTATATTGATATAAATAAGACATGTGTAAAATTTTAATGTTCTACGACAACGTCTTGGGGTTGCGCATCGAGCTTGAAATTTAGAAATTTTTGAAAAATACGACTTTTTTAAAAAATCGACCAAAAAAATTCTTTTCGGAATTATTAGGCTCCCGAGGTTATAGGAGTTGAATATTGTTATGAATAAGACGTATGCAAAATCTGAAAGGGCTGTGACAATTTCTAGGAGTTGGACATCGAGCTTAAAATCTATAAATATCTGAAAAATATGCGTTGGTGACAAAAATATGTATAAAGCAAAAATCATATTTTTAATGAGTCAGTCCCGTTGAAAAATAGTCAGTAACGTTCGCAGATCTTCTCTAGTACAACCACAATCGTAACTACATTACCCAGGACCCACCTCGTTGATTTGCATGCTATCAGAGTCCTGCCCGTGCCAGCCCAAGCATCCAATTATTGGAGCATGCGTTTTAATGAATAATGTAAAGTCCGACTTCAGATCAAACTGTGGCATTTTATGTCAAGTGTAACAATCTAGATCGTAAGAAACTATCATCTGATAGATGGATAAACATCAAATTTCGGAGTGGCTGTTTGCTAACTTGTTTGTGAAGCAGGCAAATACGACATTGCAGAGATTTAGTTGGATTAGAGAACTGCGTTATTAGATTTTGGATGACTCCTTTGTTCTTTCCGGAATTCAATGATTCGCCACCACCGGCAATGCTTGTGAGCGTCCCAAGATCAATGAAATTCGTGTCAAACTTTCTTAAATTTCCAGTGAAATTCTTAAAATCAGATCGTGAAATATGGCCAAAGTATGTTGAACCAGGTTCCATTATCAGCGAGATATGTTCTTTGGGCCAAACACTTATGTAATTTGCCGTCAACAAATATTTCTATGTATCCGGTTTTGTACTTCCTCCTATCAAAACACAATCCAAAGGAAATTTTAAATCCTTCTTCCGTTTGTTTCACTGCGAGTCATCTCAGCCTTCCTCTAACTTTATATGGGTCAAGAATCAATTGAGAAGGTTTCTCTCCATCTGCATTCCTTCCGCTTTCTAGATTGTGAAATAAAGTTGATACCAGAGTTTCTGCTGCCTAATCCCTAATAACTTTGTGTCGCAAACTTCTGAAAACACTGAGATTTTTATTCTAACTTGGTCATTTGTGAACGCATCTCCCAAAGTGGCGGTAGATAGGCATTCAGTGTTTTCGTTTTCTTCAGTCTTTCGTTATTTTTACTTTCCAAATCAATGACTAAAGTTGGAGACTGGATATTGGAACTTTCACCTCTTTCTCCACCAATCTCGAAATTTCTCTTTCCAATCTTTCAACTTTTCTCTCGTTCTCCATAACTTTTCTTCTTTACAATTCCATCGATTGTCACATATCTAGCTCCCCTCTGGTCTGCTAATGACTCCTGTTCTGTGTGAGGTATGTGAGGCTCTGAGCCACACCTGCTCCGGAAAAAGTCAGTACATTTGCAAGTGCTATATTCAATAGCTGGGTAAGGGAGAGTTTTTCGAATTTTCTTCATAAACAATTCCGTATGTCCGTCTCTAACATATGATTTATTTAGCTGCTGAACTTGCTCATGACCTTTTCTAACTATCTCTTGAATTCTTTGGATTGACACAGTAAGGATACTGTCCTTGATCCAAATTTCCTGTATTTTGATCGTCACTACTAAGGTTACTTCTCCTTCCGGTGGTTCCTGCCCTTTATTAAGAAATTTTTCTTCATAAGTACAAAATAGTAATATAGAGAGTTCGAGTATGTCTTCTTGAATTGGTAACTTGGTACAAGGTAATTCTTTCGATATTCCCAGCTTTTCTAAGAACACCAAATTTTGTTCCATGTCCTGTTGCAGACAGTTCCACTCTATTCCGAATCGTAGTAGTGCAAGGCAACCACCTTTTAGCTTTTTTGTGAGTAAACTGAAAGAACCATCTATCTGAAACGTGAGACTAAATGCCTGTTTCAACGAAATATCTCGTGCCTGGTTTAACCGAACGCAAGTGCATCGCCATCACTCGCAGGCAAACCGGCGCTAGTTGTCTAGAGCACAGCTTGCGTACTGCGCCCAAGACGAAACAACCACGCGTGTGCATTGTATCAAACTGTTCATAAACCTATTTTTTGTGATTTACTGAACTTCTCTAAATATGGTTTAACATATAAAAGGACCAAATTGTTTTTAACAAATAAAGTTTGTTTTCTACATAATTTTTTCAAAAAACACTTAATTTTCAGATATTTATAGATTTCAAGCTCGATGTGCAATCCCTAGAGATTGTCTTAGCCCCTCCAGATTTTGCATACGTGTTATTCATAACAATATACAACTCCTAAAACCTCGGGAGCCTAATAATTCGGAAAATAATTTTTTTTGGTCGATTTTTTAAGAAAGTCATATTTTTCAAAAATTTCTAAATTTCAAGCTCGATGCGCAACCCCAAGACGATGTCGTAGAACATTCAAATTTTACACACGTCTTATTCATATCAATATACAACTTTTGAGACCTCGGGAGATAAAGATTTCGAAAAAAAAAATTTTCGATCCACCCTAATACACAATGGTGAGCGCGAAAACGCACCAACACAATAATTAAAATAGCAGGCCAGTTTTGGCATGCATGACATGCCATCATCAGTGCTAGAATGAAAGTGACAAGAATTTGCTCTGCTTATATAGAAAGAGGGAGGGGATGATTCTGTAGAGTGTTTTCGAGGACCTGTAAGAAAGTAGGGATTCAAAAAAAAATTTTTATGAGGGCCAACAGGAAATTAAGGTAACTGAGAACACAGGGATTTCCAACATTCAGAGTGAGGGGGAAAGCGAAATAAACATTAAAAAGACTATTTATGTTTTTTTCGGACACTGAAAGCTTCAAGAAAATCTATTTCACTGGGGTAACTGATTTTGCAAATGAGTTTAGTTGATTAAAGTCGAAAGTGCTCCTTAGTTCTAAATTTAAGGGCGCGTTGTTTGTCTGATAGTTTTTGAATTGGTGCTATTATATGCTGTTTAATGATGGATATATAATATGCACAACGTTATTTAATGTATATTTTTTCTTTCTTCATGGATTTATCAAACTCTCTCCTTGAATTTCTTTTACTCCTGCACTTTTACACAAATATGAGTGAATTAAGTGATTGAGTGAGCCAGAAAAAAATAACTAAACTATAGACCGCAGAGTCCTGGAATTATGGTACGTAATGTTGGCTCTGCGAAACAGGAAATGTTGACCCATGGGATATCTACTAGAGTGAATTAAAACTGGCTTGCAGCTGTCAAGTGTCTCAATTCGTCGAAAGAAAATGATTCCTAGAGGCACCTTGTAGTACAAATGAATGAATAGTTCTTTATTTGAAAATGAAACGTGTTTGTTACTACGAGCCAGTTCTAGTGAAAGTTTTTACATCCCATTTTCAAGTCCATCGTGTTTCCTATGTATTTATTTGATGGTTGGCACATGCAAAAACTTGTAAGAAGACACCTTTTGTATGTTCTAAAACTAGTAAGAAGAAACTTACAGTCACGTATGTCGCAACGTGTTTGTGAAATGGTCTCTTTCTAAAAAGACTGATTATCTTAAAACAAGATCCCTGATTGCTTAATTTGATATATTTATTTTTTAGAAAGAACGAGTTATATTCATTGAATTTTATCCTAAAGGTTATTTTTATAATGTTTCCTTTCTCATAAAGCATCGTAAAAATTATTATTATTTCTTGCGTATGACCTGTGCTATGACTAATTACATTTCCATTGAATTCTTCCCTAAATTAAATAAGTAATGCCGAGCATTCTTTTCGTCCCTTCTCAATGACCGTCTTTATAAAATGGTTTGGCATTTTTTTTCGTCTCCCCGTATTCTATTATAAGCGAAATGGTAAAATGTTTACGTCCTTTTATGCATACTATGAATAAAAACCTTTTTCTGTCACCATCAATACGGCATAAAAGCAAACTTAAAATATCTTATGTATCGTAAATTGCTTCATACTTCTTCTCTATACTTTTTTATAAAGTTTTTGCGCACAAAAATATCTTTTAAGGATAATAAAAAAGGCTTTTGTTAATTTCAATAGAGGTACAAACAATTTAAATGCATAATTAACTACATGATGATATCCAACATCACTTTAGACGTTTTTAAATTATCTCATACAGATGAAGAACTATATAGTGCACAAAATATGATTAAAGTGGGCTGGTTCATAAAAAGGGAGTAATTATATAACAGGAAATATAAAGAAAAGATTATTTTACTATTTTTTTTAAGTTTACGTTTTATAAATAATGGATGCAAATTTTTAATATGTAACTTTTATGTATACCTCGTCAAACTGACTCCTTGAATTTCTTTTACTCCTGCACTTTTACACAAATAGGAGTGAATTAAATTAAGTGATTGAGTGAGCCAGAAAAAAATAACTAAACGATAGATCGCAGAGTCCTGGAATTATGGTACGTAATGTTGGCTCTGCGAGACAGGAAATGTTGAACCATGGGATATCTACTAGAGTGAATTAAAAGTGACTTGCAGCTGTCAAGTGTCTCAATTCGTCCAAAGAAAATGATTCCCAGAGGCACCTCATAATCCTCATAAACTCATTTACCTCATACCTCATAAACTCATTTTGACCAAAATGCATGAACACAGCAAAACTTATCTATAAGGATAATTCTATTAGCTACGATATATTTCCAAAGTTCACACAGTACTCTTTTCCGATTAATACTAACATCGATTTCCTCAATAAAGAGAATTTTATTTACAATTATTTGAATTTTTTAATCCCTGATGCGTTAACAGATAGTGACAGATATTTTAATGCATCCAATGAACAAAAAATTGTGGATTGCCAATATCATAATTGAAAACACAGATTATAAAACGATACCAACTACCTAAAAATGTATGTATAGTTGCACAATGAAATGGTACATATGAATATAATGTCGTGAGGACCAGTGATTTTGCAGTCACATGCAAAGTTCATTTATTCCAATATCTAGACTTTACAGCACTGTGGAAGAGCAGAAATGGAACCCAGTAAACAAAACCACGAGCAGATACTCAAAAAGTCAAATGGCAGAAAACTCATACAGTTGGATTGAGGTCGCATGAACTGACATTATACCTGGGGCATGAACAAAGTCAACAATGGAGAAGGAGATGACCAGGGTGCGAATTGACTGGGAGTTGCCGGGGATCGTCCCCGGGGGAAAGATTGTAATATCCCTGACTAGAGAAATATTAATTGATCCCTGCCAGGGATACTATTTATCCCCTGCTGAAGAAATATTAAACTGGTGAGTGAAGATTTTGGGATTCAGATTGGGAAGTCAAGAAGTCAAAATGAAGGTGGTATGTTATCGTTTGTTACTATACTCTAAGGCGACTGCCTTAAAATTTCGCTCTTTTCTAAGCTAAAAACCCTCAAGGGTGGCTTCCAATACAGGTACATTGTATGTAGCTTGTGTATTTGCAATTCCATAGAACAAATAATATATGACTTTTGTTTGAATATAAGTCAGTTTCCACACGTGTCGGCGACTGCATTTGTCAAGAATATCATTTGAGGGAAGCATTTGCACATTCCCTTCTTCTTCTTTTCATGTGTCCCCCCCCCCCCCTGGAGAATGTTTACTTTCAAATGCCCCCCCCCCCCGCCTGGAGAAAATGTTCAGTTCGCACCCTGGAGATGACGTCAACGGGTGCTGGTTGGTTATGACGTTATATCACGTTTGCACGTAAGATGAGTCTAGAATGGTCCTGGCTTTTGTTTTAAAACGAGGAAAATTAGTGTCTCAACATTGTAAGAAGGAAAAATCAAGTTTACAGTAAACAGAACAATTGAGAAACTTACGGGGATTTGAATTAGTTTTACGTTGAACGAAAATAATAATTATCTATCATTACATTAATAAAAGTAAAACATTTAGTATCACTGTATTCGTAACAACTAATAGCATTACAGTAAGCGAAAAAGCTAATTCATAGATCCAACAAAAACCAAAAAAAATGGATGTCTAATCTTTTGAAACATTTTAAGATATCATTGATTTTGAGAGAATTAATGATGTTATTTTTCAATACTGAAATCACCTTGTGTGAGTCCGACGTATTTTTCCATAGAATGCATTTTATCACACAATCTCAAATATGCATCAAAATGGATTCGGAAAAGAATGCTTTGCAGCTTGAAATGTGAAGCAATATATACTTCACAAAAAAGTTATAATTTCGCATTCTAAGAAAAATAAAATTTTTAAAATGAGTTAAGCATTTACCTCAGTCATTAATATACAGAAATATACCAATGCAATAACAATTAATGAAATAACAAGCTTTCGCTAAAGAGGAAGTAAGAGGTAAAACATATGGATGTTCAGAAATAGTTCTGAGATGCAGCAGGCTGAAAGAATTATGAAAACTACTGACCACGTAAAAGATTAGAGTCCAGCTCAGTAAAAGCTTAGAGTCTAGCATATTCAAATCTCCTTTGGGGGGTTTGAATATTAAATTTAAATTTCAATGATAAAAAATTAAAAAAAGTAAATAAAGTAAGTTTCGAAGCACTTTTCATCAGTTTCAAAAAGATTTTAACTATCTTATATGAGAGAAAGTAATTCCATAAAAACAATATGTAAAATATATTGAATCAAGTACAGGAAAAATGCAATCAAAACATTCGCTTCTTCATGCTTAATATGATCAAAAACCAGAAAGCTAAATCATGCCAAATGCAGAAACTGTATACACCTTTCTAATATACGGGGCTCTATTCTGCCACGCTCGTATAAGCGAACGTTCGGATATGTGACATCAAAATGACGTTTTACGCATCCTGCTAACGTATGTTGGTATTCTGAAAGGTACGGTAGAGCTTTAGGTAAAAATACTTCCCACCGAATGTTTACATTAGCATACGTTTCGAACTACGTCACAAATCCGAACGTTCGCTTAAACGAACGTGGCAGAATAAACCCCAAGGTCTTACTTTCGATATACCACTATAGTGTGACGTCACACCATTGCGAAACCATATTTTATGAGTTACTAAAAATGGCAATCGTATATACATTTTTTAAGTTTAGTTAATGTGCTTGTACAGGAGACTTCAAAGCTATCTTGCACATTTTTAAACGACGATAGGTGGAACTTTGACTGTTCGGAATCGCAAAGCAACGTAGGAACGAAAACGCTCTCTTCAGGCGTGTTAATAATCACTTTTAAAATATGTTGAAGTTAGGTATTTTTGGAATCCTTTATACATGTTATGCGTTCATTAAATGATATGATAAAACTTCAATATTTAATTTTATTTAAATTAGTTACAAGTTCCAAATTAATCTTTTGTAATTATTAACTTTATTGCTCCCGATACAAGCATATTCAAAAGCTCTTTTACTAACATTTCGTGGTAAGATTGCTGAAGCCATCCATGATACTAAAGTACAGCACTGTGAGCAACGCAATAAATATTACAAAATCCATTTATTTTAATAAACAGTTCATTTAGAAAAAGCTGAAAATATTCATTTAATTTAAATTTAGGTACGTTATACGTTACACTAAGTTTAGTCTTCCTCGCACAGATATTAAACTTTAGATTTCGTCGTTAGCATCGTATTATTTCTGAAACGCTTCCATTAAATAAGGTTGTCGGCACATTAAATAGTAAACAAGTAATTATCTTAGGCTGCTTACAAAAGTCACATAAAATAATCTAATATGCTATTTTCCCATGTCGTAAATAGGATTAAAGTTACGCTGATACACGCTCGGTATAGTTGTATCTTAGAAGTGGCAGGGGCAAAAAATATATGATATTAGAAAGTAATCAAATTTAATGCTACTAAATGAATAATTTAAGGCCTGGGAATTCCTGCCCTAAGATTATGTCATCTTCAAGTTTTCTTATTAAAGAAATGATGACATTTTATTTAAATGCCTTTTTATTAAATGTCGACATACTTCTATAAGGTCCAAATGAAAATATGTATGAAAAGATACGCAAAATAAATGTTGACTTAAACAACTTTTAAATGGCTTCCGAGAGAAAAAAACACATTCGGGTTTCAGGGGCTGTACACAAATTGAAGCCGTGCTTTTCAAAACAGCGCCAGTCTACTGTGTCCTGCAGGGGTCTAGGCGCTAAACTCCGTTCCCATTACAAAACGGCAAGTGAAGCAGCATCCGGCTTGGCCAGTGATTGGGAGGGTCAACTTCCTCAGGGGGTTGACAGGGGGCATCAGAAAGTCAGAAAGAACAACAACACAAGTCTACTGTCTGGTACTATATGAGTTATATACATCGTTGTAGTCGTCTAACAACGGCCGCTTTTCCGCATAGACACATTATGCAAGAGTCTAGGGCGCAAAAATTGGAGGGCGTAAAAAGAGAAAAAATTAAAATTCTAGCGAATTACTATCCTATCCTTACGTCTGCCGGTTGCCAGTCCGAGACATGGTGGGTCCATAGGTGGTAGACAGGGACGGCCCTAGGGTACGTAGCGCCCCCCCTGCAAAAGTAAAAAAGGCTCCCTTTTATAATTCTTTCAAGCTTTTGAGTTCAAAATGGCGCCCGTTCGAGGACGGCGTCCCGATGCGATACTTACCTTGCTTACCTGTCGGGGCGCCCCTGGTGGTAGATAGACTTTTCAAAGAAGACTCTTCAAAGAGCAAAAACAAAGAGAGTTAAGAAAAATCTCTCCCTAACCAAAACTGTCAGGAGGGAGGTGCTCTGGAAATAGTGGAGGGACGTAACAATTTTAAGTGCCTAGGGTGCCGGGGAGATTAAAAACGGCCCTGCGTTTAACTGATCTCTATAGTTTGACATTGAAAACAACACAGATTCCCAAATGGGCTTCGCCAGTTATGAAAGTGTTGAGTTTCATTAGCGCACAAGTCCATGGACCTGCGTTGTTCTGGAAAGCTGACAACTCACACGAGTTTAGCGTGTCTGTGAATCATAACATCACAATGTTCCACCGTCGCACCAGCGAAAGCTTGCCAATCAAGGTATCCGCAGTCCATGTGATGGTGTAGTTTCACGCTGGTTTATCCTCACATGTAGGTTTGTCAACTCCCCGTCTTTTATTAATAGCGATGTGAGTGACGTTTCTGGTGATAATAGGGTCTGTGCCTAAAAAGAAATATAGACTAAATGTATGGACAAAGAATGTACGAAAACAGAAGATGAAGTGTAGAGAGCCGGTTTTAAATATTGTTTGAAATGAGGTGCTTGAAAGAAAGACGGGACCAGATTGCAAGTTGTTTAGAAGATTGTACTAATGTATTTTGAGTATGAGAAGTTTTATATTAAGTGTTTATGGTACTGTAGTGAAGTGCAGGATAATCATTGATAAGTGAAATAAATATATATGTAAACTCAATTTGTCGTATTACATTATTGTGAAAGCAGAGACTGGGTTTATTCACAAAGACTGTTTTCTTTTGTCTTTTTTCCAGATATTATTGCTTAAAAATAAGCATATTCCTTTTCCAAATGAGTGTTATTGCATCTCAAACCAATGTAACAGACCAATAAGTTCTTCATCCAGCATTTCAGAATTTTCATTATTTTACTATAGACGAATTATTTATAATACTTGTTATTTTAATACTTAATGATATTTGTAATTTATCAAATCTAATATATAAAATTCTCCTGTCACAGTGTTAGTCACCTAACTCCTCCGAAACCACTCGACCAATTTTAATGAAATTTTCTATGTATATTCGTTAGGTCTGAGAATAGGTTTTTAACTATGTCTCATACCCCTAAGTCATAAGGGCGGTCCACCCCAAAATGTTTAGCCCCAGAGTGCTATTCATTTCAATCAGGATTTCTGTGTAGACCTTAGCGTGTCGAGTCACTTTTCAAATGTGTTTGCCAGATAATGTGGAAAGGGGGGGGGGCGTTAATAAAATGTAGAAAGACGCACAAGGTTTGTA
This sequence comes from Cheiracanthium punctorium, assembly GCA_038373885.1. NCBI lineage: Eukaryota > Metazoa > Arthropoda > Arachnida > Araneae > Cheiracanthiidae > Cheiracanthium > Cheiracanthium punctorium. The sequence continues at coordinate 607,151 of JAWZYV010008858.1, read as the reverse complement.
ATTTTTGATAATTGATCGCTAAATGTGGTGCCAAAACGTGACAATTTATTATAAATATATTTCGCGTATGGTTAGAAAACGCCTGGCGTATATTGTAAAAGAGTTTTATTAGGGGATTTTAATATAGATTTCTATTCCGAAGAAGTGCTCTATGGAACAAGAAAGGAAAACACGGTACACTCATGGATTATGATGCCCATTCCAAACAGCATTTAACATGTCTTTGCGGTATAGTTGGAATATGCCTACAGGAAGAATATGCCTGGCGAAGATTGTAAAACAGTCTCAGTAGGCGATTTTAAGATATATTTCGATTCCAAAGATGTGTTTTATGGTACAAGAAAAAGTTTATTCCTATTTTAACGCCCCCCACTCTCGCCAACCTAAAAAATCCCCGTACTTTGGCGAGCTTTGTAGTCATGGGTCTCTGGGAGTTATGCACAAGTTTCAACGGTACATACAACGATATTTTCCAGGCGGTCTGCCAAGACAAGCAATTTTTCACCAAGATAAATGCCGGGCACATGAAATTGTTGATGGTTTGCAATACGATTGGCAACGTATTTAAAATCTACGAAAAAGTAGTTTGGCGGAAGTGACCGCCGGGATAATACGTAAGTACCGTTTCAACGCACCGAAAGAACTAGGTGATAACTAAAGTAAACAAACTATCGATAAACGCGCCAGTTAAGGAATTTGAAGACATTCCTTAACTGGACAGTAATTTACAGCACAGTAATTTAATTAATTATTAAAACTACATTAATTGGCAATCCAAAATAAATAAAAATGTAACGGCATGCTGTACTTACATGTTGTTCCAAATCGCCATTTTAATTTTAAATTACGATTTCTACATAAACGCAAAAAATCGCCATGGTAACTGCATATGTTTAATCATCGCCTCCTTGGCGAGAGTCGAGGCGTTAAAGTAGGAAACAATATATAAAACAGTGAAGTATAGTTGTGATATACTTGGCGAAGATTGTAAAATAGTTTTAGTAGGCGATTTTAAAATAGATTTCGATTCCAAAGATGTGTTTTATGAAATAAGAAAGAAAAATACAGCACTGTCATGAATAATGATAACACTTTCCAACTTAATGGAATAAGGACGAAAAATAGGGACGACGCATAAATTATGATACGATTTTAATATATAGCACTATAGTGCGTATTTAAAATCTGAAAGTGTTTCAGATTTTCATCGTTTTTTTTTTGGGGGGGGGGCAAAATTTTTTATGGAATGACTAGCAATAAGTCTCAAGGCCAAATTATGTCTGTTTGTGGATTAGATTTGAGCACACCATGTTTTTCATACGGACAGTTATACGTGGCATGCTCTCGAGTGGGCAAACCATACAGTGGGCATCCAGTTTGTTTGTGTTATCTAAAGATGGGATTACAAAAAATATTGTATACTCTATTGCGTTAAGGGATTGATATTATTTTTTAGTAAAATTATTGTAATTAGCGATATATATAAATTTAAAGAACAAATTACAATGAATTAAAAATATAAATGTTTGGTATTGTGTTATTTTTATATTCCAGCATCGTTCACAGTGCTCCATGCCTCTTCCACTCATATATCACATCCTTGCAAACTTACAATATGTTAGTCATATAAAATGTAAATTAGGCTTAAGTTGCACAAAAAAGTTATTAAAAAAATCAATTTTTGAAGCAAATAAATTACAGCTTTGTGAAGCTTGATGGTACTTTTTAGTAATATTAATTTTGTTTTGCAGATATATCACCTATTTTAGAAAACAACACTCAAGATTATTATTTATATATGTTTATGTATATATATATATATATATATATATATATATATATATATATATATATATATAATATATATATGATAATCTTTACTACTTTACTTCTTTCTATAAATAAATAAATATATATATATATATATATATATAATATGAAAATAACCTATACTTTTTCCTTATTTTACATGAAATCATTTTTCCCCTTCAACTATTTCTAAGTAAGCTTCATGGATTTATAGGTCAAGTGAGCAGAGAACAGCCTCTCTCTCTTAACAATATTTCTCTCAACATTTCACTTCTCTAAAATAACCCTTCAAAATGCTGAATAACGATTTCAAAAACAGTTCATATGTACGTGAAAAAGTTTTATATGAAAATTAAGCCCAGCAGATGAACCACTGTCTAATTACTAGATCAATAATGTCATAGTTAAAGTAAGCTATATTAGGATAAAAAACTATCTAAATCGATATCTAAATAAAACTATTAAATATTCAATATGGTTTATAAGCACAGCAATTTTTCATTTTGTAATATTAAGCTATCAATTTTAGTACTAATATTTTAATATGACAAGCTTAAAGACCAAATTATGAGAACAATGTCAGATAAAATTTAAATATAAAAGTTATTTAATTGTAAATAAACCATAAGTAACGTACACTGTAACATGAATTAAACTGAAACTCAATTTATATTTTCGGTTAAGAAAGTGATTAACAACTAATGAAAATGATCAAAATCGTTATTTTAAACATCATATTTCTCTATAAAGATTTTCTCAAAAGTTATTTACAAAAAGGAACTTTATTTATTATACACTACTCTATAATGTGCCGTCTTAACCGTTTTAAAAATTCAAAATTTAAATCACCTATTTGGAATTAGACGGAAATATAAACGACATTATTTTTTCAATTTCCAAAACAAAATACTTTAAGGCAAATAATAAATATTTTTATTCCCGAGAACAAACTTCTTAGACGAAAAAATCAGAAATAATATTCTCAATTTCTAGATAACCTCTTAAATTGCGCAATAGAAAGTTTCCAATATCTCCGGAAATTATTGTAGAAAATTCATGAAAATATATATTTAGGGTAATATGAAAGTGTTTTTTTTTTCCTTTGATAAAGTCAAAATAGAGTGTTACTATTCCAAATAAAAACAAACCTGATGCAAAATTAAATATAAATATGGCCTTTTAAGGAAATTTTAAGTGATTGTTATTAAAGTATACATTATTTGTAAAAATATGATACATACAATTTTTCTGCACGATAAACGACTGCCAAATATAGAACAAGAGGGAGGAGGGGAACAAGGGGAAGGATTGCATAATCCTTTTCCAACTTTGCATGAAAATACCTATGGATATATTTATGATGAAAGGCGGAATATTTTACATCACTTAATAAATAAATGGGGCACATTTTACTAAATGAGAATTTCTTAGAACGAGCGCGCATAAAAATTAAACATCGTACTTATTTAGATTTAATCTCCTGAAAACTTTAATCGATACTATACGACTTTATACCTTTTTTCTACGTGATTTTGTAGTTTATTGTACTGTATATGTCTATGATCTTTTTAAGGAATCTATATAATACGTACCATATGTTCTCTCGTTACTATACATTTGCTTTGTATTTCTTTCTCCACAATTTAATAAGGATACTATTTTTAGATCACCTTGATTTGTGATACTGCATGCTTACGCAATTCCTTTGTATTCTCTTCCATTATATCCACAGAAAATGCTACTCAAGTGAAGCACCAGATAAAAGGGATCAGGTGCTGTTAGAGAAAATACTAAATTTTCTATTAGCTTAGATGATAAGTCGATAGGTGTGGAAGGAATGAAATAGGATGTTTATTATTTATAAGTATAATGAAGGGATTACTTTAACATAAATTATATAATGCGGAATAGTGAATAAAGTTGCATTAAGTCGCCTTTATTTGATCAGTATGCATAGTGTATAGTAAAATATGGTATGAAATTATGCTATTTAAAAAACTAGTTGTCTGCCAGTGGTCGAAATTCGATCATAAAGCATTCATTTTTTTTATTTTTTTGAGCGTGAATAAAGTTTTTCCGTCAAAGAGTATGTCTCAAGATTCCCTATACAGTGGAAACTCCCAGACAGCACATAAGCTTAAATCAAGCTTGACATTTCTTTGAATTTGACGTATTAATACAAGCTTGACAGTTCAATTCATTTTAAGCTTGCAGCAAGCTTGGAGATTACAAAAAAAATGAGTCAGCAAATATTTTCCCCGCCGAATTGAAGTCATTTGAACTGTCAAGCTTGAATACAACTTGATTACTGCTTGATTTGGAAAGCCACATTTACATAACAAATAATTTATCATCAGTCATAAATGTACCTGTCCATAGAATTAAAAAACAAATATTCTATATTTCCAAATATTGAAATTCTTCAAAATAAAATACAAATATACTACAAAATTGAATTCAAAATCAGTCGTTTGTCTCGATTTTGGCCAATATTGCCCAATATGAGTATTGCGATACTGAAAGTTTTAAAACGTGTGCTGCTTTTAAGTTTATATTATGCTTATTTCCTTATTAGTAGAGTCTATAAATCACACATAGCATTATTTCAAATTTCGATTCACCCCATGGAAAAATAAAAGACGCGCAATACTTATCAATCTCGCCAAAAAACGGCGTGGCAACCATAACAGTCACTTCAAACTTTAGTCTTGTCAACGCGAGCACGATTGATGTGATGGTTAGACGCTGGCTTCCCACATCTTAGGTCCTGATATCGATCCCAGCCGCGGACCCTAGACGGAAACGGATTCAAATAACTTGAGGTTTCAGCGTTGAGGGGAAAATGAGTGGAAAAATAAAATATATGGGCGCAAAAATAAAATATAGTTCGCCGACCCGCGCCCCATGTATTAAGAATTCTTTTTTTGAAATTTTTTTAAGTTTGAATTAAGCTTGATGTGTCATGCTTAATGCAAGTTGGGCAAGTGTAAATTTGAACACTTGATTCAAGCTTGCATTAAGCTTACACGCTTGAAAATTTCACGCTTAATTCAAGTTTATTGACTTGATAAATCAAGCTAACTGCAAGTTTGATACAAATTTGCTGTGCTGTCTGGGCAGTGATCACCATGCCTAAGAGACCATCTGCCTATAGTGACCACTTTTGTGCAATTTCACTTTACAACCACCTGTGAAGACGGTGTTTTTGTAAAGACTATACCATATTTTGCTAAATGCAAAGACAGCTCCAGTGAGTGGGTCATAGGGGTCATCTCCCTCTACCGACCTTGGATTTCACATGTTCCCGTACGATTTCACGCATACAATTTGCGTTTTGAAAACTTAGGCTAATGTAAAAAGTCTCGTGTCCCACTCCGAAAATTCAGCCTAGAACCGTCTTCGGCTAAAGGTCCATTATGTTCGGAGTTATAAAATCTTAAACAGTCGAATGGTTAAACTATACTTCCTGAGGCGTACCACTGACCATCTATAAAATCTTGCTGGCTCAATAAATTTGCACTTTTATCGAATAATCGTTTTTGAGATTTATTTACTGTCATCGCAAATGCCACGTAATGCCACGCAAATGTCACGCAATGCCACGCAATGCCATGCAAATGCCACGCATCGTAAAACCACGCAAATGCCATTTTCCAAATCATTTGGAAATTGAGGTTTTTTAAAAGATAAGGTAAAATAGTACCATAATATTTTATAAGTGGATTTAAAATTCTTTTATTGCCTACAGTTCCAGTTCAAACTTTGCTATCTATAGCATTACGATATAAAAACATGATGCGCATTTTCATATTGATTTAATAAATGATAATTATTAAATTCACGATATTTATTGCAGATCTGTCTGTCGGATACGTCCTAACAGGTGTATTGGGAAGTAATAATGGTTTTGGTGTCATGAGACGGGTTGTTTCAGGCCTTTTAATGTAACATAGAAAATGAAAATTACATTTCATCAGTCAATGAAGGAGATAGAGGTTACCTATTTGTATGGGCTGTAAACAAATCATAAGAGAAATAAATGATAAAAATCCTGAAAGAAATTAACAAAACTTATGAAGTATATCCCATAAGATTTCTTAACAAATGAATAAACTTTAACAAAAGCTAATGTACTATTTTTGAATATGTTTTGTAACTTAAAATAAATTTACTCTTTTCCAAGGAATATTATTAAATATTTACTGGATTGTCAAAAACTTAGGTAATAGACATTCATATTAATCCTTTAAGGCAGGGTAACCTTGCCGTGAGGACACAAAACTGTGACCTTTTGACTGTTCTCCATCACGAAGAATAAATTTGATATCCACCAAAATACTTGGAGGTGACATAGTTACACGAGAATACTTTACTTGTTACCACATAATTTCCCATAAAAATAGTTGATTATTTGTACACCCTCCAAACAAAGTATTCGAGGAAGAGATAAATTTCCTACCTTGGTTTCGTATATGAAAAATTATTTATCATAGAATATGAATTAGGCTATGTATATGTATGACTTTCTATATTTCTGTCAGATTGTGCGTTTTTCAAAAACTCAATTATTATTCGCAAATCTAAAATAGGAAATTGCTCTCTTGCTCGAATACTTTTTTTGGAGGGTGTAAAATTGTCGGTATTACTTTTAACAGGATTGGCATCAGCTGAAAACTGGAAGAATACGATGGAAATAATTGATACAGATGAACAACTGGATAGACTGCCCGATGCTGAAAAAAGGGCAGCCGTTGCCATCGCTCTATTTAACTACTAGCATGATGGCGGTTGATCGAATCGTTCATCTCGTGCCAAAGGCTGCATTCGTTAACGGCAAACTCGTTGCAAGAGTTTTCGTAAGAAAACTGGAATGCGTGTGTTTAGTGCTGTCAGTGGTTATCAGTTTCTTTTGCCTTTACGAACAACTTCAGTTTATTTAGTTTCGTCGCCTAGGAGACGTGTTTGTTTACAATTTGCGAATGCGTTAACTTTGCTGAGGAGAGTTTTTAGCACATACTCAATATAAAATCAACAGGATTTTTAAAAGAAAGAGTGGCCATTATTGAAGTGCACAGATCAAAATTTAGAAATTTCAACTTAAACTTCATGCTTTCAAAAGTATTTAGCAAGAGAAATTCAAATTTCGCAAATAACGGTTTAAATCAACTCCAATATCGACACTAAAACATGCATTTTGGAATTTACTAAAATGAAAAATACAAGAAAATGATTACCTTTTAAAAAGTATGTCGTAGCAGTTTCTAACGTATGCCTCAATTTCCTCCTCGAAAAACTAAGATTTGCAGATTCAGCAAACGTAAAATACTTTTCATAACATTACTATTCCATAACAACGGACGCCATTTCTAAACAAAAACAACGCGCAGAAAGTAAAACTCAACGTACCTAATTCGTTCTCAGTTTCCTTCGTTTGAAACTAATTGCACTCAGTTTTGTATACGAACGCTCTAGTTTTTAAACTGAAAGCACTCAGTTTCCTTTACGAACACCTTAGATAGAAACTCGTTGCACGAGTGCAACTCGTTTGGCGTTTACGTATGCGGCCACAGATCCAGAGACCATTTTTTGATACAATAGTTAAGTCGAGCAATGGCAACGGCTGCCCTTTATTCAGCATTTGGAAATGGTTGCACTTCAAAGGGTAATGATCCAATTTAGGCAAGTAAGCAAGGCGGAACTGCGATGGTGGTTTCTAATTATTTTCCTTGCTCTTTTCTTTTCTAGGTTTGTAGCCATCGTTCGCCCTCTCAGGCCCCGTATGTCCAAGGGGTGCGCATATGTGATTCTGATAAGCGTGTGGGTAGTCGGTGCAACAGTCTCCTGTCCGTCCCTTCTCTACTCCACAACATTGACTTTCCGATACGCTGATAGGGGATACCGGACCATATGCTACCTCGTCTGGCCGGACGGACCTGCTGGGTACTCCTACTCGGATCATCTGTAAGTTAAGAAACACGCACCCTCTCATAAAAGTATTCGAGTAATAGCCAAATTTCCTATTATGAATAACTGATTAGTTTTTATAAAAACGCCAAATTAGAAAGGCATTTTAGAAACTATTATTACACATGATATGATTCACATTTATGGAGAATAAATTGAATATGAAATTTACATAAGAAATTTGCCCTTCGCAGGAATTCTTTTTGAGAGGGTATACATGTATTATTTTCCGTTAAATTAAATTAATACAATTTATCAGGATTGTTAAAATTTGCACGAGCTATTGTTTTTGATTTAAAATTGTTGTCACTGCTCATTTTTGCATTTTTCTTAGCTGAATGCGTTATTTGGAGATCGTGGTTTTGGTCTTTGCGATTTTTTTCATGTTTCAAAATACTAGTTGTCTGCCAGTGGTCGAAATTCGACCATTAAGCACTATTTTTTTAAATTTAAGTGTGAAAAAGTTCTTCTGTCAAATAATATGTCTCACAATTCCATATACACTGGAACCTACAAAAGTGATCACCTTGACTAAGAGACTATCTGATTTTAGTGACCACTTTTGTGCAATTTCATTTTACAACCTCCACACTTTTCTGTGAAGACGGTGTTTTTTTAAAAACTCTATTATATGTTGCTAAATGCAAAGGCAGCTCCAGCAAGTGGGCCATAGGGCCATCTCCCTCTACCGACCATGGATTTCACCCATTCAGTTTGCATTTTGAACAATTTAACCTAATCTAAAAAGTTTAGTGGCCCACCTCCGAAAATTGAGCCTGGAACTGTCCTCGGCTGAAGGCCAATTATGTTTGGAGTTATAAAATCTTAAAAAGTCGAACGATTCAATTCTATTTGCTCAGGCGTACCACTGATGCAGGTATATTTGGAAATTGAGTTTTTTGAAAAGGTATGGTAAAATAGTACCAGAATATTTTATAAGTGGAATTAAAATTATTTTATAGACTGAGGTCCCAGTTCAAACTTCGCAATCAATAGCATTAGGATGTATAAACTTGATGCGCATTCCTGTTCCATTGACTAATGCTTCCTTTGTATTTAAGTTTCTTATTAGTATAACGATACAATTTAACGAGCAAGTGAACGAGCAAGTGATACCACATAACGATACAATTATGGGGTGACAAACTAAGGTATTTTTCTGTTAGCCAGGTGCAAATCCCGCCAACTGTTTATTCTGGTAAACGTCTAAAGACTACTTCTGAAACATTGTCTTTCTCCCCCTCCAAAAGGCGGAAATTTTAATTCGTATACAAAATAGTATTTAGATACAGAATTCAGTATATACAAAAATATCAATATACTAAAAAGAAATTTGTGTGCTTATTGGTTACATAATGTGAAATTGGGGAAAACGTGTGGCATTTAATAAAAATACGAAATTAAATTAAACCTCCAAAATATGGAAAGGGATAAACAACTATGTACTGGAAATCGCTTCAGGTTTATAAGCATTTTTCGCAGATCACAATGATTTGGCAATTTTTCACTTTTTCCGGGCTAACCGAATAAAAAAAGCCTAAACCACTCACAGTCAAAGAATTTCAAAAATCTACTGGATAGTTATTGATTTCATTGTCATCATGGAAAATTATTTAATCGTAGCTACGGTGAAATGCTCTCTATTCATCAGATATTCGATTAAGTCAACATTAATAAAAGTTCAATCATCATTTTTAGGTTCTATTACAACTGACATCAATATGTTATCAGAGAGTATGTTTTCGGAAATAGTTCAATACACTTCATTTTAATTCCCTCTTAATTGCTGAGGTATTTCTTCAATAATATTTTTGGAGAAAATTTGCTTTGGTATACTGCATGGCGGGAGATAATGAAGAAATTGTCGAATTGGCGCGTTTCTGAGTAGCGTCTCTTGGATAGCGACCTGCCCTGCTCGGTTCGTTTTTCCCTTGGAGGAACGAATAGTTAAATATTATTCTCTCCTCCAAGGTTTTTCCACAGCTTCAAAACATAGAATTTACAACACTTCGCGCACTTATCGCCGTCTAAAAAAAGTCGCCAAGCACATTGCTAAAGCATATTTTAGTCATTGGCGTATCACCAAACTGGATAATACTGAGGCAGCACAGCAAATTTGCATCAAACTTGCAGTAAGCTTGATTTATCAAGTCAATAAACTTGAATTAAGATTGAAAATTTCAAGCGCGTAAGCTTAATGCAAGCTTGAATCAAGTGATCAAATTTACACTTGCCACACTTGCATTAAGCTTGATATAGCAAGCTTAAATTCAAGCTTAAAAAATGTTCCTAAAAAAAAAATCCTAAATACACGGGGCGCCCGTCGGCGAACTCGCCGCAGATATTTTATTTTTCCACACATTTTTCCCTCTACGCTGAAATTTCACGTTATTTTAATCTGTTTCCATCAAGCGTCCACGTTTGGGATCGAACTAGGGATTTAAGGGTTGGGAAGCCAGCGTCCTAACCATTCACCCAATCTGACTCGCGCTGATATGACTAAAGTTTGAAGTGACTGTTATGGTTGTTACGCCGTTTTCTGGCGAGATTGATCAGTGGCCGATGCCGATATGTTTCTTTTATTTTTCGATGGGATGAATCAAAATTAAAATAATGTTATGTATGATTTATAGACTCTACTAATAGGGAAATAAGCATAATATAAACTTAAAAGTAGCACACGTTTTAAAACTTTCAATATCGCGACACTCATGTTGGGCAATATTGGCCAAAATCAAGACAACGACTGATTTTTAAATCAATTTCAGAGTATAATTGTATTTTATTTTGAAGATTTCCAATATTTGGAAATATAGAATCTTTTTTGTTTTTAATTCTATAATATGGTCTAGTACATTTATGAATTATGACAAATTATTTGTTATGTAGATGTGTCTTTCCAAATCAAGCAGTAATCAAGCTGTATTCAAGCTTGACAGTTCAAATGACTTCTCCAAGCTTGCTACAAGCTTAAAATGAATTGAACTGTCAAGCTTGTATTAATACGTGAATTTCAAAGAAATGTGAAGCTTGATTTCAGCTTATATGCTGTCTGGGTAATTCCACTTTTTGAAAATTTTGTTGTAATACTATAACCCTATAGTACTGCTGAAACTAAGTGTTGTTATTTCAAAATTGACACAACAATGGAACCACCGGCCGACTTGGCGCGAAATACTCGTGCCAAATTACTTCTCTAATTTTTTACGGTGCATTAGCATACTACACAAAAATTTTAACATTCGCACAAACAACTCCATACGAACTTTAACTATGCCGAAATTCACGGTCATCCGTTGGAGCAGTGCGCCGCAAAAGGGCACATAGGTTTTGCTTAGCGTATTTATATATACGTAGATTTCGGTAATATTTCGCTTCAGTTGCTTTCAAAATTACGAAATTAATTATTTAGTATTTTCTTTCTTTCTTTTTTTTTGACCCAGAGTATGTACAATGAAACCCTCTTAAACAGAAGGCTACCTATAATGGAGGCTTAAGTCAGGCTTTTTTGAAATCGAAAACAAATTAACATTTCTTTGAATTTTTTGTTTCTGAAAACCCCCTCACAACTCATTAACCTTTTATTATTTCTTCTATTGTGTAATTGAAGAAAAATGATTTGAAGTGTAACGAAATTTATTAGTTGGAATCTTTTAAGAAAATAATGTTTTAAATATGACGAAATTTTCTCGGTAAAACATTTCTGAAATACCATTTCTTGTAAAATTGAGTTACCGAGGCTTGAAAATATGTATTTATAGATTGACATCTTCTTAAATTGAGAAAGAAATAGTAATTTTAACCTTGATACGTAAAGAAATAGAATATTTGATTTTGTTGCTTTCTGAACATTAATATAATTTCCACGGGAAATTCTGCCATGAACTAATGAAATTGTTCAGTTGTTATTTACATGTTAAATTCAAGAATCGGATTTTAAAGTTTATAAAAACTTGAAATTGAATATTTTATTTTATTTTCTGTACTAGAATAATGTATATGTGATGGGAAACTGTACTGATATATTGTACAATATTTTATTTTATTTTAAAACGATATTATGGACTCAGTCTAGTACACAGTGTTTTGATGATATTTTTATCTTTAATGCATTACTAAACAAAGGACTAGTACTAAGAATAATGTTCTTAATTATTATCTGATGTAATATATCTTCGAAGATAAAAGTTCTATGATGAGTTTAAAGAAAAACTCATAAAAGAGAAATTTATATTAACATTCAATTTATAATTTTCTTCCTGTAATTCATTATTCGAAGCACGACTATTTTGTAATAAAGAAATATACGCAATACGAAATTATATATTTTTTCCGAGAGAGCATTATCTAATTATTTTACACAAAGGGAAACAATCATGTTGAGTAATGTCTTAATTCGTAGAGATAAAAACTGCATTCTACCATCACTTAAAAAATACATGCTTCTACGAATGTATTTTGTAAAAATGAAATACATCCGTTCATGATAATCAATTTAAAACAAAATTAAATTTAAAAATAATGATGTAACTGTCTGTCTGAAGCGTCTATGAAATTCTTTTTGTTCAGCTTCACACAAAACAAAGTGATAAATTAAATTATGCGCCTTAAGTGAAAATTGTCTGAATTTTTTTAAGGAACACTACTATATTACATTATTGAATAAATGCACTATATGAATAAGGAATTCAACAATGATTAAGGATTAAAATAACTATTTTCATATATCACGAGCAAATACTAAAAAAAAAATAATAAATAAATAAATAAAAAACGAAGAAAGAGAGAAGAACTTCGGTCTTATTTTAAGAAACAAATTATATTTCTTAAATTCAAACAAATATTTTGAAATGTTTATGTTAAGTGGATTGATAAACGCTACTAAACTATCAAATCACTGCTTTACTTTAAAGCCTCTTTTACATATCGCAGTTCCATACATTACATCATAACCTTCAAATATTGCACAATTTATCTGTCATCGTTGCTAGCCAACACAACATTTTAATTAAAGCCCTCACATTCTTCTGCGGGAATCATCAAGTACTATAAATCATAAATTTTCTTGTACTTGAAAGCTTTATAACGGAGTATGCGATCGTTAATGGTGATGGCTAAGTGATGGCTAACAAAGGTAGTTTTCATGTGTATACTCGTTCTAATTTTACTCCCAGGATTTGCATACGTTCCACTAATTATGGAAATTCCATATACTCAGGGATCGTTTGATCACAGACATTAATATAGGTATTCAGAGAATAATTGAAATAACAATACACTTATAGTAGAACAAGCTTATTAAATGTTTTATGAGTGAAACAGCACTTAACTGGCATATGACGTTAGTCAACCACAGCATGTGAAATTCAGAACATATGTGACCGTATAATCAGGATTGCAAATTCCGCTAGCTCAACTTAAGTAATCTGGCAGCTCTATGCAAATGTTCTACCTGAAAGTAATAGCGCTGGTACTGGCCTCTGTAACAATATGCTTTTCAGCATAAATCACAAATTATGAACAGCATACAGGCCTTTGTTTAATGTGCTGGAAATATAGGTAGACTAAATAAAATAGCCATTCATAATCTGTCAAAAATTTTTCATTTCTTTATCCAAATTTTACGTAAAGTTTCTATTAAATATCAGATGGAAATTTAAGTAAATTTTCTATTAAATATCAGATGAAAATTTAAGTAAATTTTCTCCTTACTTAAAAATAGTTATTTTTTTAAATTCCAATTCATAATCCCTTGTAAAATAATTTACAAAGCTAATGCAGGTTTAAAATTTTACATGGAAATAATATTCATCTCAAGTCGACTTCCCTTGTCTCAAAATTAGAAAACCTACCGACATACATATGTATATGTATATATATATATATATATAACTCGGCTTTTTGAGTCTCGTCAGGGGGAGACCCCCCTGAACCCCCCTAATTGTTTAGTTTCATTATTTCCATATTAAAACGATATAAAACGATATTAATTGATTATGTCACTTTAACGCTCATCTTTCGTGTATTTTGCCCGGTAACCCTAAGTTGAAATTTTTATGATTGTAACCTATGTATAGAAAAATACATGTGATGCATATTCTACAGCTTACGAAATATGGTAACAATAGATTAAAGTCCTTGTGAACTAATAGTATTTAAATATATGTAAAAAATGCATCTAATGCATATTCTGCAGTTTACGAAATTTTGTAACAATATATTAAAGCTGTTGTGAACTAATAGTCTTTAAATATAGGTAAAATTATGTCGCATTTTTATGTCGCTTTTTTTTGGGACACATTTTTCGGACAATTTTCAATAAAGGGGGTGAGAGATAAAATCACATAGTAATAATGACTATGTTCAAAACCTCTTAACATTGTTCAAAACCTCTTTCTTCTAAGTAGATAGCTTTTTTGGGACTGTTTTTTGAAACTTCTTCAGTGGTAAAATCATTTTACGTGGTGTTTCAGTAAGACCTCGTTTATGTACAGGGTTGTCTAAATGAAACTCCCCCCCCCCATATATGAGTACCTAGTGGCCGAACCGTTCAACCATTCGAAATGAAATTTTAGATATAGTTATTTGAATGTATGGGGTCCAGATTGTGTTGATTTAAACCTCTCACAGTTACGGGTACAGTGACAAAATTTTCGAATGGCAATACCCAATTTTTTCGTCCGCAGATTGATCAGAGCATGGAAAAACCTTAAATGGCGTTCGAACGAGACACGTATGACGTAAATTGGCGGCGTAAAACATTTGCTAAGGAGATCATCGTAAAGAACCATTCACAATAAAAGGGAAGGTGCATAATTCACTGGGCTTGGCAGTAGAAGCACCCATCACGGAACACTCTTGCAAAAAATACTGCTTGTGATATAAGCAGTGTGGGAAGATTGTTTCTTCATGTTCGTGCTCATCCGTCTCGTTTCGTGCGAAGAAGATGACACTTTCAGGGAAACAACGAGGTGAATTGATAAGGCTTTTTTATCCGGTCGGAGAAAATGCTGCCGAAGCATTGCGAGTTTAGTGTCTAAATCATAAGCTAAAACGAGGCCCATATTACGTAAAAGTGTACGTAATTTGTTAAATAAATTTGAAGAAACAGGATGCACATGTGATTGACCGCGATCCGGTTCCTGTTGAAGTTGTTGCAGAAGTGAATAATACGATTACACGTCCATTGCATACAGCAAGAAGTGTTTCCCACAATTTGGATATACCGAAAACCACAGTTCTAAAAATTCTGCGCTCTGTTCTGCGGATGTGTCCTTATCGATTCCGGCGCGTCTAGGCGTTGGCACCTGGAAACAACCAACAGCGTGTCTACTTTGCGAATTTTTTTCCTAATCAGATATGATGAAGATAGCAGGTGGCCGCTGCGGATATTATGGACGGATGAGGCACATTTGACCCTGACAGGGAACGCAAAATCCAAGAACTGCGTTCATCAACTGCGGTGCTCGGTTTAAAGCAATGTTGGATAATTACGTAATTCCAGAATTGCAGCATCGAAATGTGATTAATGACATTGTATAAATGCAAGATGGTGCTCCTCCACACATTGCCAGAAGTGTTCGACAAGTGCTGCAACAGCACTTTGGTGATAGAGTCATCAAGCGCACCTTTGCAGTTTCGTGGCCACCTCGTTCCCCCCGACCTCACTCCGATGGCTTTCTGGTTCTGGCGTTATCTGAAATCAAAAGTGTACACATCAAATTCCCGGAATTTTTCAGACTTGAAAGACCCCATAAAACGGGAAGTTCTACAAATTCCTCCTGCCATGATACGTTCGTCATTATTACCTACAATCTCCCGCATGCAATGAGTTATCGTCTGCGAAGGTGGCCGCGTTGAAAATTTGTAATTCGAATAAAAGCCTTTTCCCCTCTCCTCTTTTTTGTTATCATTGGTTCTTTACGATGCTCTTCTTTGCAAATGTTTTACGACACCAATTTGCGTCATACCTGTCTCGTTCCTACGCCATTTAAGGGTTTTCCATGCTCGAATCAATCTGCGGACGAAAAAAATTGGGTATTGCCATTCGAAAATTTCGAAATTTTGTCACTGTAACCGTAACTGTAAGAGGTATTGTTTTAAATTATCTTAATCTGGACCCCATACATTCAAATAACTCTGTCTGAACTTTCTTTTCGATTAGTTGAACGGTTCAATCACAAGGGACTCATTTATAGGGGAAGTTTCTCTAAGACCACCCTGTATATATATATATATATATATATATATATATATATATATATATATTCCACTCCATCTCCACTTCATTGCTTGGGTTTGTAAAGTTAGGCTTAAGCCCACGTGATCTCACCTGGCTTGTTTTCCCACTTCTCTTTAGCTTTGATAGCTCTGATTTTAACAATATTTATAGCCTCTGGTTTATCAATTATTATTTCATGGTTTCAGTATTATATTTGTTATTATGTGCTATCAATTAATGTTTTACTTGGGATTCCACATTATACATATATATATACATACATATATATATAACATAATAAATCAAAAGTCCGCTAAAATCCCAAATTTCTAGAACTGCGCAGCTTTAACCCTTTAGCGCAGTGTTCCCGCTCTGGGAACACCAAACTCTGATGTTTTGACTGTTGCCAGTCACGAAGAATAGATTTGATTTATATAAAAATAGTTGCGGGTGACATAGCTCCACGAGAATCCTTTACTTTTTAGCACGTCATTTCCCGTAAAAACAATTGTCACGATTCTTTTTAACAGCACTGAGATCTGCTGAAAAATGGAAGAATATGAGAACAGTTGGATAGATTGCCCAATACTGAAATAAGGGCAGCTGCCGACACAGCCAGCTGTGTCAAAAACGGGTCTCTAGATCTGTGGTAAGCGATGAACGTTTCGATCGTCCGCCATCTTTCTGGTAGTTAAGTCGAGCTATGGCAACGGCTGCCCTTTTTTCAGCATTGGGAAAGGGTTGCGCCTGAAAGGGTTAATTTAGTTGGGAATAAAGGAATTCGCTTCAAAAACCGCAATTATTACATAGTCACTTCAATTCCTTCGTAGTTTTGTAGATGGTCCCCGCGCCCAGTCAATCTGTCGCCTTAAAAGTCACAACAAACCATGAAAAACCGCTGCCCAGATTTTGGGATCGGCCATTAATTGCAATGTGCGCGGGTCATTTTACACGATCTCAAAAGTTAATAAAAGGGCTTGCGCAGCCCGGGAGAAAAACTTTTTGTGTTGAAACTGCCAAGGAAAGACGTATAAATTGTCCAATAAAATAATGTAATCGCAATTGGAACTCCGAATCCTTCTTGTACTGACAGCCATAGTGTGCCCAAAAAAATTAATCAATGCTCTCCCCGGCGCCCACATGTTTCCCGTCACGATTCCGTAGGACAGCGGTGTTCTACACCGAACTCCCTGACAGCGGACTCCCCGTTGCCTCGAATGTTACTATATATATATATGTTAACCTGTTCAGGACCGGCGAAAGGAGAAAGAAGCGCTTCCCCAGGCCCGCGCGCTCAAAGAGACTACGCACGCACGGGACCGGTATGATATTTGAAATGATATTTGAGGTTTAATCAAAAAAAGCTCGGAACCGAAAGTGCAAATTGAAGGTCAAAGCTCTCTGGAATGATATTTGAAAATGTAACAGACTTCAACCGCCATCTAGTGCCGTTTAAAAATTCAAATAAAACGTTCCAATCTGAAATCACGTCTGTGTGATGATGGGCCGGCTGGCACGGAAACACAAATACGATATCGCGGGCCGTGAGGGAAGAATCGTCTGATCACATATACGCGATCACGGTCCTGAACAGGTTAAGGTGGGCTGGCTGAAATGGATGAAAAATGAGCACTGGAGCAATAAACAGTTCGAATAATTCTGGGTTAAACTAAGTTATATTTACAGAAATTAATATTTACAAAAGAAAAATATAAAGTTACGTCGTCCAAGCATCATTTTTAAACAAACAAACGAAAAAAAGGAAATCGTCTTCCACACCTCGTCTGGCGATTTTCGAATCGCACTGCCGATGCAGCCAGCTCATCAGGATGACACCAAATTTGACCCAACATATTGATTACGGCGAATTTGGCTGTGCAATATGTTTTTCGAATTCAACCAAGTCGTTTAAAATCTGCAAGTCATTTGCAGGTGCCGTAAAAGCTACTGACGCCGTATGAGGGAGTTGCCGGTGGTCGATCAAGAAACTTCCCCTCGGCCGTTTTACATAACGTATAGTGGGTTAAAAATCCATGAGTCACACAGAAGTCTGAGAAAATACAGAGAGAGGCGACTTGAATTCTGTAAGAGCTACGTTTTATTGTAGGTATCAGCAAACACTGTTTTTAAAGGAAAACAAGTTCTATTACATACAGTACACTGCTTCCACAAAAAGTAACACCTGAAAGAGATCTAATCGTAATTATCGAAAACAATCGCTATCTGACGGAGCGCTGTCAAGAAGTGCGATAAAAAGTTTTTAACAAAATTGGCCAGCTTTGATACCCTGGCGAGAAAAAAGATGAGCACTCATAAGTTACTGTCCACGTGACAAAGACAGACCGGTAAGCGTTATAAATATAAAAATTTTGAAACAAACGGATTAAATGCATATCGTCAAGGCAGCAGCTCCAGAATTTGCGATCGCCATAACAAAAGTCTACAACCCCCGTGAGAAAGCAAAGACGGACGACCAGGAGGCATCAAGAACTTACATAGCATACGCTAAAGCGAAATTAATTTAGAAGGGGTGCCCCCGGAATCCCAAAGATACCGACGCGCAAAAGGAAGAACATTTTATCGAGCCGAAAAACAAAGTGGAAGGAGAGATTAATACGAAATATTTGATTTAGAAAGAAAAAACAAAAGAATATTATTTTAGACTCTAAAAATACATGAACTTCGTCACACGCCGTAGACCAGTATTTTTCATTAGCAAGTACTACAAATATGTAGAAATTCGTAATGAACTTACTTTCTTTAATTGTGATCTTAAGCAGGTGCTTAAATAAAAAAACTTTCAATGCATATACAGCTTTTGTCATCCAACATGCAGAGTGCATTCCAGCAGGGGTTTAGAATAAGATACCACTTTCAGGAAGCCCTTTTAAAAAGATAATGATCAAATGAAGGAGCTCATTCTAATCGTCACTAAATTATTATTGTTGATTCTAAGCAAAAGAAAGTCTGTCGTGGTAGTCTGAACGCAACTCCAAGTGGATGGTTCGGGTTTCGCAGTTGACTGATTTTTGTCATACAGCTCGTAATTTTTTTAAAATAATGATTTCAGTACCACTGGAAGGTTTAATAGCTAATAGGACGACAGCTTCAAGTATGATTTATAGGATGTGATGTTGACAAGAGAACTAAATCGATTCCTTTTGAATTTTCTTTTCCAAAATAATACATGCTCCATTTATTTATTCATCTTATATTAAATGCTGTTGTATCGAAGCACATACATCTTGTTTTATCATGTAATGTCCATGATAAAATTATTTCGAAAAAGGAACACGTCATAATATCCCCTTTGTCATCTGGAAGTTTGGCAACGGCCAAGAGCTAGTTGACTCTTTTTCCAGATTTCAAGATTGGTAGAATATCTACTATTTTATGTACCGTTATGTCCTTGAGCATCTTTCCTTGCTGGAGCACAGTATGTGTAGTTTGTGGTTGAAAATATTCTTTTATAGACTCAGGAAGTTTCTTTCTACTATCCATTCTTTGGCGACGTATAGAAGAATAGCTAACGTTATATTCTGACACGTTACAGCCCATACTTTGGAGTGTGGAGGCAAAAACCACAGTTGCTTTTCGATCACTCAAATTAGCGACATCAAAACTTGCAGCTGAAATAGATTGTTTTTCAGCCTCGTTCTAAGTCTCAAAAAATCTTTGCTTTGCTCCTCGTCTCAAAAAACTTTGCCTTGATGAGAGTCCAAACTGAGGAGAATTAGGAAAATTTTTTATTTTCCCCAGCAGTGGAAGATATCTAATCCATTAGCACCTGATTGATATAGGGGGTGGCCGGAAACACACAATCAAGTTAGAGTTAGGAAGCGCGTAGGCTCAAAGGCGCGTTACTGCAGTAACTTTTTTAACTTTGAGAAACGGTAGCAACTTCTTAATATTAATCAAAAGTTCCTAACTTAATAACTAATCCCTATTTTAGTAGTTATAATTATATAACGGGTTGAGAGTAAAAAAAATAAGAAATTGAAATTTATGAATCACCCTAATATACATACATATTCAGTCATATATCCCAGTGGTTGCCAACCAGTGGAGCGTACAGCGTTTGCAAGGAAGCGCATGAAAAAAAGGCAAAGAGCAAATGGTAATGCATGTTTAAAAAATCATATTATATGGTCTTATTTCTACTCCTAAATATATCTATTTTCGCTTATAATGTTTATTCAAACTTTACCTCTAACATTATTTTGTAAAAAATCTTCATTGTTAATTAATAAAAAACTGCATGTATATGCTGAGGAATGTGATGGGGAGGTCCCATCGCAAGTTATACTTTGCTGGGGGAACGCAAGGTTAAAAGGTTGGGAACCACTGACATAATCTAACATATTATGATATTCAAACATTTTGAGCCATGATTAGGCGCAATATTTAATTTTTCTGCTTTAATTCCAGGTACAACGTCGTCTTCTTAGTTGTAACTTATGCCGTTCCTATGTGTTCAATGGCTGTTACCTATTCTTGGGTAGGCTGCATACTATGGGGAAGCAAAGTTATCGGAGAAAATACTGATCTCCAAAATGACGTCGTAAGATCGAAGCAAAGGGTAAGATACTTTATATTTTGCTGTCTGCGATCATTTGGAGCTTTTGAAACTTTCCATCTGGCTCTGTATCAGGGCAGAGCGTAAAAAAAACCTACTTTTTGAAATTCTAGAGCCATAACAGATCTTATTACATACAAGGTGATTCCAAATTAGAAGGACAAACTTCTGGTAGGGGTAGGACACACCAAGGCCATCCAGCAGTATAAAGTAATGGGGATTCGGGAGAATACCCTTATGGCCTTATCACACTAAAGGGAAAATCCAAGCAACTTCGCGCTGGACCAACTTTTCCGACGGACTTGAAGGCGTGGTTATCTTTAAGGGTTGCAAAAGTAAACAAACTTTCTCCGACGCCAAATAGTCATCGCATCGCTGATTTGGCTTGCAAGTTCTTATTTTACTTATCGTGCGTTGGTAAATTTACATCGGATCGGCAGCAATTTTCGGCAGCATCGGATGGGCAGCAATCTCTAATTCCAAAGTCCACTTGAACGTGGCCATAATTTTATTTACACGTGATTCTGACATCGAGCCAAGCTGCCAAGCTTCGAACATAGTCGCAATTGCTCGAAATTGCTTATGACGTAGCAGGAAGAAGTACTCTGATTAGCCGAAATTTCGTCCGACTCGGATTTTTAAATTCGGAAAGGAAATTGTTGGAGTTCGCGGTCGTCAAGGTAACGGCGGAGAAAATCGGCCGGAAACATGATTTGCAAGGAAAGTTGGTCGGATTTTTCTCAGTGTGTTAGCCCTATTAGGGTGATTCGGAAGAATCCCCTTCCCGTAGTTGTTAATTATCACTTTGAAAGAAGGGATGGCGTAATAATTTATCTTTCAATTACGGCTTATCAAAAACTGATGCATCTTTTACAGAAAGCACGTGACTAAAATTGATAGTTAACAAATACTATTTGATTTCATTGGTTAACTTGCCCAAGGAAGTGCCATTATTTATGAAAACTGGATAATAAATTAAACGAACAATTTGACATTTCTTCAAAGGTATTATTTGCAGATACAAAGACGAATTTTCCGACAATGCATTGTTGTGCATTTTTGTGCATGAACCATCTCAGTAAATCTTACCCTTAATAAAATATAGCCAATTTGCTGATCTTCAACACCATGGTTGGTGCAAATCTTATAGTGCTCTCAAAATAAAAGTGGCTAGAACTTTAGTGGGTAGAACTAACAAGCAGTATACGTAACAAAATATGCAATTTTAATTGTTAGAATAATAAACACAAAAGAACGGAGTTAAATTCTTTCAAAAGATAAATAAATACAGATTTCATATTTTTGAAATTGAGAAAACAAAACTTAATGGAACATAATTATGTAATGCAACTGAAACTTTTTCCATAAAAAGCTAAAAAAATACCTAAATGAATAATGCATTTTTTTATGCATAAGCACCTGCATAATATGCCTCTAATAATAACATTATATAAAATGTAGAGTACTTTTAAGTTACTTTTCTTTGTGATTTATATAAATTTATTTCATTCAGTCTCTCAAACGTGGATAAGCAGAAAATCGCACCTCGCAGGTACAAGTGAACAGCAACTTATAGTTGTGCCTATGAATGGACATACAGTCAAACGCGTTTAGTGGAATATTGGATAAAGGACTATCCCACTTACTATAGTAAATTTTCAGTCTACCGAACTGTAAAGCTAGTCTATGTGATTCCGTATAATCGAATATTCTGCTTATTAGAATAAATTTTCCTGGCAAATTTTCTATTCTATTAAGCGGGCGTGACTGTATTTGCCATTTATGTTAGCTCTTGTTTTATAAATAGCATGTCTGACGCGAGTGACCTGATCAATCGTTGTCGAGTTAATTTCACTTGAAGGATTATGAAAATGTATTTAAGTGTGACGTATATTTTCATACGTTTTGTTACAGTATAATAATTGCATTTTTTGATATATTTTATTGGTCTTTGACATGCTACAGTCTACTCACGGTAACTGGAACTTCAAAAGAACCGGCCAGGTACTTCGAGTTATTAAGTATTGCCAATCTGCCTTCCTCCCCATGCAAAATCTGAAATTTTTGGAAAATTAATAGTGATTACTCAAAATCTTACCACTAGTACAGTTAAAGAGAGTGTAATTATTAGTATATTGTATACCATAAAAGTTGGTGCAGAAGGCTTCTTTCCCCATTCTGGAACCTGAATTAGTCAGCAGGAGGGAAAAGCTGCCATTTTTCTTTCCTCGCAACAAGTTAAATTTTAAGGATAAAGATACTTAGTAATTAATGTTTAATTAGAAATTTTTATAGTTTAAGGAGAAAAATAAACTAAAAATCATGAATTTTTTTCAACAATATGGGTATTTTTGAGCATAAAATTGAAAGCTTTACAAAAAACTTCGACTTAAAGGAGCAAATTGCGATATATATACAGATAACTTTGCTTAAAAAATACTGAATCCTTATAGAATTCCATGAAAACTTTCAGATAAACGAATATTTGACTGATGAGCTTTCCATTTATTGCAAGTTAACTGTAAAGATCAGGTCCAAACTTTACCACTTAGTGCGATGTTGTCACATTTTATATAGTAACCCATAGTCGTTTCATTACAGGTACACGTAACCATTCATTCTAGTTCATATCTCTAAACATATTTTATCGTGCATAGCCCTTAATTTGTGCACTTGAAAATGGAGACTAAAACTGAAAAAAATAGTATAATATATTTAGATTAATTCTCAAAATTATGATCCATCACTTTCTAAATATGCGGATAGTGTTACAAGATTTTCATACGGCACTAAAAAAAGGATTTAATATTTATCTCATGAATACATTTATTTTATTTGCACTTTTAATAAAAAATCTTTAATTACTGCTATTACGATAAAGGCTACTTTTTATGAAATTATATATTTTATTCTCGGAAGGAACATTATTAAGCGATATTAAAATGTGAGTACACTTTTTTCAAAGCAGCATGTTAAATATATTAAAATATTTCCTTACAAAAATCTTTTTAAATACAAATTTATGAGTATAGTGTAACGGTACAGCGTAAAATTTCACAAAGGCTGTATATATAATCTTGAGATGACAGTTTTTCAGCAAATAAATAATTTAAAAAGTTATACTGAGTTAAGTGCTTTTCTAGTTTTTCATAAACTCTTTGTGGAGTAGTTTTAAAATGCTTTTAATGCAGTCGAGTGCTATTAATTTTATATTTATGTGCAGAATCATCTAAATATATTATTAAAGAAGTTTTCTCCAGATAATATTTGTTGTAAATATTTTGCCTAGTGATATTAACACGTATTTAAAAATGAATGATGCTTTTCCTTCATAAAGTGCACACTTCAATCATTCTTTTGAACGTTAAAGGTTTGAATTATTTTTAATGAAGACACTTACATTTAACACATCAGAACGTCTAACCGTCGCGTACATAGAGCCATTAGCAAATTAAAAACTAGTATTTTGAGAAATACTTCATTTGTTGAGTATCTATACACGTGTGAAGTAGACTGAAAAAAGAAACCCGTATTTTGAAATTTTAAACAGGTGCATGAAAAAAAATATTTTTATCCATGCGATATAATATTTATTAAATTCCTGAATATAAAATCCATAAAGATTAAAAAACAATAATTTAGATTATTTTTTTTAGTCTACTTGTAGCTCGAGTGATTTAGACATTCAGTTTTATTGAATGATAGCAGCGAAGTTTCAACTATTTTAGTCAGTGTGGTGAGGGAGGGGGGAAAAGCAGTGCTAGCGCATTCAACAGTGCACGCGTAATTCCCGTTATCCTACAAATGATGTGGCGTCAGATAAGTTTAATCTTAAAAGAGCCAGAATCAAACGGTGAGATGTTTCAAAGCAGCTATCATTTGAAATGCTTCGCGCAGATGTTAATGCGAACACTCTAGAAAGTTTTGGTTCATCATGAACCATTTGACAGAGCCATAAAAGCAAGGGCAATAATAACTGGTTCATTTGATTTTTCGAAACAACTGTAAACGGTAAAATTTTATTCATGATTCGACTTTTTACCATAATGTGGGTGTATCATTCATTTAATTTCAGCAAATAGTGTAGCAACGATATCGGTTACAAAGCTGAAAAAGTATTTCTACGAGTTTTTCAGATATCAACGTTTCGGTGTAGTGGCTTACGTAAGATGTGTTCATGTAGTAGTCCCGAACTCTATTCCTAATGCTGAATCACACGCATTTAGCAGCTCACTAAACATATAATCAGAGTAAGTTAGCAAATTAAAAATGACATCCACTAACAAGGCATTTAAAAGGCGGATGCTTTACCAATGTTTTGGGCTTTATATTCAACTAGCTGAAGTACCCGTTCTTCGCACGGGAATGAATGGACTTTTTGATATTACGATTTGTGGTGATTACTATTCATTGTAATAAAGAGATATAGCAAAATGGATATCGCATTGTATTGTGTTCAATAACCATGCATACCGAATTTCAAGGCAATCGTTTGTACGGTGCAGAAGGCCATGCGGCGTAGCGCAATCTAGTGGAGAGTTTTAGCAAAACGGATAAGGCGGAAATATTCTTCGCATTCAGATATCGATGAATACGAAATTTCAGGACGATCGGCTGGACAGCCCTGACGACGCGACATCAAGTGGCAAATTATATAGGAAAATGGATAGCGCCAAACTCTTCCCCGTGTTCAAATATCTATGTATACCTATTTTCATAGCGGTCAGTTGCACAGTCAAGAAGTGATACACTGCAGCGCGATCTAGTGGTTAATTAAAGTAATGATTTGCTACAGTGCCGTCAAGTGGCGAGTTATAGCAAAATGGATAACGCCAAAATATTCTCATTGTTCAAATAGCTATGTATACTGAATTTCATAGCGACCGTTTGAATGGTCAAGAATTTGGCCTGCTGCAGCGTCATCTAGTGGCGAGTTAAAATAATAATGCATTGCAGTGCCATCTAGTGGTGAGCAGCAAAATGGATAGTGAAAAATATTCTCCGTGTTCTAATATTCGCGTGTACCAAATTTCATCGAAATCGGTTGGACAATATTCGCATAGCAAACGGCTAAACGGAATAGAATTCAACGTTGTGCTGAGGCACCAAGTGGCAAGTTAAGGAAAACGGATAGCATAAAAACCTTCTCCATCATAAAAGACTTAGGTGAACCAAATTTCATCGTGCAACGGTGCTCAACGGTGCTGGAGTTTTTCAACCTCATAAATACATACCAACATTCATTTTTATCTATAACCAGTGTTATTATATATACCAGTCTCAAATAAAATTCAGTTTCAAATCTAAGCCTCGCCAAAGTGCCAACATACGCCATTTTGCAAGAGTTTTTTCAGGGAATCATTCGAAGCATTGACTTAGCAGCAATCAATATGGGAAATGGTTCGACCGACAAAGAGTAGCACGCATTTATTTGAAAATTGGAATCCCTTAATACAGAGGATTTTTTTTTAAATTATCAACTATAATGTGTTTTATTCATCGTTGCTCCGATGTACTAAATGAGAAGATTTCAATTTTCTGAAATTTGGCGGAATTCCCCCAACTTAAAATCAATGTACTCAATTGGCGAGAATTCTGAAGTTAGATGGCTTGAAATCCCTTAATAACTGCATTATTTCTTCACGGATCATTAAAATTTAACTATTCTAATAAAACTTTTGCACTTGTTTTCAAAAATCTATTTCCTTAAGCTCTCAATAAATTGCGCCAAGCTGAAAACTGTGCAAACCGCTAGAACTCACTTACTCAAAATCCATATTTCAGCCATTTTATTTTTTCGCCAAACTAAAAAAATTTGCACATTAGCCTCGGAAATCTTCAATTCTTATTGTTTTGCGTGTAAAGCATTACATTCCTGCTCTGATTTCCCATGCACACGATATTATAATTTAAAAAAAAATAACCTTACGAATATAAACTAACAACAAAAAAAAATCATTATTATTCTTTTACTTTTACTTTGAGAATTTAAAACATTTTATTCGGCAAAATCGCCACACATGGCAACCACGATCCTTATTTCACAATTTTTTCACTACAGGGGTTACAAATACGGAAAGATTTTTGCGTGAAGAGCATAAAAATTCTCTTAAATTCCGGGAACGGGTGGACTTTCAAAGTTTTAAAGTGGACTACGATTTATTCTATATTATTTTACATATCTGTGCTAAATTTCAGGCCGATAGGTCCATTTTTGTGGATTTGTATACGAACGACATTTTATTCGGCAAAATCGCCACACATGGCAACCACGATCCTTATTTCACATTTTTTTTCACTACAGGGGTTACAATTACGGAAAGATTTTTGCGTGAAGAGCATAAAAAATCTCTTAAATTCCGGGAACGGGTGGACTTTCAAAGTTTTAAAGTGGACTGTTATTTATTCTATATTATTTTACATATCTGTGCTAAATTTCAGGCCGATAGGTCCATTTTTGTGGATTTGTATACGAATCAAATCCACAAACAAACAAACAAACAAACAAACAAACAAACAAACAGAATTTCATTTTTATTTATAAGATTTCTTGCCATTTTTGCATCGACAAACTTAAGTCTATGGTTCAACTAAATGTTGGACCAACTTTTCACTATCATATAGAGACAACTTTTCTAGTTCGATTGCTCAGAAAATATTGTACCAAATTTATAACAGTGAAGGAAAGTTAGAAATCTGTCAAAAATGGAACTAGCGAATAAAGTGCAAAATCTAAGTAGCCAAAAACTGTTCACGCACACTTATAAAAAAAATGAGCTTGTCCAGGTTAGGTGTACTCAGTCATAAGAGCATAGGATCAAATCTATTTTATGAAGATACCTCTGCCATCTGCCATGAGAAGAGAGCAGCTTACTCAGGTCATGCTACTATTTTACATTATTTTACCATGATTACCTTGATATTCGTATGTCACGTGCATTTATGTCTTTACCGTGAAAACTTGAGGTCGTGTTTAATGGTGATAGCTACAATGTACATTTCAAAAAAAGTTTTTTCCTGTAGTAGGTAGTTTTCTAGCCTACGCGGGAATTTGATAAAAAAAATTCTCTCTGTAAAATTGTAATGCTGCACAAGCCTTAATTTGATATCGAGGACTGAACGAATACATTTTTATTACTCATTTTTAGAAAATTCAACTTCCTTCACTGGGATGTGAATCCAGGTTAACATTGGGGGGGGGGGATCCAGGAAATCTGACACTAAACAGATGGAATTGGGCAAGAGTCATCTTAAAATTTTTGAAAAGAAATAAAATTTAAAGGCACTCTTTATGTAAAACTGGTTACTTATTCGAAAATTCGCTAAAACTTCAAATTCGTGGTATAGATTAGAAACAGATTTTATCCTCTGTAGAACTTTTCAATAATTCGAAAATCAAAAATTTTTAATCAATAGCTCTGTGGATACGATCTGATGCACGCAGAAAATCCAATTTTTGATATGAAATGTTCTTCAATAAATAATAAGGATATAGGAAAAAAACAAAACAAAAAAAAAATCTAGTATCGTGTGTCATCGGTGTAATACGAGAATACAAATGTTCATCTCGATCGATCGATTGAAAGTAGGTAAGAAAAAAATCTTTAAAGATTTGATGAGAGATAAAAGTAATAAGAAATTTCAATAAGATTTAGCATAATTCCTGAAACATATTTATTTATTCTTCAGAAATGAACAACAGAAATGTCCATTTTAGCGCATCATATGGGATAGATGCGAGAATGAACATAGGCCTGTCTTGACTCACAAAACATCGGCAAAGTTTGTCTCGACTCTCAAAATCCCCTAATAAAATGTGTATCGTACCACAAAATCCCTAATGATAATAAAACACATGTATCTTCTGTCATGAAATCAGTAAATCGATGTCTCGCCTCCCATCCATTCCAAGCATCATGGTGCTTGCGTTCATTAGTGTCTAATCTTAAAGATTGTAGGTTCTGGTTTGTAAATACGACAAAGTCATAAAATGTAAACGTTTTTCTTTTTTATATCAATTTGCGAGATTACCATTAAAAATGTGGTTCCTTTTAATGAAAAGTTCTTTCAAAGACAAACACAGAGGGGGCGAGAGAGAAGCATTGTATCACCAATGATCTTCGAACATTGAAACAAATCCTGTTTATTTTGTACTGAGGGAAAAAAAATCTGGACAAATAAAGGCTCTTTCACTAATAACTTCTAAATTGATAGTAAGATGAAGGCATTCAACTTTAAAAGCAATACGTATCATTTTTATTTCATTCTTGTCTTACTGATGCTTTATTATACGACAGTGGTTAAAAATATGGGATTTATGTATTTTATTGCATGAAATGGAAACTAAGCTTTCCAAAAAATTATTTAAAATAGCTTTAAAATAGGTATGTTGTTGAATAAGCATGTCAATAAAAATACGAAGTTTTGTAAAGAAAAATAAAATAGATCTTCTGCACTTCGACATTTCATATCTTCAGTAGCATTTTTATATGTTTTGTTAGATTTATATCGCATGCTTTAAGCTTTGTAAATCGCGTAAAATATATTTTTTTCGTTATTTTTTATCTATATATTTATAACAATAGAAAAACAGTATTCAAAATACGACCGACTTGCTACGAAATTTAAAATAAGTATATTGGTGTAGAATGTTAAAGTTTGACCTTGAGCTCTATTGTTATTGAAGGATTATAATGGAAACAGAGATCGAAATCTAAATAAAATGGCTTTTCGTTTTCTGCTGAAATATCTAAAGAACATACAGTAAAAATAATTCCATGTTGAGTTTCCTTTGATTATTTATAAAGTTAAGAAAAAAAAATTATAGTATTTTAAAAAGAAAACTCCATTTCCGAAGTTTCCACTGAATATTTGAGGAAATTGTAGTAAGAATAAGTCTAAGGGATAGAAAGAAAAGTGATGTTTTATAGATTTCATTGATTGAAAAATCAAAATAATTCAATGAGTGGGGACATGGCTTTAAATATTTAGCACTGTCAAATTGACATAATTGAAAAAAATTGAATGTGTGTGGTATGCATGCATTTTTTTATTTTATAAAAAGATAGAAAGAACTAAATTGGCCTATTATTTCTTTATATTTAAATGTACTTACAATTTGTGAAATAAAACATATGTAAACAAGATTATTTTATATTCCAACCGACTGGCAAAAAATATGTGCTTAGAATTTTCTGTTTTTATTCAGGGACCATTTATTTACTTCGATTTAAATTTGAAATATTGAATATAAATCATAGCTTTTACTCCATTCGTTTATTTTTTGAGCATCATTTACTTCGAACATTTTTTAAGAATGTTTACAGTGTCAGTTCAGTGATTTAGTGTCTGAGGATTATATTTAGCTATTTAATGTACTCCTATTAATATTACAAAACTTAACTGAATCTCCATCAAAACTTCATTTAAATATATATTTGAGAACATTTTCTAAGCTTAAGATTATAAATTGCCAAAAATTACTGTTTAAAAAAAGACTGATAAAAATATTCATTGTTCATAAAGATATTCAGATAAGTTATTCATTAAGAAAATTAATTTTATGTACATTTAAATATATGGAATTTTTAAAATATCCTTTATGAAATAACAGTAAATTAAAAAAATCACAAAAACAAAATAAATATCATTACCTTTTTCTGTTTTTAATCATTTGAATCATATACATAAAGAAACTTTGTTTTAAATTTTGCAGTTTTTAATTACATTTTGGATAGTTTTTCTCCGAGAGTTTTATAAGTTATTCATTAAGATGCTGAAAAAAATCCATGAAAAGCAGCATTTTTTAAACTTTAATTTTGAACTATAAATGAAACAAGAAGTAGTTTTGTGATTGAATTTAACTATGTTTCGTTTTAATATTCAATATGCCTTAATAGAAAACTTAAAATTGACAAATAATAATTAAAAAACCTCTTTATTTGTATGTATTAATGTCACCTGTCCTAGTTTATCTTTTATTAATAACAGCGACAGAATTGTTCATAATAATTTTTACCTTTAAATTCACTATAATTTTAATATTAACGCGATGATACTTTGCAATACATTCGGAAAATTAGTAAATCTGTTTTATCTGACGATTTTTTTAAACTGATCAGGTATAACATGATCAGTAATTACAGTTTTCTAAGTACCTCCGCCAATGTGTTGGATAACCTAGGGTGGATTTATGTGTTCCAATAAATGTCTGAGTTTGAAAATGTTCTGAAACTTATCTCATATATTTTAGACCCTTTTTAATAAAAAGCTTGATTTTAAAAACTTTTCCCTGTCTTCTATTTATCTTAAAAATCTAAAAATCTAATAAATTAATAAACTCTAAATAACTTTAACTTATGATGGAAATATTGAGTAGAGCGCTTTTAAATATGTGACATAACTTTTCTGAAATTCTATAGTCTATCTTTAAAAATAGTGATTCAATTAGATGTAGTAATTCAAAAGTAGTGATTAATTTACTGCAGGAAAAAATCTTCGTCTATTTCTTATTGCACAGCATTTTTAGATACACATAAATTGTTAAATGGATTTTTTATTTCTACTCACTTTATTGTTTAGTTTGATCTTTTGCTACAAGAATTTCAGAAATTATATTATATTTATGAATATAAAATTAGACTTTTTTCAGTGTGTTACTTGGAATTTTAAAATTTTGCTATTTCTATCATTTTCAAGCACCTGGGAACCTAGTATGATCATCACAACAAAATTTGTCTGTCCTTCTGTCTTTTTGTCCGTGACGCATTTTTTGTTCATGCATCACTTAAAAATTCCTGAAGTAACAGCATGAAAAGCATAAAAAAGCAGGACAGGAAATTTAGTGACATGATAGGTAATCACTCCTCATAAACTGTAGGCGTAATGAAAAATAATTCGATTCATTTGTAATTTTGACAAATTTCTTCAACGTGCGTAAATGTTTGCTTGCGCATGACGAAATAACGACTGAAGTGAATAAAATGAAATTTTATAAACTATGGTGACATGATAGGTGGCCAAGCAACTTAAACTGCAGAAGTCTAAACTTTAAGAAAATGATTAAATTCTGAGATTCTGCGAAAATCATTTCAAAATGTGTAAAAAATTGTTACGCATCACGCATTACGACTAAAGTGGATGAAATATAATTTGGTAACATGATGCATAGTCACTCAATTTAAATTATATGTGCCGGATTTCTTAAAAATTTTGATCAGATTTTGAGATTTCGTGATAATTTATTCAATATTTGCATATCACGTATAAAGCACTCGAATGAATGACATTCTATTTATTATCCTCACAGGTGGTCACTTAAACTATGGGAGTCGAAGTATCATTTTTATAGAATTATTGTTTAACTGCTATTTTATTTACAACTTTTGTATTCCAGGTGGTTCACATGCTAATAGCCATTGTGGTACTATTTGGAGTGTGTTGGCTTCCTTATCATGTTTATTTTCTGTACGTGTACTATCACCAGGAGGCTATAGTTTCACAGTACATCCAACACATCTATTTAGCTATTTACTGGCTAGCTATGTCCAACTCTTGCTACAATCCTATTGTGTACTACTGGATGAACTCCAGGTAAATTAAAATTTCACGATTTGTGTAGTTTATAAAATGTGTCTGGATAATTTTTGTTGTTGTTCTAACTGTACTCACGTAGATATTTGTATTAAAAGATAAATTATTTAAAGAATATTAGTAAAATAACCATAATATTTTATTATTCGTCGAATTGGCAAGCAGTTTAATTATACTTGGTATACTTGGTTTAAAAACACTCCAAAAATCCAACACTCGTAAAACATAGCATTAATGTCATGTTTTATTTAAAAAATTCATTAAAATGTTTAATTAAAATAAATGGGAAAATTATATTACTATTATAATCGAAACAGCAGTAATTATAATTTTACTAAGTTTATCTATTTATCAATGTGAGGACAAACCACGCCCCCCCTCCCCAAACAAACTTTTTCCGGGTGATCCATTGATACTGTTGAAAACGTTAAACTAGTTATCTGTAGAGTCTAAAATATTCAGGAAAATATGTTGCAAGCACACTTGAAGCCTAAAATTTGCATAAAAGGAAAGTAAGTATCCTACGCAAGTATGTATGCAAGGCTTTCATGTATAACTTTCATCTATTTGATCTGTTTCATCATTTTAAAATTATTACACAATAACCAATATAAAACTATTAAGAATAAATATGTTACAAGACAGCGAAACTGTTTGCTCTTGTTGCTTGTATACATTATTAGGACACACATAAAAACGTTGCAAACAATGTATGTTTTCATGCGGTACTATCTCCTTGAAAAATATACAAATTGTTAAAACGCGTTAGGTACTACAACATTGAAAGAAATTCGTTGGAGCATGTAAATTTTAAAATTTGAATTAGTTTAGAAAATGTAAATGAATAATGCAAAGCATGTTTCTTAGGAGAACACTATTATATTAAGCACTGTAAAGGCAATATTTATAATGCTTCAGTTATTTTAAACAATATATTACATAATAGTTTTCTTTATGCATTTTCCGTTAAAATAAATCGCAAAATATCTTTTTCTTTTAAATAAAATTTTGTGGAAAATAATCATTTTTAAAAATTTATTAATATAAACTGTACAATCTATAAACTCGGAATAATTTAACTGATCGCTTGGCATCACACTCAAATTGAAATGAACTCGTTGACTATTAACTTCAGCGCACGTGAAAGCTAAGAGAAACGGGCCTTTACAGCAAATTCATAACATTATCTCATACACGCCGAAGCAAATCTAGCACAACGATTGCTGTATACCAGCCCTTTCTGAAAACAAACAGTCAAACCAAGGGATGGGCAAACTATGACCCGTGGGCCAAATCCGGCCCGCCGGAAGGTTTTATCCGGCCCGCGGATAGAATTTGAATTTGCAATTTGAAAAAATTAAAAGAAAATATATATTTATTTATAATATTTCCATATTAAGAATTATGAAGATGGCTTAAAAAAACTGCATTTTGAGTTCGAACGCAGATTTCAAGATTTCAGTGCCATTCAAACAGAATTGGATATTTTTACCATGACTTTCAACGTAAATTGTGAAGCAGTGAGGTCAGATTTGCAGCTTGAATTAATTGAGTTGCAATCTAACGATCATCTCAAGAGGTTGTTTCTAAATATGCCAAAGTTAGAGTTTTACAAATCATTGTCGAAAGTAAGTTTCCCAAATTTAATATCTCACACCTATTAAATCAGTGCTATGTTTGCTTCATTTTATATATGGAACAAGTGTTTTCAAGTATGAACCTTAGAAAGAATTCTTTCAGATGAGCATTTAGCCTCGTTGCTTAGAATCAGTCATCTCACTTTGAATCTCAATATAAGGAACTTTTAAAAATGAAATCGCAATTTCATTCATCTCATTAACATATTTAAATTGTAATACTTGTATATTGTTTTTAAAATTTTAGAAAAATTTGTCTTGGCCCGCCAAACTTTTTTTTTTCGATTTTTGGGCCACGGCCGAGAAAGTTTGTCCATTCCTGGTCTAAACAAATTTTTTTACAAAGAAAAAAAACATTAAAATTTTAAGAAGAAGCAATAAAAACATCCCTCTACGGAACAATAAAGAAAAAGAAAAATAATTAAAAGCTTAAGTAAAAGATAGAAAAATGAGTGGCTAGAAAATTGCGTGATATCATACGCATGATCTGCCCTCTCTGTTTGATTTAATGTATGTATGTAACGTAATTCTTAAATTATATAGTACAACTACAATTTATTTCCAAATTTCCGTAACAAAGAACAGCTTGCATTTTCAAGTAAACGGCATAAAATTTGAACTAAATTGTTTGAAGAAAGCACTTAGAAATTGAGACGGCACAGTCTGTTTCAATAATTGAAATTAAATGTCCTTTAAGATTTCTTCAATCTTTTCCAATATTTCGTTAGTTTACATGTCTATAGTTGAATTTCAATATAGGGAATTTATAAACTATCTGTCTAAATTTCTGAGCACTTAAGGAAAACAGAAATTATTGTAACGTCTGGTGTCGAAATTTCATTCTCAACGTATAAATTAATAGTATGCTTATAAAACTAATAGCCAAAATAAGAACACTTTTTGAACAGCATGTTCATTTACAAGATTTACATTATCCCACTAAAGCTGCTTTAAATTATCTTGCGCAAATTTTGCATACTACATAAACAAATTCCTTCATATTAAAATAGTTTATAAAATATCTTCAACAAACTTCTCGGAGATCGCTTATTTAAACTAGTAAGAAATAAATTGTTTTGATAAGAGTGTTTCTCAATTAACTGTAAAATAAAAATGAAAATCAAGCAGCAAATGTAACGATTTAATTAAATTACTTGGAAACACTCAAAAACTGGAAAAAGCAATTAAATTGGGACACGAGAGATGTGTAATTAAATACAAACAAAACATATGCATAAGCAGATGCTTTCTTTTCAAGGGAAACGACTCTGTTATCCTGTATAGATCAAGAAACCGCTGGGAATTTACTCAGTAGAAAAGAATTTAATCTAGAAATACGTATTTTACGCTTTGTTTATAATTTATGAAAAATTAAATGAACGCTGGTTTTCTTTATATCAGATAATGTACTAAAATCCAATATTTTATGAAAAAGATTCTAAATCATTATTTTAAAATTATTTTAGAGTCACTTTCTGCTTGCCCTTGAAAATAAAAGAGAAATGTATATTCATTTATCTCCCCCCCCCCCCCCGACGAAAAAAATTAAAAGAAAAGAAAAGAAAAAGAATAAATATGAAGAAGACATCTTTAATGTTTATAAGTTAAACTGAAGTGGGGTACATGCAAGGAAAAAATGTGTTACATATACGAGGATTGACTATTAAAAAAATAAGGTTAAAAAGCCTGCAGTGAACTATCATTTTACTTCATACATAAAAACCAACATTTGTTATGTTTCCAACGTAACAAACTGGCAGTACATGCATTATTATTTTTCAGATAGTTCCCGAATCCGTTTAGGCATTTGCTACTTCGTGGGATGAGTTTAAATATTCCCTCCTTGCGTCTTCAACCACTTTCTCGCGAAATATTTCACTTATTCGTCTCAGAAGTGAATCGTCTTCCACTTAAAGCTTTCTTCCCTCAGTAACTCGAGCTCACGGGCACATGAAAAGACCACTATGCTGTTGGAAGCAGTTTCGCTAAGGTCTCATCGACTGTCTTTCGACCCTCCCTACGGTCCGGACTTTGCTCGAAGCGACTTTCACGCCTTTTCTCATATGAAGGACCACCTAGGAGGTCGACTATTCGCTTCAAAGAAGGAAGTGAAAATTTTCGCAAAAACTTGGTTAAACATGCAGAGGCAAAATTTTCACCAGGAGGTAATATTGAAACTCATCCCACAGAGCGACAGATGGATAAACCAATATGGGAAACATATCAAGAAATAACCAAAATTATCTGCCATCAGTTGGATAGATTGGTTGTACGATATAAAATATACACGTTTCTCTGCAGGTTTTGTAACCTTACCTTTAGACCAATTGTCGTTTAATATATACAACATTGCATAAAATGATTTTGGATAGGTGAATGACGAATTTCCAGTTATTTGAGTTAATGAAAGTTTTATGCATCTGTGCATCTGAATTATAGCTGAATGATTGTCACGTAAAATAAGTATGTAATAAGTATTATCTATATTTTAAAAAGCTTTCTTCGAGTGAATATGAGAATGCTTTGAAAATACGTAACTTACAGGCAAAACACACTCGATTTTATTTACCAATACAACATCATATAACATTGTTGCTTTTTTTTTACACAAGAGCTATTAAAGTAGCTGCAAAGATAACTTTTTAAACAGTTATTTTTAAACGTGAGTTTAACGTCTATCATCAATATGATATAAAATGATGTTTTAATGCATTTTTGATGGATAGTAGCCACTTATAAAAATTGGAAACGACAGATGTATCTGATATAATAAATGTCACGGAAGAAAAAAAACAAAAACAAGAAAAGCTTTGATTTCCTGAGTAGAATTTTTACATATATATTTTATGTAGCTGAATTTTTTTTTAATTATGAATCACGATCCCATTATATTTAGAAGTAAAAAAGTTTTGTGATGTTTCAAAAACTCTGATAATGCCACAGACATCTGCGATTTTCTATTTTATGATATCATGATTGAATTAAAAAAATTAAAGTATGTGTAATTGTTTTTAGCGGATATTTAAAAGAATATGAAATGTGTCACATGCCTTTATTCCTCTCGATTTTGAAGGCGCCTGCTTGTAACGTCTGGTATGGAGAAGGTCGTAAGAGTTTTCTATGAAACATAGCAGCTTAATTACTCACGCATTACATAAAAATATTATCGATAGGTATCTATATATATATATAATTGCATTAGAAGTTTTTGATCATTCGAAACATACGTCCGTGCTCCCTTCAATCTGTTTTGGATCTGATCATTTCTCTCTCCATTTCAGCTCGGTAGAGAAAATACATCACAATAGCGACAGTAATTAGTTCAAAATGGAATGTTTTTCATTTAAATACAGATTAAAAACTAAACATTGTTATCATATTTGTTTTTATCAAATTCTTGACTTTTAGTTAAATGATTTGACTTTGGTTTCAACACGCTTTCGCAAATCATCTTTCATTACAACTTCTATACACTGTAATATATTTTTTCTAGTGGAGTTCAAGAATGATTGAGACCCTTGCCTAAATTTACTCATTATCATTATAAATGAGTGGATTATGCAATGTGAAGAAATAAGCAGTTGTAAGTTAAAGAGTTCAAATTTAATTTTACTAGAAAACACCGGAAAATATATTACATCATTAATTTCATTTAATAAAGAAGTAATTGAGAAAATCACTAGGATACGGATAATATAGATGGTACATATTTTCAAAGGCTATTAAAAAGTAATGAAAATTCCAGTAACATTTTTGTGTAGACAATCTTCAATACGGTATGTACATATATATCGAGCCGGTTTAACAATGCCAGCGTCTTCAGACGATCGTAAAAGTTTCAATAACGAATGTTTTGATGTTTTCAGAGGTTCTGTTGCCTTTTACGCTATTAGATGCCTTTATTTTGTCCCTTCAACTCCATTTGGAATTCCTGGATGAGGAGGGTCGTTTACAGCAGTCACCAGTGGATAATTTCGGGAACCATATTTTGGCACTAACGTTCTTGCACAGTTCTGTCATCGTAGGAAATTCTCAATTTAAAGGATTCTTCCCTCATATCTAAATGAAAAACAAAATGGTTAAAATGTGATCTGTTTTAAAAATGAAGCAAATGATACATGAGCTCGTTAATGACGTAAGAAAAATCTCTTACAAGAATGCGTCATGATTTTTTCATCAAAGCATCATTCTGTCTGGTGTATAAAACGTATTCGCCAAAGGGCTTTCGGGAGTATACATGTCATAAATTATAAATAGTATACCGAAACATAAAGTTTTGGCCAATTTCGTTTGCTGTAAATTTGTGTGCTTCCAATGATTCTATGTAAATGCAGTACAGCCTTGGCAATCAGACATAGTCATGTGCTTTCGTTTGGTCGACATTGTCGTACACTACAAAATACGCTAGCAGGAGTCGATGCAGACAACAATGGGGTCCATTTTGTGGCCCCTTCACAAAATTAGAATCGATAGAAACAGATTCTTCACAAAAATACAATCTATGAAAACGGCCCCTTCACAAAAATACAATTGATCAAAACGGCCTTTCATTCGCATTTTACCCTATAATTGGTATGAAAATTCACAAAAATAGGTGTTGAATTTCACAAAAGTAAGTATCGCAATTCACAAAAATATGTAATTTTCACAAAAATGGGACCCTGGAAAAAATTCCTGGATCTATCCCTGCCTAGATAAACTAGAAAATAAGGACGAAAGAGGGAGGGAAGCAGAAGAGTGGATATCCTTGTTTAGATCAGGATGGTCAGCGGGTCTCAAGATAATATGACATGCTTTTTCCACGAACGCCGGATTACTGAACGTTCCGGTATAACAAACCGCCGGATTATTGAACGTGCCGGAGTAGCCAACCTCTGCACAGTGGAGTATTTGTGTCAAAATCCTGGCTAAAATTGTCCAGGACCTGACTGCAGTTCTGTGGGAAAGTTTGAGTATGGAGAATTTTTTTTCAGGAATGTTTAGTAGGTGTCTTAGTAAGCATTTTGGACTTGGGTGGACATCCGTCACCTGGTACATTTTCCGGGTATGATGTCATCAAAGATGGCGGATACTCGCATGTCAGAACTGCTCCTATCTAAGTAAATACATGTCCGATTTGTATGAAATTGTACTTTTTATATTAATTTACCCTTATTTTATTAAATAACGTATGTAATAATGTGTAATGCAGACGGTGTGTAGTTTTCAAGCATTAACCAGTTGACAGTTTTGTTCAAACGTCGTTCGGGTAGCTTAGTTTTCTACTAGTATAAACTGATTTGTCTGTATTTCTTGTTCGTTTAGTTTGTAATTTTTTCTAATAAATGGCTCTAGTAGTCCTCTAAAGATCAGATTGCAAAACCAGTATAAGCCGCTTTTAGGGTTAGGTTTTAATGCTTGCAGAAAAGGCGCGAATTTCCTATGTATGTTTCTTTTGTGTTTTAGGTATAGTTTAAATGTAAGTATGGAAGTCATAAAATTGTCCAGAGCATTGCAAGACTGTGTAATACACTTTAATCCAGACGAAAAAACATGCATTATTAGTAATAAAAGTGATAATAGTGTGATAAGTACAGAAAATGGTCGAGAAAATAAATGGGCGGCTGCACAAGTGCGAAACGACATTGTCACCAAGCGTTTGAGCTTATTTAGAGAAGTAGTAGTGTTCGTCTATCATATGAATAATGCATGCTACAAACAATACTGCCATAAGAGATCCCTTTTAAAACTTCAAAGTGAGAAAGAGATATTGTAAAATGAAGGCAACGCCAGCACATTTCAACCGACTGTACAGGAAAGTCTTAGGAAGTCTGGAAGAAAGCATGCACGCTACCATACTCCTCAAGCTAGAGGTATTTCTACTGTTTACGTATTATCTGTAACCAAAAATTGCATAATCGCATTTACGAGAAATATAGAGTAAGCGAGTATCCTAGAGCTCAAGAGTTTTTAAAAGCTACGTAATATTTACAAGACGATGTTTTCACTCGTGCTTGTGACTTGGAGGATAGGTCAAGTGCTTTTGGTGCTGATCTATTATGTTATGGAAATTGTACTTCTGGGTACTTACTGAGTTATAAACGAAAACTTGAAGCAAGCGAAGAAAGTACCTCTCAGATTTCAAAAAGAATTACAACCTTTTCTCTTATAGTTGGTGGTATCAAATCTGGACTACATAAGATTATGGATGCACCCTTAGTTACATTAGAGACAAATTTACTATACAAAATGAAGACAACAAAGTCAGTAACAAGGAGCTAAAACTAATGTTATGTGATTATTTTGGAAATGAGATAACGTTTGCAAAACCTCAAGAGGCAAATAAACCAGCCATGTTTTTTCTGCGTCTCTTCAAACAGAATGTGCTATTCTATTGAGAGATTCATTGCAGAAGCTAGACTTTAGGCTCAGTGGTAAATTTGGTGATACTCAGGCCCTTACAAGCTCTTGGACTAAGATTACAATACCAAAAGTTTTCATAAACTTTTTCAGTACGTTATTTGGTATAGATCCAAATTCCATCAAGGAAGCTGATATCATTGAAAGGGAAAAGGGTGGAAAATTTGGAAAAAAAGATGCATTCACAGAAGTGGTATCTTAAGGCAAGAGTGTTATTGCAAATCATATACTACAACATAGATTGCGGAGCGAAAAAAACGCCATTACATATGATGCTGAGGGAAACAATGCATGAGACGTGTAAAAACGAAGCATTGATAACAAGCTAAATCATCTAGGTATTGGTGTGAGCTACAATGAAGCGATTCGTCACCATCATAATCTTGTCACCATCATAACTTACAGTCTCCTAATGAAGTATCGATTCCCAGTCATTTCAAGATTGATTCATAAAAATTGTGGTTAGTTGTATAGGTAAATATCTTTGGTGAAGTAGAATAACCATTGTGCTTATTGAATTCTCAGTGTTTGAAGTAAATGTGGTAAACACTGTTTTACATGGTAAAAACTGTATGAGGGAAATCAAAGGGATGTTTATGTTGGGAGAAACGATGATTAGATTGCAAGTGAAGTCCTTTTTGGAAGAACATTCCATTGAGTCCTATGAATCTAACTTTGAAAAGTTAGATTCATAAGAATTGCCACCAGCAGAATATTTTTTCGGCATGGGAAAAAACAAAACAAATTATATAGATGTAGATGTCAAAGTGGAGAAACTCTTCACAGACTTTTGAAATTTGTTGAACAAGGACGAGAAACATCAGAATAGTTTTTGTACTGGGATAATTTCCTAAAATTGCTCCAGCTTTTAAAAAAAAATTGATTCGTTCCGATAGACAAGGTCTCTAGGAATTGCATCTAGACACAGTTCAAAAACTTCTACCAGTATTTTCTGTCTTTAAATGTGTAAACTATCAACGATGGAGACTACCCAAGACAGCCCCGGAGATGCATGAAATGTTCATGGGTAAAGAATGTTGTGAAATGGTATGAACATAAATTTTCAGCTGTTGCAGCTGTCGTTGCATTAGAAAAAAACATTAATAGATCCCCAAAAAGCTCATCTAGTATCTTAGGGCGTACTAAGCAAAAGCAGTTTGTACCAGAATGGGAGATAAAACATCATGATCGTCTGATGATATCAAATCTATTTCGGGAAATGGCAGGCTCCATTGCTATTGTTGACGGTTTGGACATCCAGCATGAGTTTTCTAAGCAGCAAACCGAGAGCCTAGATGCAAAGGTGACCTCAATGTTTAAATATATTTTACAAAAAGGTAACCCGTTTGTTATACTTACTAATCCATTACACAATCTGCTAGCAAAAGCACTGGTTTCACAATATGCAAAGGAAAATATATTAAATGTGTTTAAGATCGGCGATGATATGTATTCTACACTGGTCAAAACACGATATGAAAACAAAACAATAAGGATACCATACAAATACCATCCACAAAATCATGCTACCAGCATTTCATAGTAATAGAAGATGATTTAGTGCCAGAAAAGAATTTACAGAAATATCAAACTGATTTTATTGGGGCATGTAATCGCTTAAAATGTTGCAAATCCTCTTGTATTTGTAGGGCAAATGAAGAAACCTGTTGCTCTTTCCGTAAGTGTGGTAGTAAGGGGTTAGATTCAACATGTAACAATCCTTTTGCACTTTCATTATAATCATTTTTTTATTCACGGTAATATATGTCTATGTTGTAATCGAAAATAGTATAACAAATTAACTTGTTGTTTATTAATTTATGGCAACAGTTAAAAACCATTGCTATTTTCATATTACAAATAGTAATTACAGTATATTGATATAATTTTTATGCTAATCGGTCAAGTATTAACTTAGATATGAGCAATTTTGTGATCGAGCGGCCGCCATCTTTGATGACGTCATAGCCGGAAAATGTACCAGGTGGCGGATGTCCACCCAAGCCGAAAATACTTTCTAAGGCACCTATTAAACATTTCTGAAAAAAAATTCTCCATACTCAAACTTTCCCACAGAACAGTAGCTAGGTCCAGGACTATCTGTTTTAACGTTAAAATCATTACTTTGGACTTTTAATTTACTTTTTAGTAGTATATACTTCTTAAATTATATAAAAAAGTGTGTTACCACCAAATTTGCGATATATCACCAAACGGCTCGAAGTTGGCTGCCTACAAATGTCTTGTCCGGGGAGTGTCCCTTATTGTGAAGAACTACTTTTTCATACCACTTATAATGTATTAGCGCACGGTTGTCGATATAACAGCCTGGAGTTTTTGGGGATTTTCTCCAAATGTCATGTGAATATGCGTTAGAACCCCTTAAAAAGACCTCCACTCAAGGCATCCTTCCCGTTAGGCAGATAGCACTTGTGTAGCTGTGCCTTAACCACAATAAAAATATAAAAATGTTATACTTATAAATATAATACTACTTATCTATAAATCAATTTTATCAAAAAAAATCTCAGTTTTCTAATGACTTAAGATTAAACTTTTCGATCCGATTCTTCTGAACTCTGATATTCATCTTTTTCAAACTCTTCATCACTTTTTTCTTGCTTTTTTTTTTTGAGTGGCTACCATTGTTTCCTCTGGAAGAAGTTTTTTGGTCTCACTGCTATAAGGCTTGCCCTTTTTCCTTGGACTTTGGTCTAGAGTCTAGAGCAACTCATACAAGGATCTCTCCTAAAGAAACCTCCTTGCAATCCCGTAAAATCTCATTCCAAGCGGGAGGAGAAAGTTATTTTTTTCAAGCCAGCACTTCAAAATGACTTATTACAATCGATAGCTAGCACGTGCTTC
Source organism: Cheiracanthium punctorium (assembly GCA_038373885.1). NCBI lineage: Eukaryota > Metazoa > Arthropoda > Arachnida > Araneae > Cheiracanthiidae > Cheiracanthium > Cheiracanthium punctorium. Next base: position 564,088 of record JAWZYV010008858.1, on the reverse strand, counting down.
TGTTCATGCGCTCACACTTTATTGACCCGAAGACACAGTTGGCAACCATTCATAACCAAAAATGGGGAGTTTTTGCTTTGGACGCAATTTACGACATGAATGGAAAACTAAGCTATAAATACTAGATGGGACTAATAAAAGAAATGGCAATTTTGAAATATGTAGAAACTTTCTTCTTAAAGCAAATTTACACCAGAAAATTACAACAACCAAGAAATACATTGCCAAGAAATTACAACATAGTGAATTTAAAATACTGATGTTAAATCTTAACTAAAATGAAATTTTATGTACCTTTATCCAAACACTTGCTCATAGTTTTTAGTTTATGAGAAATACAAGTGCTTTTGTATCCCTTTAGCGATCACCCGTCAAAAGTTATCGAGAAAATAAAAATGGTGCTACAAAAAAAAATCTTGTTGGTGAATGGTGAATCTTGGCTGAATTTTTTTTCTTGTAACAGACACTCAATACTGTAATAATTACTATTATACTTGAAATTAGGCCCGACACAGTTCAAAAAGCTTCTTGAAATGTGGATTTTTGAAAAAAAAATAGAAAAAAGTTTACCATTTTTCAAATAAAGTCACATTGTTTTTCAAACTAATAGATACATATAATTAAAATACACATATTTTACTACGATTCTACAAAGTTTCATATCAGTAAATTAATTTAAAGAGTCAGTAAAAAATGCATGACGAAGTAATAGGAAATGCTGAAATCCCATGCCGTAAATGAAGAAACTTGCTTTTAAACTGAGTGCTGCATCCTTTCGATATGAATTATGATCAAAAATCATAAATGTAATGAAGCATAAGTTACTAGGCTATCCAAAAACATATATATTACTGTTCTTAAACAAATTTAAAATTTTCGCTTTTTGGACAGGATTTTAATACGAATATTCCACTTTGCACCGGATTATCAAGAATTTACTATATACCGAAATATATTACACTGGGGAAATTAATTTAATTTTTCACGAATACTGGATTTTTCGTATGCAAACTGCTTATTAATTTTTCAAACATGTTAAAAAAAAAGTTATCTTAAATTACACAAAATGATAAACTATCAGATTTCTTATCTCTGAACTCGAAAATAAATGAATCTCTATCGATTTTCTGAGTAATTAAAATAAAGTTTTCATTCATTTTTACTTTTTTAGATGAACAGTGATTAAATGTATTTATTTTAATGACATCTGCAATATTTCACGAACAAATTAATGATTTAATTAATGATGAAGACTCCTTTAAAATTATTCTTTTCTAAAGAAATCAATATCTTAAGTTTCTATGATCTATATTTTTTGTTAGAGTATTTGAAAAAAAAATCGGCAATATCAATACAACATATTCTTTCGATAATAGTTATTTTTAAAAATAATTGAAGCTGAGAAGTTCAATACCGCTAATAACATAATTAGTAAATCGCAATTAAGGTGTATACCCTTTTAAAATTACAGAATACCTTTATTATATTAAGAAAATTAGCAGCGTTTATGCAATGATATATTTATTTTTTTAATCAAAGTACTTAACAGAGTTTTATTTAAGGATTATTGGATTTTTCTTCTAGGAACTTGGCTTAGCACAATCATCCCAAGTGTTTTATTCGCTAATTGGGTTAATTTAAGTAACTTCTTCCTTCAAAAATAAATATCAGCAACTTGTTTCAATTCATCAGTCTTTTTTTTTTCCTTCACACTTGGAAGTCTCTTGTGAGAAGCTTCTCGGGCATTTGCTTTACGTAGTTATTGTGTACACTCAAAAAGAAAGGTATAGATCGTATTTGCCAAAGCATTTTTTGCTGCTGTTAATGAGTTTCTCCAAAATGTTCTTCTGTTGGATTTTAGTGAAAAATTAGATTAAATAAAAGAAATTTGTACTTCTTATAGATAATTTATACGCATAGTTGTTATTGTTGCTTCTGATTCCAGAAGATAAAGGAACAGTGTACCATCTCCATAAAACTAAACAGCTGCAAAAAGTCAAAAAATAAAGTAGAATCTTTTAAAATCATTCAAGGCATTTAAGAATTTGATTGGGGGAGATCTGATATACTTTTCACCAACAGAAATAAGTAAAGAGCCTCAACTGAAAGCTTTGGTATCGCCCTTCAAAAAGCGTGAAAGAGCCGTCTGCTGTTTTCTAGGAAGTTTGAACTTCTGGAAAAGTCCAACGCTGTCTGTTACCAGCAGTGGCGTTTTTCTCAGGCCATGCAAGTCGTGTGTTAACGCCTAATCAAAAGCAGGAGAAATCCGATAATTTAATTGAATGAATTATAAGAATCCTAATGATTTTCCTTCGTCGCCCGCCTCTCGAATGACCAGACAATGAGGCGTTGTGATGTGACAGGGAAACACGCTTCTCGAGAGATAAGCAAGACGTTGGAAGCGGCTTAGCTATATTCCCACTGCCATAAACTGGAGCATGCGCTTTACGTCTTCTACCTTGAGCTTACGCTGGACAAGGCGTTGATTCTCATTACAACGCTTTCACATCCAGAGAGCCAGGAGGTCGAAAAAAGTTTACCCCCACTCCCTTCTCCCTTCGACTTCTTCGACTTTCTTCAGTTTTCTCCCACAGAAAACATTCTGCGAAAGTCGTCACGGCACTTTAGGACAGTTTTAAAAGCAAACCAATGATGTTAAATACTCGAAAAAATTAATAATGCTTGTGCCCCAGTGCACTATGGACTGACATTAATAGTAAAACTGCATGTCTCATGCAACTTTATGAAAAAATTCCTGAGCACAAAAATTGCCTTCAAAAATGGGCCGAGGAGTTACCTGTTCAGAGAAATTTTGCGAAATTCAGTATATTTAACATTTTTTTTCTGGGTGTTTCGTAACTCCCAGATGTTCATTTGCTTGTAACAGCGCATAGTATAACTTGTATAAAGACATTCAAGTTTTTCTGAGTCTCTGGCGCAATTAAATTCTCCAAAAGTTGCATGATTTCCAAAGATAAATAACCGAATATATTTTAAAGACCGTTTCTAATAATGTTATCCAAACACTTTAAAAAAATTCTTTCTCTCTATTGTCCCTTTCTTATATTGATAATAAATAAATAAAATAATTTACAATGGTTGACCATGCCATAATCTCACAATGTCAACTAATGTGAAAGGCAAAAGTAGTGCTGGTTCTCAGAGATCATTTCGGATGAATTTGCTTGAAATTCGAGACTGGCTTTGAGAATGCAGTAGTAAAGTAAATAAGTTTGTTCCCTCCCAAAAATAGGAGTGAACAGGTCAACAGTGAGAAAGTTTCCTTAACCGTTTTAAATGTGTAGCTGTTTGAGAATTTTTGTCAATGTTAAAAACGGTTACAGGGCTAATACATTTTCAACGCCCTAAGTTTAAAGTCAGGAGACGCCACTGGTTACCAGTTAGTATTATCTAAAGTACTAGGGGTGAATATGTGGACCTCTCCAAACTGCATTTAATTCCATCTTTTTTGATTGATGATATTTCATTAAAGTTTAACCGTCCCAATTAAATTTTTGGCAGAGGTAGTCTTGACCAAGGCATCAGCTTTCTTACTACCATTCAGTCCAACATGGAAGGGGACCCATTGCAATTTATATAGTGCCTTGAAGAAAGTCGAAAGATGAGATCTAAGATATTCAGGTTTGTCCTGTCCCTACATCAGAGCTTCCAATGAGAAAGGTGCTGAATAGATTAACGGCTGCCTGTTGATATACAAATGTCCCTGAATACAAGTCGAGTAGTCGTAGGCTCTTATTGCAATGACATGAGACCAAAAAACAGAAGTCAGAATTATCAGTCATACATATTAATTGAACTTATTTATTATAAGTGTCTTGCACGTATTGCAACATAAGATAGACTTTTAAAACCAAATTTAACTAAAATCTAATTTTCAGAAGCGAAAGTTATTAAAATAAACTGATGCATATCCACGCAAATAATTGAAAATATTGGGAAAGAACACCCCTATCATGTTTTGAATACTGATAGGGCAGTATTCAAAACATGGTAACACACATATAACATTCATACTTTCGTGGGGTTCATGGACTAGTATATAAGGTTCATGAACTAGTGAATTTGATTGTCGTTAAAATGTAATCTAATGGTAAAATGATCACTAATCAGATACAAATACTGGTATATGCAGAATAATGTATTTATGTTGATTTTTTAACAGCTCTTCTGAGTTATCTCACGATTTGAAGCCTGTCTAGACTAGAACAAGTGACTTTCCTTTGAAATTTTGTTTTTATAACGGAGAGATCAGCAGCCTAGAGGAAGCTTGACCGCTACGAGGGGCTCAGATGTTGGTCATTTCATTATGGGGGCCTACTATTAGACAGACCAACGTTGCCCCTTATGAGTAGTCTCATAATTTTGAACCAATTCCATATAAGATTCCTAGTACATGAAATCATCAACCCCAGAGGTATCATTTGACCACAGTGGACATTGGAGGCACGAACAGACTTTACGTGCGCCACATTCCATTAGCGTACACGGTTCCACAGCAGCTCAACTGAGAGATTTTTTTCACCCTCCTATACACTGACCAAGCTTTGCTGCTTTCCTTTTTGCGTTCTTATGGGGACAGAGCTTAAGGAATAGGCCACTGCGGGACTAAAATGTTATTATATATTTTCATTCCAGTCACTCGCTATTTCAACAGGTGCAGAAGACGAGATTTTTATTTAAAATCAACTATTATGACCCCCTTCCCTAAATATGATGTAAAATTCGCAGAATAACATTGGCCTCACAGGAGCATTTCAGAGAACCCTGCTAAGAATCAATATTTGGCTCTGAAAAGAAAAAGTATTCCCCCGATGTGTTTTTTTCAAATTGGCAGCAGACAGCTCAAATATGGGTTACGTGTATAGTTAAATTGACTTGCAACAGGGTTGTATCATGTTTACTTATAAACTCAGCCGTTGACAGTGGTAGGCAAAATACTGCGCCACTAGTGTCTGGATTATATGGGTACATCACGATTCACTTGCAAAGAGCATTGTACGATGTATAAAAGCATTAATAACAACAGACAGTCTGCAAGTAGCATTGTAATGTCCTTATACAATGAATCAAATATGGGAGAAGTGATGAAAGTTAATGTAAGAATGTGATTTGTTGATTAAAAAGTATAAGAAAATTTTGTTTTAACCAAACTGAAATGTTAGAATTGATTATATTATTTTAAATAGACCCTTTTGTGAGGCTGGAAATAAAAAAGGAAAGGTATATTTTGCGTTGATATAAAGAATAATTGTATTTATTGAGATATTGAAAAAAATATGCTTAAAAAAACGTATTTGGAATCAAACTGTGATTGCTTTGGCAGACAAAGATCGCCATAAAAAGGTAAAAAAAGAATTTTAATGAACACTATTTACACAAAAAACGCCATCTTATGCAAAAAACTGAGTTTCCTCGCACAGGAGAAAATCCATGTGAACAAAAGATGACGCCGCAATTCGTGCATCACGTGATCCTTACAATAAAGAATAATAATCAGATGTAGAGAATTTCGGTGTTTTACCACTCAGTATTTAATATTATCAATTTTTTTTAAATTTGTCTAAAAGTATTTCTGCCGAATTAAAAACCAGCTGCATATTCTAGATGAGTTTATTTTCGTAAATGTAGCTACGATTCTAATGCGATATACCTTTGAAAAATTAAAACAAGAAATTCTCCAAAAGCGAATTCCTTAATTGATAATAATTTGTGCAATTATAGTCATTCATAGTGAGGATGAACTCAAACAATTTACTGTCAAACTTTTGTGTGAAACTGTCTCTTGCTTTATGCTGGTTTTCGTTACGTATGGTATGTTTTGCCTACCAGAAAGCGGAGGTTTTTGGTAGGCAAAATACACCTGAACCGTGAGTACCGCTCTTGCCACACAGAAGTTTTAGTTGATTGAACATACTTCTCTACCACGGTTTAGAAGTTTAAGCAAATATCCGGAATATCTGGTAGTATAATTTTCGGTTTCCTTTAACGCTATCTCATACAGCACAAAAGACATCAAACTCGTCGTAGCAGGGTCTGATGCATTTTAATAAATTTAATCTAAATGGGAGTTATTCTAATATTCGAAATACTTAAATCTTTTGCAGGTTCCGAGATTATTTTCAGACAGTTTTGTGCTTTCCCAAAAGGGGTCTCCAGAAAGTCGGCTGGCTGAAGGAACATCCCAGGACGCCAAAAACCACAACATTCACATGTTCCACAAGGACGAGATCCTGTCGTGTAACCCTGCCGTACCCGAGGGCTGCAAGCGGACAGATGCCAACGCGATTCGTCTGCAGTCGTTTATAATGTATCTTTAACGTATGTTTTGCGCATGCGCGATGTATTTTAAGCTTTTAATGAATCATTTAACATTCTTCGTGTGATTTATATTAAAAAGAGATGGTGTTGATGCGTAATTTATGTGGAATGTCTTACGGTACGTTGTATTCCATTTTGTTTTTACAATTTATTTATTTTTTAATTGTTATCAAGATTTTTTTCTCAAGTTTGCTCGGTGTTCAGAATATTCTGAGATATGAAATGTTTGCAAATAACGAAATTAATTTTAAGTGCTCATTTGCGTGAAATGAGTATTACTTACAATGAAAGACATCTGTTAAAGGTACTTGACTGAAATACTTTTAAGTTTGATTGCTTTTACAGAGGAAACCAACAGTCATCACTGTTTCATTTAAACAAAGTACAAATCTGTATAACTAATACGCAGAATTTTTTGACAATACAAAACTTCCTTCTTTATCCAATAAAAACGCTTGGAATATCCGTGGATTACGCGTAAATAAGGTTTTTAATGCTACTGTATCCCACAAACCATCTGAATATAAAGTGGATTTTCAATCTCACTAATTAGCATACAGATAAAAGATTTCGTTTCACTTCGGTAAATACTATTTACTATTATATTTTTTAATCTTAAGAGGCAGTGTACATACTTAAATAGCCACCAAGGTGGCGTAGTGGCTTAAGAACCATTCTGTCACGCCTTGGGTCAGAGTTCGAATCCCGGCTGGGCATGGATGTTAACGTGTCCGTCCCCTCATGGGGGGTGAGGGGTTAACGCTGGGTGTCCCTTTAATAAAATGGCAAGAATACCTTCGAACAGCTGCAGTGGATTATACCTAATCGGTAAGTTCCCGCAAGTTGAAAAAAAAGAATCCATTTCTAATAACTGTTATTTTATTTATGGATTACAAATGTTTTCATATTTATTACGAATCATCATCACACATTGAAAAATCGTGAATTGGAACATACACAAACTTTCTTTTCATTAGACTAATCGGAAACATATTTTTTACCAGTAAAATAGTTTTAAGTTTCTTAAGAGTATTCTTAAAAGGTCAAACTTTCTTCCTTTTTAATTAAAACGGTATTTTTCTTATGATAAAAGAGTTAAAAAGGAGAAATTTGCAAAAAGTGGTAGTAATTACCCAACTCGACCCTACCTATTTCAGTATGACGTATAACAATATTTTGCGAAGTTATTTATAAAACTGTAGGCAGTATTTCGGCTGAGATTGGTTTGCTAATTTGCATTTTGATTACTAACGATTAGATAGTTGGACAGTTCATGCTTTGACTGTAGTGCTAGTTATTTTCAAACTTTATTGCCAGCTGTCGCAAAATCAACTCGTCTCCTCTAATTACATATTAAGTTGGTGTTTACTGTCTAACGTGAAGTTAATACAAGTAGAAAGATATATAATGTTCTCGATTCTAATATATATTTAATATTACAATGAAATACTTATAAAAATAGTTTTACACACCGCAAATAAATATAAGTTTTAGAATAAAAATTGATTATATTTTGAAAGTATTTATTATACAATGAATGCAATTACACAATCAATAGAGTTAATTTTAAGTATGCAGACTTTTTCAATTGAATAATCTTTATATCTTAAAATAATATTAAGAGCTTTGAATATAAAATAAAAAAAAAACTAAGTATAACTAATGAAATTTTTGGAATATTTCAAAAATGAATTTCGAAGTGCATTGCACGTTTGTATTTATTAAATATAACTAAAAGCTACAAAGCAGACACATTTTATATATTTAATTATATACAGAATGAACTTTGTTTATACGTTGTTTAAAGAAGGATATTGGAAAATTTAAGATGAATAATGAATTTTAAAAGTCAATATTTTTAGAACTTTAATACGTCACGAACTTCTGAAGTGTTTTTGCAGACTGCTAATAAGCTTCAATTGATAGTACGTTGAACTCACTGTTAGGCGAATTATTTGTTATTCCAAATTAGTTAAGTATTACGAGAACTCAGGTCACTTCTATCTCAACTTCGAGCCAGAAAAACATTCTAAATGAGGAACTTAGATTTAAATATGTATATATATATATATATATATATATATTAATTTATAAAATATAAAAATTTTGAATAATAAACTTTAGTTATAATTAACTTTTAGTTATAATTTAGTTAAAATTACATCTCTGAATATCTGTCCTGAGAAATATGACTTAAAGAGAAAAACAATGAAAGAAAGGAATGTTAATGAGTATTTTTATTTAAAAAAATTACAGATTTTTTTCGCCTTCTTATTAATCTCCGCCTGTATTGTTTGTAATGGAATATCAAAAGATGAAAGATTTTTGCTCAGTGTAGTTTCCAGGAATTTTTAAAATACAAAGCTAGGTTATATACATGCAGTTTAAAATTAAAATTTTTTGTGTAATTTTTACTTTTAATTAGTACACAACAACATATACTTCAGAAGGAAACAAATATCCAACCCCCCAAAAAAAAACTAAACTAAGAATTACTGTTTTTATAAGGAATAAATAAACTACGTACTTAATAACGTTAAGTAATGAAGAAAAATAAAGTGATTCTAAATTTATTTCTTAGTACCTTCTACTTTAGTACTTTACCTTCTTAGTACCTTCTACTAGTACCTCCTACCTACTTGTTAGAACCCCTTAAAAAGTCTTCCGCCTAAGGCACTCGCCACCCTAAGCAGATACCCCTGGTGTAGAATTGCTTTAGACACAATTCACGCAAAATACACTGCATTTAAAATAGAGATGGAATAGGGTTATCATCTAACAAAACTTTGTTTAGTCTTGTATAATCCCCATAAAAAATAAACCAGGTAACACAATCATAGCAACATGAAATCTGAATCACGTCTCGTCTACCAAATATCCCTAGTTTGAACCTATCCTATTTTATAAATAATTTTTTAATTAATATTAGGCTCTAAAGCATTTAAGTGTATAAAAATTTCGGAACAAGCACTCGATTTCGTTTACAATATTGTATCCGATTCTAATGAAATCAGTAACATTACTACGGTGTCAATGAATTATATTTTACAGTACTTACAATATATCCAACAAGCATATGTGTGAATTTTAGCATTTCGGATATTACTTTGAATATAATTTTATTATGAAGATTCGATTGTGACAGGATTTTTCTATTTTAAAAGTTTCTACCCCAAAATGCTATACAGAAATGTCTTGTGAAATTTTTCATGAAGCAGCAGAATTATGGCCAGATCAATATCTCTAAAAGTAGTCTTGTAGTATAATTACTAAATTTTACATTCACAGCTGCTTTACATAGTTATTTTATTTAATTACTACTATTTTATAGCGTTGCGTAGTGATGCATGGGTTTTTAACAAAAATACACATACCAAGCAACAGCGGATACACATAGCTCTCATTTGTTGAGCGGTGCCGTAGTTGTAAGGATTATAGTTCCCCAAAACTGTGGGGCAAGTGGAGATTTACCAAGAATTTGAGTTAATATTTCAGGAAGAAATTTGAACAGCCTCCTAGTATTAGGTTCAAAGTCCTTTCATCCATTTTACAGATATGTGTGGGGTATATTATTTTCAAGAGTTGAATTGGACAGACTGTGCATCACTGATATCTCACGTGTAGTATAGAGTCGAATGCTTTCAAATAAAAGTTTTGATTTTATCAATTTTCAACTTCAAATAATATGCAGAACGCGGTCCAAGCTCCAAAGGGAGATCTGTTAAAGAAACGTTGTCAAGCCATTTCTTGAGAGAGCAGTCACGACACCTTCTCTTTAGGTGACCGGCCCCTAGAAGTCCATATATCGGCGAAGTTTTTACGGCCACCCTGTACATACAGATATGTATATGATTTCACATTTCTGTGAAAGGAAGCGACATTCAAAACTCATAAAGCACGCATCATCACGTTGAACTATGTTGCTGAATAATTAAGATAAATGAAAAAAGTGTGGTTTTATATTTTATTTTAATGGTATTTGTATAACTGATGTTATTTTGTGAGTAAATATTTGATGATACTGATGAAGAATATGGTTTCGTATATGCAGTTTGAAATAACAATAATGTATTGACCTAAAAAATGATCTGACTTTTTAAAAATATTTAGTATATAATTAAATTTATAAATTAACTTTAAAAATAAATATTGTTGCTTTTTTACATTGTAATCTTTCGAAAATGCTCTTAAGTGTATCTCAAAATAAATATGGGATTTTCGTACGTAACTGCAAATAAACTAATTATTTCAACACCTCAAATTTTTTTAAATATCTTTTTATAAGATGTACTAGGTGCATTCAAAAAGTAAGTTACACTTGTTCCTCCACGGATGGCAACATTGCGAAACAAGACCGAAGCTTAATCAGACGATAGTTCAGTTCCACGGCTTCTAACGGTATCAATTTCATTCGGATAGTGACAATCGTTGGTGCGTACTACGAGAAGGAAATGCCGCGTAAACGGGAAGCTTACTCCAACGTTGAAGTACGCTGCACACTACGTTTTTGTGGGCAAACCGCTTCCAGCAAAGGCATTGTTCTCTTGCATGACAATGCAAGACCTCACAAGGCACGCACAACACAGGATTTGGCTCGCAGCTTTGGATGGAGGTCTGGCAGCATCCACCGTACAGTCCCGAACTGGCACCCCTTGAAGTAAGCTTCCAGTTTACGTGGCATTTCCGTTTCGTAGTACGCACCAACGATTGTCACTATCCGAATGAAATTGCTACCGTTGAAAGCCGTGGAACTGAACTATCGTCTGATTAAGCTTCGGTCTTGTTTTGCAATGTTACCATCCGTGGAGGAACAAGTGTAACTTACTTTTTGAATGCGCGTTGTATTATACCCTGAAATTTACGATAAACCTGCTTCAGTAAAGAAACTTTCAGAAAGAATTATTAAAAATCGAAAATTTTGCAGAATGTGTCACACTCTTCGGGAAAAAAAAAATCTGTACAGTTACATGTTCAAGAGTTTTTTCTGAAAGAATTTCATGTTTAAGATTTTCTTTTTTTTCACTGATTTCAGTGTTAGTGCAACTTATAAAGACGCTTGCTGAATTTGAGTCCTACATACAATTAGTTTATTTTAACTTATGTACCAAGAACTTATGGCACATTTTGTTTTTTCGACATAAATCTGAAACAATTAAACTTGACTTTAGTGACGCGCGCACGTCAAGGCGCTAGCACACGTTTCATGTTAGAAATACCAGAGTATTGTAGAAACGCACATATTTGAACTGCATATAGAAGTGTAATAAATTACATAAAACAATACAATAATTGTAATGTTTTGTAGAAGTTAATTTATTATGCGTTGTAATGTCATTCAAAAACGAAATTATGCATTATTTATTGAATAAATTTTAATTTAAAACATTAAAGTAATCTTTATACTTTATTTTTCTGAGAAACTAACAGTGTCAAGTATCAGTGTCAGATATATAAATAAATGCGACCTTAACCATAATAAATGCGACCTTAACCATATAAAAGACGTCGCAACACGTATGCATACTAGTCACACGGTGACTTTGTGACTTTATGTGACAGTATGTGTAAGTCACAGAGACGTTGTGGCAACGAACAAATGGTCTCATGAGACAATTTTCGTGACGTCACACGGTGACAATCATGGACGTCATTGTGACCTTCGTTGACGTCTGTGTCACGTCACATGTTTGTCACATATTAACGCTACATTGTGACTAAATATCAATCGAAGTGCAAATCACTTTGTTGACCCGAAGGAAATTCGCAGTAGGCGAGGACTTGCGTCACATTTGTGATGTGAAGAAATGTCAACATAACGTCACTCTAACGTGACTGCCAATATGTTGTTGTATGGGCAATGATAATTTTTTGAGTTAAAATCTAATATCAAATATATGTAACTGTATATATGTACTCAAAAAATATTATTTCCGAGCATGATGATGTCAATTATTCAGTTCAGTGGTATTTTTAATAGATATTTTGCAATCAAATACTACTCATCGTCTTACATTTTCAACGTACAATAAGTGGTGCAAATTTCATGTGTGTTATATTTAAATATTTCAACCTTTGTATAGAGTGATGATGAAAATTGGTGCATTTTTTTAAAACTTAAAATATATTTTCCAGTATGTAATACGCAGGTATACATTCTTCTGATTTTTAAAGAACTGTGTAAACTAATTCACAAAGAAGACCAAAATACTGCCTTTAAATATTTATTTCAGTTTATTAAAAATGTGATTATGTACATTGCAAATGTTCATATACATATTTTGCTTGAAATAAAGTTTTAAAAATTCTGAAACGTTTGAAAGATTTTTACTGCTTCAATAAATTGTATTCTAACATACATTTATATCGATTTTTTAATTAATTAATTAATTAATTAATTTTCTACCGAAATAGAATACAAATTTTTCAACAAACTCTACTTTCGTAAAATTATTTTGTTTGTATAAAATGCATCTGAATCTGCTTACAAGTTTTAAAAAACTTTTAAACTTTTTTAGTTCATATGAATTTGTGAAACAACGAATAAAACTCTTTTGGAAGTCAGTCTTTATATGAATAATTTTTTATCTCAAGTTTATAATAGCTTAGTAATGAAATTTCAGTAAGCGCCATTCTTTTCATAAAAATTAGTTTTCCGTCGTCAAGGTTACTATACGTTATTATATAATATGAAATTCTGCTACAATAAAGTCAGATTTAGTTTCATAACTTTTTTCCAAAGCTTTCATAGTATTTATACTGAGCAGCGCTTCAGTAAATTTTAATTAGAGTTAGATTTCAGCATTTTATACTCACTGGTTTTAAATAAAACTTACGTAATTTATTGATTTCAGCGTGACTTTTAAAAAAGTTATGCAGCGAATTCGATCAAATGCTATCTTGGAAATAAATAATATAATTATTTTCAAGAGTTCTATAATTAAAAGAAAACGTGTATTAATTACTATTTCCTGTCAATAGAAAAATATAGCTAAATTTAAGCAATTCCTTTATGTTAGAACAGGCTAATTTTTCCGGCGTGTATTTTCTTTTGAATGAAGTTATATTAAACAAGAAAATTCTTGTGAACGTAACTATTTCCCACACTATTGGTTTATCTGTAATTATGCTACTGAATACCAATTACTTATAACTATGCTTGCTGGTATCGTCACAAATATATATCAGCAGCACTTGTCCTCTTATTCCCGACTAAGCTTACCAGCATTAGTGTTTAAACGATTCACTGGAGATCAATTTAGATAGAAGCTACTACAATTAAGGAAAGGTCAGCTTTATATACCATTTCCATGCATTAAAACCGAAAAGTACTTCATCTCGTGAGTGATTTAACAAATAATTGGCGCATGAGAGAGTAATGTAGTAAATACTCTATAAAAAAAAGAAAATAATTTCAAACACTTCGATTATAAAAGAATTTCCGACCTGACAGACATTTTTGCGCTAAATTGGGCGATGTATCGACATCAAACTTGGCGAAAGTTTCGGGATAGCTTCAGAAAAGTTCTTTTATTGTATTTAAAATTTTGTGAGTACTGTTAAGTATTTTTAAATGCTGTTTGTATTCATTAAACGAAGAGTTAGCTATTATAAACGCATATAAGTACATTGTATTGTGCTTGAAATGGATTAATGTCGCTGAACTGCCATAGAGCCTAATGTATTGAATTCTATTGACTGCTCCAGTAGATGAGCTGTAAATGCTACATATACTATTTTAGATGAAGAGTGTTATTTTGTAATATTTAGTAATATATATGAATCGTCTGAAATAGACGAATACCAATAAAGTACACTTTAAACAGTGATTACCAAAAGAACGCAAATCATTGGAATTCTTTAAAACTGCTCCTGTAAAAGATCTGAAAATACTACACACCACAACAATTTCAGCTTGGTACATTATACAGAACATCGGAAAAAGATGTAAATTTTGTAGAAATCGATGCATATTACTTTGGTAATAAGAGCACGGACTGACAGACAGATACATACACATTCCAACACCTGCCTCATAGTAATGCAGTACGATAAAATTGCGCCGTAGGGTAATACCCGAAATATGTGAACGGTACCTTATGCCTTAACTGCTTGAAAAGGGAATTACAAATGAAAATAACTTCCTTTTTGCAATGCTATTTTCAAATCGAGTACAGTGCAGTAATGAAATATGTTGCTTAAATTATGCATGTAGTAATTTCGCATGCTTTTCGATACTGATTCTCGCAGCTACGGCCATACTGTCTTTTAAATAGCAGTGACAGCCCTTATGTGTAGTCTTCATACGCACTAAACACGTAGCAGGAAACTAATTTCTAAGGCGAAAAACAAGCCGTAATACCGATCCAGAGATAAAGCAGAAAAGGTTTCTACCTTGCGGTTTTACCTACTAAGGTTTTGACCTTATACATGTGATGCTTTGCACTTTTCGGAAAAAATTTACACTAAACTTTGATTAAAATAGTTACATATTAGACAGCTGAAAACCCGAATTATGAATAATTTTTGTTTAATATGAAATTCTTTAAGAATTCCAAGTGAAAAAAAAACCCTTTAAAGAATGATTTAACAATACTTCTCGAAAATGTCTCAGAGTTCTTTTAGAAAACGAATTAATTTCTTTTCATTATTTTCTTAAAATTTCCGTACCTGAAATTTTTTTTTCAAAATTCCTCTTGGGACCAGTATAATTCCTTTAAGAAACCAAACGTTTCACGAAACAGTAAATAATGTGAATTAAGGGTTCCTTTTGTTTAAACTAAACTGACAGCTTGAAAAGAGGTTTCCCATTAAAGTATTAAACAGTATTAAGAGCTCACCTGAGTCTTCCTTAAGATTGTGACAATGAGTGTTAAAATTACTTTGACATTTTGAAAGGGAATTGTTTGCATATCTTAAGAATGCACGCACAATCGTGTTCATGTATTCGAAGACATGGAAGATGTTATGTCTACAAATACATGTGAATCCTTCCTCTCCTGACTGTAAAACAATCAAAAATACATATAAAATTTAAATTTCATGCATATAAAATACACATCACTCATTGATTATGCTGTTATTTCCAATAAAAATGTTTTATTCACACATGCACTGTTGCACAATAAAAGAGCCATGCAAATTGAAGCATGTTATAAAAGCGTTCGATGCGTTATGGTTACAAAAAGCGAATACATTTTTTTTAATATTTTTTTCTTTATGTGATTTTCAGATGTGAGGGAGTAAGTTATAGTGTTCGTCCTTTATAAAATCTGTAAAATGTGGAGTGGAAGTAGAGTATTTTTATTTTTCAGAAACAAGTAATTGCTGAGTTCCCCCTTAAAATTTGGAATGCCTCGTCTCGTAAATTTACGCCATAAGCGATTTCTTCTCTCTGTAAATTTATGTACTGTTGAATTACTTGGCGTTTGTGTACTGTGAAAAATTCACTATCTGCGTAAATAATTATAAGAAATTTGTTTAAAATCTTATTGAGGTCGCTTTACAACATAAAAGTAGACTGTTCTAAGAAAATATGAGTCGTTGTTTTATGAAATATGAAAAAGGTCCCTTATGCTAACCATAGGAATTAAATTTTCATTCATACTCCAAAAAGAAAGCGAAATAAATAAAACTTGGGCCTACGATATGCTAATGTTGAATGAAAGTCGAATGGGGCATTTTATTTCATAGCTGTACCTTACAAACTGTGATAAAAAATTATGCTATCTGTATGTATCATATTTAAAGTATTGATTACTCCTAAACGAATAGTAAATGAAACTTGAGTCGACGTGCGATACACTGTCAATAAAAGTATTTAATATTTCACCATACAATGGTGCTGAATTAGCTGCAATCTTATAATGGAGAAACTTTGAACCATGATTTGGTGTTTAAACTGATCAATAGGTCCAAATCATGGTGCAACAAATCTCCACAGAAAAAATGCAGCTAATTTAGTTCCACTGTAAGTTGAAACGTTGAACTACTTCCATTAAAGATCTAATGTTGAATAGAAGGCAAATGCTGGAAATTTTTTCTCATAGCTCCGTCTCAGAAAAATTATGATAAAAAATTAGCATAACTTACATCTAGCATGCACACTGATCTTGTTATTCAGAAGTATGGTAGCAACATTCTTAGGCAAAGTGTTGCACTGTATTTAAGAAGTTACACTGCGTAGTTGAAGTTACTTTGCTTATGTATCCAAATAAACAAGTAAAGTCAATTACTCAAACATTGTCTCGTTTAACTCAGAAGAAAAAATTAAACGAGAAATCAATTTAAATATAATTGTACGCTTGTCCATTTAAGAAAAAGTATTTTTCGATCTACCGTATACATGAACCCTCTGGCTGTATATTCGGCAATTTACATAGGCAACTCAAAAGTAGCAAAATTTGCTGAGCCTGCAATTTATGCGTGCTTATTTCTAATTTCTATATATTTTTTGTCATTATTAAGGAACGTGTATACAGCATTTTTACACTTTAAACAAGGAAGTAAAATACATAAAATATTTAAAATTTGATTTAGTTCTGACCTAGAAACTGCTATTGTAATTTGTGCTAGACTGTTATTTTCCGCTATTGTTGAATGTAATATTTGCGACAATATCCTAAAAAATAATTCGATGAATTTTTGTCCCAGAAAATGAGCAGTCAAACGGTTAAGAATATTTCCTGCATGCTGCATTAAAAAATTAATAGCGTAAAATATTTTATTAAATCAAATTGTCTTTTTTAAACAGGAGATTTTACGGTAGCACTTACCTACGGTAAAGAAATGTAACAATAACATAGCTGTTGACTTGTAAATTCAGAGATTAAAGAAAAAAATAATAATTTGTTAATTTTATAACCTTGTGCTGAGTAATTTTATTCAAAATTATACTCTCTAGTTCCGCTATTCAAAATATTTCTGCTTTGTGATAAAGAATTTCGCAAACTTTATATTTTACTTATTTTATAACATGCACTTAGTAAGAGTGCGTTAAGCTACCAGACAAAACGTGCAAAACATTGATTTTGGGCACTTTCTTTGATCAACGGAATTTTTAAGGTACTTAAACTTTTCTGCTTTATTCCTTGAGTTCATAAATATTTCTATTGTTAAGCAGTGAAACATTTTTTTTTAAATTTACATTGGACGTTAATTTTAAAGAGTAAAGCTGGTTAACTGTTAGATAATGAAAATAAGTTTTAAACAAAGTAATGTTTCTAGTGATTTTTATAAATAAGTGATTGATAAAGGATGATAACTAAATTTTAATCACTTGGGACTAAAAGGTTTAATTAAATTTTCTAACATGTTCTAGCACTCATTTCTGGCATTTTAAACAGCGTCAAAATCTTTTAGATTAGCTATTACTTTAATATGCTGTCAAACATAAAAAGAAAGCAGGATCGCTTTTGAATTGTGTCATGAAATCATCAAAACTGTATTTACGTGCGAATCCATTCTAAAAGTTTCATTATTGAAATTCGGTATTACATGACTGAAGTTTAAAGTGTTTAGTTAAAAAGTTTGAAATTAATTTTCCCAAGAGGATTCAAAAAGGGTTGGGGTGTTATCGCGTATTAAATAATGCGTTTATTAACATTGCCATTATAATATTTTTGCAGAAATTTGTTTATACGCTATTGTTCTTTAAAGATTTAGTAAATTTTAAAACTGAATTTACGTGTATATTTCTTGTTAACATTAACGAATTTTCGTGTGAAGAACACTTTAGCTATCAGTATAATATATATGCTTAATTGAACTTTTCTTAATAGAGTGAAATAATTAAGTTGTTTTAAACATTTCCTCAACATCTAAAAAAGTTAGTAGCATGATAATAAATTTACAATAATTCTGCCAAATTATAAAGCTAGAATATAACAGATACTTTATTAGTTTTAAAATAGAGTAAAAAGATAATGATGCAGAAATTCCTAAACAGAAGTAAGTATAATTTTGAAGTCTTTATTTTAAACTCATGGATTTTTTAATAGTTAAATTATCTTAGATAGTCCATCGAGAAAAAAAAAAAAATTCTAGAATCACTACCGTACTGTATACGTATAAGAAATATTTTGGCACTAGCCGCCTCCGGCGACCAATTGGTTCGCCATTTATATAAATCTTGTTCGGAGAAAATCCTGTTCCTCACCGGCTTCCTTGGCACTGAAATCTCCCAGATTCTGAATAGAATTTAAAATTAAGATGGTTACAAACAGGAGCGGCTCTAGGGTAAGTGGCGCTCCTTGCTAATGCAAAAAAGACACCCCCTTTTATGCTCTACTTAGTTTTTGTACTTAGTTCGAAGTTTTTGTACTTAGTTCTGTACGAGTTCGAAAGACAGCCCTTCGAAGCCGGCGTCGATGCAATGCTTACCGTGTCGGTCCGCCCTGGTTACAAAAATAAGATGGTTAAATGATAAAAACCTACAAAAAGGAACAAATTATTTTCGTCCTATATTAATTCTGAAGAGCTTCTGTTTATATTGGCCTTTATCAAAAATGGAAAGGAAAAAAACTAAGAAAATCGGAAACACTTTCAGATTTTAAATACGCACTCAAGTGCTATGTATTAAAAGCGTATTATAATCCATTGGTCTTCCCTTTTTTCTTTCCTTATTCCATTAAGTTGGAAAGTATATCATTATTGATGAGTGTGATTAAACACAATTAAAATTGATATTTCTAACAATTTTCTTTCTTGATGTAATACATTAGAAATAGATGGGAAAACGCTGCGTAGAAAAATGCACAATTCGAACTGAAATAAAGTTTAAAAACTCATTCAGGTGTATTCATAATTCAAGTAGCAAAAGCAGACGATATATAGCGCTTGGCGCTAGAATCACATCTTCTCAAAATCGCACACAAACCCTTTTATTTTTCGCCAAATTAAAAAGTTGCACATTTATTTTCGGAAAATTCCCAAATTCTATATTTCTTAGTATAAAACATTGCATTCCTGCTCTGATTTCACATGCACACGGTAATTAAATTAAAAAATAATCGTACAAATAATTTAATCTAAAAAAATCGTTATTCTTTTATTTTTATTTCAAGAGTCTGAATCATTTAATAAACTTGCCAAACATGGCAACCTAGACAGCTAAATTCTCCTCACTTTCCACTGAAGGGTTACAATTGCGAAATGGCGTGAACAAAATTAACCTTTTTGCAATAGGTTTTTTTATCGATATCTCCTAAAATATTTGGAATTTCGAAAAAAATCGCTTCGAGGTATGTCGGGACCCGTCCTGAAAAATTTCCATACAAAATTTGGTAGGTCTAAGATCACCCGTTTAGAAGCTAGGCGAGACACAGGCAAACTAAGTAACTAACTTATTACACTTTGCTTTATATATAGAGATAGATATGTTTGAAGAAAATACCAAAACAGTCAGATGTTCAAAAAGCAAATAAAACTCAGCTTTTCTAAATATTTAAAAAAAAAATATATTGAATAAGTACCAATTTATTTGTATTCATGTCTCCAGGAACAATAGCACCTGCCTTTTTAAGAAAAGATACAATACTATTATTATAAAGTAAATTAAACAGTTTATTTAAAAGAAAAGGATATGTGTATATTTATAACTAAAAAGAATCTACGAAAATTAAATATTTTCTGTTCAGTTGCTGATAAAATATAATTTAAGCAGTTGATTTAATTTCGGAACATAAAGTTTTTCAAGTACTTTATTCACTTGG
This sequence comes from Cheiracanthium punctorium, assembly GCA_038373885.1. Taxonomy (NCBI): domain Eukaryota; kingdom Metazoa; phylum Arthropoda; class Arachnida; order Araneae; family Cheiracanthiidae; genus Cheiracanthium; species Cheiracanthium punctorium. Next base: position 544,040 of record JAWZYV010008858.1, on the reverse strand, counting down.
GTATTCATTGTGTTATTTTCAAAAAAGAAGGAGGGAATAGATTTAATTTCAAAAAGATTTATGGAACGGATTTAATCCAGTTTATCAGCTAGTTACATCAGTTATTCAAAACCCCTTTAGGATATTTGTTTAATGTATTTTAGCTTCAAACTTTAGCAGCATGAATTTTACTGTATATACTCTCTGGCAAACTCATATAGTAAAAGTAATTTAAAAAAAAAAATGTTTTTTAAGATAAATTTTTAATGCACCGCATATGCTTTAAGTTTTTTGAAACTGAACATAGTATATTCAGAAGTTACTTTTGAATATAATCTCAAGGAAATTGTTTTCCATTGGTAATCAGATAGCAAACAAACCTAAAAAACAATTTTTAAACAGATTTATCGGACAACTGTAACTATTGTTACTGGACGAGAAAATCAAAATTTTAATTAGACTACCTTATGTCTCACGTTCTATAGTTTCTTGAGAAATATTAACCACAATTGCCACGATTTGAAATATTCGATGAAATTATATACATTAAAATTAATACCATCGTGCTGAAGAAATTGTACCATGCATTGCGCATTGTTGAATACCTGCGATCATGAACATTTTGCACATGTGAACATCACTGATAAGCATTAAGATAAATTTAATCAACGTCAAATAGTACACTACTGAAAACATGCCACATTTTTTATCTAAATATAATTTACGCATCCACACAATACAGGTGTTATATAACTATGGAAATCAAAAATTTCGCAGTGAAATTAACTGAAACATCGATGAAAGTAACTAACTATAATTAACTAACACTGCATAAAACATTAGCCGAAGATACTCATATTAAATAAAAAAACACATTAGAGAAAAATAAATTGTTAGGTTTATGCAGACTTAGTTTTATTTCTATTACTACAGTGGGAATTATTAAAATCTCAATACTGTAAACCCTCATGCTTAGCAGTAACATTTTTTAAAACTTTCATTCAAGCATCATAACACGACAAAATAAAATCAAGATAAATTTTATCAACATGAAAAAAGTATTTTTGCTACCTTACTTGTAATGTTCAATAGCATCTTCAAAATAACAGTTTACATCGGTAAGGTATTTGGAGTACAATCAGATCGAAAATTGATTTCACTGTTTTATTTCAAGTACCATAAAATTACCTGCCATGAATTTACCTGCCTTCGATGAAAAAGAAATTTCAGTTTTTTCAGTTTGCGTTTGCTTTAATTTACTAAAACCAAACAGTATTACACGTTATTTTACTTATTTAACATCACTGCATTTGAATTTGAATTTTATTTTGATTAACTTAAAATGCTATTACTAACATTTACTAATATCATTAAAGTTCTGTCATTCATGTTTTTCTGTAATGCAAATGTGCATGCATTTTGGAAGTAAAAATTATGAAACATCAACTGAAAATCATATTATTCGTTTGAATAGTTATAATTTACTGTATTTTGTCAAACGACTTCAAAAATTCATTTTATTACATTTTATATCCACCTTTTAGGAGTTATTGTATTTCCATCGGTACTAGAAAAGACGAATAGAATCGTCGTTAAACTTGAAAGAATTCTCCCAGAATTTTAAAAACGACTGCCTTATTATCAATGAATTCTTACGTAACATAATTGATTTACATACGGAAACAAAGCGAGCCCATACTATTTAAAATTAAAGTTATTTCTCCAGTCGTTACGCATCTGCTCTGCAGAGTGTGCCATAACTTCAGCCTCCGCAATTCATTGTTACCCGAGAATAAATAACAGATTATGTTGCCGCTGCAGCACACACGGGTTGTCTGAACGTTAAAAGACGTTTAAAGAGCATGACTGAATGTTCTCTGAACGTTACTTTACGTTCAGAGATCCTGCATGTACTGCTTGGAATGAGTACATTACTGAAAGCGTTGGACAAGTTATTCTTCATTTCTGAATTGAAAACTACATTATATTCTAATTTCATTACAAATCCTCGTTTTAAAAATACGGACTAAGAAAATAGAGTTCGTGAAGAATTGTTTTCTTCACCAGAAATACGAAGACAGTTCATGCCTCGTATGATGCTTAAGCAAGGAGAAATGTCAAATAACACATTTTTAGTTTTATAATTTATTTTTAAATATTCAGATATCATCACGAAAGTTAAGATAAAATGCATCGATATCCATAGCCACAGCGAAACTTTTGTGTAGATTATAGATACACGAACAATGTTTATGTATGCGAATATCAATGTTTATGTATGCAAATACATATACCTATAACATAAATATGTATTCCATTGATCTTTTATGCATATAACACGTACGGTAACGCACTATTATGTTTTAAAAGGGTTGTAACAGTTTCTATGTATGAACCATCAAAGCATGTCAAATACATTATGATCTATTGATGGTATTTGAGCAGCGTTTTAATTGACCTACACTATTTTAAAAGAAACGTAACTGATGGATGCTTTCAATATTACGTTACAAACTTTAAATTGAGACATTACAATCATTTACAATCCTTTTATAACGGCAAACAAAAGATATGTAGTGGTTTAGCACATATGAGAACTAATTTCCTCATTTCAAACTTAAAAACTTTGCATTACTTCTAACGAAACAAAATTACTACGACTGCCACACGTCGTGTACTATTATGAGAAGTACTAATAAAAAATATTTGTTTACTTGTCGAAAGTAGAATGAAATTACTTAAAAGTGGTTTACCAATCGTAAGCATTATTATGGACTCCCAAAATAATTCCAATGAGTTGATCAACAATCGCTGAATGTGTAAAGCACTTTTAAATGATTTTGTTCTACTTTCAATAAATTAATCTAACTCTATCCAATACATCATATCAGTTGTTTAACATTAGTTTTAAAGAGATGTTTATTATAGTTTGAATTTCTTTCTAACAGTATTAAAACTTAGGTAAATTGTACGCATATATTCACCAAGTGTAAATCTCACACAAGACAAATATTCCTATTGAGGATACTATGCAAATAGTACAACTGCAGTGCTTGAATATGCTGAGTGGATAATTTTTAAATAAATGCCTTTATTGAAATAGTAAAATTACTTTTTATTATTCAATGTGCTGCCATTATATAAAAATAAGATATATAAATATAGATATTAAATGTGGAATATTCACTTTTATAATGCATTAAAATATTAGTTGATTAGTTTCTACGGATTTTAATTGCTATTGCATAAAAAATTGTTCCTGGTATTCACAAAATTTTCTACGGCTGACTACAGGACGATCAACTTAAAAATGTTATTAACCTCGCAAAATCAGCTGCTTACAAATCGTTTTTAACAGATGAATTTTAAAATCTGTAAAAGCCAAATACAGTACATTTTGGGCCCCCTAAACTTTCTTAAAAATGTATTATGAAGTGATAAAAATTTATAGTTCAAAGTAGATACGTTATGTTTGATAGAATATTTTTTAGTCTGGCAATTTTGAATTTGAGTTTAAAAAACAATGTTTTTGTTCTCTCTTTTTAAAGAAATTGACTACTTCTTCAGATTTTAAATTTGTAGTAATCCAAAGTACAGATTCCGAGGAAATATTCTTTAAAATGTCATAGTTCTAGCATTGTAAGTTTATTTCTTATCTGGAGTGAAAGCTAACCAAAAAGCGGACTTTTCCGAAAAAGTGCCAGCTTTAATATTTTTATTCGAAAATTAAGCAATTTTTCAAATTTTAAATTTGTTTCAGCTCACAGTACGGTTACTGAGGGAACAGTCTAATATTCTTCATTGCTCTGGTATCGTAAGTTTATTTCTGATCTTTAGTAAAAGTCCGCCAAAAACGTCTTTTTTCTGAAAAATTGTCAAGTTTAACAGTATTTTTTAAAAAACTAAATAGTTCTTCAAATTTTAACTCACTGTCAGTTCTCAATCTAGTTTCTGAGTAAATATTCTGAAAATTCGCAAAATTATGGCATCATAAGTTTATTTATCAATGTGAGTGAAAGTCAATAAAATAAATAACTCAAAATTTGTCAAGTTTAATGATATTTTTTAAAAGATTATATTTTTCAAGTTTTATCTCAATGCCAATTATTATTCTAGTTTTAGAGGAAACATTCCGAAAATTCTCATACTTATGTGTGATTATAAGTTTATTTCCTGTCGTGAGCAAATATCAACAGAAATCCTCCGTTTTCAAGTAGAATAGCCTTGATTTATTTTTGCATCAAGAGTACTGCAAAATTTAATAGGCAAAGCCATGGGAATTGAGATGCAGTGGTTATGGAATGGAACAGGTTTGCTTAATTAGTCATATCATATTAGTTGTACTGGCTGCGTACCCGTTCTTTGCACGGAAAGAATATTTCTCTTATTCAAGTGATTGAAATTTATTAATAGTTGCGAAATCTCAAAAACTAACTTAATTTTTTTGGCTTGCAACATAGACTTTGCCTTACAGATGCTAATTTGAGACTGCACTTGCGAAACTACAAAATCATGACACAAAAGCTGATGTCAACATTACTTCCGATCTAAAAGAAAGAATCTGAAAACGGGTGTTGAAAACAAATCTATTCATTTTTAAAATACGTACCTTATTTCTACATAACAAAATTTTATATTTAGCTTAGATTTCCCTCAAGAAGTTAATTGTTGCCATGTCATCTGGAAACTCAATCCCTACAGTACCAAACCCAAAGTACAGTTATAAAATTCAATAATAACTATTAAATATATTTTTTCCCTCCTTCGCACCCTCTGTAGACCGCAAAAGATCGGAATATTCAATAAAAAATATTAACTTTGTTTAGTATTACCAATACTGCCAATAGACTTGAAAATGCTGAAAGTATTTTGTGTGACCATGTATATTAATGTTACGTTTGCCATTTTCAGTGAGGATCATGTAGTTAAACACTTTAGCAATAAATAATAATTTTGTGCTATTCTACTACTATCACCAATAGACCGTAAAAGATCGGAAATATTTTGTATGCCCTGTATATTAATAATACGCTTACCATTTTCGGTGAGGAGCATGTAGTTATACACTTCAAAAATAAATATTAACTTTGTTTTGTACTACTATCAACAGAAGATCGGAAATACATTGTGTGTCCTTGTATAATAAGTTTATTTGAAGTGAGGAGCATGTATTTATACACTTCAACAAAAAATATCAACATTGTTTTCTACTACTACCACAAAAACACTGGAAAAATCGGAAATGCTTTATGTGCCCCTGTATATTAATGCTACGTTCAACATTTTCAATGAGGAGCATACAGTTATATTTTTCAATAATAAAATTAATTTTGTTTTGTACTACCAATACCGAAAACAGACTTGAAAAGATCAGAAATATTTTGTGTATCCCTGTATATTTATTCTAGGTTAACCGTTTTGAGTGGGCAGTATGTAATTATACACATCAATAATAAATATTCATTCTATTTTGTCCTACTACTATAGTCAATAGACCGTAAAAGATTGGAAATATTTTGTGTGTCCTTGTATATTAATGGTACGTTTATGATTTTTAATACACAGTGCGTAGTTAACCACTTTAGAAATAAATATTTCTTTTGTTTCGTCCTTCTACCATCTCCAACAAACAGTAAATGATCGGAAATATTTTGCGTGTCCGTGTCCTTGTATACTAATGATAGGTTTAACATTTTCAATGAGGAACATGTAGTTATATTTTTCAATAATAAATATTCATTTTGTTTTGTACCACCAATACCGCTAATAGACTTGAAAAGATCGGAAATATTCTGAGCATCCCTGTATATTGTTGCAGAAACCTCTGCTTGTTTCCTGGGTTCGTCGTTCTAAAGTACAATGGGTGTAGAAAGTTCTAGTAAAAAGTCCACTTGTTAGGATGGAAAACGAACTGTATCGCTTCGCTTCTAGAACTTCGTCAAACAAATAGCTGTACAAGATTCAGAAGCATAATCAAACAGTAATGTACTTTTAACAGTCCGCTTAGATCTGAAGCTCTCACAAATGCTGTATTTCTCACACAAAATAAAACACTTTCACAGAAAAAAATTCAGTGAAAATATACGACAGATATCGCAAGCAATCCCTCAAGGCTCAATAATAAAGAATTTACACACAACACTTTAAAATCAGCTTCGAAAAGCAAGCCAAAACACTACCTCTATGGCACTATCAATTCACAGAGCAATGCGAGCGTACTCACTCAGACAGCTCGATTCATACTACGGGAGCTCAACTCACACTGAACTTGGCCTCTGACAGCTTATTTATAGTCAACGCAGAAGCTACAAGAAGCTTCCAGAAAAGTCTATTTCTCAAAGATTCCCGATAAAGCGGGAATTTTGATTACGTCATAGAAGAGAAATGTTAGGTTATTATGTGATTTTAATGCAGCAAAAGCAACTTTACAAGCCCCGTAGGAAAAATCGCGCCAAATGACCAAAATGTCGCCAAGCGTGGCGACTTTTTGCAAAATATCGCCAAATTTGGCGCCAAAAATAAGTCCCTAAAAGTGAAGTTACCGAAGGCCTAGGATCAATATTTCTCGAGATTTCTAGACCCACCATAGGAAAACAATGAGGAAACCAAAACCTCCGTATCTCCGGTTCTAGTTGATCGATTTTGATGCAACAAAAAGCAAAATTTATCTATTTGAAGCGTAGAATACGTATTTTAAACTATTTTAAGCCCCTGAACAGCGGGTTGCCCCAAAAATTCGTAACATTTAAGTCTAGGTTTACCGTTTTCAGTGGGCAGTGTGTAGTTATACACTTCAATAATAAATTTGAATTTTGTTTTGTGCTACTAATACTGCCAACAGACCGTAACGATTAGAAATATTTTGTGTATCCCAGTATACCATTTTAAATGGGGAGTGTGTAGTTATACCCTTCAATAATAAACATTGTTTGATAGTACTGCTACCGGAAATAGACCGTAAAAGATCGAATATATTTTGTGAGTCCCTGCATGTAATGCTCCTTTCACCGCTTTCAATATGGACAAAAATGATCGGAGATGTTTTGTGTGTCCCTGTATATCAATAATTAGTTTCGTAATTTAAATAAGCGCAAGAAAATCTTTGAATTTTTGCCGATTTTTGTGACCAGTCACGTGCTATCAGGTTGTTTTGTTAAACAGTAAATAGTGAAATGTCTTATCTGGAGGTTAAAAACCTACAAACTTTGTTTACTCTGGAATTTTATGTAAGATAAAATACACATTGAAGTGGAAAATGTCTCATTGGCAATGCTTTGTACATGGTTTTAGGATTTCGAGCGTAATCTTCGCAATCACGATAATCGAAACAATTCAAAAATCAGATTCTACAAGGAAAAGAATCCTATTTCTCAGAATCTTCCCACTAATATATGATTAGCCTGAAAATCCCTCCAAAAGAGAAAAAAGGGAAAATTATAGAAAATTTGAACAAATGACAACCAAAAAACAACCTCAAATTCCCCCAATCAAATCTCCGATGACTGAAAATCCCTACCTCATTTCGGCAAAGAAAACGGATAACATATCTGGAAGATGCATTTTTTTTCCCTTACGCGTTTGTTTACCGGAGCCATATGTATTACAGTTTAACATTTTCTTTGAGTAGCGACAGATTCTGTTCGGAGATCTTCAACAAACGTACGTGCATTAAAAGAAATACCCGATGCATTTGAAAACTGATCCGAGACAGACCCACACATTGCTTCGGAAATCGTATTGAAAAACAGGAACTTTTCACCGTTTCCAGTATTTACAAGAGTTATTTAATAATCGTCTGCTCTTATTTAAAACCAATAGACTGCGTTTAGGAACTCTACCAAAGGTACAGTAATATAAAATTCCTTGATTTAGTTTGACAACTCTTCCTGAAGTACAGAAAAAGGTTTTTCACACCGGGTGTTTGGTTTGTGGAATAGTGGAACAAACCTCATAGTTTATGAATGGATATTCTCGGACCGCAATTGAACTTAGTGAATAAGACAGTGCGTTAATAGGAGGTTTTGACTTGCATTTCGTAATCTCGATTTACAAATGTATTCAGGACAGGATTGCGAGGAAAAGATATTGTCTAACGCATCTACGTATTTGGAATTTCGTAGCTTGTAACCAGAAAGGTACAGGGAATTTTTCATCTCTGCCAGATTTGCTAAGGGAAATTCTGGTCATTTTTTTGGTTGTCATTTGTTCGATTTTTCCATAATTTTCCCTTTCGGGAATTTTTCGAGAATGTTGTTCCCTACCAATGGTAAATAATTTCAAGATAATGGAAATCATGTCTTGCGCACTTCTTTTAAAACACTTTCTCAGTATTCTGTGAAGTATCAGTTTAAAGCGAATGATATGAAATTCATCATCGATCATCGGTGATTCATCATCGTGCCAACCTGCGTCTAATGGATGCTTCTCTTTCACTAAAGATTTTATTTAACGGACACCTTTATGGAAATTGCACCTCTGTATAACGAACGGAACTGTATATAGCATGCGTTTCTACTATATGCTCTTTTAGATATGTTCTTTTAACAAAAACACCTATACTTCTGAAAACTTTACAGACGTTGTGAAACGTTGATGTAACATACACTTTTAACGTTAATCCCCATTTTACGTACACCTCTGTATAAAGTATACTTGTATTTTATGACATCATGGCTTTTGAACAAAATCTCCATTCAATGTACAGTTCTATACAGCGGTCAGATTTGCTTAAGGGAAACCTCTATTTAAACCTAACCTAAAGGACAACATTTGTAATCTAGAGAAATAGATTTTACCACTTCACGACAAAGTTGTAATGTGTTTATGATTTCAGTTTGTAAATCTGTCCGTCTGTCCGTTCTAACTTCCTTCAAAATGCTTCGACTGCAACGAAATTTATATAGGTTACTACCTGCATACCCGTTCTCCGCACGGTATCAAACGAACATTTTCCTTACACATATAATTCGAACTAAAACCAGTAATGCGGGACCTCAAAAAGTGAAAAATTACTTGAATCGTGACTAAAAGTTTACATCATGAGTGCAAATCTGAGACGAATGTAACATGATGACGCAAAAACTATGTCATTGTCACTGGCGATCAAAAAATGAAGAACTTTACTGCATGCAGACGAAACGTTTCATTTTCGAAATGCCGTATTTCTACATCATGTAATTCTGTTTTTAACACTTTCCAACAAGGTTGAAAAGTGTTTATGATTTCGGTTTGTCTGCCTGTCCGTCCATCTGTCCGCCCGTGCTCTAACTCACGTAAATATACATCGATTTCTACGAAATTTAAATATGTTATTCTTATCTACTATACCATGTACCCTATTGAAAATGGTATATGTAGCATATATAGTTTTTCTACAGGAGTGCTCAAAATATTGCCAATGCATTACGCTCTATGGAAAGGTTTTCTTTAAAGCGTATCATCTATATAAATAAAATTAGACTTTTGACTGTATATTTCGTGGAATTCAAAAATTTTGCGTTGTCTATCCGTTTCAAGCACCTAGGATCCTCAAAAAATAGTTTGTCTGTCTGTCGTTGTGTCATTCTGACCGTGAAGCGTTTTTTGTTCAAGCATCACGTAAAATCAACTGAAGCGAATGATATGAAATTTGGTGTCATGATAGGTGGTCACTCAACTTAAAATATAGGCGTCGAATTTTTAAAAATTCTTGATTGGATTTTGAGATTTTGCGAAAATCGTTTCGAACTGCGTAAATTTGTGTTTGCACATCATGTAATAACTGCAAAGGTGAAAAAATGATTTTTGGTGAAATGGTAGGTGGTCACTCACCTTAAACTATAAGCATCTATTTAAAAAAAATCGATCAGATTTCGAGATTTTGCGAAAATCGTTTAAAATTGAGTGAATCTTTGTTCACGTATTAGTACGTAATAACGACTAAAGCCAATGATATGAATTTTGGTCACATGATAGATGGTTGCTCAACATAAAATATAAGTGTCCAATTTTTTAAACATTTTTATTAGATTTTGAGATTTTGTGAAAATTCTCTCAAAATACGTTTATATTTCTTCAAGCATCACGTATAACGACTAATACGAATGATACGAAATTTGGTGATATGATAGGTAGTTGCTAATCTTACTTTATAGGCGTTGAATTTTAAAAATATTTTAATTACATTTTGAGATTTTGCGAAAATCGTTTAAAATTGAGTGAATCTTTGTTTACGCATTACGTAATAACGACTAAAGCGAATGGTATGAAATTTGGTCACATGATAGATGGTTGCTTAACATAAACTATAGGTCTCCAATTTTTTAAACATTTTTATTAGATTTTGAGATTTTGTGAAATTTCTCTCAAAAGACATTTGTATTTCTTCAAGCATCACGTAATAACGAATAATACGAATGATACGATATTTGGTGATATGATAAATAGTTGCTAATCTTAATTTACAGGCGTTGAATTAAAAGAATATTTTGATTACATTTTGAGATTTTGTGAAAATCGTTTTAAAAAATGCTGAAATTTTGTTCCAGTATCACAAAATAAAGACTGCAGGGAATGAAACGAAATTGGATGACATGATAGGTTGTCACTTAACTTAAATTCTAGGCTTTCAATTTTTCAAAAATATTGATTTGATGTTGAGGTTTTGCGAAAATTATTTCAATATGCGTAAATAATCGTTCGCGCATCACATAATTAAGACTAAAGCGAATGAAATTATATTACTTAGTTGTGTGAATCTTTGTAGAGAATCTTGAGAGTAACTGTAATATTTTAACAATACATAAAAATTATAACTTCGCTTTCTTTACTTTGGCAACATACTACATCCATTCTGTGTACTCCTACAATGCTGACGGAAGTTCTTGCTTTTTGGAAATTTGCATTCAGTACTAACCTGCCAACGACGGGTACTTCAGCTAGTCCTACTATATAATTAGGCTGATCCCTGACTTCAAGATAAAACTTTTTCCGCCATTACTGCAAAAAGATTGCAAAGTTAGCAAAAAAAAAAAGCATAATAACTTCTTCACATTTGTACGATCAGTTTGAAATTTTTCATAATTATGTATAAAAATATAGAAAACAATCTGCGTTACTTTAAAAAATCTGAAAATCCACCCGTTACCTCACTTTTAAGCGATTTTTCGCTATATTCAGCGTCATTTTATTTCCGAGAGTCAAAAAAGTGATTCATTTGCGTGACAATATTACCTGTTTCAAGTGAAAGTGACGTCATGCAATTGGGATTCCAGTTCGTTTAAAATAGTTTTCCCAGATTACACAGTTTATTTATTTATTTTTTTTTCGCAAATAAATCGTCTGGATGGATGTGTGAATAGTTATGTATACACAAAACGAAATATTTCGACTGCAAAAAGTATCCGCGCGTTTCCAGAAGAGCATGAAATTTGACTTGGGTATACAATAAAAATTGAATACGAACTTATTTATTTTAGGAGGATTAAAATTAAATATATTGAATGTAAACAAATTTTCGTGAAATGTGTTTTCTAGCGCCCGTTGTAAGTGCTTCCACAACGGGCTTTGACTTCTAATATTATAATAAAAATTGAGTATGAAGTTATTTATTTTAGGTAGACGAAGATTAAATATATTCAGTGTAGACATGCTATCGTCGTCATTTTATTCCCGAGCGTTACGTATTATGCCGGTGGTCATTTCCGCCAAACTACTTTTTCGGCAAATGTGCTGGCAAACTGTTGCCAATCACATTCAGAACCATCAATAATTTCATGTGTCTGGCATTTATCTTGACGAAAAATCGCTCGTCTTGGCGGACCGCCCGAGTAATACGTAAGTACCCTTTCGTCAAATGTTTTTTCTAGCACGCGTTGTAATTGCCTCCACAACGGGCTCTGACTTTTAGTTTTAGAGATATTCTGCTATTTGAAATGAAAGAAAATTGATATTTGTTATTAAGGATTACAAGATTGTGTCTGCGTAGTTAATAGTTTTCTACAGAGGCACTCAAAATTATTTCAATACAATACGGTCAGTAGCAGTTTAGAGACAGGCATCTATTGAAAGCATATAACACTATCCTACAATATGACTAGCTAATAATCCGACACCGATCGTGTGCCTCCCTCAAAAGTTGCGCTAAAAGCCGCCTATACTGGCGACTTTTACAATAAATTGCGAAATAGGGTGCGAAAAAAATGCTTTGAAAAATGAACCGAACTTGGCAATATTTTCATTATTTGGCGATAAATCGAAAAGGTACTTTACGTATTACGCCGTCGGTCATTAACGCCAAACTATTTTTTCCACATATTTTCTGGCAAATTGCTGCCAATCGTATTTCGGGTCATCAATAATTTCTAGTGTCCGGCATTTATCTTGGCGAAAAATTGCTCATCTTGGCGGACCGTCAGGATTATAAGTAAGTACCTCGAAAAATATCTAATCTGATTATATTAATCTATGACGGTTTCATTGTGAATTTTGAAAATTCGTTACTCGCGCTGTAACTAACCGATTTAGTGTATTGTGTTTTATTAAGGAATGGCTAAGGGCTATCTGCCTAGGAATGGGAGGGTGTTGCGTCGGTCGGAGGAATTTCTCCAAACGACGAAAATCCGTTAATGTGTTACAACCCAAAACGGGTTAATTTATTTACATGGAACAAAATAGCAAACTTTGAATCTTTGGTGCTTGGAAAATTAATTTTAGACTGCTAACCATTAAAAGAATAAATTTCTCGCTTATGCAACATAACGGTATCGGATGAACAGCAGTGTTTGTAAAAGGAATATTTGTATTTTTAACTTACCAGCAAGTTTGAGAGGTCTTTATGATTTCGGTTTCCTTGCCTGTTCTGTTGTCCACCCGTCCAGCGTTCTAACTGCTGTAAATATACACCGATTTGTGCGAAATTTATGTTTTTTCTATGTACAGTACCCATGTACCTTATTGAAAATGGTGTAAGTAGCATTTATAGTTCTTTTACAGGTGAAAAAAAATCCAATACATCACACTTTATGGGCAGTCATTCTTGAAACCGCATTTTAGACATTTTAGGTTTTTTGAAAGAAAACAAAGTTGACATACATATTATTAAGGCTCTCAAAACAATGCTCTCCATTGAGAAAAGTGTGTGTATTATTAATACTAGTTACAGCAGTAATAGTTCTTCTACAGGAGCACTCAAAAGAATTACAATACATTACAGTCTGTGGCATTTGAGAGAGACTAATACATATCTAGCACAAGACATAAGTATAAATTTTTTTATATTCTATAGTTAAACATGGAAAAAAAATTTAAATATTTTTTCAGGGTCTCATAAAATTGCATTTATCGCGATAATACAACAGTATCTTATCTCCAAAATCTCGCAAGTTTTAAGGAAAATACATCGCCAAATTTGTCGCAAAAATATTTTTGTGTTGGAAAGTGATTTATAATCTATGCGTTTGGCATGATTTATCTTTCTTGTTTAGGTTTAATTTATAACATTAATATTAAATAACATCACATGGTCTTGACAACTGTTTTATTTTATCTTGCATTTCGAAAAGATTGGACAATGCATTAGCGCAGTTATGTTATACTTGACATTTTCAATTTTACCTAAATTAAAAAGCCTACATGAAACAATGGATGCACCATTTACATTTAAAAGCCGAAAATGCACAGAGTTCCCGTGAAGATCGTGTGGCTTTTGTAAATGAAAACTTTCGTGACGTAACTTATGCGAAAAAGTTTATTACCCTTACTGAACTCTTAATGCAATATCATACATCATGCAACATCTCACGGTCAGTTCGCATTAAATAAATAGCTAATTTCATATTTTATTTTTAACAGATTAGTTGAATAGTATCATATTCAATATCTTACATAAATCTGAGGTTGTTTCTAGAGTTCTTCCTGTAACTTTATAAAAAATAAATAGAACTATAAGATAACGCACTTTTAGGGAAATTTCTAAGCACATTGGTCCTGTTATTTGGAAAGATTCCACAAACGCCATAGAAACAGCCAGTGGTGCATACAGGTTTCTCTCTTGGGAGAGGTCCAGCTCCTATAAAGTTGCAACACCAAATTCAAGTTGCAACCAATTCAAGTTGCAACTCGTGACCATGACCACCTTTAAATAAGACACCCCACTCACTTCAGTATACTAATACCGCATATGTTTCTGAATTATGTTTCTATTTACTTAGCTGCTAAAAATAACAATTTGATAAAGTCTTTTAACCTATTAAAATGCCAAGAACTCTCTACATGATGATCCTACGACGCAAATTCGATAACTCTTCTGGGAGGGGTCCGGACTCTCTGAACCTGATACAATTTTAAATGGTTAGAATGGCAACACTGCGTATTCTTTTTTGACATTTCTTCTGTCATTTGGGTTTAATATGTTATGTCATTCAATCATGCAAAGATACACGTTTGAACAACTTTTTCGAAATTACATAGGGCCCGTTCGAGAATTAATCGGTCGGTTATGCACCGGTGCTACCGGTTGCGGTCATTCTTCGGTTAAGTGACGTCACAGTTGTCAACCGGTTTCGGCCATCTTCATCACATCCGATTCCAAGCCAAGAAAACAAAAGTAAACATTAGCAACACTACGCTAATAACCAGAATAACCCATCTCGTTAGGGGGTCATTCTGGTTGCGCTCTGGTCACGTTGAGCAGACAACAGCTACATGACCAAAACGTTTTCGAACGCTCTGGTCGTGCACCGGTAACACCGGTGCACAACCGATGAATTCTCGAGCGCACCCTAAATTGGTTTATCAAAGTCAGTGTTCATATGTGAACACTGAGAGAAATTTGAGAAGAATTCATAGACGACATTAATCAGTTAATCGACTTAGAGCTTAAAAAACACTTCGTGATTCCCTTCTTTGGGGATATGTTAAGTGACAAGTTTATGCTGATAATCCAATAACAATTGATCAATTATAAACCAACCTTGAACGTGGTATTCGTGAAATAACAAATTTATCTGAAAGAATGATGGAAAGTTGGTTTGACAGAATATGGTATATACAGAGAAGTGGTGGTTCTCACACGAACGGTATTATTTTCCATAGTTAATGCCATAATGTAAGATTTCAAATAAAATAAAAAATTGTATCTCACTGAATAATTTATATGTTTTTTATTAATTTTTTTAATTTGTATCACTCTCAGAGATGCCAAGTCTCCCGCTTTTTTCGGGAGATTTCCCACCACTAATTTTTACTTACAAAGTTATGCTTAAAATAAGTCCAAATATTTAATGCAAAATAAAACTGTCTAAAATTTGTGGTGGGAAATCTCCCGGAAAAAGCGGGAGACTTGGCATCTCTGCACTCTTAATGGAAAACCCTTTACTTGCGAGTGCCTTGTTGTGCACATGATTGCAATATCATTCTCATATTCGATACGTATCCTAAAATCTCTGGTGATTTATGTTTGATTTTCATTTCATATTCCTGAATCAACTCTTTGCGCATGCGTATAATTAGGGATGGACGCGAGACGGCTTTTTGCGAGACGAGACAGAGATTTAGATCTTTTTTGCGAGACGAGACACACATTTTTAACATTACGATACAGGGATTTTTGAGAGACGAGACAAAGGTTTAGGCTATTTTGCCAGACGCGACACGGCTATTTTTCCTCTCGCGTCCATCCCTACGTATAATCGAATACATTTCCCAATCCGACACCAGAAAACTCTGTTTCTTGAGTATTGCGTAGCCAACGGATTAACACAGTGGGGTTTCGCAAATACGCGCTGGACCGGACTCTCTTGCTTTTGTCCGGAGCAGCACATACGTTAGCGCTTATGCGCTGCTCCGGATAATCTGCCAGCAAAACAGCAAACAATGACGTGAAAATGCCGTCCATACGCGAAGGAAATAAAATGAAAAATATGTAGAATTGCATTAAACCTTCGATTATTTTTTAAAGCGCAAGCATGTTAATGTTCTATTTGTTTGAAATGTATATGTAATTTAGAAACTTTAACCAAACTTGCAAACTTTTCACAGTGAATGAATAATTTTTAATCGGTTCACGAAAGATGGGTTGTTACCAAACATTACCAAATGTTACCAAACATTAAATTGAAGCAATCACGTTAAACAAGTAATATATGTATATATAATTAAGTCAATTCCTTAGGTCAAAAGAAAAATTTTATTTTAGTTACTTTTTTATTAAATTAATTAATTAAATTTAATTAATGAATTAATATTTGAAAAAGCTGTATTAACATCAAATGTCATCCTCTACAAGTTAAAAAAAATGTATTAGAATTTGAGTGGATGAATAAAAAATAATTTATTAACGATTGAAAATTTGAGCAACATATATAAATATATATAGGGAGTGTGGTGTAATAGTAGGAAATGAAAAAAAAGAGATGTGCAATTAGATGTTACAATAGTTCAAAATACAAAATTTCAACACTCTATGGTTAAAAGTTTTAGAGTTCTGCGAAATGCGAAATTATTTTTGGCTCCAAATTTTTCAATATTTTAGCAAAACTCGTCAAGGTCGACGAAAAATGGCGAGATTTTGGGCATGGACCAAACAATGACTGACTATTGCCAAAACTCACCAAGGGCGAAGACAAGTGACGATCTTTTGGGCATGGACCAAACAATGACTCACTTCAGATGTAATATTTTGAAGATGTCCATAGACATTAATGTTTTGAAATTCCTTTGGGTGGTCCTGTAAATAAACACTCCAGTAGATTGGAACCAAAAATCGAGATGCACAACTATATGCTATAGCAATCTTATATATGAAATTTCAACATTCTGTGACTAATAGTTTTTGAGATTTGAGAGTTAAATACATATACACGTACACCAAAACTCTCCAAGCTTGGCGACTTTGGGCGTAATTCTTGAGGGAGGCACGTGACCGTGGTCGGATCATTACCTGACTATATGGTAGGACGGTATAGTGCTTGAAATGGATGAATGTCCCTAAAACTGCCATTGACCGTAATGTGTTGGAAATCTTTTGATTGTTCCTGTAGCAGAACTATAAATGATAAAGACACTTTTTTCGATGGAAAAATTCATTTTGTAACCCTTAACAGCGTATATCACTTCAGAGTCGTTTGAAGTAGACTAATACCTCTAAAATACGCTTTAATGAATTTCTGACCATAGAGCGTAATGTATTTAAAATGTTTTGGGCGGGCCTGTAGATAAACTATCCAGACGAATGGGACTGAAAGGGAGGAGTGCACAAATAGGTGTTACAAAAATCCTGAATATAACGTTTAAACATTCTACGTCTATTAGTTTTTGAGATATGCAAGTTTAATGAATTTGGCCCATAAAGCATGATGTATTTAGAATCTTTTGGGAGGTCCTGCAGATATATTATACAGTCAATTGGTACCAAAACTACATTACCATCAAGTGTTATCCACTACAAGTTCAAAAAAAAATGTATTTGAACTTGAGTGGATGAATAAAAAAGTATTTTATTAACGACTGTAAATTTGCAAAAGATTATATATATGTATATATATATATATATATATATTTATATATATATATACATATATATATATAGTGGAGGGTGAACTAATAGCAGGAATTTAAAATATGACTTTTTATGCATATTATCTGCTAGTTAAAACATATTCAAAAATATCCTGTATAATATATACATATACAATTGTTCAAACCATTCGCTAACAAGCACACACACATGTCCACTGTTTCATCTGGAAGAATACACTTTTCCTTGATAGAATAATAATAAGATTAAAACAGTACAAACATTAATCTATTCGACAACTTGTGATCTAGTTTTGTGAATGTATATGATTGTGTATGTATTTATCAACAACGAAAGCAAAAATCCTGAATATCATTGATTCTTAGTTATACGATTTGTAAAATATTTTTGAGAATTAACCATATGTCTTTAACAAGTGTTGTATAATCTATTAGCATAATTTATTTCTCTTCTTTCAGCTTTAAAAAATGAGTTAATTGCCTTTCAGCGGAAACAAATGTGTTATTATTTTTCGAATCTGCTCATAATGTGGGTGTTTGCT
Source organism: Cheiracanthium punctorium (assembly GCA_038373885.1). Classification (NCBI taxonomy): domain Eukaryota; kingdom Metazoa; phylum Arthropoda; class Arachnida; order Araneae; family Cheiracanthiidae; genus Cheiracanthium; species Cheiracanthium punctorium. Next base: position 526,005 of record JAWZYV010008858.1, on the reverse strand, counting down.
GAACGCAACAAAAAAAGACTTTTTTGTCTAATAGCCAGTTGTTTTCGTGACACAGACCATTACCTCCATATCGAATTTCGATACACGTGTTTACACGTAGATTTTGGGACAAGCACTCCGATGATAGCATTTTGCCAATAATACCAGTAGTAACTTGATAAACAATTTTAATGCTCTTATATATTATTAGGGCTCCTTTATTTAGAGCTAATTGAAATAGTGTTCCGTGCACACTTTTACGAACCTATAAATTAGACTATAATAGCTAGTTATAGGCTTTACAGCAAGAACGTTTTCAAAGAAAGTGTGTGCTTGTATGAATAATTAAACGTATGTAAGTGGACGTGTAGTTATGATGTATATTGTGTTTCAGTGGGTGTACTTACGCTGTTTTGTAGCATATTCCAAGAACTGCCAGAAAGGAGGCGCGTTGTCTAATTTTGGAAGTGTATGTACATAATTAAACGAATTATTTGATGAAGAACCCAATTTCATTCAAAATGTAATTGCGGCAAAAGTACATAGGGTCATTGCAATGTGACTACCGCAACATTTTTAGCTGAAAATAAAAGTTTTTTTTTATAACAGATTTTTTTTTTTAGATGAAGTTAATTTGCTTTTTTTCAGATTTACAGCATGCGTTAATGAAAAAACAAAATTTTTGATAATTGATACTTAATTAACCTGTGACAAGCGTAACATTTTTATTGGTACAAGTTAGTCACACCATACTAATAAGCTTTTATTTATAAATTACAAAATGTTTCTTAAATAAGATTTATTTGTTTCGTGTAAAAACTAGAATGTTTTAAAGGTATTTAAAAAAATATATATTAAAGATAAATATGGAGAATGGATGTAGATAAGTTACAAGAACTGGGTTTCCCGGAGGCCATGAAAATGTTTGCTTACTTTAATGCAATGAAGGCGTTAAGATACGTAGAAAAACTGCAGGCTCATTTATGAATAAAAATGAAAAGGGAAACTGGCTAGAAATACATACATTAAAAAAAAAAACATAAATTGCATAGGTTTAAATGGTGATCACTTTAAATAATTTGTGTCCTTAGGACGTACTATATAAGAATTACTTTTTGCAAGACTGTAAACAAACTATTAGCTCTTTTTTTCTTTCTGGAATTTCCGTCCATTGGCTGTAATGTAAAAGAGATATTTTTCGCAGCTCTGTAAAAAGTTAAAAGTACTCTACATACCTAAATCAATACTAGTTATGCGACAGTGGTCTTTAAGATATTTACCAAATTTGAGCTCAATCGACTGTACCGTTTAAAACGCTAGTGCACTTTCAAGAATTTCCGTCCATAGGCCCTAATTTTTTCGTAGCCCTGTAAAAAAAAACAATCATCACTGCTATTGCACCGTCAAATCATCACAACGCCAAAATCATCACTGCTCAGGCAACAGTGGTTTATAATATATATACCATAATTTGAATTCAATCGAATGCAACGTTCAGTAGCTATCGTGTTCACTCACATACACATACACACACACAAAAACACACACATGCAGACATATCTACACCTCATAAAAATAACATAAATGAATTCAGATGGCAAATACACCAAAATCACAAAGTCGAATTTTTTCATGGTATAACAATACTTTTCATGCATGTTACATGTTCCGAAAGTAAAAGTAGCAAATTTTGAAGCAAATGTATTAGAGGTTCGTAAAGCTTAATGGTGCTTTAGTCATGTTTGTTTCGTTTCTCAGATTTATCTCCTTTTCTAGAAGATAACATTCAAGACTCATATGTTTGTGTATGTTTTATGTTGTGTGAAAAATATCTATATACATTTCCTGTTTTACAAGAAATCCTTCTTCAACTGATATTGTTGAGTAGTTGTTGTGCTTTTATTAGTCAGGTGAGCAGAGAAGAGGCTCTCAGGCAATATTTCTATCAATATTTTATTTGTCTAAGAGAACCTTAAGAATCTCTCTGTAACAATTTCAAAAAAAAAAAAAAAAAGTATTCATATGTATATATAGAAGTTTTTACAGAAACTTAAGCTAATCTAGAGAAACACCATTGTCACATTACTTATACAGGGTCCCTAAAAACGTGGTAACAAGCTTTAATTCTTTATCTATTCAGGGGTTGATGCAGAGGAAAATTAGTTTCGTTTTGCGACCCCTTCACAAAACTACAATTGATTAAAACGGCCCCTTCACAAAAGTAAAATCGATTAAAACGGCCCCTACGCAAAAGTAAAATTCGAGTAAAACGGCTGCTTTACAAAAGTACAATCGATTAAAATGGCCCCATCACAGAAATACAATCAATTAAAGCAGCCCCTTCTCAAAAATACAATCGATTAAAACAGCCCTTCATTGGCATTTTACTCTATATTTTAATTTGTTCTATCAATTTTTTTAACAAAAAAGGTACGTGTATTAAAAATTGGCATGAAAATTCACAAAAATAAGTATTGAAATTCACCACATTCCGTGTTGAAATTAACAAAAATGAGCAATTTTCACAAAAAAATTTCTGGATGGACGCTTGCTATGAGATAAGTGGGCAATGTAAATTGAAAAAAAAATGTTCAAAATAAGGTAGGTAAAAAGACTACGTAATAAAAAAATCACTTATTCACACACACACACACATTTTCAAAAAGCTACACTTTTGAAATGTGTATACAGACCCCGTAAAAAAAATCCAATCAGTAAAATGTACCTCATTAGTAAAATGGACGATATACATCAGTTAAAACAGTGAACTTTTTTCATCATAGGTATTTTGTAAATTATAAAAAAACACTGATTTATAAATCAACTCAATATAACACATTTTTAATGCGTATAACTTAAAAATTACATATTAAATATCTGTAATTTCTTTAGTCTCTTGCTTTAAAAAAATGATAATCAAAGTTTTGAGAAGAATAACAAAGAAACATTCCGCAAGCTTAGACCTCCTAGATAAAAAAAATCTCACTTAGCATATAGAAAACAGTGATACTTTACAGATTTAAAAAAAAAGTGAAAAAGAACCGTTCATTTTTCTCAACTAAAAAAAAAAAACGAATTGGATGTTCAACAGGAATATTTCTAAAAAAATTCACAGTTTGAACATCACTCGCTAACGCAGAAAATTTTAGAGAAATTTCTACTAAACCGCATAAAATGGTAGAGTAAAATTAATGGCACATGGAAGAACATACATTCACATAATTGTAATTCGAAAAATGTACCCAGCCTAGTAATTACTTATTATATAGCTGGCGTCCGAATATAGAACATACATAATGCAATTTTTTTACAAATAAAGCGTAAGTATTACTCTAAGCGTTTTGCGGTAAAATATAATTTACTGTCTTCTGTACAAGGAACATTCGAATCTATTCTTAATAACGGTGTCCGTATGTTTAATTGTTTGATAATATCAAGTTCCATGGTAGTGCTGTAAATCCACCGTCATCGCTTTCACTGGCAGTCATAAAAAGAATATGGTTAAATGGTCCCAACGCTAAATCCAACGCCCAACGAAGCCATCTCCATCGATCCATTTAACTACCAACATCACGGCGGTCGGTAGAATAGCCCATATGACGTCACAGATCTAAAGAATTGTGAACTGTGACAGAAAACAGTTGAAAAACTGTGTCACAGAAAACTTCTTTACGGCCATGTTGCTGGTAGTTGAATGGATTGATGGCAATGGCTGCACTTTTCTAGCGTTGGGTAGTCTATGCAGTTTTTGTTCTGTATTGATATAAAAATGCTTGCTTTTCAAAGTGTAAATGTATGGTTCATTTACAATAAAACGCTCTTTACGAAGCTCCTGCATTTATTCTACATCTTATAGCAATTTAAGACACATGACGTTACACGTTAGAAAAATATGTTCGATACCAATACAACAACGAATTTAGTTACTCATAAGAAATACAGTATTATTCTGCTGGGAGATGAAGAAATGATTGGATTTAATATATACATATAGGACTCTCGAATTATTATAATATCATATACAATCAAGAAACTATGTCACTGAAAAATGTCAAATGGTAATGTTATTTTAAAAGTCAAGAATACTTTAAATACTTTAGTTTCCTTTTCTTTGCGGACATAACAAAGACCATTTATCTATAAAAAGATAAATAAAATAACTAATTTTGAAAATGCAATGACATGGATATAGCTGAATAACATGCTTCATTAATTTAATTTTATATTTGGAAAGTATTATTTCTATTTTTAAATTATGCTTGTTCCATATCTTACACAGGCGTCAGTCAAAATTCTAATATATATTCTATGAACAAATTTGAAAGAACAAACTTTCATTCGCGAAAAAGTGATTCTTTGCTGATACATGCAGCATGAAGCTAAGATTAATCATAAAATATTCATATTACACGTCTTATTTCAATGGTTCTAAAGCACAGCTACACACTCATAAAAAAGAGAAAAAAATCAAAGAAAGAAATTCACCCGATGTGTGTATTATATGGATGTTCATATTTGAATGAGATTACAGAATATTTTTACTCCAAACAATTCGAAACAAAGCTATTGTCCTTTTAAAATTCTTATTAGGTTTAAGGCATGCTTAAATGTATAAAAAATTATAAATGTAACTTTTATACGGTCCCTCTTCTCCTATCACTTATATTTAGAAAAATGTTCCTTTGTGTCTAAGAAAACTTATTTTAAAAATTTCATGTTTCTAAGTGAAATATTTAACGATATATTTAATTTTAAAAACAACTACTTTACCTATTGTGTCAGCGTTTATTTTTGGACGAAAATATCTTTACTTTAGAGGACCAACTGTGAATTAATAAAAGCTAAATAAAGCTTTCTTATTATTCCTGAAAATGGTAATTTAATGCATTCAAAATTGGCAGGTTTAGTTTACTTGAACTGATTGTTGCTATATATAAATTTATTATTAATTTAGTCTTTCAGTGGGTAATCCACTAATTACATCACGATTCTAGAGTGGGAATTTCAAAGTATAACAGAGAATGATGAAGTAATGGTACGGGTTAACTTTCATTAGAAAATGAAAAACGTAATTTCAAGATGAATTTTACCTAAATTAGGATTTACAGAGGTCAACTGTATCTATCGAATGACCATTAACATAAATTAACATCAGTAAAAAAGTAATTGCTTTTTTCTCACTTTTGAGACATTTCCTTAACATCTGGCGACAGATGGCAAAATTTTCAATCTGCAGCACCTCGGAAACTATTCCGTTCATAGACATGGGATTTTTTTAATTACCTTCTTAGACACAGATCACCATTTTCCCAAATTTAAATGATAAGAATTTAGAGAACGTGAAAAAATGAAATTTCGTATTTTAATATGTTTACCGTGGTAACAATGTTGCCATATCTGAAAGCTGTCTCTTTATTTGAAGAAATTTTCTAAATTAAAGTATGTTTCTTTCACTTACGGTTTAAAATATAATCGCTTTAACATCTATTTTGAATCACCCAGTATATCAGGCGTACCGTTTAATTTTCGACATTTTTTTTCTTCTAATATATTTCACATTGCTTGGATGCCATCTGAAACGACATGTAGTTCTTTTGCTGTTTGTCCTTGCGTTTTGCACGAATCTTCATAAAATCATGTTTCCAGTCTGGTATCTTCAAACTTTTCTGTTGATCTCAACGTTATCTTTAGTTCATATAAAAATCATCTTTTAAAGCATTGAAAACTTTTTTTTTTTCACGTTCGATCCTATGGAGCAGACTCATTCATCATATGCTCCTTGAAGAATACGATATTCTAAGCAGTTTACAACCAAATAAATTTCCTGAATTAACATACTAGACAAATTCTACCCTGTTTTGGTACGATGCTCAGCCTACTAAACTGCAATAAAAAGTATGATGTTGTTTATATTGCCAACTAATTTTTATAAAGGAATGTCATGCCTATCAGATGAAAAAAAATAACATGTATTTTCATTCTTCAATTTTGTGCGTTATGTGTATGAGAAGGTCAAAAAATAACCAATACACTGTTCAACCGGTAAAATTGCAATAAATCTCCCTAAATTGTGAAACTTTCTGAGAAACTTTATTAAACTCAATCGCATTGTTAAATTTTCTGAAGTGTCACACAATTAGCAATTTTTTTTTTGAAAATTGAATGATTGTCACGTTTATTCTTTTTTTTAAATATATAGGAATCTTCTGAAGAAATATCCTAAAAATGTTCAATTCCTTGAAGTATTTGATTTACTAGATGTATCCAAAAAGTTCAATGAATGATATTTGAATTAAGGAAACAAGAGTTGCGATCAAAATAGCTTTACTGACCTTCAAAGTAATCACCATTAAGCCACAGCGTATTACTGACATGTGTAATGGAAACTGTCAGCAAATGCTTCTTTTGGGTCACCCGAAGACTCGAACCATTGTCATACGTCACTGAATATGTCCCCGTTGCTACATTCTGTTGGAAATGTGTAGGCCTCTCACAACTTCTTTTTTGGTGGGAAGCAAGAAGTTCTGCCAGATATAGAGAATATGAAGAGTCCAAGAACTGTCTCAAGAATTTCATCCTTGATAAATTCGTTTCAGTATCTGAATCGGTTTGAATCAATATAAACACACTTTTTATTAAGCACATTTTATTTTATTCACTGATTTCACACAGTATTAACATTTCACCTGTAGTTACCAGGTCTCTCATTGCGCGTGCCTTGTCGCAACGTCCTAACCAAAGCAGGACCAGGTTTTAAAATACCAGACCAATCACCGAACTTTTCAAACACACCTTGTAGTTTGTGTTATGCTCATAAATCACAGGTTCTTCTCGAAATCTTACGTTACCCATTGCTTTCTATGAAATATTTGTTAATACTAACATAATAAGGTTTGTTAAAAAACTTGCATCATCTAATTTGATAATGTCTCCGTCAGCGATAAGAAAAACTTTCTATTTGTATTAGGGCAGTTGCACCAACCAGCAACTCACACAGAGTTTAAAATCTAGAGCCCCTTGGGTATAAAAAATTGCATGAAACTGAAGATAAATGTCTAAATTAGTAATTGATAGCACCATTTGATAAAGTTCTGAAATAAAATCTTATTATAATAAGTTATCGGGCAAAGTGGCAGTTAGTGGTATACATAACCCTACACAAACTTAACCAAAATTAAAACAGTTAGTGGTTTTAATAAATTTAATTCAGCACTTATAGTCTAATCAGTATTAAACAGTTAGATATTTTAAAGAATAAAAAAATGATTTAGTAATTTAAATATGCTCTATTTCTCATGACATAAATTTTTTTCAAGCTGTTTCCATTTAAAATTGCAAAGTAGGCTAAAAAAATACATAAATGAACAGCGGCTATTTAAAGAAAATTATCAATCATCACTTTCCTATATGTTTGAAAACGATGTTCCAAAAACGTTGCCACAACAAATAAAGAATGGGAATGGGAAAAGCATTTCTTTTTGTTCATTTAAAGGCGACAATTTGCCAAACGGCATTATCATATGCGTGTAGTTTGCCATAAAAAGGATATGCTGTTTTAACTATAGTTACACCAGTAAAAAATAGAATGTTCCATCTGCATAAAGATGAATGTTACGTATACGTTTGTTTCTTTAAAACTTGTTTTTAATTTATTGAGGTGTTTAATAATGTATAGCTTCTCGGTAACATTGAATAAGTGAATGATTTTTTTCTTTACTCTAACTACATAAATTGTATTTGAAAGATTCACATAAAAATATTTTTCACCATAAGGTTATGAAAAATTTAGTTATTTCAACAGCAGGTTTGATCAGTTGTACGTTTACCCAGTTATACGTTTCTGTAAATCGAGCTTATACAGTTAATATATCCAAATAACCTACAATTATTTTTCAAACACCATTTCTTTGAGTTATCATTTAATTTGTAACATTTTAGAAAAGCGTTTCTTTTGTAATCTCTACTTATTATAAAAGAAGATCTCTGAAGGTGTGTGTGTGTCTGTCGGCGGTGTTGTGGACAGTGATGTGGGGTGGGTAAATACACCACCTCCTAGATATAGAAGGTCTGAGAACAGAAACTTTTACGTCATCATTAGGGCCACTAAAATGACGTCATCACACATTTCCTTCACAAAGTAAATCTTATCAAAGTTTGTGGTGATATTACTCCCGCATTAAACATTTTAATGATTTAAGATAAAAAATTTAATTTTACGAAAAATTGGAAATTTTAACTATCACTAATTATATAATATGATATAGAAATAGGTTAAAATAAATTATTTTTACCAGAAATTTATCTTAATTTTTATTTTTCACTTGAGATATTTTCAAAAATTTTGTATCATTCACCAGAAATTTTAAATAAATTTACTTTGTGAAAGGAAAACTGTGATGACGTCATCTTAGAAGACCTAGTGATGACGTAAAAGCTTCTGTTCTCAGGCCTTCTATATCTAGGAGGTGGTGGTAAATACCCACCCCACATCACTGTCCACTCACTGGGTAGGTAACTTATTTTGGGTATTTACCCAAGGCCTGGGTAAATACCCAAAATTTAGGTATTTTCAACTTAGAATGGAAAAACTGCTCGTAACAACATTTACGATTAATACCAATTAAATTTCTATTATTGTTCCTTTTTTTAATCCTTTTTGTAATAAGTTTTTAATTTTAATTTGACTTCATTATGAGTATTTTTGTAGTGTTTTTTAATTATTATTAAGCGTTCGATTATTTGGTATAAACTATTTTATCAATCATACCGCATTATTTTCACTAACTTTAATAATGAAGGATGTTTTATGGTAGTCCTTAAATTGTTTTGTGCAAGTGACTGCTTTGGCAATATTTTTAATGTGTTACATTTATTAATATACCTCATAGCTTATTTTAAGTTTATTATTATATCCCAGAGCTTATCGATTGAGCTCAAATTGGGTATACATGTTATAAACCACCATCGTAAGACCGGTATTGATTTTGATGTGTATAGAACTTATAGTTTTTCTACAGGGCTACGACAAAGATTTCTTTTAAATTGGCCTATGGGGAGAAATTCTTGAAAGTGCGCTAGCGTTTAAACTTTGCATTCAATTGAGCTTCAATTTGGTATATATGTTTGAATTACTCATCGATTAAAATTTATTTAAATGCTTGGTAATGATCTTAATCGTAAGCGTTCGGATTGTCGAGTGGAGTCACTCCAGATTTTTTTAAAACTGTGATAGTATATTATGGTTTGCTATTGAAGGGGAAAGGGGGAATATATGCATCTTATGGATTTAATTATCACTAAAATAAAAATTACATGCAAATAGTTACAAAACTAGTAGTTATAAGTAACAGGTTTAAAAACATATTTTTTACGGTAAATTCAAACTTTCATGAATATTTCAGATTGATGAACAAAATATTTCTATTAAAAAAAATCATTAATACCAATTTTTTTTATAATAAAATTTCCGTTTAACGAATTTTTCAGAATTACAAATTTCATTTTCGGTCTCCTGAGATTCAGATTCGTAAGTCAGATTTTACCGTCTGTACATATTTAGTATAATTGAATTTCTCTCCTTTTTTTCAAATTGTTAAATACACTGCTCCTTCTTATTATTCCTATTTACAATTTTATTCCAACAGTTATATTTATAGGCTATATTTAATAAAGTATTTCATTCGACATGTATCATGTAGCTTCTTTTCACAATTATATTTTTTAAAGTTTTATGAAATATGGTTCCTAAGTTTCTCGTTTTTCTTTTTTTCTTTTTTTACTTAATATATATATGTGTGTGTGTTTGTGTGTGAATATAATTACCCAACAATACAAACTTTTTTTAAACAATAGTGTTAATTCAAAAATAAATACCCAGGTAAATACCCATTTTGGGTATATACCCGGTATTTATCCTGGGTATTTACCCTTGAAAATAAATACCTCGGTATTTTACATCACTGGTTGTGGACACCTAGAAACACCAAATGTGGTACTCAGGAAGTTCTAAACACGAAGTTATGCACCTCGAAGCAATTTTTTCAAAATTCGACCTAGACATTTTTTTATTTTTTGTTTTAAGAAAATTTTCTTTTAAAAACAGTTTGTTCTGAATATGCAAAAAAATTGTAGATTTTTAAGAATTTTTGAATTAAGTATCAGTTTTGATGAATTTTTTCGTAAAATAATTTTAAACTGTTGCATCTTGAGTTCTATCTGTCATAACTTTTTGATATTCCGGTAAATCATGAAACACTCCTTTCTCCCTCTTTTAAAATAAAAACAAAAAACAATATGCAAATTAAGATATATTTTTACGAATTTTAAGGTAACCTAATGTTTATAATTTAATAGAATCAATGCGGAAAGCTTACGCCATTTTGTTTGTTTGTTTGTGGTGGTTGAGGTGTGCGCTGCAGCAAGACCAGCCGGCATAACCTCTAATGATTTAGGAAGACAAATCAGGATTTTCGAGGAAACAGAGAAAAAAAACTAGCACATCGAAAAAGAGAGAAAAAGACCCATTATTTTCTTTTTTCGTAATTTTCCTTTTCTTTCAACATCCTGGCATGAGTATCAAACTAAAAAATTGACCGACGATTTGTAGAGGATGTATATTCTCAAGGTACCCAAAATAGCCATATCTAATTTTATAAACCATTCTTGCTCAATTCCTTTCACATATTAAAAAAAAAAAAAACTACTAAGAAACCTAACACTAGGAGAGAGCCTCCAGAATAATTCCTGAGCACCAGCAAACAAAACCACTCAACGCTTACGCCATTACATTAATAAATAATGGCACGAGAATTTGTGTTGCGCTGCCACAGAAAGGATTAGAAAAAAGGGTTTTTTTCAACCTATCAATAGTTTTTAAATTGGGTACCGGACTTATAAAGAATTCGCAAGTTAGGATCTATGACGTCAAATGTTTTAAGATACATAAAAATTACGTCACATTTATCTGTGTTCTTTTTTTAAACAAAAAGAGGAGATATTTTGGTTAAAACTTACTATAGAAATAAACTAAGAAATTCGTGATTATTATTATTATAAGGGTATTTTAATCCGTTGCTTTTTCAAAAATTGAAATATTTTAACGCAGCTGAAATTTTTTTCATTTTAAATCTACAAAGTTCGTTTTAAAGTTCGATACATTAAAAAAATTGCATTTTTGCATTTAATTATGCCGCAGTCATATATGTTTCCTAATATATGCATGTTGCGATCATAGTTTTATTTTAATGTTGGATTACGTTCCCCCATAGTGGTCCTATTACTATGTAAAGCAAAAAACAATTTCAACGTCGTTTCGAATTTTAATATGAAACAATTTGAAAACTACTGTGGGAAATATCTAAATTAATTTCCTCAATCAACCGGGATATCTTTTACGACAGTTAAACAGTGACGTCATAAATTTAAATAAATCCGTGAAATTTGTAAACTCAGCAGCTTTAACGTCCTGTCACAATTATAGTGATACTAAATAGCTCTTTGAGATTACAGAGTTTGATGCTTTCAGGAGACAGAACATAGGAGGATTTATAAGTTATCGCTATATTGGATACATGGATATTTAAATTGGTGCCGCTTGGATATCTTCCACCACGGCAAGATGAAATATTTTGCGGTGCGAAATACGCCAATCTTACAAAACTATGCAAAAATTAAATATATATGGAGAAATTACTTAATGGCAACCATTATGTGAAATGATTATTGTTTACGCTAATGCGTAAATTGCAAAGAATCGCCATAGAATAAAAAGGTCCCATTTGTGACAAATAATGCAAGGTGTTTCTTTAACTCGAGCCTTGAAGAGGTAGAAGTGAAGATATATAATATCCATATGCGTAATAGGTAGTATTAGTGGGTTTGCAAGGATGATATGAATAAATCACAATATAACACGTTAATAAATATTTTAGTGAACAGAAACTAAAAGTATTCTGTTCATCTTTTTTCACGGTTGCCTTACAACCAACTAGAAGATAATTAATTTTAATTTGCGTCAATATATCCCTCAGAAATTTCTACAGAGGAAATTACTTTAAAAAAAAATGAAATTCTGTTTTTTCACATGCAGATATCATTTTAGTAAAATATTCGCTTCTTGCCGTATGAAGAGCGTCTGCGCAGCTATTTTAAAATAAACGGCTGTCCATTTCATGTAGTGTCTGAGGTATTTAATGCTACAACTTGAACCTAAAAAACAATATGATGTAGAAATAAGACATTTTGATAGTTAAGAGTTCTCTGCAAACCGCTAAGATTTTTACTTTTCTGATCGCGAATGACACTGACGTAGTTTTTTGAGTCATCATATTGCAATGCCAGGTTAGTATTTATGACCCATACTTTACGTCAAGAGCCAAATAATTTTGCTTTTATTTTAGATTCCACATCACTGGCATTAATTGAAATTACACATGTTAGGAAAATTTCCGTTTACTACCGTGCGAAGAACGGGCACGCAGCTAGTAATATTATATTACATTGTTCTAAAGAAAAACATACCTTAAGAACACTAATCAAAAACAGCTTACGTTGAAAATTGATAGAAATGTTATTCTTTTATCTATTTGCAAACTTGCAAATTTTCAAACAATATTGAATTGGGATCGACTTAACGATTGTGAGGGGACTATTATTGAAGATTTAAATCATAATTAAAATTTCCGGCTAAAACGATATGGAGAATTCATCCATACGTTTTTAATTGGATGAAACACTCGTCCGTACTATTACGTCATCTTTATTACAACCAAAATAAAGTCCAACAATTTTTGCACTAAGTATTAAAGTTAACCATGCTGAAACATTCCTGGTAAAAGTTGTTTTCACAATATTTAACATTTTCCCCCTCTTGATATAATAGGAACGTTTCAATACTCATAATGTTAAAATAAATGATTTTCTGTATGATAAAGAAATGCTTAATCAATGAATTTTTTTGGAAAGAAATGCTTAAAAGTTGATTGATTGAGTACGCATTTTCTATAGAATATCTATACTCAATCACTTAATTTAATATTAGGTGTGTTGAAACGTTCCTGTCATATCCGGAGGAGAAGCGTGAGGTGAAAATTAAGCCTGTCTGTCTCGCAAAACACCTGAAAAGCCTTATCATGTCTCGCATAAAAGCTGTAAATCTTTGTCCACTCTTGTCTCGCATTCATTTTAAGAGAAATGTTAAATACTTCTCAGGAGCGACAATCCTATGTTCCTTGAAAAATCGGTCATTAAGAGAGGTGGCGTACAAAGAAGTATAAACATCTGACAGCCGAGAAAATAAAATTGAAACAATACTGCTTGATTTGTTGTTTTGCGATTGCATACTAATACATAAGCAATTATACAGACATCTTTCAAATTTAAATTTTAATTAAATATTTTTGAAATTTCCGATTGTTTCATTATTTTTTTCTCTCGCAAAGAATACTTCTCTTTCTATTTTAGTTTTTGCTTCTGATGGAAGAGCATTTATCCTGATATTCTTCAGGCATTATGAATTCGACATAATAAAAATCTATTTGCTTTAAAATCTGCTGTTTTGGGTTTTCCCGCAACCAAAAGTAACCGCCAGTTTCCTCCCCAAATTTCCCTTTTCGTGTGACTCCACCACGCGAATTCGCTCGTCCAACGGTAAAAAATCACTCGTTTCTTAGACATATCTCTTTTGTAATCTACAAAATTTGTGCGTGATGTTCGTGTACTTTCACCTGCTTTCAATTTAGAGTAGAGCACCTGGTTTGAGAATGGGGTTTTTGCTGACATTACTTCAGGATAAATGCTAGAATTTACGGACAGGGAGTCCGCTTATGGAGGCTTGTGTGGTTTCGAGAGCTTGTGGGATTCAGCGGCTTGTGGTATTTTTTAGCATTAAGTAGATGGAGTAAAAAAAAGGGTCGTTTTAGGAGGCGGTCACTTAATAGAGGTGGTCGCACATAGAAGTTCCACTGTATTTGTGAAAAAAAATTATAAGGAGTGTTTGAACATGGTTGATTCCACTAGTTTTAGTAAAAATAATAAATAAATATATTTTTTAAAAATGGGAATTACTTTATTAGTAACGAGTGATGAAATAGTATGGTGAACTGTTTCACCCACTTAAAATCGCAAGCATAAATTCTTCATATGATTTTAATCTTGTATTTTAAGTAGTAAACTGTCGATGGATTTTTTCATGTTTAACTAACATCCCATTAAAATTCGTTGTGCAATTTGAGAGAAAATTATCCAAATAATCTGTACTATAGAACGGATAAGGATAGGAATATCAGTCCAAGGATATGAGTAAACGAAGCAAAATAAATAGCTATTACATTCAGTTGAGGTCACGAGTAACAGCAATGAACTTTGTAAAAGAAAGAGGAGTGAATTACATTTTGAATGCAGTAAGTATATTCATCCGTTTTTATTATAGAAGCACCATGAATAATGATGGAGTAGATTGCTGCGTATCGATGCTTATAAAGTAGAACTGAATTGATCTACTTATATTAAGATTTTAAACTTTGCTATTTTTTTAAAGAACAGAAAAGGAACTTAATTATATTTATGAGAAGCTAACATACGTTTACATTAATTGAAATTTTAGAGTAAGCGCAAAATTGCGTTTAGTAAAACACAGAAACGTTTCTAATGTACATTCTTCTCTTTCTGAACTGAGATTTCAGATACTGTCATAAATCGTTGAATATATAATTTCTTTTCAAATAATCCTTTAATGTAACGTGAAAATTACCTATTAGAAAAATCCAGTCACGCAAAATTCAGATAATTCTCTTTGTCGGGTTTCATCATTTGTACTTGGATTAATGTAGATAGGTTTCTAAACTAATGTAGAGAATTTGGAAATCAAATTGCTTCTGAATTTTATTTGAAAGCCGTTATTTCATAGGAAAATATCAAGAGTATTAAGAATTGACTGGAAAATCTGTTCTTTCTGATTTATTTCACAAAACGTTTTAGTTTCGAGTAAGTTAAATAATTTAAATAAAATATAGCATATTTTTTTTTAATATTGTAAGCATTAGTAAACTTATATTGCTAGCATTAGGAAATTCAAAATACTTTATTTTGAATTTCAACTAGCACTAAAGCCATTTACGAACTTCAAACACTTGCTCCTACCAGCTTATCTTGCATATCCTGAATTAAAGGTAAATCACCAAAATTAATACAAGTCATCCATACAAGAGGTTAAGATTGCTGGGCCATGTTTGGAGAATATAAGATTTGATACGTATCCGTACTCAAAAAGATAAATGGAAAGCGTACTAAAAGACGGTGGGATGATATTTGAGTGGATGGCACATAGACTGGCTGTGCATCTTGATGGTTGTTAAATGAAGCAATGGCAAGGGCTGCCCTTTTCAGCATTGGTCAGTACGCCCAGTTGTTCTTCTTTATCAATGTATTTCCAACGTATTCTTCCAGTTTTCAGAAGATGCTCGTTCTGTTTAAGGTAATACTGACAATTTTACAAATAATCAGCAATTTTTAATTTGAAATGATGTGCTAAAAAGTAAAAGATTCTCGTTTAACTATGTCATCCTCAAGTACTTTTCAGAAATCAAATCTTAGGAGATATACTACATAAGTTTTGCAAATTTCTTTCAGAATTTCTATCATTCATTTCTTTTATGATTTGTTTACTTCCCATAAAAAAGGTAAACTGTATGTTCTTTATTCACTAATGAAATGTAATTTCCCTCTTTCAATGTTACAGTAAAAGGCCTGAAACAACCAGGCTCATGACGCCAAATTCGTTATAAACTGACCCGGATTTTACTTTCTAGTATACCTGCTGATATGTATCTGACAGACAGATCTCTAATAAATATCATTAATTTAATAATTATCATTTATTAAATCAAAATGAGTACTGCATATTAATTTCTTTTTTCTTCATTTAATTTAAATTTTTGCTTTTATTAACTGCTTTCAAATCAGGGAAGTTAAGTTAATCAAGGGTAAAAAAGTAAAACTTCAAGCCTTAATAAATATAGATAAATCAGTATCTGTACCACTCGAATATACATGAGTTGTTGGCTTTACCGCTCTGCCTTTATTTTGAAGTATTATGGGGGTTATTCATCGTACATAAATATGTAAACAGTTCAATAAACGCATGTTGATTAGCTCAGAGAATTAATAACTATCTGTATGTTTGATATCTTAACAGGGCCGTTGCGATCAGCCGTAGGCTATAAAGATTTACCTAACAAATATTGTAGAATGACATTAACAGTTGTAAACCTTCTTATAACCTTCCCTTCTTTCGGGTGGACTGACAGTCCTCCGCGAAAATGAACCTGGGTCACCATGCACTTTTAAAAATCTATCTGTAAATAAACGAATAACCAAGAATTTCTCACCAATACCAAGTATTTTTACACAATCAATGTATGCTTCGTGAGTTACAACGACCAAAACGTCAGAGTTTTGTGTCCGCTCGATGCGAACACCGCGCGTTAAATGGTTGAAAAAGGAAAAAAAAACAACTATCGATACTTTTTTTTCCCTCCATAAGTTCGAGCAATGGCACAAACAAGGCGAGACAGATTATGTGGTTTAATCCCCGCCAAAACGGACAACACTCAGTGTCGGATTAAAACCCAAATGTTACCAAAGTTGACTAAATAATGCAGGCATGCAAGAGCCACATTAAATATACATATATTCTTTCAATGAGTTGTCTACAACGGATTTACAGTTTCACTATACAGAGCTTCAGAAATTGTCTTATCCAAAAAAAAAAAAAAAGAAAAAGAAAGAACGAAAGAAAAAAAGAATTACAAGATTTATCTGTTGCCTTAAAAAATGTAGAATCATGCCAAGCTCATAGATTATAAAACACTTTCCAATACAGAAATATTTTTGCAACAAATCTGCGATGTATCGCTCTATTCTAAAAAAAAGTAAAGGCCTCTGTTGCCGCAGCTGTCCAAGCTTGCCAGCGTATCTCCTCCTAAACCGTGGGGATTTGAGTTTCGACTAAGATACCCACAGATTCGAAAAATTCCGAGGAACCTGCTAAGCTTATTTAAATTTCGAAAATCGAATTATTTTAGAAGATATTAATAAAAAACTGAAAAAATAAACCGAATGGTTGCCAAATTTGGCATATAATCATTCATTCCTTTGCAACAAAGCGTTTCCAAGTATCTAGAATCGCGTGAAATTTACAAACATGAGTTAAAATGACGCCCATTTTACGCCAAAATAAAAACTATATGAAATAAGTAACTCAAAATGTGTTACACAAAGTTGACAATTTTCAAATAGTAAGTTCGCTTAGACAACAGGAACAAATCGCTCTTTAGAATGAGCGATTATTCATTTTTCCAAAACAGAATAACTAATATCTTGAAATTTAAAAATAATTAAAATGCAGATTATTTTAAAGCCGGTTCTCGTCCAGCTGGATTATTGGCTACCAGTAGAAATATTTGGCGACGTTAACTATGCCATTATAGCAGTTATAGTACACTTTGGATATTTGCTAGTGCGACGAGATGGTATAATTCGTGGTGTTAAGTACGCCAATCTGCAAACGATTATGTAAATGAAAATATGGATACAGTTTTCCGGTAACCTTAAATGAACAGTAAATGTAGGTTGTGAGCATGTGTAAATCGCCAAATAATGAAAAGTCGCCATGGGTGGCAGGCTATCCTAGTTTTCCGTAGTTTTTATCAAAGAAAACACATGAAGTATTGTTTTCTTACAGTTAAATATTAACTATACATATACGAAGTCGCCAAATTATGAAAATTCGCCAATAATTGGCTAATACGCAAGGTATTCCATAGGTTTCACATAATTAAAATAGTACGAAATTTTAATTTTTATGTTCTAAGCAACATGCAAAAACCAAGCAATGTGTAGCTCGGTAACATTCAATCTGATCCAACCTCTGGGTTTTGTTTGTTGAAATTATGTCTTTTTTACGAATAAGCCTGATTAGGGGCCGAATCCCTCATACGAAAAGCGAGCGTAGCGAGTCTGGGGGCCTTGGCCCCTAGTTTTCCTTAAAACTGGCGAGATATCGTATATAACAAAATGTTGTATTATCACTATAAATGCAATTTTATGAGACCCTGTAAAGACCTTTAATTTTTTTCAACGTTTATCTGACGAATATAAAATTTTATACTCATTGCCTTGTGCTAGAAATGTATTGTCTCTCAAATACTACAGACCGTAATGTATTGAAATTCTTTTGAGTGCTCCTGTAGAAGAACTATTAATAAATAATACGGACGTTATTCTCAATGGAGAGCATTATTTCGAGAGCCTTAGTAATATATATGCCAACTTTGTTTTCTTTCAAAGATCGAATATCTCTAAAATACGTTTTCAAGAATTACTGTCCATAGAGAGCAATACATTGGATTTTTTTTTCTCCTGTAAAAGAACTATAAATGCTTCTTACAGAATTTTCAATAAGGTACATAGAAAAAACATAAATTTTGCACAAATCGATGTATATCTACAGCAGTTAGACCACTGGATGGGTGGACACCAGAATAGACAAATAACCGAAATCATCTTAAATTTGCTGGTAAGTTAGCTGGTAATGTAACAATATTCCTTTAATACAGCATAACTGTATCCGACGAACACGGAGAGCGAGAAACTTATTCTTTTGAGAGTTAGCAGCCTAAAATTAATTTTCCTAAAGAATCAAAGTTTGCAATTTTGTTCCGCGTAAATCCGTTAACCCGTTTTGGGTTCTAATGCATTAACGGATTTTCGTCGGTCGGAGACCCCCCTCCTACTCCTAGGCAGATAGCTCTTACCAATTAATTAACAAAACACAATACAATAAATCCGTTAATTAGAGTGCGAGTAATGAATTTTCAAAATTCCCAAAGAAATCGTCATAGCTTAATAAAATCACATTAGACATTTTTCCAGGTATACATGTTATCCCGGCGATCTGCTAAGACGAGCAACTTTTTGCCAAGGTAAATGCCGGACACATGAAATTATTAATGGTTCGGAATACGATTGCCAACAGTTTGCAGCAAATTTGAGGGAAAAATAGTTTGGCGTTAATGACCGCCGGCATAATACGTAAATACCTTTTTCGATTTATCGCCAAATAATAAAATATCGCCAAGTTCGGATCATTTTTCAAGAGTATTTTTTTCGCATGGCAATTTAGCGTAAAAGTCGCCAACATTGGCGGCTTTTGCCGCAACTTTTGAGGGAGGCACACGATCGTCGTTGAATTATTATCTAATCATATTGTAGGATAGTATTATATGCTTAAAATAGATGCCTGTCTCTAAACTGCCATTGACCGTATAGCATTGAAATTATTTTGAGTGCTCCCGCAGAAAAACTTTTAACTATTCAGAAGTCAAAGCCTTTTGTGGAGGCAATTTCGACGGGCGCTAGAAAAACATTTTACGAAAATGTGTCTTTCATTCAATATATATAATTTTCATCCACCTAAAATAAATAAGTTCATAATCAATTTTTATTACAGACCCAAATCGAATTTCATGTTCATCTGGAAACGCGCGGAATCTTTTCGAAGTCGAAAGCTTTTGTTTTGTGTACACAAACATTCGAATATCCAGCAGAAGATTTATTCGTAGGGAAAAAGATAATAACAAACTGTGTAAATTGACAGATTGTTTTCTATATTTTTTTACACAGTTGTGAACAATTTCAAGCGGATCGTACAAACGATGTAGAAGTTACTAGGCTTTTTGTCCTTGACTTTGTAATCTTTTTGCAGTAATGGCAAAAAAAAAAAGGTTTATCTTGAAGTCAGGGTACGGTCCAGCACAACTATATAGTAGGAGGGTACGCTTTAAAGAATAACTTCCCATAGAGCGGAATACATTGGGAATATTTTGAGTGCTCCTGTAGAAGGGAGTGCTACTGTATATGAGGATAACATACATAAATTTCGTAGAAATCAATGCATATTTACGCGAGTTAGATCAAGGACAGACGAACCGAAATCTTAAACACTTTTCTACCTTGTTGGAAAATGTTAAAAAGACTAGATCTTGAGGGGTTAGAACGAAAACTTTCAGGTAAAGGCGCGGGGCCCGTAGCATTTGCTACTTCTGCTATATTGTTAATCCGGCACTGACAACACTGAGCTCCAGTTCGAAAGGATAGTTGTTCGTGCTGCTGGAATAGCTATTGGAAAGTGCTTGGAGAGAGGTTTTTTTAAGTCTTTTAAAAAAACTGGAATTGCAAAATATATATAATTAAAAACATAAAAATAATGACGCAAATTGATGTAAAAATGTATAATATACAAAATATAATTTTTAAAAGGTACATTTTAAAGGTAATTTTTAAAATTAGATGAAGAAAGCTATTGAATATGGAACATTACAAATATCTTTATTCTAACAATTTACGAGTGCGTCTGTAAAGAAGAACAATATGATCTATGAGTATCATGAACATTTCGATAAGTACAAAGCTTTTGTTAGGTTTTCAAAGGCTTCACAAATTCACATTGCATAAAACTAAAGTTTCTTTTTCTTCAGTAAAATTAATGTCTTTTATTCTGAAAATAATTTATCATTTATCGGGAAAAATGATTGAAAAAAATTGATGAAAAAAAAAATGATAGATGACATAAATTCCCCATTGACGATCCCGTAGCAGAAACTGTGCTGCAAGGTATCTAGCGCTGTACATTATTATAAAGCTTGCAGAATATTCTGGTCAAATTTATATTAAGTTCTCGAACAAATTTTGGTTTGTGATCCTGGTGCTGCTGATTGATATTGAAAATTCTATTACCTGGCTGACGAATCTACTACCTGGCTAAATGAAGCGAACATATTATAGGCAACACGACTTGTTAAAGAAAGTACCTGATAATTTACAATTTATTCTGAACATTTCAGATTTTATGTTGCTTGGTAATGTCGACAAGTACAGAAGTAGAAAAATTAAAATATAAAAATTATAAAAATTAAAATATACAAAAATAAAATATATGTAGAATTAACTAATGGGAGGAAAAATAAACTTATTATTCTCATAAACTGCTTTTGTCTGCACCTCGTAAGCTGCTTCAATGAGTTATATTCTGAAGAAATAATGGAATTAATTTAAATATATTCAACACAAGATTAACATTTTTTTAAATGCCACGAAAAAGCAAAACGTCACTATATCTGATGCGCTCTATAATTTCAGAACTTCTCAAATCGATCTGAAATGCTTAAATTTTCATTCATAAAAGAAATTACTCATACATCTTATCCTAGATCCGCGACTTCGTGGTTTGTCTACATACAATTAGTAGGTAGTTGTTTCAACATTGCGCAATCTATCCAGCTGCTCTCGCATTCTTCCATTTTTCAGCAGATGTCAGTGCTGTTAAAAATAATCGTGACAATTCTTTTACAGGAAATGACGTGCTGAAAAGTATAGGATTCAGGTGGCGCTATGACACACGCAACTATTTTTATAGAAATCAAATCTATTCTTTGAGACTGGCAACAGTCAATACGTCAGAGTTTGGTGTTCCCAGAGCGGGAACACTGCGCGTTAAAGGGTTAACAAGTACATGAAGTCGACATTTCCAACCCATCATTGCTATGAGATTCTACTTGCTTCGAATCATCATGTATATATATATTATCACATTATATTAAATATTTGTATAAACGAGAAAAAAATTATTGCAGTTGTTTGGTGATGTTTATGATTATAAAACACATAGTTTTTTGAAGTAATCAATTGAGTCTAAGCTTTGGTAAAATACTTCTCTAATTTTGAAATCCGAAGTATATTTTAAAAACCATTTAAAATGCAGTGAAATTAATTAATAATTAATATGACAGAAGTAAATCAAAAATAAATAAGAAAAATATTCAGTTCATTTTATTTGCCTTACCTGAATATCACATGAGTTTATCATATTATGGTAAACGTTTATTTACCTCATTATGTGGTAAAGATTTAGAATTAATATGAATATTTTAAACATGTCTAGAGATTAGAATTTTCTTGACGTACCCTTCAATAATGCTTAAAGTAAACCGGTTTACAGATATATAATAATTTAATCAAATATTTATACTATGAATTCATATTATGTAAGAAAAAAAAGAAATTATTTAACTGCTGGATTTCATTGCAATTATATAAATATTAAACGTGTTACAGCAAATGCAAGAAATATCATCATAAAAGCAGGTCGTTTGTTCTTTGATTTAACTAAAATTTATTTTAGTTGTGAAGTTGAAACGCAGTAATTATGGCATGAAAGACTAAATTATTTTGCCTTCCGCTTTTTGAAAAGTTAATTTCAACACTGAGATTTTAAAGCATTTTGAGAAATTTCCTGTTTTTGTATGTACGTTCAGTTTATTAGATGACTTGGCTAGATAAAGGAATGTATTCTTCCAAAAAATAATAACATATTAAATTTCGATTCAAATATTGAAGAAAAAGGGATTTTAGTAATTTTATGCAATACGAACAGTAACTCGAATGTTTCAGCAGAATAATGATCCAAAGCACTCTTCCTGAATAGTGAAAATTTGGATTTTCAGCTAAGAAAATTAAAATTTCGAACTGGCTGAGTCAGTTACCCGACCACAATCTAGTTAAAAACTTTTGACAATACATCGAAAGAAATGTCGGGACACGGAATCATTCTTCAGAGGCAAAAATCGTTCAGGATCTTCAATCGGCATGTTTGAAATATCCTAAATCCGTCTAGGAAAGCCTTCTTAATCCCATTTCCAGACGATGTTTCGAAGTCCTCAAAGCCAAATGGGATATGCAACTAAATATTAAATATTGCTATAGTTCACTACATAAAGACAAACGATTTGATTCGTTTTTATGAATTTCAGAAAAACTGAATCATCTCAAAGATTTTGCCTTCAATTTTTCTAATTCACGATTGGTATTTTTAAAATTAATAATTTTCACTTATATTATTAGTTTTGCACTATGTGCAGGATGACTAAAGCTACAAAATTACTAATTTACATCATGCATACGAAATTTCGATTGCAGAAAACATTAGGACAGAAACATATCTTCTTTAATGGCATTACAGCCCAGGGTGGGCCTTAGCCTGCATACATATATCATATATCGACAAAAACATGCATCGTCTGCAAAATATACAGGGTGGTTACAGTTAAACTTCCCCTACAAACAGCGCTCTGCAGCTGTTGTTGTTGTTGCTGCTAATGCCCTCTGGCAACCGCGTTGCGGTGACAGATTCCCCCTATATAGGCAGGCGATGGGCCGAAGGAGCGGCTTCCATTTCAATGAGCCCCAGTGGGAGGAAGTCCGTCTTAGCTCGGGGTCCCGTAATTTTGAACCAATTCCAGAGGAGGGACCAACCCCCTGAAATCGGCACCCCCAGAGGTATCGTTTAACAACTTGGAGGACTTTGGAGCCACGACGGATTTTACGTGCACCAGCTCCCATTAGCGTACACGGTTCCACAGCGGACGGGCCGAGAGGGGGAAGTCCCTCCCAAGCACTGGCCAAGCCGGATGCTGCTTCACTTGCCGTGTTCTTATGGGAACGGAGTTTAGCGCCCAGACCACTGCGGGACGCGCTCTGCAGCTGCAACCTGTGAGCAGATTGCTACCAAATTTCACATATGGATTGGAGTGGCGGCTCATGGGCTATTTAAATGGAGGCTCACAAAAAAAATTTCGAAAAATTAAGTATGCAAATACGACGCAACTTACACGTAGAAATATATTTGCGTTTCCAGCAGCTAAAGGAAAACAATGCATGCAACTGAAAGAACACAAGTAATCCTTTCGTCACCAATATAAGTTTTAGCAAAAACGTTGTCTTGATTCATTTCATTTCAACTATTTTTCAAAGGATAATATTGAAGAGTGTCATTCCTTTAGCTCAGGAGTACATATTTTACTCCCATCGTAGTTGTTTACACTAGTTTGTTTAGTAATATTGTGGTGAAAAATGATAAAAATAAAGAAAATAATAAGAAAATGAACCTACAAAAACATAACTAATATAACATAACAAATCAAGGGGGAATCCGGAAGAGACAACCACAAAAAAAAAAAAAAAAAATCTCCGTGTGCACAATGAAAATGTGCGAAAGGAATGATATCAGCAGCCGCCTTACTTCTGCCGAGACTATCCGATTCTGTTCAGAGACCGGTTCAGAAGGGAATTTTTTTCCGCTCGTACGTGCCAGCGGAGTAAATACTGTGCTGTAGTAACCTGCAAAACATTGCGTTAGCTATAAGCCTATCTAATAATAGTGGGGTGGGGATGAGTAAAACTCAAGTTTTGAATTCACAAAATCTAGAAGTGTCCATAATATTTTTTAATTTTAAATTTGTTAACAAATTTACTCTTTTCGTTTTTTTCTTTGGGGGATCAAGTGCTCATGTGCTCAAATGAAGGAGTCGCCACTAATGGACTGCAGAGAGATGCTCTAAGAGAATTTTTCAGAACGTTTAGTTAAATAAATGTCTACTAGATGGTTTGAATTCATGAAATCAGATCAAATTTTACCCAAATTAGTGAATAAATGCCCAAAAACTATTGAATAAATGTTAAAATTGTTTGTATATTTCGAATTCGCCATTTTCATCATTAAATTTGCCGTTTTTTCAAGCAAAACGCCACCTAGTGGGCATTTTCTGAGCTAATTTTTTTTTCAAAATTCCTTGAGCATATCGTGTATATCCAGTATACCAATTTTGGTTACAACCCGCTCGCCCGTATGAGATATAGAGCACTAATCATGAGGGACGTTTAATCATAACCACCCTGTATTTCGAGCTACTGTATGTAACATTTAGTAATATTACGCATAGTAAGTACGCACACGATAATTAGTAAAATTCTATGGTTGACGTAATTTCTTCTAGCAAATAATAATTTTAAAAATGTAAAAAAAAAATTATATATATATATATATATATTTATTATTTATTATTTTGTGGGGGTGGGGGTGTTTTCGACATTAAAGATTAATCACACGAAACGTGATGATAGGAATTTAATGGCCATTTTTCACAGACAGTTATAATAAAAATTATTGACAACCACGTCAGCAAACATCAATAATTGCAAAAAGAAAATAATAAGAAAAACCATAGAAAATTTCAACATATATTTAATCAGTTAGGTGAGAAAAAATTTATTTGTTTATGAAGAAACTAAATATGTGCTTTCATAAAAAAAAAAGAAAAAACTTCTCATCAAGCGATTAAGTACATAATTTGAATAATTATGGAAATTGTAAGTTCGAAAAATTGTCTTACTTCTTCGAAAAAAAAGTTTCTTATTAAAATTTCTTAACAGACCTTCACAAAATTAATATTAAACGCTTTATATTTTCATTAATTAGTTTTCTGATATTCGTTCTGGTCTTTAATATGAAAATTGTATCTTCTGCAATGAAAACATATATATATCTGCAAACTATATATATATATATATATATATATATATATATATATATAAGGTGGTCTAAAAGAAACTCCCCCTATATATGAGTCGCTATAGGTCGAACCTTTCAACAAATCGAAATGAAAGTTTAGATATATTTATTTGAATGTATGGGGTCCAGGTTGTGATGATTTAAAAACATAAACCTCTCACAGTTACGGATACAGTGACAAAGTTTAGAAATTTTTAAATGGCAACACCCACTTTTTTCGTGCGCAAATTGATCAGAGCATGGAAATATCTTAAATCGCGTTGGAACGAGACTTACGTATGAACTAAATTGGCGGCTTAAAACATTTGTAATGGAGAGCATCGTAAAGAACCAATCACAATAAAAGGGAAGGTGTAAAACCACAGTTCTCCAAATTCTGCACTCTGTTCTGCGGATGTGTCCTTACCGATTCCAGCGCGTCCAGGCGTTGGTACCTGGAGACAACCAACAGCGTGTCGACTTTGCAAATCTTTCCCTAATCAGATATGAAGAGAGCAAGTGGCCGCTGTGGATATTATGGACGGATGAGGCACATTTCATCCTGGAGGAAATTCCATACAGGAAACGTAAATTCCAAGAACTGCGTTCATTGGGCGGAATAAAATCCTCACGATGTGGCACCAGTGCCTTTATGTGACAGACACGTGACTGTGGTGCGGCGCAAGCAGGGACATTCACTCTGGGTTCTTACTTCATACATACAACTTCATAATACAATTCTTACTTCATACATACAATAAGTTACATACAGTGGTATGCAAACGTGCTCCGCCACAGGTGCTCTCTATAAAGCAATGTTGGAGAATTCTGTAATTCCAGAATTGCAGCAGCGAAGTGCCATTAATGACATCGTATGGATGCAAGATGGTGCTCCTCCACACATTGCCAGAAGTGTTCGACAAGTGCTGCAACAGCACTTTGGTGTTAGAGTCATCAAGCGTACCTTTTCAATTTCGTGGCCACCTCGTTCCCCCGACCTCACTCCAATGGATTTCTGGTTCTAGGGTTATCTGAAATAAAAGGTGTACACACCAAATCCCCGGAATATGTCAGACTTGAAAGATGCCAAAATACGGGAAGTTCTACAAATTCCCCCTGCCATGATATATTCGTCATTGTTATCGACTATCTCCCGCTTGCAATGCGTTATTGTCTGTGAAGGTGGCCACGTTGAAAACTTGTAATCGAATAAAAGTCTTTTCCCCCTCTCCTCTTTGTTATCATTGGTTCTTTATGATGCTCTTTGTAAATGTTTTATGCTGTCAATTTACGTCATGCATGTCTTGTTCCAACGCTATTTAAGGTTTTTCCATGCTCTGATCAATTTGTGCACGAAAAAAGTGGGTGGTGCCAACAAAAGCAAAAATTAAATTAAAATAAAATTGAGAGAAAGACAGCGCCCTCAAAATGTTTAAATATTGCATAGAAAGTGATAATAAATTAAATATTAAAAAAAACTTCTATAAAGCTTATTTCTATAACAATTAGAAGGAAAGATATTTCTTAGTTTCACATTTTTTAAGATAGAGAGTATATTATGTAAGGACATATAAATAATATTCTATTCTATACAGTTACTTTTGCATGGGGGAAAATACATTGTTCTGCTAGATAATTGGATAATCAAAAATCATTCTTTGCAACCGCGTAAAAGCAATCACATTGCCAGCTTGTGAAGTACGTTCTGTATACCAGGTGCAGCAAACGAGATTTATGCAGCAGCTGCATAATCATTCGCATCAAGCATGAGAGTAATCGCCATCGTGCCGCTATTCATTTTCTATCTCTGAGCTCTAATGCATGTTGGGCTATTTTTATCCGATGACCATGTTTGGCAGAAGAAAATTGTGAATAAAAGTCTTTATGCTTTTATATCGTTTTGAAGAATCCTTAAAAAGTATGGTTATACTAGTTTGAATACTAGCTTGAAAGTGCTTTTTTGGGTGCGTTTTGATTTAAGAAGCTAGTTATTGTAAACGATATGTAGAAAGATATTTTTGTGAAGGGATTTCTAGTTGAATTTTTATTACATAATCATCACTAGAAGGATTATTTGTAAACTAAATGTTTAGAAAGATACAGATTTTAATTCGTTTCATGTACTGTCAATCTATCAAAAAAATAAATAAATAAAAGAAGAATGGACAGTTTTGTTATGTGGGTTTAAAAAATTACTTAGCTGTTTTATTTTCCACCAACACATTTAAGTCAACAGAAATGTGATAATTCGTTTATCATACTGAATGATGAAGTTTTACGCAAAGTGATCTATTAAATTTATAGATGGATATAGAAATTCTTCCTATACTCTAATATTTTCTTAAGTGTGCCGGCTAATAAAGGGAAGCTGAAATAATAGACAGCCATCATTATGCACATGAGACATCCTTTTCTGAAACTACTATATAAATAAAAAGGCACCAATTTTTAAAACTGTGATTAGCTAGGCTTTTGTTACACAATGGGTTTTCCAACGGCCATAAACAGACAAATCCTCCCCATACCCCTAAAATATACTATTTTTAGATACGAAATTACTAAGCAATGAATTATTTTTTATAACAAATTCATTTACAAACATACTGTTCAAGCTTTCGATGAGATGAATCCAGTTGTAGAATTTTATTCATCACACGTAGAGTAAAAGTAGTTATATGGCTACGATTACTCAATTCCTAGAGCACAGTTTAAATGCCTGTTTCAATCATAAATTATTATCAATGTAATTAATAGAAACAGCTGTATCATGCTGCATTATATAATTAGCATCATCAAATATACTTCTCTTTAAAGAATGGATATGCTGCTCGTAGAGAATAATTCATTTTTCAATGTTGCATAAAATATGTTGAAAAATTGCATTTTAAATATTTATGATATTCATTTTTAGCATAAAACTTTAAAAAATAATTAAATCTGAAAAAAAAAATTAGATTTACTTTTTTCTGAAAATTATCAGTTTTCTTTTTATACATGCTCCAAATATATTTTAGGAAGAAAAAAATAATTTCTTGAAATATAGATAATCGTTTTGAGATTAATTGTACTCTTTATGAGCTTAATATTAATCCAGAAGAATTTTCCTTCCGTCCGCAAAAATTCTCTATCGTAATAAAAAGAATTAAGTGGCTGAAGTATTTATTATAAAACTGCATCTACGAATAATGGAAGGAAAGAAATAGAAAAATGTTTAGCTTTCACTTTCATTAAAAGGCAGTTAGAAGTTATATTGCTTTTTTTTTAAGTTTTGTTGAAAGGTGTAATAGATAGGTAATGCCTGTATTTTTTATGTGACGGAACACCAATTCGTGCATTTTTGTGCTTTTTTCAAAGCTTTGCAGAATTAAAATCATTTTTCCAAATATATTTAATATATCCTCTTTATGCTAACGTTATCATTGTGGTAAAATTTATATCAAATAGGAATATTATGAATGGGACTTTAAAATCATTATTAACATTTACTAAAAGAATGTGAAAATTTTTATAAAAGTACGCAATAAGAAATGTTGCATAAATTAATGGGAGTATAACTAGTAAAATGTATAAGGATGTTCACTAAAAATGTGGAAATATTTATAAAAGTATGTAACAAGCAACGTTGCATAAATTAATAGGCATCTTACTATTAAAATGATACATGATATTTATTAAAAAATGTGGATATATTTATGAAAGTACGCAATAAAAAACGGAGCATAGATTAATAGGCATTTAAGTAGTGACTGGAGGACTGCTAGCTGGAACTCCGACTAGCAACTCAAGAAAACCGTATACATCGGATTACATTTACGCTGTACCTGTGGTTCTGAAAGTCCCACCGGTAGTCGCTGGCAGTTTTTCAAGGTGGAAAAATTCAGAAGTCCACCCATTTCTGATGAGGACCCAAATTGATTCTACTAATCTGCGACGGGAATCTAAGCCATGCAGGAAATCTCTGAGAACTGAAGTAACTGTAAACGTCACCTTCACTGTCGTAAGTTGGTTTTCCTATTCTTATGAAAATAAAAGAAGATGTGAAACAAAATTTTTCAAATGGTAATAATTTTATACATACGAAAGAACGTAAAGGAAGAATTATATTTTAATCGACTCGTGTATCTTAGAAAAGAAGAATTTCAAACTACAGATAATAAGTTTTTTTAATGTGTCCTACAAATAGGATCGAATTTTTTTTTTTAAACATATTATTTTTTAAGTATATATCTTTAAAAAATACTTTCTTTGACAATTCATGTCTTTTAGAAATGACGTCAAAGACTTTTTAGAGGCTAGTGTGAGAAAGAAAAATTATGTTGTATCATGTTTTTTCACCTTTTGAGATTTGGTCAGAGGCAGAGGTTTAAAGATCAGTTTGTATCAGTTCTGTCACAGTTCTGTTCTTCACAAAAAACCCACTAGATTTATTTTGGAAGAGAAAAATAACATTCAGAAAATACACACATACATACACAAATTCAATTCATGTCTGTAGTGCAATGGAAAATTGAAAAACGGATTAATACCCCTGCATTTTCATTTATTTTTTATATTCATAATAAATAATCAAAATATCTGGTGTGATTATAAATATTCATCGCGAATGAAGGAAACAATTCTTTTGTCTCATTCTTAAATTTAAAATAAAAAGTCTACATGATACTCGATATGCATGTGTACATGAGCAGGAAATTTATAAATATAAGATAAAAAAGCTTTAAAAAAAGCCCTTTAATAATAGATGGACTAAAAGATATAAAATATTCTCTGAA
Organism: Cheiracanthium punctorium; assembly: GCA_038373885.1. Classification (NCBI taxonomy): domain Eukaryota; kingdom Metazoa; phylum Arthropoda; class Arachnida; order Araneae; family Cheiracanthiidae; genus Cheiracanthium; species Cheiracanthium punctorium. The sequence goes on along the minus strand of JAWZYV010008858.1, from coordinate 495,813 downwards.
GAAATTTTCAAACTCAAACATTTGCAGCTGCACAAAATCCATCCTCGAATGTCTCCCACAATCCATTATCGATAATAACTTTGAATTCAATGAATACTTTGAAATTCATAAAATGCTGCTTTTTTTATAAAACAATAAATAACTTTTAAAATCTTAACTTTTAAAAGCGTTGATACTTTTTTGACCTCAAACAGAAATAAATAGTTAAGCTGAAGTATAAATATCAAACATCATGAGAACATTTCTTATTCCGATCAGTTTAAATAAATTTTCATGTTTTAGTTTTCATCGACACTTACTTTTGTGTTTTTATTACTTGATTTTTTATTACTTGATAAGTTATCCTGCATGCACCTTACGATAATTCTTCATGGATCAATATTCTTGCATACCATTCCTTTACATCGACACAAAGTGGCAAGTTCAAATTAGAGACCAAAGGACTGGTTCCAAAAGTTCATTAATTAATATATGCTGCTACATCTACATATTACGTTGTTTCATCTTCGACATTGAACGAGAACGAAAATGTTAGCCGACTTTGCTCCGATACTCACTGAAATAATTTTAGAATTCCTGAGCAAGCACGCTTCGGATTAAAATTAGGTGACCGGCGTTTCGTGCGAAAGTTTAATAACTACTCCATAGATATTCTGGATGGATTTTTCAGGCTATAAGCTGACTGTGTGTTGCTGTAAAAACATGTTTTATCTTTTGGAAGAAACGTCTTATTTATATACTTTCTTCTGGATAACAATGTTCTTGTGTTATCGATATACATAAATTATTCATATGGTGCTATACTGACCAAAAACGGTGATCGGTAAAATATTTCTTTTCTATTTATATACATACTTCTCCATAACAAGTATGTCCATTCATCTTAATTATACATTGATTGTTTGTATCGGGTTATATTGGCCAAGAATGGCAATTGGTAATTGTTCTTTTTCATTTATTTGTATACATTCTTCGGGATAATTAAATGTTACGAATAGACATTAATTACGCATTTGATGTTATATTGATCAAGACAGGTATTTGGTAAAACATGCTTTTCTATTTAGACATATATGCATGTGTTAGGAATGTAGTAGACACATTATTCATATGGGTTTACAATGACCAGATATGGAAGTTATCACAAAAAGAATAAGCAAATTGCGTAAATTCAAAAGCAAAAGTGGTAACATACATTTTCTACAGTAGTTCATTCTACCTTCAATTTACACTGCTTCTTAAAAAAAAAAAAAATGCGAAATTACAACCTCCATAAGAAAAGGTGTTCATCAGATTACAGCAGATTAGTGCAAAAATTTCATTATTTTTAATTGTAAAAAAACAAATTGTAAAGTAACTAAAATTTGAGAGTACATCTAATGTATGCAAACAAAATATTAAAAAATTACCGCAATAAAAATTTTCTAGTGGTGATTTCATTTTTTTACAGCAAATTATTATTTTACACATTAAATAAGATAACTGTATAAGAAATAAACTAATTTCTGTTAATCTGCATAAATAAATTTAGACATTTGTCTGTACATTACTTGGAATTTAAGAATATTGCAATTTTTTTTTTCGTTTCCATAAGCTGGGAATCAAGTACGATCGTCAGAAAAAAAAAGTTATTCTTTCTGTCGTTCAGTCATTCGGCCATTTTGACCGGGAAGCTTCCCTTGTTTTCGCATCACATGATAACGACTGAAGCGAGCAAAATGGAATTTGGTGATATGATAGGTTGTCGCTTAATTTAAACTATACTCAGCAAACACAGTCCTATCGGATAAGTTTTGGACCGACACTGGCATGCCGGCGCAGAATGTGCCGGTGCGATATCGCTCACGCGGTACCGAAAACGACAAAATTGCGTCCGCCTGGGCGTCTGTCGGGCCGAAAGGACGGGGTGGTTCTGGTTCGGTGTCGGCAAAAACGATAACGGCGTCGGCCCAGCCTTGTGCCACTTTTGAACCAAAACCATTACGTTTTTGGTGTGGTATGGGTAACGACAAAATATCTAAAACCGGCCGGCACCTTATTTATTTCCAAAATACCCTAATTAGCTCCGTAGTTAGTTCTCTAGGGTATTAATCAACAAATTAAAGTAATAATAATTATATATAAATGACTTTACACCACTAGGACTAAATTTATTAAAAATATCTAATTAGCAAAATAGTTTGTTTTTAAGAAAATATTTGATGAATTTAAGAAGGAAAGCTCTTTTTAAAATTAACCGTATTATGTTTTTATGCATCAACCAATGTTTTACTTTTTTTAAACGTGTTATTATATGTTTGTCAGACCATATACATTTTTAAAACAAAATATTAGGCTCAACTAGACAATGTTCCTTTTTCTTCCAAAAATTTTTTAGAAGCCAAGAAAATTTATAATTTTCCAGAACCAAAGATTATAAATAAACATTCATGCAATGCTAAAAAAAGAGAGAAAAAAATAAAGTTATACAACATGCTTTTTTAAAAAATGTTTTAATTTATTTTTTGTTAACTTATGTCATAATACAAAATAAAGTTGCCTTTTGATTTTATATATTATTTTAAAGAAGAATGTAAACAACATACGTTAAAAGAAATTAAAATATTGGCTGATTCTACAAATAAACGGTTAATATCATAAAAACCTTTTCTTTTCAAAATAATTAAACATTTTCATATACAAACAAATTATTTTGTTTATACTTAATAAACTAAGTATTTTTTGGCAAAATTAGCCCCAGTGATGTAAGGTAATTTATATAATAATAAAGATTATTTTTAATAGGTTGATTAGTGCTAAACTATATATGAAACTAATAAGTATTAATAAACCATGTTTATTATTAGAAGATACTTACTTTAAGTAAATATTTTATATTACTGAACTTTTACAGTTTATGATTATCCTTTAGTAGAAGAACGGAACTTTCTATAACAGAATATACTTATTTTTTTCTGTTGTTTTGAGTAATATGAAATTAAGTACTTAAGTAAATAGACACATTTTTCAATGCAGTATGTAAATTATTTATTAAAAATACCGTTCTGCTTGTTTATTAATAGTTTTCAAGTTTGCTTATTTGAATTATAAATTTCATTTTCGCATTATTTAGAAATAATTAGCAGTTTTGAACTACATCTTATTTTAGTAGTCCCTGAGATAACATAAAAAAAATCTAGCTAAGAAAAAATACAAATTCTTAATATATACTTAAAATCAACTTACCCCTTTTTAATTGTCGTGAGAACATGGCAAAATGAAAACCAAAAAGCACTAACCACATTTAGACAACTTTAAAATTTTTGTCTAGTTGAGGTTAATACCAGTTAGTCTTTAGAAAAAAATCACAGTTTATCCAGAGAAAACTACAGCAAAGTCCGATCTAACTGACGTAAGAACTTAGCCTATTTAAAACTAAAAAGCACTAACCACATTCAGACTATTTAAAAATTTTTGTCTAGCTGCAGTCAGTGCCATTTAGTCTAGGAAAAAAAAAATCGCAATTTATCCAGAGAAAAATGCAGCAAACTCCCATCTTCATTGCTCTGAGAAAACTCAAAATCCACGTTACTGAAAAGTTTACGTTGCGAGATGATTTCTGTTACAGCCTTGGAATGGAATGGACAGGCAAACGAAAAAAAAAAAAAAACAACTTCCGCTCTTCGATTGACCGTGAATAGGGGACCCAAAGAATAGGGAAAGGTCCATTTCGTCTTCCTGCGTAATACTGTGGTTCCTACAAGGGGTGGAAAGCTCCTAGGAATGCACTGTGCTACATGTTATGTGTACGCGGACACGGGGTAATTGGAAAAGAAAGTCCGAGAGATTTTAGCTTTTAAATTATTCACTTTAAATTAGATCGCGTGGAAAAAAACAAAACAAATTAGTGTTATTCTACTGCAAAATAGTTTATACTTCAATATCTGCAATGAATTAATCAATTAATTTTTAGAAAGATAAAGTACTATAATCAGCAAAAAATGGTTACTTTTATTCATTTTTAAGGAGATAAGAGCATTAAATTTTATTTAATTTGTAACAGCATTTTACAATGTTGTAGCAAAACATGATTTTGGCGTAATTTTTACTATTATTTTATTTGAACAGAAACATGACAAACATGTTGTTCAAATAAATGCTATTAAATTAATTATTCATAGTTATAATTTTAAAATGAAACTATTATTATTTTTTTTTCAATTTATAATTATTCAGTATAGTGAATTAAAACTTTTATTTATTTATTTAATTTTATTATTATTTTTTTAACAACAGCAGCTAATGTATTATAAAAAAAATTCCTTAACTATAAATTATACTGATATTTTTTTATTTTTATGGAAATACTAATGAAAAGGTATTTTTTCTACTATTTTAATCCAATTTAATTTCAGAAAGTTTTGTTGTTTTGTGTTTTTTGTAAGGCAAAAACACAGGAGTTAATCCTTAGGGCGTCGGTGCCCTGAGCGGAAGAAGGCTTCTAGCGTTTGTTCCAATATATAAAACAATTAATAAGCAATAAAATTGGGGTTGAACAGTAATTATAATATCTATTTATTCCCTAATTTTATAAAAATCAACCATATTTCCTTCATTTTATAAATATTAGATAATGTTTTGAATTTATATAAAATTTATAAAATATCTCCAATTTTTGTTCCAGAATTGGGGTTACAACGGTGATTTGTCCTCAATTCTATGTTCAAAAATCTGGTTAATTTATATAACCCATATTCACATTACATCTGGAGAAAATCACCCAACATCCAAACTGTAAATTGACAGATGCGCGGTAGACCTGAACCCTGGACCTTCACACTTCAACCAGCGGCGGATCCAGAAAAAAAAAATTCTGGAGGGGGCACAAGACAATTTTTGTCACATTTTCTTATAGAATGACTTGAATTTACAAAACAAGTCAATGCTCTATAGTGTAAACTTCATTCGTCTGGGGGGGGGGGGATGGGGCTCTGTATCCGTCAATGACTTCAACCATATTCGGTGTCTTATCCACTCGGCCATGGTGGGCTCCTTTTGTGAACTTTTAAAATGCAGCGTTTAATGTTCTGCATTGTATGTATTTTATTTTTAATTAATTAATTTTATTATTATTTTTAAATTGGAAGTACTTAACAACTATCAATTTATATAAAATGAAATTTATAGTCATATAATTATTTCAGAGTTGTGAATAACTAGACAGAAACTGCCCCAATTGAGGGGTGGGGGTGGGCGCTTAGAAACCCCTTCAATACTAAGTCATAAAAAACTGGTTAACTTATCTAACGCATATTCACAATACACCTGGAGAAAATCACCAACATCTAAACTGTAGATTGACAGATGCGCGGTAGACCAGAACCCTGGACAGGACGTCAAGTAAATTAACCAGATAGAATGATTCCCCCCCTCCCCTCCTCTTTTCGCATGTGAAGGAGGCACTTGAATCCTACGGGCTCAAAACATTGTAAGTAGTAAGTATTGAAATCACAAATTAAAAAGAATTACTATAACAATATATATGTGCTGCTTGTGCTGGCTTTATACCTTTCAGTTTAGAAATTACACTTCTGGACCGATATCGGTTTTGACGTTTGGTGCAGTACATCGCCAAAATCACATCTTAACCCTAAAAGGCTAGCCGCTATCGGACCGTTGCATGCCCGAAATCAACTTTTATTTGCCTACGCCAAATCGTTTTGCCAGCACAGAACCGACACCGTCCCAATTACCATTGTGCCAATGCCGACATCGAAAGGGTACTGCCGATGACGGCCCATCCCTAACCCGATACTGCTGTGTTTGCTGGGTAGGCTTCGAATATATATATTTTAATTTTTAGGTTTTTGGAAAATCGTTCCAAACTGCGTAAACCTTTGTTCGCGCATCACATAATAACTGAAAATGTGAGCGAAATGAAAAAAAAAGTGACTCTATAGACTGTAGCACAATTCAAACTATAGGTGTCATTAAAAAATAAATAAAATTCATCAGATTTTGAGACTATGATTAAATTGTTTTAAAATGTGTAAATATTCGTTGTGAACCACATTTTTCCGACTAAAGCGAATGAATTGAAGTTTGGTGACGTGTTAGCTAGTCACTCAAATTAAACTACAGAAAAGCGATTGTATTATAATTTAAAAAATGACTAGATTTTGAGATTTTGCAAAAATTTATTCAAAATATGAAAATATTTGTCCATCACTTAAAAACTATAGAAGCGAATGAAATAAAATTCAGTATCGTCGCAGGTGGTCTCTTAATCAATAGGCTTCGAAATACTTTTGAGATTTAATGAATAGAATTTTAGATTTTGTGAACATTGAGTACACGTTTGTGAAAGTCGTAAAAATGTTGTTCTCCCATCCCTCAATAATGACTTAACAGAAAACAATGCCATTTAGCAACATGATCAGCAACGACTGAAAAAAATAAATGTCGACTTTTTAAAAATTTGAATAAATTTTTAAACTTATTTTGAATATCTATTTGATTTTTTTTTAGATTTTGCGAAAATTTATTTAGATTCTTGCGAAAAGATTTTGTGCAAAACGTTCTTGAGGAATAATGTTAAAATATCTACAGTGAATCGAACTAAATTTAGTCACAAGTTAAGAATCTCCTCTTGATTTGAAGAGCTCATTCAACCAGAATAAAACATAAATTATTATTAAAAAAAATCTGTTGTCATTTTTACTCAGCAATTTGTTCAGTAAAAGTAACCTGTAATCTTTAAACAATACTCAGAATTTATAACTTTGCCTTCCATACTATTACCAATATGATAATTCCATTCTTTGTGCACTTACAATGCTGACGAAAATTGTGTTTTCGAAATGCGCATTACATTCTAACCCGTCAACGACGGGTACTTCAGCTTGTATTCATTAAAAGCAAAACGTTTTTCCTGTCCAGAAACCAAACGAATACTGTTTAAAGTCGTCCATAATATAGAAAAATTTAAATTGATATTTCTGGCTTCTTTTCAGTAAAAGTAACTAATTAAACAACTTCATCATAGGAATTCCTAGAGATAATTTTTTTATTAAAAATTATTGACCTATTTCATTGTTCAAAAATTTTAACTGAAACCCATATAAAAAATTCAGAAGCGTATAGTAATGTATAGTAATAATGTGGAATTTGCATACCATTAGTACAGTATAGTAATTATGTGGAATTTGCATACCATTAGTACAATACCACAATAGATCCATTCGGTCTATAGGATAACTGTAACGGATGATTTATCAAAATCATTTTTTTTTTTTTTTTACTGAAAACACCGCATTTGTTATTGAAAATTATTTGTGTCATTTATATTTTGCTTTTTGGAAGCACACACACAAGAAAAAAGCCAAAACTTTACATTTTTAAGGGACATTATTAGTTAGGGCTTTATTTCTTTAGTATCAATAAAACAGTTACAGAAAATGTTCAACATAATTGTGCTATAAAATTGTTTATCAGATGAAAAATCTACCCAATCTCTTCTTCAGCAAACATCATGTTAAAGTTATATTTATTTGCTTGAAAGATAGTTGGGAGGTTATTCAAACCTACGGGGTTGGTGAGTAAGGTTCCTTAAGGAGCGCTCACAGTAAAATACTTCATAGTAATTAAATTTATCAGGAAAGTAAGCACAAAGACTGTTAGATGGACGAAGATAAATCACTGTATTACCATCATGAATAGCGGGCAAAAAATGTCTGTTTTGTAAAACAGTTTCAAATAGAAAAATATGAATTCACATTAAATGAATTCATTTTCAGACACTATTTCCAGCGCATTGCCCCCCAAAAAAAATCTTTGAATTTGAAATATAAAATGGACTAATAATGACATTATTCTAAAATTCATTATTTTGAAGGATTGGAAAAAAATACCATTCCCATCAATAATGTTTTCATTAAAACCTGTATTAAATGCATGGACATTTTATAATTTTTAAATGTTTTCTTAGTAAATCTTATAAACATAAAATGAATTAAACGTTTTAAAATTAGATGTATACGCTCATGTTTCTCCTTTGCGAATAAGCTGTATTTTTAAATTAAGCATTGTTATTACGTATAAATGCAATCAAATGATTTCCCATTTTTTTTCTATGCTTAAAACATGTCTCTTAAATACCCATCTTTAGCTTTTAAGTAAATAATGATAACTTCACAAATAAAATTCTATTAAATTTACTATAAAACTCATAACTTTTTCAAACTTTTGTGAGATTCTATTTAAAAATTAAACAAAGCACCCTGAAATATTTTTAACGCTAACTGCCATTGTCTGTTATAAATCATAACATAAAAAGAATTAACAATACACAATTATTATTAACAAAGCGTCTCAAAACATATTAGTAAAATCGATAAAGAGAACATAACCGAATTTATTCTAACAACTCAGTATGTAAGTAATAGAGAGAAAAGTTAATTGTCAATTCTTAAACTAATTTAAAAGAGAAATTTAATCACAATTTTATTATTCTATATCTTTAATAATTTTTAAAAAATATTTTTTAATTCTCAGAATAGTTCTTACAAAGTATTTTAATGTCGCATATTAAAATTTATAAAAATACAGGGTACAATAAACACTTCCTTTTCATTAGAACAATAGCATTTGTAAACAGAGAAATAAAAATGTCTAAATGTTGAAGATTTAACATTATTTAGATTTGTAAATCGCTTTCTTGATAAGTCACATTAATAATTACCAATAGAATTTGCATGATGTCCTATAAAAGTTTCTAAAAAATATTTTAAAAAATTCAATACTTTATAAAACATGTTTTATTTCAACTAATCATTTCGACTATATGTATTAAATATTGCAAGTATATTCAAAAGTTTCAGGTGAGTGTAAACTCTTTCGAATACTCTATCAGTAGTAAAGATCAAAATTTCATTCATATTTTTTTCTACTCTTTTTAAAACTCTTCTTCATTGCATGATCCTGTTACATTCGTTTATTTTTTACTCTTCTATATCAATTTGGTTTTGTGCTTGGCATGCTATTTGCATGTTTTTACCTACCAAAACATCTCGGCGTTATTCACTCTTTATTTATATTATACACTCTTCATACCATTATATTCACCACAGTGTTTTTATCTTCAGACTGCTAACATTATATTTCCTTTCTTCATTTATCTTCAATATGTATTTAATCGATTGTTTCCGGATGACTAATACATAGCTTCTGAAGATGACAAATGTTTGGCAAATCTCAAAGCGTATGCACAGTCATTTATCTTTTAATCATAACTCTGTATCATACAAATTTATTTAAAATTTAAAGAAAAAATTCTGAAAAACATTTCATTTTATGAGAAAATTTCACACTCGTAAAGAAAAGCGGGGGAAAATTGTACTTAATTAGATAGTATACATAAGTTACATACGGTGTTTTTTTCATCGCAAAAATCCTATATCGAAATAGTATATCGATACTTGTTTCTTTATAGAAAGCTTCCGAAATTCAATCGGACACCAAACAAGATGTAAAGTCAAGATTGTGATAGTGAAATCTTGCCAAAACATTTGCAATCCTATAGAGTTATTCATAGGCTTAGGAAACATTTAGTTTGAGACTATTAGTGAGTAGAACTTAGAAACTAAGCATAATCAGCTCTACAAAATTCACAGGCACTAACGGCCAGTAACTCGTTTATAACAGTCCACTCAGTACCGAAGCTTTCAAAAAGGCTGTTATTCTCACACAAAATAAAACACTTCCACAGGCAAAATTCAGTGGAAATATGCGAGGGATATCGTACACAATCCCTTTAGACACAGTAAAGAAGAATTTACACACAGCACTTAAAAATCAGCTTCGAAAAGGAAGCGGAAGCACCGCTTCTATAGTGTCACCACAAAGTGCAACACAGCAAACTCACTCGACGGGAGCTCACCCCACACTGAACTGGGGACTCTGACATGCTTGTATTTATACGTGACGTGGAAGCTACAGGAAGCTTCCAGAAGAATGTATTTTGCGAAGATTCCACATAAAGCGGGAATTTTGATTACGACATAGAAGAGAAATGTTAGGCTATTATGCATGGTAATGCAGAAAAAATATCTTTACAAGCCCCATTCGGGAAATCGCGCCAAATGACCCAAATTTCGCCAAGCTTGGCGACTTTGGGCGAAATATCGCCAAATTTGGCTTCAAAAATAAGTCCACAAAAAGTGAAGTTATCCAAGGCCTAGGACCAATACTTCTCGAGATTTTTAGAAACTGCAATTGGAATGAATGGGAAAACCGAAACCTCCGTATCTCCGGTTCTACTTGTCAAATTTTGATGCAACAAAAGACGAAATTTAACTATTTGACGATTAGAATACGAATTTTGAACTATTTGAAACCCCAGAACAGCTGGTCTCCCCGAAAATTCGTAACAGTATTTACATTTGTTTAAATTCACCTCTTAACGGAAATAAATATCCATTGCTCACATCGTTTCTTTGGATTTTATTCTTTGAAAAATCATTTATACGGACCAGGAAAGTCATGGAGTCATTAGTTCTTTGGACCACTCACTAAATAGTCTAATTTTTACCCCTGCGTATGGGTATGGCATACAGAGAAAAGTGTAAGTAGGTGATGCAGTTCTACATCCAACACAGCATTTACGCTCACTTAATATGCAAAAGTGAAAAAAGTCATAATGTAAGTAACCTTTTAAAAATAACAGTTTTCAAATTCTGTAGGTCTAATAAAAATATCTGCACCAACATACTCTTGCTATTTCTTACCTATCTTTCAGTAGAAGCGTAATATTTTAGAAACACTGCGATTCTTAAAAGCATTTGAAAATATTTCCTGATTCAATACCAGATTTAAAACATCCTTTTGGCCAGAAATAGAAAACAGCAGATACACAATCTTCTTACAGAGGTAAAAGCTTGAAATATATGGAAGTGAAAAACATCTTTTAATCAAGCTTTCTATTTATATATGGACTAAAACGTTCAAAAATAGATTTTGACATATTTTCACAGCTGAAACAGTTATTACGACATTCAATTCTATTCGAACTTGGCAAGTAGCGTCAGAGGTAGACTTAAATAAAATTCTTTAAACATTACTTTTTAATATAAAATAAATAATACATAATTTATAAAAGCTTGAAGCAATTAACTGAGCACTTGTATATTTCATAACAAAAAACTTTAATTAAATTAAAAAAAACACTTAACGAGTTTACTGCGGAATATTTACTATTTACATAACATCAATGCAAGAGATTCTACTAGTAGTCAGTATTTTTTATTCTTCGTCGTCGGAAAAAAACCATAACTGCAATTATAGTCCTTCTGATTAACTACTCTGCCATGACTACACCAAATATCCGTTTAGACTGAGATATAACAGGGTGGTGTTAAAATTCGATAAAGGATTTCTGTCTCTGAAAGCGTAACACTGGAAGAACCTCATTTCATATGATGAAAATTGAACAAATACATTTTTAGTGGAAAAGCAGGAATCAAAATTTTAATTATCATCACCCGAAATCGAACTCCGACCGAATGAGTTAAAGCCAAAAATCTAACCGCTAAACCGGAACAAATACTGAAGAAATGTCCCCAAATTTTTACATAAAGCCAAATGTTAAAATATTTTAAACAGACTAAAAGAACCCAGTAATTTATACGGTAAATAGCTACTTTTCAAAATTAAGAATGCAGAAGAGAAATTGATCTCATCTTTTGCAGAATAGTTAACATTCTCCAATGACGGAAAAACTAAAAATGACTGATTAATACCCGTGTTAAGACGAGCCGATATCTACGAAAAACATAATTAAAGAATAACCCATTCACCTTTTCATTTTGATAGTTTTTTTTTGTAGTACAGTTCCTTTTACAATAAAATAACACTTATTAAAGTATAGTTGATGCATAAAAAAATTATGTATCAAAATGCAGCTGATCTTTCATATTAAATGCAAGTACTCCGGCAGATTTTTCTGTAGAATGTTCTGGAAAATTTGAAGACTAAATACTAAATACTGTCAATACCATATTTTAATAACTGACTCAATGTAATTCCATGCAAAGCCTATCAATATTCAAGACATCATGTATATACATATTGGTGATTTTTTGGATATTATTTTACATGAAGATTGACAACCAAGAAAGGTAAAAGGAATATTTTTAATATAGCAAAACAATTGTAACACCTTATTTTATATATCGCAATAAAATCTACACTCCTCCCGGAAAATAAATATGCATGTAGGTAATAACATTTTTTTCTCATTCCCATTGAAACACTATCTTCAAATTTGGCACACATATTGATAAAAAATAGTTGAGTAAATTTTTTTAAAGTAATTAAAAATTCCAACTTTTAATTATTAAAATTTTGATTTTTAAATTTACATTTTAAAAAAGTTATTTAAGTGAAATTGTCACGTTGTATGTATTACGGAATTTCTTAAAACAAGGAGCGAAATGACATAAATTTCAGATCTTTATATCAAATCTAATGTGAAATACACCTTCTTAGAATTTATATACTACAATGTAAAATTCCCATGGTTTTCCGAATTACAAAATTGTATAACTTTTGAAAGAATTGTAGAAATTTTTTTAAACTACCCAATTTTCATCGAAAGGTAACTATAACAAGCATAAAAATTATTAAAATCCACAACATCGAATTCAAAAATAATTTTTATTGGTTACTTTTACAGAGAATTACCATCAAGTAAACATTGGATATTTTCATTTAAGTACATTAAGGTGATTTTTAAAGTAAACACATAAGTGCATTTCTAACGTAAAGTAAATGTATAAAAATATTTTCGTACTTATAGTAGCTGGAAAAATACGGAATGCTTGTGCAAAAAGAATTACACTTTTACAATTGAAAATAAAGAGCCAATAACAAAGTAATTCATCATTATTTTTGTGCATGAAAATTTGAAAAAATAAACAAATGTGCTATTTACTATCTATTTGCTAGCAGAAGTTCTAACATTTAATCGGATTTGCGACAAGTGCAATGTGCTAAAAGTATTGTTTCAATCTAACAAACAGGAGGCACGTCTCCTGGGAAACGGATTTCAGTGATCTTTGTCATAGTGGTACTATGTCACGTAAATATGCTTAAAAAAAAAGAAACTCATATAAAGTAGAGAAAAATTCATATTTTTTTTCTTTCGAAGCACTTCACTGAAACTTTAAACTTATGTTAAGCGTTCTTGCTCCAGCATTTCGGGGTGCTATTAGCAAGGTTCTTGACTCGTACTCTCGCATTGTGTGCGCAATTCTTCTGCTGTGCAAACATTCCTTTCTTTAATTTTATTATACATCAATACTCATAATTATAATTCATTTAATAGAAAGATTTATTTTTTAATTGCTGTAACCTTGCTGTTACATTGCTGTTAATACCCTGATAGCACAGCCCAATGACACCTAAGTGACCCTTAAGGGACAGTCACAATCCGTTCACGAGCAGTCATGGCGACGTCGAGGCATAGTCACTGTGAGGTCGATATGTTCTATTCTCCTCACGGGTCACATCTGACCCGACAATGTGGTCATAAATTGGCCATGTAGTGACCGGTAGGAGAAAAAATATGTGGCTTTGCCATCTACCTTGAGTATACGCAACCTCTTCCAGGGTTTCTGGCTTCTGCGAAGAGACACGAACCCAGATCAACTGGATTCCAGAAGATGGTTTGCAAAAATTAATTTTCTAGATTGAAATTTTAGTGGCACGATTTATTATTATAGGAATACATGTATTATAAATTAAGATACAAATAAAAATTTTGGAAATCTTGTTTTCTTTTTCAAATATTTTTTTATAGGAGTGTTTTTATTTATCGGTTTATTATACATCAATGCTAGTAATTTCTTGAACATTTGATAAGGTTCGATGTATTACTTAGAGGTGTATTATCAAATTCACAGATTTCAGTAAATAATAAATTGTGATGGAATTTTTTGGAAAGCCTCTCCTATTTAAATGTATTTTTTTCCGTCCAGAAAACTAGTTTCTAGGAGACAGTATTTTTTTCAATTTTTTCATATAATAAGGGGATATAGTTACTTGATCAATTTTTACTGGTAAAAATATTCTCAAAAGTGTTATCTTTTTACGAGGTTCCATTCATTGCACATACAAGTGCATTATGAAATTCATAAAAATTAAGTAACGTATATTTTTTTCAAATTCACTCAAATAAAAGCCTCCACCATTTTCTTAAACAATGCATACTTCACCGTATTTTCTCGTTACTCTTACCGAAATTGCACTTTAAAATGTGTAACAATAAAGTCATATTTAAAATTCACAAAATCGTTCACTGTGACGTTACTAGAATCCCAAGAATCAGCAGTCACCTTGTGAGATCACAGTGACGTCACTTTTTGACTAGTCACAATGAAGTATAACAGTGACCGCACAGTCACTTCACTTGCCATTCACAATGTGATTATTGTGTGATACTCCGTTACCCCTCTGGCTGTTTTATGAACATCTGTCCTGTTCCGATAGATTTTGTTCGATACTTTTTCTTATTGTAAATTTATTTCAACTATTACAAATCTAGAATTTTTGCAATCAATGTAGTTATTACTATTTGAATAAAATAAATTTTGTAATTTAAATATAATCTACGGTACTGAAAGATTATAGGTTGATAAAAGGGAAGGTGTAAGCTTTCGTAGTGCGGTTTTCAATTTATTAAATGAATATTGTGCAATTACATATATCAGCTACTCATTGATATTTATGGTAAAACTATTCAATCAAAGAAATCCGTATCTCTACAGTTTTATCTGCCTATAATCTATAATTATCGTAAATAATATTTGAATTACAAAATGTTTTGTGTTAAAAAAAAAAAAAACTATATCGATTACAAAAAATGTTAGAGTTTAGTAGAAAGTAAATTTAAAATAAAAAATCTGGAGTGACTCCACTCGACTTTCCGAACACTTACGATTAAGACCATTACCAAGCACTTAAATAAATTTTAATCGATGAATAATTCAAACATATATACCAAATTGAAACTCAATCGAATGCACCGTTTAAACGCTTGCGCACTTTCAAGAATTTCTCCCCATATGCCATTATGCCATAACATAAAAGAAAGTTTTGTCGTAGCCCTTTAGGAGAACTATAAGTCCTATACACACCAAAATCAATACCGGTCTTAGGATGGTGGTTTATAACATGTATACCGAATTTGAGCTCAATCGAATGTATCGTTTAAACGCTAGCGCACTTTCAAGAAATTCCCCCCATAGGCCATAATGTAAAAGAAATCTTTGTCGTATCCCTGTAGAAAAACTATAAGTCCTATACACACCAAAATCAATACCGGTCTTGCAACGGTGGTTTATAACATGTATACCCAATTTGAGCTCAATCGAATCTACCGTTTAAACGCTAGCGCACTTTCAAGAAATTTCCCCCATAGGCCATAATTTAAAAGAAATCTTTGTCGTAGCCCTGTAGAAAAACTATAAGTTCTATACACACCAAAATCAATACCGGTCTTGCGACGGTGGTTTATGACATATAGACATATATATCCAATTTGAGCTCAATCGAATGCTCCGTTCAGGAGCTATCGTGTTCACTCACATACACACACACACACATACACACATACATTCATACATCTCGTAAAAATAGCATAAATGGACTCAGAAGCCCTTAAAACGTGTAAAAACACCAAAATCTCGAACTCGAATTTTTTCATGATTACAATACTTTCCTTACATGGTACATGTTCGGAAAGTAATAATAAGAACATATCGAGAAAATTTATAAGAAAAAATAATGGGTAAATTTTTCTTATTTATGTACAAAAAGTAAAAGAAAAGTTTTGTTTGCACAGCAAGAGATTACAACCTGCAATGCGAGAGTACGAGTAGAGAGAATTACCAATTTCACCACGAAATGATCGAACGGGATTGCATATAATTTAGATATGAAGTTTCTGTGATGTGGTTAAAAGATTAAATTAATTTTTCTCTACTATATTTGAGTGCAACATGTTAGTATTTTACGCTTAGAGTTACTAACATAAAAACAGAATACCGATATTTTTTAATAAAAAAGGATAGAAAGTATTTTTGACTATTTCATAGCTATAAAGTACATGAACGCACTTTATTGAATTTTTAAAACAACACTAAATCTTAAGCACCTTTTAAAATATTTATTGTTAATAAAATTTATATAAAATACTATAGTTAATATATCAGATGAGCTTCAAAATGAGTCATTCTTATTTTATTAAGCAAATCATTTTATTGCATTCAGGAAACAATAATACCAATGAAATTTTTAAGAAGCACGAATTCAATTAGTTATCATTAAATATTATCTTAACCACATTCATGCACTACCTTATTGACGACCTAAGTCAATCGCCACATTTTTACAAAATACTTATTTGAACTCATTAAATTTCGATTTGTTAATGTATTTTTTATTATTCAATTCTTAAACTATTAAATTGGGTGTATTAGATAAAATGCACTGCCAAATGTTTTGTTTACATTGAAGTTATATTGGCTAAAATTTCGTTTTAGTAAATATTTTCAATAATTTGAAACAGTTCTTTTCAATATTTCATTCGAAATTACAAGCACTCATTTATATCACATTTTTTCCAGAGATTAATTGATTCGAAACTAAAGACGGATCGTTCACCTGTAGCCACGTTTCCATGTTCAAAATGTAAGATAATTAATGGAAATAATATGTAATATTAATCAATTTCTTATTCTAACTTAATAAATTATTAATTTAAAATTAATAACAGAAACTAATATTAGGCTGTTCGGAATGTCATTTCGTTACTTAGGAACACGATGAACCCATATGTCGAGCTTTCAGGCGTTTCAAATGATCATGAATGTTCGAATTCGATAAACTAAATCTTTCAGCGATCTCACGAGTTTTTATTCGTCGGTTTCCATCAATTATTGCCCTTTTTGTACCTGCATCATCTTCAATTGGCCTTCCAGAATGTGGTGCGTCTTCAACATCAAACTTGGCGGATTAAAATTTTGAAAACCAGTTTTGGCATTGGAATTCTCAGGATACATCTTCTCCATGCACATCGGATATTTTTTTTTTCTTTCTTAAACAATATTTTTTACCTTTTCGATAGAGAAAAAAGCAAAACATGTCGAAAATGCTACTTTTTAGTTTCCATATGCGGAAGTGTACCGACCGAAAAATACTGCGTAGAATCCATCGAACTTTTTTTGCAACCAAGCTTGCTATATAAGCTGTCAAAATATATAATGATTATGTGGATTAAATTTGAAGTTGGCTGTGAAAAAATACAAATAAGTCCTCTGTTGAAAAAAAAAAAACAAATTACTTTCCGAACAACCCAATAGTAACATATTTCATAATGCGTTTAAAAAATGATTAATGGTGCATTACCTGAATGGTGCAATTAAATGTTCAATTTTTTCTAGAAAGTGAGTAATACTGGTTGCAATTTTTTTTCCCTCCAGTACACTTCTGAGTATCTTTAGAGTTGTCAGCAGTGTGTGTAACGAATCATCATACTTACCAAAATTTCACGTTTTTCTAACTTAAATTCCTCGGCTTAGGCACGTTTTTTGTCAATTTAAATCAGAACTTGAAATTCTGCAGAAAATTACTGACAAATAAAGGTTATCCCACATGATCGCTGACTACTTTAAATAATAATGCCCAACCACTAATGGAAAAAAATAAAAGAACTGACCCAATGAAAATTGGAGTACAACTGCCAT
This sequence comes from Cheiracanthium punctorium, assembly GCA_038373885.1. Lineage (NCBI taxonomy): Eukaryota > Metazoa > Arthropoda > Arachnida > Araneae > Cheiracanthiidae > Cheiracanthium > Cheiracanthium punctorium. The sequence continues at coordinate 478,033 of JAWZYV010008858.1, read as the reverse complement.
TTTGCATGCGTGGGTGCATTCTTTTTGCCTTTTGATGAGAAAAAAAATGGGCTTTATTTGGCCAATAATGGAAAGATAACAGTTTTTATGATCACTTTCAATAGATCTACATGATAGATGGGGGATTGTAACGTAGACGCCTGACAGATAGATCTTTTATCGTAGCAGTGAGATGTTCTGCATTTTTATTACTTAGGCTTATTTATGCCATTTTCAATAGAGTGTAATACCCATCATCATTTTGTTTTCTTTTTTACCTCAAGCGAAAGGAAAGTGTTTTGTTCAGTCGACACTTCTTTAGAGATGGATGGGCTAATTAGAAGATGGGCAACACTGTACTACTCATTTTTCGCCTCTTGTGGCGGAAATCTTACTACATATTTTTATTGATTGGAGTATGTTCTTATGCTATTTGATCAGATTGAGAGACTGATTTTAATAACCAGTGGCTGTATTAAGTGGTGGCTACTGTGTTTGAAAACGGAATAGATACTAAAACAAGAAAGTTAGGAAACTGTTTAAAATTTTGACAATCAAGCTAAAAATATTTACTATAAAACATTTTTCTAGATAGCATTTTCTGTGCCTTTTATAATTATCATAGCTATATGTATTGTAACTGTAAGAATGATTCACGAACATTCTTTTTATTTCTTTTTCCTTCTTTCCCATTTTCTTCTTCTTTTTTTAAGCATTAACACATTTGTGACTGAAGAAATTTGCACATTAAACAGTAATAGTTTTGTCGAAAGTGGGTGAGGGAGGAAATATAACAAAGCACAATATAATTAGGAATTGGCAGTGAGAGTGATATTAAATTAACAGTAAAATACTTGGTCTAGTAGGCCATATTCGTTATTTTGAGTGTAACACCAAAGTTACGCTTGGCACATATTGTGATTTCAGCCATTAAAGACAGAATTTTCTCATATTTCCAAGAAGTTTACCATATTACACGAGGTTAGAGAAAGAAAGACAATAAAATATTTGTTTTAAACCATTGAATTTAGAACCTAATCAATGAGAGTTTATTTGTTTAGCTTTGAACGCTCCATACACTATTTTTTGCGGATAACTTTCTTTTCAAATTTCCATCTTTTCAAATTTATTCCTTTCTCAAGTTCAGTATTCAATTTTATTAAGTATTATTTATATTTTGTCCTTTTTTAAGAAGGTAAATATTCTTAAATACATTTTCAATGCAGTTATTTTGTGCTTTGTATTATGGAAAGCCTACACGACAAGTATCTGTTGTTTTTGTGAGGGGGTGCACCTTCCATTTTTATATCCCCAGTGGGAGGAAGTACGATTTAGCTCTTGGTCCCCTAATTTTGAACCACTTCCAGAGGTGGGACCAACCCCCTGAAATCGGCACCCCCAGAAGTATCGTTTAACAACTTGGAGGACATTGGAGCCACGACAGATTTTACGTGCACCATCTCCTATTAACGTACACGCTCCCACAGTAGTCGAGCCGAGAGGAAGTTGACCCTCCCAAGCACTGGTCAGGCCGGATGCTGCTTCACTTGTCGTGTTCTAATGGGAACGGAGTTTAGCGCCGAATATCGAGGTGTAAGCGTGAACAACTAGTGCTCAGCTTTACGTGGAAACTTTAATAAATTTTAAGAGCGTCATCAATTCTAAGCCCCCAGGAACGTTCACGGATGACGTCATTCTGCTACACGATAATGCCTGCCCGTATGCTGCTAAGGCTCCTTGAACTGTGCTGCAGAAGTTTCGCTTGCGATTTTGATATTTTTGATGTTTAGACGATCGTGGCCACCAACTTGCTTCTTACGGAGATTTGAGCAACTAAGTACATTAGGTTCTATAGGCAACAGCAGATATTTTTCCATGAAGGCGTTGATCTTCTTGCTTCACAATGGGATAGATGAATTAACGGCCACGGTCATTACTTTAACAAATATTTTCCGCACTTTTTTCCGTTTGTCTCTTTTCATTTAATTGTCCTTTATACAAATCGAAATCAATAACACATTTCAGATTTCTTGAAAATAGCAGGTAATAAGCTGAAATTTATAATAAACAAACTAAAACACTTTTCTGTTAGCATATTTTTCTCCAATGAGAGATTACTTTCATGGCTATTTCGTTCATACAAAATAGCTTATTCGCGTGCAGCGTTAAATGCTAAATCATTGCAGAGGATTATAATTATGTTAATCAGCATTGCGTGTTATGAAAATTAGCAGCTCTCCGTGAAATTAACTCATAATGAGTGACCTAACAGGAGTTAATTAAATTTACCGTACAGAAATTTGACATGAGCCTTGGACTATTATGCTATCAGATCAGGAATTCAGTACTACCCTCACAATGTGTAGTGTAGAATCTTTCTGGGTACAGGGAAAAATATATTATTTTAATTAATACACAGAATGAATTGTACTGTAATATTTGATATAAATAGAAATACCTTCGAAAGTATATAATTTAATTACGCTTTAGTACATTTAAATCTTCAGAAACTCCATTTAAGTAACTCTATTGCGTTGTTTTGACTAAAATATCTTAATTTTTATACTTTTATAAATTTGATGCAACATTTTTACAAAGCATGGTATCAAAAAATTTAGTTTCCTTATATTTTGAATCATTTGGTGTTCAAGTTGAACCATAAACTTATATATCGAACCATGAGGAGAAAAAAATTGAACCATAAAATCGGTGACATTAAAAAATACCCTTCTAAAATATTTAACCTTTAAATAGCAACTCTGTTAAAGGAAGCAATGCTTATGGAACTCACTTTTCAATAGTAACAATTTGCCAGAATCGCATGTTAGCAAAATTATAAATGTGTGAAACAGCGGAAAATGGAACCCAGGACTACTTGGTGAATAGAGCTCTTTCACCTACGTCATTATCCCTACGCCACACCTTAGCAACAAACATTTTTTGGCCAAACATTCTTTCATTTGAGAATGGTCATTGGCCTAAAACGTTGCTTTGTATCCCTAAATATCCGAGTTCACCTAAAAAAAGTTTTTCAGTGACGTCACGTGAAAATACTCTATTCACCGTGCGGGAGCCACTAGACCAAATGGTTGCTGCCCACGTCATGATGAATACTTTCTGTGCTTCGTGGCCGACGCTTTGTTGTAATTAGCTCTAAGAAATCGTCATATAATGGTGTACAGTTCAACCATTAACAACATCTCAACATTTAGAGTAGTTTTCGAGCCCATCAAATAGTTCAACTTTGAACTAAATTATTTAGATTGTAACTGGGAAAATACACAGCTTTCTGTTTTTCAGGTTTTCTTTTACTATGGACATTGCATAGACATTTTAATAAAGTAAAATGAATAAAGAAAAAGGCTACTTACGTATTATCCCGGCGGCTATTCAAGCCAAACAATTTTTTTATTAAATGTGCTGGCAAAATACACAGCTTTCTGTTTTTCAGGTTTTCTTTTACTATGGACATTGCATAGACATTTTAATAAAGTAAAATGAATAAAGAAAAAGGCTACTTACGTATTATCCCGGCGGCTATTCAAGCCAAACAATTTTTTTTGTTAAATGTGCTGGCAAACTGTTGCCAGTCGTAGTCCAAAGAATCAATAATTTCATGTACCCGGCATTTATCTTGGCGAAAAATCGCTCGTCATGGCGGACCGCCGGGATAATACGTAAGTACCGAAAAAAGTATAAAAATATTTTTATAAAATGAAAATGTATTTTGTTAAACCACAATAAAATACATGTATTGAAATTTCCGAAATACTTAAAAATAAAGTATATTCTTCATTGATATCCTTATATTATGTTCTTTATAATGCAACTTTATAACTCACAGTTGAAAGCCTCGTAAACTAATTTTGAAGTTAAAACGCATTATACTAGGAATAAACCTTTCACAATTGCAAATATCCAAATAAAACCACATCATCATTAGATGCAGTTCAACGTTTCGCCATATAACTGAGCTAAGTTAGCTGCAGCCTTTCTATGGAGGAAAGTTTCACCATGATTTAGTTCCATTAACCAGTTTATGCCTTATATCATGGTTTAACGTTTCTCCATAGAATGGCTGCAACTAATACAACGCCATTTTCTAGTGAAATGCTAACTACATTTATTAACAGTGCATTTGGTCCTAAATATGTGCTTTCAAATAGAAAAATATTTAAAATAATTCTCGTTGATTGTATTTTTAAAATAATTAAATCTAAATGCCCATACAGCACTTGCTCATACAAGCTATATGCAACGAAAATGTAAAAAGTTAAATGTTTGTGAGATTACAGATAAATATTCTATCATTAGTTTTTAAAATACTTTTTTACTGGAAAATGCAAGATTCATGAAAATTTTTTAATAAATATTTATATATTTAATTAATTGTTGCGACTTCTTTAACATCCGGAAATTTGATCTGCAAATTTTCAAAAGTTGCCCATACCTGGTTTAAAATAAGATAAAGATTTGTAATTGTAAGTTAATTGTTACTTTAATTTATAACTGAAAACTCTAAAAAAGTGCAGCTTTGCTAGACTTAAATAATCAATTTCAAATATCAAGATGGGAACAATATATAGGATAAGTAGCGATTATCTAAAGGATTAAACGAGAGTGGACTTCATTTCTGTCAATTGCAGATAACTTCTCTGCTTTATACTTACAGGACTGATAAATCACTCTCTATTGTCCTAGATCATAAGAAATGCCATATTTCTTTTCCCTAATTTCTCTATTGTCCTATTATACCATACGAAAACGTTTTATGATTTTCAATGAACCGATCACATTGCAAAGGACAAAAAGTGGATATTGATATTTGAAATTTTTAATTTATCTTTCACTGTATGGTAGTGACTAAGACAGTCACGTTTTGACTTCGCATCAGAATTTCTTCAGTATACAAGGTTATGAACTGTAAACAAATAATTTAATTTTTCTTAAACATTTTATTTATTTATTTTAGCTAAAATCCGCATCCCGTTCAAAGTACTCTTCATTACACATAATACATTGGTCCAATCTGTGATGCAATTCTTGGAAACACTTTTCAGATTTGCAAATTTGATAGTTCCTTGCGATTGTTTCATGTTCCTCTTTATTCAATGACACAAAAATAAGTCAAACAATACGAGATCAGATGGGTAAGGGACGGGGGCCAAGAGAGGAATTAAGCATTTATTTTTTCTTCAAAACCGTTCCACTAAGATGATTGTATAAGCTGGAAGAGAAGAGCAGAACGTGGACCGTGTGCGAAACTGCTTTGACGAAAAATAATCATTTAAATTATAAAATATCCTTCTTTAATAAGCCTAGGGAAGTGACGGACAGTAACTGGTTCAAATGTGATTGATTGCCGAGAGCTTTAGTTGTAAGTACCCTTTATTTTGTAGCATTAATATGTGATTGAAAGCACCAGATTTTTTTAGTACTGTGTATTTGTTGATTTCAGTTGTACATTGCTCATGTAGGTAATCATAATCTTTAAAATCGCATTGGTTGGCCTGTGATGTTTTAATACGTCATGTCTTGATAGCCAATCGGACTCTTTGTCCCGTTGCTGTTTCTAGTCGCTTTATTGGAAGAGGATGAAATAAACATGAAGCAAGTTGCTCACCAATCGGGGAAAATGCGTACCATGGAAATTCTGCGTAGTGCTTTTCCGTTTTTCTTGTTCTTTTTCTTCTTCTTCTTTTGGTGGTACCCTTTCGTATCTATTTAAAAAAAAGTTTGTTTAATTTATTTTGATAGGATTTAAATTGAATCAAACTATCTTTGTAATATTTAAGTGTTAAAAGGGTATTCAAGTGTTAAAGGGATCTTCTGGCTGGTATTTCTAAATTAGGTATATATATATAATGATTTTATGATTTTTGATACATATACTTTTTATGAATTGTAAACGAACATTTTCATTAAATGTATAATAAGAATTTTGAAATCAGAGGTAAACAATCTTCCATTTTTGCGATAAAAAATGATTGAAGGTTCTACGTTGTAATGATTAAGTGTTCAATCTTAGAAAATCCATTTAATAAAATTGTAATATATAAGTTTCTATTTTTGATTCAGTGATTTTCTAACCAGTAAGAATCATTGTTCTAGAGAAATATCTGCAGATTTCATCTATTGTTTTAAGAACTTAATTTGTGCTCTGGTGACACTGCAACGATACGTACTACTTAATGATAACATAAATCATGAATTACGCATGATGTGATATATGTACATAACAATATGTTCAGTCATAAATTATGCTTTAACAAAACTTACTTCATAGGTATCGTGCACTTTCCAAGAAAGCTTAGTTTCATATAAATTGTAATCCTCTCAAGGTTTTTATTCTTAATATGAATTAACATTTCAAAGCACTAAAGCATGTGTTACTCCTATTTGTAAGCACGAAGGCTTAGGACAAAATAAATTATGTTTTACTATCTTAATACTATTGCAGTTTTAGCTAGAGCCTTAGTAAATATGTAACGAAACTGTGGTCTGTTATTAATTATTATTTATTCATGAGATTTTCTAAAGGTAGTGTCAAACGGATACTATTTTCTCTATCGCAATTACATTAAGTTAACGCTTTTTGTAAAGCTTCATAGCTCAATAGAATAATATGGATTTATTTGCTTTCTATTTTTCAGAGTCGTGTTGTTCAATTTTTAAAGTTTATTCGTATTACAAGAGGCGTATTCGGAAAGTAAGTTCCTTTTAAAAAAGAAGTTAAAAAAATTTTTTTCAAGCCAAATTTTTTTTATGAAAGAGCATGCGTTACACTATTTTACTAATATACTATTTTACTATTAATAATATTACTATTTTACCACACTATTTTATTTAACGTATATCTCCCCAATATATAGTTTCCCCCAATATTCAAACACTTCTCGTAGCAGGTTACCAGCTTTTCTATACCTTCTTCATAGAAACTTCCCGCCAATGACGATAAGCACGACTACGGCGTACATTCATAACAAACGTAGAGGAAAGCTCAGCAAAGGAATCGTGTTGCTCCATGACAATACCTGGCCTTATACTGCTGGAAGGATGATTCGACAATTTTGTTGGGAGAAGTTTGATCAACCGCCGTAGAGCCTAGTCTTGTTTCCGTCCGACTACTACTTGCTCCTGGACTTGAAGCGCGAGCTAGGCGACAAGATCTTTTCATCTAAAATAAAAAATGTTGTGGAGTCCTTAATATCGTCAATGGTGGGAAGTTTCTACTAAGACGCTATAGAAAAGCTGGTAAACCGCTACGACAAGTGTCTGAACATTGGCGGAAACTATGTAGAAAAATAGTTTAAGGTATGCTCTTCCATCTAAAATAAAATCAGCTTGTATAAAATTTTTTTTTAAAACGGAACTTACTTTTCGAATACATCTCGTACGCAAACTTAACATTTTCTATTATTATTAAGGAAGTAAAATATCCAAACAACGGTGAAAAAAAAAATAGATTCCTTAAAGAACATACTTTATGATAAACTAATACTAGAATAAAATTGATTTAAATAATAAAATTTCATTGTATGGAGACATGCATAGTATTAATTTTACTTCCAAAACGTATATCTTAACAATACTCTACTATTTATAAATTTCCTGAAAAATCGAAGCATTTGAAGTGTATATTTATTAGGTTTATTTTATTGCTATTTACAGAATTCAAGACACTCAAATTCGGAAAGAAATTATTTGCGGTTCACAACTAGCTGTAAATTCAAGTTTTCTTCATTAATCAGCTTCAATACTACAAAAACATATCGAGTTTTAAAATCAGTTTTAGGAAAGATATCACCTACTGTTTTAATCTTAAATCTGCATTATTTTCGGATATTATCATCAATTCTATACATGAAATTATGAATTTGTAGATCATTTGATCAATGCTCGTTATAAAGTTTAAACGATAAAACAAGAAACATTTTAAGGAAAATAGATCTTAAACTCAAATTGGAATTCAGTTTTCCGCCATAATAAGTAAGAACACTAAGGTTAAAATGTTTTTGCTATTTATGTGTTTATCTTATAAATATTTAACGGATCTTACAGTTCTTATTCTATCTTGTATCCTGCACGCAAATTCGCAGCTTAAATGTTTGCAAATAAATTTCACGGTACCTTCGAATTTTACCGTCGAGCATTACTTTTTTCCACCAAACGTTACAATTTTACTTTTATCTTTATTGGAACCTTAACCGTTATGGTGCATATCTGTACACGTACCATCTACTATCATATAAAATCAATCGTAAAGAAATATTTTTCTGCAAACTTTTAAACGCAAAAACCTTACAAAGAGTTACATTTCTTTTCCTTCAAGATTCAAAATGAAATCTTTTATCACGCTTTAAATATCTTCAATATACTGTTGCACTATTAACAGTGCACAGAATACCATAATCCGAAGGTTCTAGTCTCCCTTTGAATCTATCTTTATACGAAATGGTTCACGGTATAATACGTAAGTACCATTCGTAAAACCCAAGAAGCGTTAGTTTTCATAAATATTCATGATCGCTAACCAACTTTTGTTGTCATCAGTGTTATTCTAACACATCATGGATGGAACTGATTTTTTCATGTTTTAAAATATAGTTTTGTTCAAACTTTTTAGTCTTAATTTGATTTATTTCATGTAGAATCTGAATATATGTAAATAATTTATTCTGTTCATTGGGAGGTCCTTCCCAGCCTGGGTTTAATCACCCAGTATCTTCGAGCCCCTAAAGCACTGTTATCAGCAATATGATTGCAACTTATTATGGACGATACAGAATTTTAACTCATGCATTTATTAATACAAACTTTTTAACAAAAAAAAAAATTAAACCGCCGAAAAAACTAAAAAGCAAAAAATAATAAACCCTTTTTATTTAACCTTAATAACTAAGTTCTTAAACTAATATAAGTATACCTAAATAATTTTGAGTCGGTGCCAAACAATCAATGAACAAAGATAACTAAATTGCCTAAATCTTCATTGTTAATAGGGGGATAATTTATTGTTTACAGTTATGCGTAGTCATACATTACAATCAGTGAGTGAACAATCAATCATCCCCTGTTTTCCTACCCTTAGGGTTGGAATTTTTTTCCAAATTTATATGGGGCCAACTTCGGGGTATACACATTCCAGTAAGAAAAGAATTATCAAAATCGTATTACTCTGTAAAAAATTATGCGTGATCATGCATTAAAAAAATATGTACGCGTCGATTTGAGATCCTCCTCCCTTTTTTTCGTCGGTTAAAAAATTAAAAAAAAAGAATTCTTTTCGTATTTCTTATTTTGGTATTTTATGTTAATCCTGACCATTCCCGTCTATGATTTGAACGTTACCAGCACCAACCGCATGATGGACTGCTAGAAAAGCCCATACAATTTTTATGGTTTGAAAAGTGTCAGCGATCAATGACGGCTTTCTAGAGAAAAGCACAAATAAAATAGAACTGTAGAGGTAGCAACGTTTGTGCCGGATGGTGATTTCAATAAGCGGAATTTCTTCTAAAAAGAGCTGTCATTTTACTTATAGGTATTGTACAGGAGAGTATGAAAATACCATAACATACTACAATGGATGTATCACAGAAAAGAAAATATTCTCTTAAAGCTTGACATGTATGATACGTCATAATACGCAAGTATTATGACAAGTTTCGCCAACTGTAATTCAAAGTATTGTAAGCACTGATAGGTATGCATTTAGATAACAATTCGAATTAATCGATTATTCAATGAATTCGTGGTAATCGATTTTGAAAAATGTATTCGAACGCTCAGCACATGACATTCAAATGGCACATAGCATTCGAAATTTCGAATACTATTCGTATAGTGAAATTGCGAATATTATTCGAATAATCAAAATTTCGAATATTCACTATTCGATCAGTCAATTAGAGATTTTATTCGAACAATAGAAATCGATTATGGATATCATTCGAAAGGCACATCACTAATTGTAAGAGATCAATATAAAACTCTTATAAATTTAATGCAGTATAAATTTTCGTATAACATTAAATGCCATTCATATTTTAGGCTTTTTTACCAATATATTTATTTTTAGCACTAGAGTGCTATTTTATTCACGCTGGGTTTTCTGTCGACATATTTTTGTGGACATTATTTGCATCGACACGTTTTCGTTGCATTTTTCAATAAGGTTGCCAGATAGCGTGGTGTGGAAGGGAGAATAAAATGTTTAATGTCAAAGAGGTTTGCAATTTTTTATGATTTATTGCCAAGCTTGGCGCCAAAAAAAATTCCCAAAACTGAACCTATCTAGACGATATCTTCCATATTTGGCAAACGCTACATGTTTATTACAAAAGAGAAGTGTAGTTAGAATATGCCTGACGAATATTGTAAAATAGTTGTAATGAGCCATTTTAATACAGATTTAAATTCTGAAAAGTGCTTTATGGAACTAGAAAGACAAGCACGAACCATTCCGGGATTACGATGTACATTCGAACAGTATTTATAAAGGTGAAGTATAGTTAGAATATGCTTGCCGAAAATTGTAAAACAGTTTCAGTAGGCAATTTTAATGTATATTTCGAATTCAAAGAAGTGTTTTATGGAACAAGGAAGAAAAATGCGGTACACTCATAAACAATGATACACTTTCCAACTTAATAGAGTAGGGAAGAAAAATAGGAACGACACATGCATTATGATATGCTTTTAATACATAGCACATTAGTGCGTATTTAAAATATGAAGGTGTTCCACTTTGTTTATCCATTTTTCCAAGTGTTTGAAATGTATCAAGAAATAATTTTTTTAAGTACAATTCTCCACAAATTTTCAAGTAACTAACTGTCCCTAATAATTTGGGTTGGAAAATTATTAGGGACAGTCACGTTTTTTTTTTTCTTTTGTAATTAGTTCGCGTACACATGACTGCAGTTTGATGGGGTATAGCATTGCAAGTATGAATTTAAAATATTACGCATATATCTACCATTCAAATAGTAAGTGGGTCGACGAAATTTTAGATTTTTATGATTTAAAACATTTTAATTATAGAAAAGCAGCAAAGCGATAAGAACGCTGTGGTATCGTATCCTGATGTACGTGGCGAAAGCTTTAGTATACTGAAATATTTTAGACTAGTAATTATTGAATTCTTCTAGGTTAAACATAAATTTTCTATTTATAAAAATATAGAGCTACTAAATACGGCTAGGCGTACATAAGCTCAATAAAATGTTACCACATACTCACTGGCAATTTTCTAACCTCAATTTTTATGTTATATACTTTGAATTTCTATTTATTAGCTGAAAATAATGAAGGAATGCGCAACAAGTAAAAATAAAATTATTTCTCCTATTCAACCAAAGTTTTTCTAATTATTTTCCTTACCTAAAATACAGAAATATAATTTTTTTTAAGTAATTTGGAAGCCTATTGCATCTTTCTATTGAGTTATATTCGAGAGCCATAAATATTACCTTTCCAAAAATTATCGCCTTATTTTAATAACTTATTTATTTTGAAAATTAATTTCATAACCATGGTAATTAAGAAGAAAAAAGTTTTTGAACTCATTTGCAATTTTTAATAATCTATTATCCGTGGCAAATTATAAAGAGCAAAATATAGGGGGGGAAAGCAGAAGGTTTTTTTTTATTGCTTATAAAGCACGCAATGCACAGAAATATTCAACCATAAAAGAAAAACTGAATGGTATATTGGTGATTTTTTAGACACAAAAGGCATTTACTGTGTTTTAGAAGTTTTAGAAAGTCACGGACATTTTATTTGATTGCACGTAATTCTCTCTTATTATAATTGGAAATCATTCCGAATCTTTAATTACACACACGCTGTATATAATTGACGAGACTGCATTCTGTATAAACGTCATTTTCTGTTTTTTCCCCTTCAGATTGTCATTAAATATTTTTATTAGAAAATACAAATCTATTTCAATACGCGCTTCAAAGAAAAAACACTAGCTTTAGATATGTAATATACATTAGGATACATTTTTTAATGAATTAGAAACTTTATTTGGAGTTTAACACGCAAAAATGCGTTTTTCTTTTTAACTAATTAAAGAGTTGAGATTAAAACATTCAAAAAAATGCATGCTAGTTTTTATACTGAAATAACAAAAAGAAGTGATTTATTTAGTTATCTATTTATTTGAAAAAGAAGATAAAATATTTTTAATGTTGAGAGTGTTGTTAATAATTCTTTTGCAAATTCAGAATTCAATATTGGTATGTGGCTTTCAAATTTTGCTGAACATTATTCTTCGAAAAAATTAATTCCTTATTTGCTTTGTCGTTTCTTTGTAAATTTCTCTTGTTGAAAATTACTTTTTGTAATGATTTTTTATGTATAAAATAGGTTATTTATAAACTTTGCACTATAATTAAAATTCGGATTTGATATTTATTGTACAAATGCAGTATTACATAGGGACGAAACTTATAGGGAAATGAATGGGTAGATTAGTTATAAGTATTTTAATTAACCGGAAAATGCTAAAAGTATGCTTATTAATATTTTTGCAGTACAGAAAGATTCATAAAAACATTTAGTAGTTTAAACTGAACTAACAGCTAAACGCTGACGAATAACGTTTTTTTAAACATCGGTGATTAAATAGAAGAAGTCGCAAAGATCAGGTATTAACTAATAATTCAAGTGGTCCGAAAGTTTCATTCAGGAAACATTGAATTTCAGAAAAGCGGGCTAAACTTATAATTTTCATGATAACTTGTATGAGGGACTTTCAAAGATTAGTTTTTCGTATGATATTTTTCTAAAATAAATAAATCGCACCGCCTTATTATTGTGTTACAAATCATCAAAAATTAAAAGGTAAAATTTCGCTTACCTTTTTCTCAGATCGCCGCGGGTTCTAAAACTCTAGAGGAAAACTATTATCAAAATTAAATCGAACTCCATTTCTGTAAAACATAACACAAATATTTAATCTCTACTAACACTTATACAAAACACGAACAACATTGAACGAGGACTCACAAGAAACTACTACATGGAAGAGAGAAAAACAGTAGGGGGAAAAAATCAGTCACATGATGGCGTGATCCATGCTGAACCGAAACATTCTGTGCGAGATAGGAAGGCGCCGGGGGTTCCCGACATCCTCCCACCTTTGAGTTTCAGCCGTTTGAAACTCAAATCTGAAGTCTAGCTTTCAATAACCGTCCATACAGTGATCGTCTAGGTTCATTATCGGATGTTGAACTGTCATTGTCATTACCACTTTGATTAGTCCCGCCCTCATTTGTCTGATCAGCAGAAAAGGAATTAATGTCCACGTTAGTGTTGGGCTGCTCATCTTCTTTATCAGTAACTTCTAATTGAATCGCTTGCATTGCACACATTTTCTTATGACTCTTCGGACCGTTTTTCTGTATTTTAGTATCCAAAAATTTTCTCGCAAATGAGACATTAATATTTGAATACCAGCATGTCCCATATTTAAGTGCTTTGATCGAATAAGTTTTTCTACAACAGGATGCTCAGAAGGTAGTAATACTGGATATCTAAAGTTCTCTGTGTCTTTTCGCATCAAAATACGGGTCTTTACTCGTAGAAGTCCGTCGGAATATATGCAAGAAATACCTCTCAAACGTTTGTCTTCTGGTCCAACAAAGGATTCTCTCTGCACTATTTTCAGTAGTGATGTTTCAGCCTCATTCAGCTCACTTGATGTAAGGATGCCTGAAGTTCTCATTGTTTGGACATTTGCAATTATTGAGAAATCTTCGGACCCATGCCGTTACTCTAATGATTTTCACATAAGATGAACGATCATAAAGTCTCTGAACTGAGTTTCCAAGATTAATAGCACTTGCAACAGATTTTCGCTTCTCAGAATTCACTATGTGAAAGTCAGGAAATGATTCCGATTTCGGCCAGTCTTTTTGTGGGGGCCTCAGCCAATCAGGGCCATACCACCATTGGGATTTCTGCAATGTTTCAGCATTGCAACCACGTGATGGGAGGTCTGCTAGATTTTTCGTACCAGGAACGTGATACCAGCTCGCAGGATCGCTGACAGTCAAGATTTCTTTCACCCGATTAAAAACAAAAGGTGTCCAGTTTTCATTCCTTTTGATCCAGTAAAGTGCGTTTCCCGAATCAGACCAGTAAAATGTTGGAATATTATCCATCTTCAATTCAGTTTTGACACTATGAGCCAGTCTTGCGCTGATACAGCATGACATCAGTTCCAATCGGGGAACGGAAACAGTTCTTCAAGGGTGCAACTCTGGAACGAGCTTGGACACGTTGGCAGGATGCAATACCTTCAGACTCGCTTCTCAAAAATATGCAAGTTGCATAGCTGCGTTTACTAGCGTCACAGAACACATGCAGGGTTAAATTACTGTTCATGCTAGGAAAAGCTGTGAGACATCTTGGAACAGCAATATCTTTCAGATGACATAACTCTCTTCTCCATTTTTCAAACATTTTCGTTATGGATGACGGTAATTCACAGTCCCAAGTCACTTTTAACGTCCAACATTCCTGAAGCAGGATTTTAGGTTCCAATGTAACCGGACACGTAAAACCGATTGGGTCGAAAATTTTATGAACGCTTGACAAGATATTTCTTTTTGTCACTGGAGAGTCATCTTCAGGGATTTCTTTCAAGTCGACTGCTAAAGAATCATCATCGAGTTTCCATGTTAGACCTAAGACATTTACTTCTTTCTTTTCAGATGATGGCAAACATTCTTCTTTTGGGAAGCTAATACTGTGCTCCCACCCTCGTAATTCAAATTTGACAGAACGGAGGAGAAGTTTTGATTCTTCAATAAATTTGTTAAGCTCGTTTTCATTATCTAAACTCGTTACGGAATTGTCAATATAAAAGGATTCAGCCAACTTCTCTGCGGTATCCTTGAGATTTTCAGGGGCAATTTTCAAATGGTACTGAATTGTAGCTCCTAACAGGAACGGGCTACATGAAAGACCAAATACGACACGCCGGTGCTGAAAAATTGTAAGTCTGGATGGATCGTTCTTATTCCACCACAGGAATCTGAGAAATGGTCTATCTCGTTCACTGAGTGAAATCTGGAGGAAGGCCTTCTTTATGTCGGAAATGACACCGATTTTCTTCAACCGGAATCTGTTAATCACAGCTGGAATCAGTTCAACAAGATTCGGTCCCTTTTCTAGGCAGTCGTTTATTCATGGAGAATCTTTTTCCCGAGCTGAGCCATCAAATACAGGTCGTACCTTCGTGGTTGAATTTTCTTTCAAAACAGCTCTGTGAGGTAGATAATATACATTTTCGGTTTCGGAAAATGGTTCAATTTCTTCTATGATTCCTTCTCCTAACCAGTCTTCGAACACCTCTTCGTAAACCTCTAAATTTCCAGATTTCTTCAGCGAGTCTGTGCATTTTCTCAGTCTTAGTTTCTCAGTCAATAGTTTTTCAGCTGGGCAAAGGAGGATGCCCCTGAATCCATGGGAGACAAACTTCATACCTGCCTTCTTCCTTTTGTTTAATATTTCGTTCAAAATGTTCTTTGGCAGCTAAATCGAGGTCTTTTCTAGTCGCCTTTTCTCCTGGATCTAAAATCCCTAATGTATCCAGATTCCAAAGATCGCTAAATTTTGCTTCATTTACGTGCAGTGATAAAACGGTCTTTGTACTGTTGTTAATGTCGTTTTTTCCTGTTTTACCGGAGAGTGTCCAACCCAAACGTGTTTCCATGCATTCTAAGCCTGTTTCTAATTGTTTGATTTTACCTGTATATAACTTGCCTAAAACATCACAACCAAGGAGAACATGAATTTCACAGGGCGAATATTCATACAACAAATTTTCATCTTTACCAGTCATGTCTGTCAGAAAAATTTTGTTTTTCTTTAATTCATTTACAAAAGAGTCATACGGAATTCTTGAAACGTCGGAAAAAAATTTTTGTTGATCAAGTACCGCAAGGTTACAACGATATTTATCATTCAAATCACTTAGACGAATTAAATATTTATTATGCTTTTCTGTCTTCTCGATACCTCCGAACAAACCATGTATTATGTTCTCTTCCCCAATGCTTTCGTATTCCATTACCGAAGCAGCAAATTTCGATATATACGAATTTTGCGAGCCGCTATCACAAAGAGCCCGCACATTTTTAACTTTATTTTTGCCCCTCAAACGAATTACAAGAGTCTGCAAAAGTACTTCATGCAAGTATGTTTTGTTAGATAACGCGTGGTCTTTATCCCTTTCTATTTCTCCCTTGTCCTTTTTGATTGGCTCATTTTCACCCTTATCGTTATTCTTTCCAGGGCACATTATTTAAAATGGGGCCGTTGACATAAAATGCATCTAATTTTAGATTTACAGAAGCGAAAAACATGGTTTGATTTCAAACATTTGAAGCACTTTCCCTTTTTCAGCAAAATTTGCTTCTTTTCATCATGAGTCAGATGATCAGCATTTCTACATTCTGAACTGAAATGTGTTTCATTATCGCAAAATGGGCAAGTTTCGTTTTTAACTCCTGAATAATTATACAAATCTGTAGCTGAAGGAAAATTTCTTTCTTGTCTGGACGGTATCAAACGGTTATTGTCAAAGGAACGAATTTTATTCGACCTATCTTCATTTGATTTTCCGAAATGTCTCTCTCTATTATTTTCATACTATGTTTCAGCCAGAAGATAAGCCCGTTCACGTGACTCAACCTCCAACTTCAGAAATTCTAACAAGTCTGTTATTTTATTTTTATCCGAGCTCTGATTTCGGGTAAACAATAAAATTACGTCATTCGGAAGAGCTTTAATTAAAATAGGAAACAAAAGTGTTCCATAGCTATCGGGCTCAATGCCAAGGCTTCTCAAAGAATTAATTTGTAGATCACATGTGTCATAAACTTTCCTCAGCGAAACCCCATCTTTGGAATTTCGACATGGCGCCATATGGAGGAGCGCAGACATGTGTCTGTCTATGATCAAGTCTTTTCGACCGAACCGCGATTCCAATATTTTGATTGCCATTCTGTAATTTTCATCGCTGGTTACTAATCCTGAAATTGCCCTCTCGGCTTCTTTCGTCAAGTAGGATTTCAAATACGAAAACTTTTCCACATTTGATAAAGAGCTGTTTTCATGGATCGAAATTTTAAATCGTGACCAAAAATCAGTCCATTTGCAAATATCCCCGTCAAAAGTTTCAATCGTCAAACGCGGTAACTTAATATTACACTTTACTACATTACTTTCAATAAGAGTTTATCTCAGAAGAATTCACATTTGTTTCAATAACATTAGACTCTACAGTACTTGTAGTTAGTTTCGTTTTAACTCTATTCAATTTATTTCTACAAAGTAGTATGCTTTCGTCATAATTTTCAACGGAAGTGAGCTCTTTCTCCAAATCTTCCGTTTTTGTGAGTTCAAATATTTTAGAATTTAATTCCTTTAAACATTTTTCTTTCTCGTTCAATAAATCAATAGAATCAACAATTTCATCCAAATTTAAGTTTGTATCAATTAACATAGCTTCCACTTTATTAATTAATTTAGTGACAGAACTTCTTGTTATTGTTCTAGCAGCTGAGTATTTTTCCATTATTATGCTTTCGATATTACAAAATCAAAATACAAATTCACATTAAAGAACAAGTTGCTGACACTTCTTTTTTCTACAAACTTAAAAGTCTCTGTCTTCAACGTTTAAATTATTGCCTAATTTTGATATCAAACTTTTACTTTAGTAGAGACTCTAATAAATCTTGACCTTAATGGAGTTCTGATTTTTTTAAAGCTTTTCACATTAAATATTACGATAGCAGCAGGGGATGCCAGATGTTACAAATCATCAAAAATTAAAAGGTAAAATTTCGCTTACCTTTTTCTCAGATCGCCGCGGGTTCTGAAACTCTAGAGGAAAACTATTATCAAAATTAAATCGAACTCCATTTCTGTAAAACATAACACAAATATTTAATCTCTACTAACACTTACACAAAACACGAACAACATTGAACGAGGACTCACAAGAAACTACTACATGGAAGAGAGAAAAACAGTAGGGGGGAAAAATCAGTCACATGATGGCGAGATCCATGCTGAACCGAAACTTTCTGTGCGAGATAGGAAGGCGCCGGGAGTTCCCGACATATGTAAAATGTTCTTTTAATGCATTGAATTTCCAGCAAAGAATTGCATAGACATTATCTTTTTAATTAATTATTTACGAAACATAAAATTTATTTACGAAAAATGGGTTAATTTTAAATGCAAATTATTAAATTGATAAAATTTATGAAGTATGTATTTAACATAATTGGTATCTAGAACTTTTTAGACATTAATTTGAAAAATGGCAATCAACAGATTATTAAATGAACATAAACATAGGCGTTAAAAGCTTGATCAGCGGCTGCTAAAACTCAACATATGGCAGAGATCCTATTTTTTAAAATTTTCTACTGTTCATGGGAAATGAGAGTTACCGGAACTTTAAAGAAACAGTAAAACATCTCAGTATCGTTTCAGAAATTTTCTATACATTCAATTTTACGGCAATTACCACGGTTGCCAGATTTGGCTAATATTAGCCAATTTGGCCATTTTTGATCACGCTTGGCTAGAAAATTTTTAAAGAAAATAACCAACCTGATTTTGGCTAATTTTTGGCTATTTTTATTGTGATTGCTAGAAACTGGTCCAATTTTAACTAATTTTTTTTCAGCATATTTGACTCGATAACTTTTTTGAAGAAATTGTCTAACTTTTTCAGCCTTAGCAGGGAGGAAAATTCAGTTACCTCAACTAACTCTAGCATTGAGACTGAGAGAGGGACATGGGGTCAGAGCTTTGAAAAGGATATTGATAGCTTAGGTGATAGTATTGTACCGGAATGCAAGGAAGCGATAAACGCAAGTAGACTGGGAACCATATGAGGCAGAAGTCTGAATGGGATGCCCCCTACATGTTGATACTGTGTGTGACAACTACTTTTATGTTTTTTGTGTGCGCATATGAATCTTTGTCTGATTAAATGTATCCAACATGAAGCATGCTAATATTAGATAAATAAGAATGCTTACAGGCCCTGAATTATCCCAGGGGTATATGCCCCAGGTCCCCAATTTTGAGGCGCCCCTAAATTATTACAGTATGTGAATTTAGTTTAAGGTTTTTTTCCCAATGTAGTAAATGCTTAATTTTTTCAATTATGAATTTACAAAATGCAAAAATCTTTTTTTTTTCTTCTTAATTCTCCCTCTCCATAAAAAAAATCACAAGAGATTAAAAAGGAGATTAAAAGGAGATTAAAAGGAGATTAAAAGGAGCAAAAAAATCACATTTCTGCAAAAAAAAGTGGTATATGAATCTTTGTCTTGATTAAATGTATCCAACATGAAGTATATTGATATCAGATAAACGAGAATGCTTATGAACATTATAACATTATAAACATATGGAATATCAACATTTTATATAAAAAGGTTTTTTGAGAATGTCGCCCCCCCCCCTATGTAAGAAAACATGCCCATACTCTATTCCAATTTCAAATTCTGCAAAACTTAATTAAAAATCCGAAAGGTGACGCTGCAATCGCCGGTTTGGCTATTTTTAACTAATTTTCAGAAGCCATTTGGCTATTTTCATAAATTTCGATCTGGCAACCCTGGCAATTACTTTCATTCCGTTTAGGTTCTTGAAGTAATTGATGAGAATGTGCTATGTCCAAGTGAAGTAGGTTTTATAAAGGGGTAAAAGATAATACCTTGAAATGGAAACCGGCATGTGTTGTGTACTAATCATAGATTTTATACAAATCCCTTACGGACTAATTTAGGTCGAATATTTTTAATTGTAAACAATTGTTTACTTTGATTTTGATCAAGTAAGCAGTATTTGTTGTAGTACATATCTTACAAGTTTTGTTCAACTAGTATAATAAATTATTTTCTACAGTGATCTGCAATATCATGCACTGCTTTCTAAAAGCTCAAAAAGTAAAAAGAATATTTTCAGTAGTGTTATTTTGTGAGTTCGTAGTTTATAAGAAAACGCATTTCTGCATGACAGGCGCGAAAAATTTTGCATTGTATAAAAGCATGTGAATTGGAGAGGATAATGCACAGATATTTGAAAATTCACTATGTCAAAATTTTTACAAGAGAAAAATTTAAAGCATTTTACTCACTCACAAATTTTCGCAGAAATTAAATGAAAGTTTTAGACTTAAAGTTTTCTGGCAACTGCAAATAAGTATTTTCTTAACTTCCTCAGTACTACTTTAATACTTTATCATCTAATACTATGTTCATTGTTTTTCTGACATCTTCGATAAATTGTTGTTTTGGTTTGCAACTATTTATCGTTACATATGTTTATGTGAAAGCATATTGATTTATCGTTTTGTATCATTTGTGGTTTGTTAAATTAATATTGATATCTATCATTTATGGTCACAATTTGCATTTATTTTATTGTTTTGTATTATTTCTGGTATGTGTTTTGGTTATTCGAGCATTTAAACACAGAAATACGCATAAAAACAGCAATTCATTTTATTGTTTCGTTCCATTCTTTTTTCTTGTGCTTTCAGTTATGCATAAATACTAAAGTATTAATTTTATTTTGCAATAAAAATTCTATTCTTAGATATTTAACACACTACATGATGATTTGGAATCATTTATAGAACACAACAGCTAGAATTTACCAAATTAATTTATTTTTATGGAACTGTTTTCTTTTTTGTTTACGACAAATTATAGTATGAATTATTCATAATTCGATCCCACCCTTGTTTGAATATTTTTTTCACTCCGGTTACTAATAAATTGCAAATGAATCATGTATAAAGTTATTCTATCAATTTACATTTTTAGAAGATCTTTAGTACAACTTCTTAGACAGAAGTAAAATTTCATTAAAACAAAATTACCCGTCATCTTTGAAAAACGGAAGAAGAAATTTGAATTATTTATTTATACACAATTTTATGCAAGAATGTAGTGAGATTTGAAGCAATATTTCTTCATCCTTTAAAAGTGTAGTCATTCTTTAAAATTCATGTTACCTCGTAACATTTCAATTGCTTCAATTTCTTACGATGGCACTGGGACCACTACCCATGGCAGTGTTAAGGACCAGTACAACTTTCGTCTTTTTTACAACTTCTTATTTGTTATTTATAGTTCTGAACTTCCAATAAAAATACTGTTTTCAGTGTTCATATGTCAATAAAACCTCTAAACTTTAGCGTGTAGGTCAAATTTAAAGAGGGAAACAGCTAAATTTAATCTAGAAGACAAAAATTTTAACTGCGTAAATGTTGAAAGTTCAATATATTGTACTTTTCTTAAATTCTAAAGACTTTTTTATGGAATCTTAAATTGAGGTTTCCCTTCACAAGCATCACAAAGGCAAACAATAGTTTATAGCACTTCGCTTAAGAAATGAAAACAGTAAAAGCCAAACCGTTTTATGTTTGAACATCTCAGTTTCCGGGACTAGTAAAAGTGGGGGATTTTTTATTTGACTTGTAGCTCCAAGAAATAGATATAAGATTTATATTTAAACAACATATATATGTATATATATATATATATGTATATGTATATATATATATATATATATATATATATATATATATATATATATATATATATATATATATATATATATATATATATATATATATATATATATATATATATGTATATGTATATATATATATATATATATATATATATGTATATATATATATGTATATGTATATATATATATATATATATATATATATATATATATAATATATATAATATATATATATATATATATATATATATATATATATATATATATATATATATATATATATATATATATATATAAAGAGAGAGAGAGAGAGACAGAGATAGATATATTTGTATGAGAAAGAGTTTGAAACGAACGTCTATTACTTGTCTTCTCGGAAGAAAGATATTTTACTTTCCTTTGGGGAATTATTACTAAAATTTCAGTTCCATCATATTGAGAATTTATTTATTTTCGGAAATACTTATAAATCTTTATTTCTATTGTCTTATGCTTTAGAAGAAAAAGGAAAATTTTAAAATGAAGAAAATAAAAGATCAATGAAACGATTTGTGTATGTATGAGGAATTTTCAAAATGAAAAGTCGCATATATCTTCTACGTTTTTGCCAAAATACATTCGTGACAAATTAATTTAAGTTGAAATCAAAATTCAGAAAGCATTTTTAATTTTTTATTTATAGGGAAAATAAGGATATAGTTGGTTTCTTAACCAATAAAGTATTCTAGTAAGTCAACTTGTGACATAGCAAAAGATCGTGGTCCTAAAAAATTAGACATTTTATTAAAACTCTTTATTAAGTACTGCAGCTGATTTACTCCGTTATAATAAGAACTTTTTTTACAAAAAAATTAAGTAAATATTCAGTCACAAGTACATTCTCGGCAACGGTGGAAAATTATAATTTACATAGAGTATTTGTTTGATTAGCTGGAACTAGAAAATGCTGAAATTATGTGAAGTTATTAAGACTTCAAATGCTAAATAAATACTTGTGCATAGTTTTATAAATGTAGAATTTATAAAAAAAAGAATAAATAATGTTGTAAAACACACATATTAAAAATAGCACATTGCGTACGTTTCGGTTGATATAGAGTATTCTTCGTTAGCCGCAGAAATAGTGCAGCCTCCATAATGTCAAGACTGTCAGAATTAAAAGTAAAAGTAAACTCAAAGTGCGATGAACCCTAATTTTTTTGCAGTAATTAATAATTTTCGGTGCCTATTATGTGATATTTATATGCACAATTTTGATGAGAAACTCTTCAAGATTTAAAGTTTCTTGTGCTGCATCCCATATGTTGAATATGAGACGATACTTTCGTTCTAGTGGATGCCATAGTTGTGACCAGGGTGACCAGATTTTGTTTGGAAAACTCACTGACAAAATTTCAAAAATCACTGTTTGTCCATTAATGCAAGTTAATTGTCATTGATGACTGATTCACTGATTTTCAGTTTCCCATTCGAAAACGAAAATTACCGAAAAATGTCCCTATTTTTGTTTATTTTCACTAGTTTTATTAATAAAATACAGCAACGCTATTAAAAAGCAGTTTCATGTATTGTTATGAAATTATGTATAATCCTGCAAACATTAATTATATTCGTTATTCAACGATTTTCCTAAAAAAAATGCTGAACCAGTTTCTGTTATTGAGAGATAAGTATTAAATATGCATGATCAGGATTAAAAATCCACATATAATTTATGGATGCTTGTATTTTGTGATACATTATCCGCATTTTAAACAACAGCAAACAGGTATTATTCAGATTTTAGAGAATCAGTATATTCTTTGCTTTCTGATACTAAATGGAGCTATTATCCGCTCTACATAGAATGGTTAGAGTGGATTTCGTATTGGAGCACGACCCACAGATTTCAAGACTTGCTTCTCTAAGACTGTCGCCCTTGCGCCTTCCTTTGAAAAGCAATAATGATTTTCAGTCATAAAAATTGTTGAGGTCTGAGGAAATCCTCCCACATTCCGAATTCGATGCTAAGAGGCTCCTAGTAGGAGCGTAAGCAAACCTGTGGTAAAATAATCCAGTAAATTGCATCATGGTTCCCAATGCTGTCTTTTATGGGCCCTACTCAGAGAGTACGAATATACTAGAGAACGCATCGCCATTCGAAACCCCGTCGGAAATGTCAGGCAAGTAAGTATGTATCATGTGACTTGTGGCACGGAAATGCGCAGATAGGCTAGACTTGTGTTTTATCGCGTCATTTGGCGAGTGGTAAATGCAAACTACAAAAGAAATTCTACTGACGTAAAAAATATGTATATGAAAAAGAAACTTCAAAAGTTATGCACGTGAGATCTTGCAACAAGTCAGCTGCTGGGATAAATACCTCAAGTTGGTGTCATCAAAGCGATCGCTCTCAATCAGTTTTATTGTGTATGGTACTGCTCTTACCCAACATTTTTCCATTGTAAAAAAAATATAATAACACACGGTTTCAATGCTGTCAGATGCCAGAAAGTACAACTCAGAATTCTGATTCTAAATAGAGAATATCGAGTCTATCGATGCTTTAAAGCAGAGCTTCGATATTTTAGGATAAAAAATTCTCTAAATGGCGAGAGGATAACAGCGGAATAAAACCAAAGTACGAAAAATACCTAAAAATTACTGAAAATTTGTAAAATCACTGAAAATCGCCGCTTTTTATAAGTTACTGAAAAGAACTGGAACTCAAATTTTCCTTCAAAAATCGCTGAAACAGGGACAACGTCACTGATTCTGGTAACCCTGATTGTTACACTATTTTTAATTTATACTGTTAACCGACTAAATTTATATTGTTAATTCTGTTGAAGCATGCAGTCTGTTTACCTTTGAAGAGGAGTGACAATATTATTCGCCTTTTCTTGGTGTTTTGTTACTAAGAATTCTAACGATTTCTCTTTTTCTGCGTTTTCGTAAAACTGTTTTATATTTGTTTATCTCCTCATGCGCTGTCTAATCATTCTTGCCAGCAAAATATTCTGTTTTTTACACTTATATGTTCTGCGATATCGAAATTTTTCGAACTCACTATATTTTAATAATGAAATAAATTATCTAAAATCTTCCGCAGTAGATTGTAGTTTTAACACCCTTCTAATATTATTGGTGTATTTCTAAATGTGGCAAGTGTAATTTTCCCTCTACTTTTTAAAATTCGCTTAATCAATTAAGTGTACTACCTTTCTGTTCACTTTTATGATGTCAAATTTCTAAATTTCTCGAAAATTCGCATTTAAATTTATCTTTAAACTTGTCAATAAAGTGCATGGCAACACATTCTGTCTTCCTCCTCTTGAACATAGTTATGATGGAGAACGCACTTCAATACATTTGTAAAATTATTCCTATCTTAAACCTGATGATATAACATTTAGTTCAATACATTTTCAAGGTTAAACGTCTTTAATGCGTCGCGCTATAAATCCTCTCACATTTGGAATGTTGAGTCCTTGACCATCCAGAATGCATACGCCATAGGAACTCCTGGACTGGTACAATCTACAATAGAATTACAAAACACACTGCTCAAGACAATTAAAGGATATTGCGGTTTTAGGTGGATCTTGTGGCTGGGAAACTTTTTAGCTGATTGATACATGGTCGACAGACGTAGTAGGTTATATGAGAATAAATTACACATGTTTGGCAGAAAAAATGCATTTTATTGCGCATTTGTGTAGAAAAGGAAAAAAACACAATTTGTGCATATGATTAAAAAAGAATAAGAAAAGGTGTTTTCTTCAAAGGAAGTCATTTTCTGTAGGGGGTATGGTTTCCACGGACGGCCAGCAACGTTGAACACCTTTGAGGCATGGAGTTAATGAGGCTATTAATCACGAGTTGTGGTATTCTGTCCCACTCTTTCAGAAGAGCTCTTTCCAGTTCTTGGAGAGTTTATGGGGGTGGTTGTTGGCCAGCAACTCGTCTTCCTAGAGCGTCCCAAACGTGCTGTATTGGATTCATGTCTGGAGAACACTCTGGCCATTCCATTCGTACGATTCCTTCCTCGAAAAGGAAATCCTCCACCAGGTTAGCACGATGTGGCCTGCAGTTATCGTCGATTAAAATGAAGTCATCTCCGATTGCTGCAGCGTAAGGGACTACAATAGGTCTCAGGATCTCATCCCTATATCGGCGGCCAGTCAGAAGTCCATCTCGAATGATGTAGAGGTCTCTGCGCCCGTCAATGGAGATGCCACCATACACCAACACTCTACCACCGCCAAAGCCGACACTTTCGTGCACGAACGCAGGATTATTCCTACTGCCAGGGTCCCTCCAGATGAAATGCGCCTATTATAAGAATGAACTGAAAAACGGGACTCGTCAGAAAAAAGAACATTACTCCATTCATTTCTCCTCAGTTCACATGCTCTGTTGCCCACTCCCTGCGGTCGCGACGATGCCTTGATGTTAGTCTAACACATACCATCGGTCGGCGAAATACAGACCTACAACATGGAGCCGGTTTCGGACAGTCTGGGTTGAAACCGTGGTGGCAGTAGCCGAGCGAAGGTGTTGTTGGAGAAGAGTAGCGTTCATATTCCGGTGTCTCCGAGCCGTTAACATTAAATAACGATCTTCTTTGGGCGTTTTTGCCCGTCTACGACCTAGCCCTGGTCTTCTGTCTGCACTTCCAGCCGCCAAAAACCGGTTCCAGATCCTGGAAATCACACTTTGTGACACTCCAATGGCTTGCGCTACTTCGGCTTGAGTTTGGCCCCCTTCTAACCTACCGATAACTCTCCAAGCTTCTGAATCGGTTAAATGACTTCGCTGAGACATCGTATTCATCGAAACAAAGCAGTCACTGAATGCTGATCATCCTTGTCTTCATTGTATTTTATTCAGTTGAAAGTCCGATTTCATTCGCTGCCGCTGAAGCGACGTTTTTGACGTCGAACTCAAACTACGTCCGAATAGCATACTCCACAGTTTGAAAATCAGAAAAATTTGCATTTGTGATTCTCTTCTTCCATTTTCGGCAAAAAAAATTCGCTTATATCTTTATTTTATATAAAACTTACAATATCCTTTAATTGTTTTGAGCAGTGTATAATCCTATATAACTTCTTAACCGCAAATAATTAAGTTATACAGAGTTAGTAATAAACATTTAATTACTGAACCAGGTATTTTGTGTTGCTCAGCATACTTAAATAACAAAATATAGCACACATTTGATAATCCAGCGGTTGGTTAGTCCAGTAAGTTCGCCCTTGTGTAACACTTGCCATCTTTTCTGATCGGCCGACGACAAAGGATGTAAGAAACCCTTCCCACTCTTTGTGCTGCCCTACGCCTTCCGTCATTTTTCTATTTCACCTAATATATTTTGTAGTGTGTTTATCTAGTGTACTACCGTGCTTAAACCCAAAGAGCGAAAAAAACGATACATCGCGGTGCGATCATTTTCCATTCAAACCGACCGGTTTTTCCGCGAAGGTGCTCTTTAAGTAGTCTTTTTTTATGAGAACGTCTTTCTTCCCTTCCTGTTTTTTCCGAGAAATTTCGTCCTCGCTCATTGTTATATTCCGCTCCGCTCTTGTGATCGAAAAACGTTCCTAAGGGAGAAGCTCACTTTTGAAAACTGGCTCACTTTTCGCTCCGACTGATCGAATTTCGCTCGTTTGGTTTAAGCGTGTCGATCTAGCGAAAGCACAACTTGTGTCAAAAACAAGCCAGATCCAGTATTTTTCGATAATCCGGCGGTTGGTTGGTCCCATATATGTCGAATTATCGAGATTGTATTGTAATACCGTTTTCTAGACAGCCCTTCATCAGACATCATAAAAGTCTAACTATCCAACACAGATAGTAATATAGTTCGTGTCACAACAGTCTACCTAAATCCAACCCAGTTCAAAATGCTAAAAGTGACGGGAATGATTTTTAAATAATGATTACGGCGTCATTGTTTCTAATTAGAAGAACAATACTTAGTATAATTTACACCAGATGTTATGATGTTAAACTCATCCCAAGAATGGCATCATAAGTTTTTAGTTTGTTTATGTCCAGCAGGGTTCAAGTAAGTCCGATCGTCCTCTTGCTGAGAATCATTGAAATACCAGTAACATATTCTGAGAACAAGTTTTTGCTGGTTCATACGCACACAGACCTTGTAAAAATGCATAGCTTTGTTATTATTTTTATTTAACATAATTTATCAATAATGCATGCTGATACAACACAGGCTCTCTTAAGGAGACTATTTCAATACGTGCACCCGCTCTATGTTGAGCATTACACGATTGGTAGCCCCCCTAGAGGAGGACCAATGGGCCGCCGCATTGACAGCAAAACCTTCTCGAGGAGTCTCAAAGAGGCCCTTATCAGGTTGCGCGGGGCTTGCCTAGCGGGTGGTAAACGGTAACCCTTGCCTGTCTCCCCACATTAGGGGAGGCAGTGCTGGAACCCAGACCAGCGGGGCAGGACGAGCCCGGCCCACTGCCCACCCGTCATCACTACAACAACCGTCGCACCGTTAGGAGATCTCAGGACACCAGAGAGCACGAAACTCGTGCGGCATAGACACCATAGGTTTCCTCTGTCTGTTGACAGGAAGGAGGTCACAACCACGGTCGGAGGGACTCGCCCTCCGTTCGACGTGGTTCACCTGTTAGTTCTTTGCTCCATGCTTGTGCATGGCTTGCAAGAACCCTTTGCGGGGTGGAATACCGCGAGAACCGCGGTTTTCCTGAAATACATGCACAACCAGTATTTCGAACTTTATGCACCACCATTGGGGGACTCGTGGGTCCTTCCCTGAAATGCATGCACCACCAGTATTTCAATTTATGCACCACCAGTAATAGATGCCTACCTACGGCCGGCTGGCTAGGCATCTTGGGAGATACATGCACCACCAGTATTCCCTAGCAATTTCGAAAAGCAAAATACATGCACCACCAGTATTTGACTTTCTTCGATACATGCACCACCAAGTATCTATCCCCCACCAGCTGTCTCTGGTTTGGAGAGCGCTCGCTCTTTTCTCTAAGTTGCCCGTTAACTTAGTGAGTCTCCTAGCGCGTCGAGGAAGCGGGCCAGGGCCTCGCGCCCTTTTTCGCTCCGCACGTAGTTATTGAATGTCGAGGCATCCAATTTCGGGCAGAACCGATTTCTCAGTTCCTGTAACCAAGGACAGTGGGCTACGATGTGCAGACTGTCGGCGGGACTTGTCAGGGGGCAGAAGTTGCAATTCCTTGTCTCCTTTACGGAGAACCTTCGAAAATAGGCCGGGAAGGGACCATGGTCCGTCACGACCCAGTTCACCTTCCTACTTTTCCAAGTTCTCTTTTCGCTCACCGTTGGAAAGATCGAACGCGTGAAACGTCCGACTTCTGCTTCTTCCCACCTTTTCTGCCACAGTTTCCTGGCTTCAATCCTCATGGAGTACTTCACGCTCCTTATCGAACTCTTTACTCTTTCGTCTACTGATGGTTTCTGTGTTCCACTCTTCGCCAGAGCATCGGCTTCCTCGTTTCCCCAGGTTCCGACATGTGCCTTCACCCAGTGGAAGCGGATCCGCCTATCTCCGATTTCGGAGTGGATTGCTGCAACCATTGCATTTCTGCAATTCAGCCTTGAGAGAGCTTGGAGTGAGGACTGGCTGTCTGTATAGACGTCCAAGGTTTCTGTGCTTCGACAGAGTGGGTCCTGCAGACCTTTCAGGATTGCGACGAGTTCGGCCAAGAATACACTTCCATTGCCCGACAACCTGTAGCGGCCGTCAGAGATTCTCTTCTGACCGCTATACAGGACGTATCCTGATCCCACTTTGCCATTGAGCCTAGACCCATCCGTGAAGAGCTCTAGTCCCTTCCTCCGGGGCCCAGGGTGTCCCAGCTGATAAACGGACTCCTACTCGGGTGTGTACCCCATCGCGGAAGTTCGCCCTCTACTTCGGAGGGTTCTATTCTCGTATCTCCGAACTGGATCGATTGACCCTGCTTTCGGAGTCTCGAGATGAGCGCTTCTTTCTCCACCTGTAGGTCTAGTGGTAGGAGGCCAGCAAGGACACAGAGCGCGGCACTGCTTGTTGTGCGGTAACACTTTGTTATCGCCAGCAGTATAATCCTTTGCACCTGTATTAGGCGCGTCCGCATTCGCTCTGTTCCTCCGTCCCACCAGGCTCCGCAGGCATAAAGAGCTACGCGCTCCATTCCACGTTTATAGAGGTTCTTCAACACAGTCCCGCTAAGTCCGTTACCGGGCCTCGTTAGGCTGTGGAGTCTCACTACGTATCTCGCCAGCAGTTGCTTGAGATGTGCGACGTGTGCCATGGAATTCATCTTTTGATTGAGCACCACTCCCAGCACCTTCAGCTCTGACTGAAACTTTACTACGCTACCCCCGAAACGGATTACTGGTGCAGTACGGGGAGGCCGCACTCGCCCCATTCGACGCAGGGGTCGTACGTGAAGCCCGACCGTTTTGGCTGGGCTGAACTCCAGTTTGTGGAGTTCGCTCCATTTCTGAAGGATAGTGAGGGCTTCAGTCGCCTTGCGGCTGCACTGATGCGCGTTGGGAGCATCAATTACCACAACGAAGTCGTCCGCATATGCCTGCAGATAGACTCCAACAGGAAGCTTGAGCTTAAGAGCCCAGTTAGCTACGATGTTCCACAGCAGGCGGCCAGAGTTGGATCCCTGCGGACATCCTCTGTTGTAGCTATGGACAACCTCCGATCCCCCTGAACGGTAGACTACCTCCCTCATTGTAAGGAAACTACTCACCATCCTGTACAGATTCTTCGGGCACCCTGTCTGACCCAACAGGTATAGTATGGAAGGCCACCATACATTATTGAAGGCACTTTTAACGTCTAAGGAAATTAGACATGTGTCGTTCCCCAGAGCCGCGTTGACCTCGACTGACTTATAAATGGCAGAGATGGCTTTCTCCACACCCGTCCCCGGCGTGAACCCGTATTGGGTCTTCGCCAGGTGACCACCTTTATGGAGGTGGTGCTGGAGGCGTTCTACCACAAGGCTGTCTAGTACTTTGCTCCATGCCGACAGGAGACAAATCGGTCGATAGCTCGATGGGTCCGAACTGTCTTTTCCTTCCTTGTTAAAAAGAACCAGACTAGCCCTTTTCCATACAGGAGGGAATGTGCCTAATTCGAGGCACTTATTAAAGATTTCTAAGAATAGTTCCTTGTTGGTCTCGATGGCCAACTGAACAATTTCTAGAGGTATACCGTTCAGTCTCGGAGCTTTCCCTTGTTGAGAGCGCTCAGAGCTGCTTCGAGTTCCTTCATGGTGAACGGTGGATCGTCGTCTCCGAGATTCGGCTGTGGCGCTCTTATTTCCCTCTGTTCCGGGGTGTCGTCCTCCGGCACGTCCTGCGGGAAGTGGTGTTTGAGAAGCTTACCTATGGCTTCCGCGTGTGTGTTCGCGGTACCATCCCCTGTGATGGCACCTAGGAGGAAAGGAGAATTTCGCTTCCCCTTTATCCAACCGTAGTGGGCTCCGAAAGGTTGCCTAGGATCGACTGCATCGAGATACTGTTTCCAGTAGTCCCATTTTGCTCGTCTTACTGCTCTATTGAATAGAGCTTTTTCCTTCCTATAGGCTACTTCCAGAACCTTCCTACAGTCGGGGTCGTAGGTGCAGCGCTGGAACCTCCTCCTTTTCGCTGTCACCATCCTCCGGTGGATCGCTAGTTCGAGCGTCCACCACGAATTCACACGCCTGGGCCGGTGGTCTTCGCTGCCATTGGGCCGGCTCCTCAGAGCACAACTCGCCCACATGGCCTCTGTCACCTTTTCCACGCAGTAGTCGACTCTGTTCTCTCGAACCCAGTCAACAGAATATTCAGAAAGCTTGCGGTCAAGCAGCTGTCTTACTTTGGGAATGTAGAGCTTATTAAGCCTTATTCTCTTTGACTGCTCCAACCTTTCTTCACGGATATGAAGGGTTGTGACAATTCTGAGATGGTCTGTACCTGACTCGAGGTCGACCAATTCCCATTTCTCTACCTGAATTTCACCCTGTAGGCGGGCTACTGACAGGTGTATCCAACTGGAGCCTCGTACGCTCTGGAACGTCGGGTCCGATTCTGGATCGTTTAGCAAGGTCAAGTCATTCGCCAGAAGGAACTGTAAGATGGTGTCACCTCGGGTGTCCTCGGTGTTACATGGGTTCCCCCATGCTGTATGTTTCGCATTGAAGTCGCCCAGTAGGATCAGTGAAGGGTTAGCATTGACCAAAGCTTGCAGAAAATCCATCTGCTCGGTGACATCCTCGTTGGGAGACAGATAGCATGTTGCTACCGTTAATGAGCCGCTGTCCGTGTCCAGTCCTATTGCTACTATGTCCTTGATTAGCAGCTTTACGATAAATTGCAATCTGGGGTTGCTTACGATTATCGTTGCTCGTCCATTTGGACTATGAAGCACCGGACGTGAGTTAGGCATTCCGCCCACTCTTCCCCCGTATTTCAGGAGGTAGGGTTCTTGGACACAGACTAGATCGTATTGATCTAGGTCTCCTTGGAGGATGGCAGAAGCCGCGAGACTCCTCCCGACATTCTGTTGCGCAATGGTGAGACTACCCATAGTTAGTCTTCTTTTTAAGCATCGACAATTCATAGATCTTTGTTGGGCAATTCTCTGCTTTTGCAGAGTGGTCTACACTCACTACGTTTCTCCCGGCATTCCGTCTGTTCCGAGCTTCGCAGATGTGGCACCTAGAACAGGCTATACAATCCTTGCTCATGTCACCTTTACCTCCGAAGTTCAGACAGCGTTTCCGGGCTTTACAGGTAGTGCTTAAGTGACCGTACTCTCCACAACGGAAACACTGAGTAGCCCTTAGGTTTTCCACCACCTTTATCTTACACCAGTCCATGGTTATGCGCTCCTGACTTAGTATTGCATGGAAGACTTTAGGGGGTACTTCCACTATAACGTGGCGTGTATCCCTCTTTTTGATGGAGTACCTGATGGTAATCTCCTCACTTGCCAAGCCCTCCTCTTGGTCCCGGATGGCATCGACGACGGCTCGGTCGTCGAGTTCCCATGGAACATCTACCAAGCAAAGTTGGGGGTTTCTGCGGACCGGTTTCCTTACGGTAACCTTATCTTTCAGCTTTTCGCTGACCGAGATCTGCCTGATTAGGATATCTAGGTCTTCCTCGGTCTCAGTCCGTATTTTCATGCCCCCATTCTTCACCTTACGGATCCACAGGACTTTGGCGCCCAGTCTCGCTGGGTTCACCTCCCTGCATACTAAGTCCCTTACGCACACACCATCTTTGGCTGCGTCGACGAACATGACGTGTTCGGACGCGGTGCTCTTCCTAGGCGGGGTCGCTGTTGTGACATGTGATGTACCACCACTCGCGCCTGTCACCTGCGCCACTGTGGAGGGTTGAGTTGGGGCGTCTGAAATTGTCCCATCCACGTCCGCCTCAGACGCTTGGATGGGGGGATCTGTGGCATTTTGACTACACCCACTAGCGCTTGCCACTTGCGCATCTGTGGGTGGTGAGGAGATGGCAACTGAAATGGGCGGCCCCACAACGCTTGCCATTTGTGCGTACGTGGGTTTCTCAGCACGGAGAGCCGCAATCTGATCCCGCAGTTTCGCCTGTGTAAGGCTATTCCTAACGAACAGCTCATACATGTCAATGACCCGCCTCATAACGGCTTTTCGATCAACGGACTTCAGGGGTCCCTGCAGGTCTATTGCTACAAGTAGCAATAACTCTCTGGCCCTTAGCCTCTCAATCTCCTCCTTTACATACCGCGCGGGCATGCCGGGGAGACTGTCGCAGAAGTTTTCCACTTCCGCTACGGCGCTACCAAGAGACATATTCACCAATCAAAAGCAATGTGAGCGCAAGTAGTGCACACTACAGTCGGTACACTAGCGTCGTATCTACCAGGTCTCAATACCCTCTTTTAGAATCGCTCTGCTTAGCCACCACTCGGGTGCCCGACCGGAACGACGAGGATGTGAGAGCAGTCAGAAATTGGTAATGTGGCGGATAGACTCTGGGCCGTTGTCCGTCACAAAAAACAAGCAAATATCGCACTTGTACGAGCCAATCTCTATGACCTCCCGGTCAGGCTCTCTTAAAATGAATTGCGCATAGGAAAGATGTTTCGTGTACAAGCATCAGCGTTGTTTTACACCATACACTGTATGAGCTGAAATCTTTTGTATAACATCACAGATAATATGATATTTATCGACAAAATGATCATTTCGGGAGGTACAGCAGGTCTGACTGTCATCAGTTGTAAAAAATGCGACCATCCACTTATGTGGAATGTTTGGACCAACCACATAAGTGGATCGTTGGGCTTTTTTTACAACTGATGAAGGGTGAACCTGTTGTACCGTTGGTAATGATCAATTTGTTAATAAGTATCATTTCATATTAATTACTATACAAAGTAAAAGTTTTGTATAATAATACACAAAGTTTGCCTTTGAATGTAGAATTAATTATTCATATACTTCGTTTAATTAATTCTACATTCAAAGAGCAGTTTTTGTTGAGTATTTAAGAAAACATCAATGCAAGGTGTTTCTAGACGAGCCCCTAGCTTTGAAAATAGATAAATCAAAAACGGTGAATGATAAAAGGATAATTTATGTTTATTAAAAAATGCGTAAGAATTGGAAACATAAGTATTAAATATTTTGTTTCTATTTGCGCCGATAGATGCTGCTGCAATCAGTAATACGGATCTCAAAGAGACAGTTCAGGTGCCGAGTGCTGACATTCGCTGAAAATTTAGCCGCTGAAGAAAATGGGACCACTGTTAGATATAGTGAAGAAAACCCCAAAAGGGTTGTGTACTGTGTAGTAGTACTACTAATTAAATCACTTCCTTACTGACACAAGAAGTTTTTAAACGTGATTTCCAGTCGAGAGATGCCGATTTGTAAAAATAATTCGTGCGCTATTAAAAGACTATCAACTGACAGGCAACGTGGTTGCCTGTCTAACTATCTTGATGGGATAGTTAGAAATGTGAGCCCCACCTACACCGTCAATACACCTGGAAATGCGGAGACACTTGCTACAATTATTCATCGTCATCCGAAAAAAAATGTCCACAGACTTACAGCGGAATCTGGAACCTCGCCATCCAGCATGTACAGAATCCTGCGGCTAGCATTACACATGTTACCTTTCAAGATTTGATGCCGGCACACCATACCAGTTCGAACTTCAACGAATTTGAGTTCGAACGCACGACAGCTCCATTGTCTAAAATTTTCTGTTCTGGTCTTCAATATCCTGTGACGGCATCATAGTAGTAGCAAGGTGGAGATCACCCACACCACACACAAGATGCTTTTGACTTTCTTTACAAATAGTTCACTGATAGAGTAATTGCTTTGAACTGTTCGGCTGTTAAGGGAAGAGGGATAGACTGGCCTCCGTATTCATTTACCTCATCCCCTGAGACTGTTTCCTGTGGAGCACACTGAAAGACAGGACTAACCCTAAAAATAACTCAACTCTTGATGCGCTGGAGGAGGCTACTTGTCAGACTCGTGTCTCGACTTCCAGTAACACTAGAGTGACTGAAAATGTTATTCTTAATTTGCGTTGTATGCGCAATGTGAAAGGTGCTCATATTAAATTGGTTTTGATGTGATTGTTCTCAACGCCTGAGGATGATCTGAGCCCTATTCCTGGTACCCCTATTGCCACTTACGGCCTCATCTATTGGTGAAAATTGTAACCAAAGTATTGGGAATTCCGTATTAAATTCCTACGGTTATTTTAATAGACATATTATTAATTTCAAACTTTTATCTATCATTGTTTTGGAACTATGTATTTTCGAAGTTGGGAGTCCTGCATGAAACAACATGTAATTATTCGAACAATGCACAGGATACTATAAATATGATTTTCATTTCATATTTATTATTCAATTTAAACTTAAGCGTCACATTTTATTGTTTAATTTTTTTTATCCAGCGTATTTATTATTTTTAAATTTAGGTTCGCGTACACAAATATCGGTTTTTTATAAAATTTTAATTTTGCCGTGTTTCATCTTTTTACCCTCCCAATTTTACGAGTGAATTCTATATTGATTTACTGTCAAAACTTTACGCCAGGAAGACATAAGTGTATCATTCTTCAAAGAAGAGTGATTCTAAATAAAATAAAGATTGAATTGATCAAAGAAGATTGATTGATCAAAGAAGAGTGATTATAAATAAAATAAAATTCAGCTGTTTTAAAAACAAATTATCTTTTATTGGGTTATATGAGTTATGTTTAGAATTTTCTGAGAAAAATATTACTGATAAATTAGTTATAGATTTATCATGACTATACAGTATTTATCTCTGCAATATTTTCCCTCTATGTTAGCTAAATTTTGACACTTTTTTATAAATTATGATCTGATTTATAGGAACGGGGTTCGTTTTCGGAATTTGCTGAAATTTTAATTAGGTGAAGATTTACCGATTTAATACGAAGAAACTTTGATGGAACACGAATAATCACTGAATTATAACTTAAAGTGCAGAAATTTATTCAATGCAGATTATATTAATGTAATATATTGTGACACAAAAAATCACAATAATGGACATTCTCAATTTTTCTACTTTATTGTGGATTGGAATAAGAGAACTTCAGAAAACGAGATCTGCCAACTTAGCGAGTGGTAACAGTCACACAAAGGTACTGTAAAATATAAATTGCCGAAATTTTTTTTATAAATCGTGAATTATTTTAAATATCTAAATATATAAATGAATTGAAATGTTTAACAAATTGAAGATTTCACTGCAGTACTGTGTTAGTTTAACGAAAGTGAATGTAGGGTAAGTTTGCCCAAAATGATCCCCTTAAGGTAATACTTGTATAAAATAACATAAACGTTTAAATAAATTTTAGGCTCTTTCTTATCATATTTTATACTATATTTTGCATCATATTTTAATAATATTTTAAAATCACATTGAGTAACGAAACAATTTAATTTTTAGAAAGTGTTGAAAGGATTCTTTTACCCTCAACCTAAAGACAAAAAATCCTTCATTTGAAATTAATTTTAAAATATATTTTATCGGCAAAATAAAAGGTATGACTTAGTTATTATGACTATACATAGTGAAATAAAATAACTTTTACAATCCTATAGTATACATGATTTATTTTAGGAAAATTTTAAAATAAAAAAGACTCACAAACAATAAAATGTAGTATTTTAAAATTATAATTAAATAATGATGTCTACAATAAACGCAGAAATAAATTAAATAATGTAATGAGGAGTCAAGCATTTTCAGAGCGGTTGAAGGGCTGCCATAACGCCTAAAACCCGTACTGGAGTTTTTTCAGTCGAGGGACATTTTACCCGATAATATGGCTTAACACCTCAGGTCATATTACTGGAATGCGCCCAGAACTAAAACATACTCTATTGAGTAAACCAAATCATATTTCTTCACATTAAAAACTGTATTTCTAAATAAATAAGAAAGTGAGTGCTTATTTTATAAGAGATATGATGAAACCCAGTTTTTTGAAGAATTTTACTCAGATTCGTCATACACCGGTCGTTTAAATACCACCATTGCTTCTTCTTGACTTGGAACAACTAGTTTATGTGCTACCTGGTATATAGAGCTGCCTGTCTGGAAGAAAACATATATGGATCGTTTTGCCAGCTAGGATCATTTTGGGTCGCCTTCCCTTACATCACCAAGCAGTTCAACTTGAAAATTCTGATGCATTCTAAATTATTTTTTTTTTACAGTGTTAAACTAGCAAGTGCTTTTTTCCATTAAAAACAATACATTTTTAACTAGAGTCGCAGAAAATTAAAATATGTAGGA
The DNA here is from genome assembly GCA_038373885.1 of Cheiracanthium punctorium. Classification (NCBI taxonomy): domain Eukaryota; kingdom Metazoa; phylum Arthropoda; class Arachnida; order Araneae; family Cheiracanthiidae; genus Cheiracanthium; species Cheiracanthium punctorium. The sequence continues at coordinate 440,603 of JAWZYV010008858.1, read as the reverse complement.
AAATGTCGGGCCTGTAACTATTTAATACTATTACGTTGTTATTTACTAAGTTATTTTTTTTTATTCCGTAAACACAGACAGTTTTATACGACACTTTAATGCAAACGTTTTTCAGAAAAATTAGCTCAAACTGTAGTTTAACTGCAAGACTTCCTACAAAATTAATTTCTATCAATTTTACTACCTTCTGTACGGTAAAACTTTTTTATTATAGATAATATTAATAAAATCCTCTTGAATATCATACAAAATATAAAAAAAAAACATTTTTCTACCGATTTCACAATAATTAGATGACCTCTGCTTTGCAAAATAAAAATTAACTTTATACCAATCGTATCCTATATATTCTGAATTCTTTTATTAAATATAATTAAGGTCAATTTTACGTGACATTCAAAAATCCTTTTTAGGGTTATGCGCGGTTCTCAGATTATTTAAATATGAATGCATGTGCAGCAGATAAATCTATTTATTTTGATAAAATTTTGCCGCACAATTTTTCATTCTTACAGGGCATCAAGCTTTATATAATTCATATTTTTATCATATATTCTCGTAAATATTACTGATGTGATTTTCTACATGACATAAATTTATCATATAGATAAAAACTGTTTCTATCGTTTTCAATTGCATATTTGAAAGCTGCTTTCAAAAATATCATTGAACGTTCCTTATCCCGGCTTAGTTTCAATTAATGAAACTCTCGGTGTGTGTTTATGATGTCAATTCTGATTTTAGATTCGCGGGTTTAATACTTTCAAAAAGCATTTGTAAAAATGCATCTAATCATGTTTTTATGGATGCTATGGATGTTTTATAAATCTGGCATACAGAGATATAATACGATCTAACTTCCCAGTTCTTTAAATAATATTTAAAGAAAGCTATTTCTTTTAACATTTTGAATAAAATGCTTTTCCTTCACACTGATTATTTATGGGATAGTAGATTTAGTTATCTTTCAAGAAGTGGTAATTTATCGTTGCCTCTTTATGACATATCACAGATGAAAACGTATCTGCCATGTGTCCATATTTTAGCCCTTCTCCAGCGTGCTGATTATTGGGAAATGCAATACCATACTGTTTTTGATTTTGCGAAATACACATTTATTGATATACGGCTATAATTCTGGATTTTATGAGGTTACATTTCTTGATAAACCTCGGATGAGTATTTCTTTCAAGCTTAGAATTAATTAAACAACGGATTACACATAGAAATAAGAAATGACAAATAAGATACAGATGCAAATAAGATAAAATAAAGATACAGATGGAAATGAGACGTTTTTAAAAGGTTAATTTTAGGTACTGACACTAATTAACAGAGATATGACAATTACAAACATATTGATATTTAACAGTTATTTCTTAATTGTTGAAAAACGATTGTAATAAAGACAACTCCGATGAATCGTTTCCTAGCTTTGATTTTATTTTAGTAAAATGATTAAAAGAGTGAAATTATAAAAATTAAAACCTAAAATTAAGATTAAAAAAAAATATATACATAATTTTTCTCCGATCAGTATGCAGTATTTCAGTTCAATTGCTGATGAAGAAGTTACCGGAAAATTTAGATTACAGTGCTTGCTTAAAATTCCCACTGGAAGATAAATAAATAAATAAATACATAAAATGTTAATTATTATTTTTTTAATTATTTACTCATGTATTGTTGGTTAAGGTACATAAATATGCAAAAATGTTTGCTCAATTGATATTTGGAAGACAACTTATCTCTATCTCTACTTATTATAAAAGAAGGTGTCTGTGTGTGTGTGTGTGTGTCTGTCGGCAGCGTTACGAACAAACGGCTACACCTAGACACACCAAATTTGGTACTCTGGAAGATGTAAATATGTAGTTGTGCACCTCGAAGCGATTTTTTCAAAATTCGACCTAGATTTTTTTTTATTTTATGTTTTATGCGATTTTTGGCATTTTTTCTTACCTAATTCGTAATGACGGCGGAAATTACGCTCGCAGCAAAACGGCATTTGTATCATCGGATAGAGGAGAAAATTTTCTTTTAAAAACAGGTTGTTCTGAATACGTAACATGATTTACCGATTTTTAGGAATTTTTTTACTAAGCATTTGCTTTGGCGAATTGTTTCGTAAAATAATTTTAAAACTGTCGCATCTTGAATTCTATCCGTCATAACTTTTAGATATTTTAACAAATCGTGAAACATTCTTTTCTCCCTCCTTTAAAATAAAAACGAAAAAATTATGTAAATTAGATGATTTTTTACGAATTTTAATGCAGGCTAATGTTTAGAATTTAATAGCATCAACGCGATCTTACGCCATTCATTACATTGCGATCACGGCACGAGAATTTATGTTCGGTTGTTGCTACAGAAAGGATTAGAAAAAAAGGTTTTTTTAACCAATCGAGTTTTTAAATGGGATATCGGAATTTCAATTCGCAAGTGAGGATCTATGACGTCAAATGCTTTATGATACGTAAAAATTACGCCATAATTTAACTCTTTTATTCCAGCTCTATTTTCAACACAGGGAGACAATATTTTGATTAAAATTTACTGTAGAAATAAACTAAGAAATTCACGATTATTATTATTAGAAGTGGTATTTTAATCCGGTGCTTATTTAAAAATTGAAATGTTTTCACGGCGCTGAAAATGTTCATTTTAAAAGTTACAAAGTTCGTTTCAAAGCGCGATATATTAAAATTTTTCTATTTACTATTTTTATTTTTGGCATTTAATTTAGCGCAGGCGTTGCCTAACATACGCATGCAGGTTGCGAGTATAGTTTTATTTTAACGTTGTATTACGTTCCTCCATAAAGGTCCTACACGCTTAAACCAAACGAGCGAAATTCGATCAGTCGGAGCGAAAAGTGAGCCAGTTTTCAAAAGTGAGCTTCTCCTTCAGGAGCGTTTTTCGATCACAAGAGCGAGAGCGGAGTGGATATAACAATAAGCGAGGACGGAAGTTCTCCGAAAAAACAGGAAGGGAAGAAAGAAGTTCTCAGAAAAAAGACTACTTAATGAGCACTTTCGCGGAAAAACCTGTCGGTTTCCATGGAAACTGATCGCTCCGCGATGTTCCGTTTTTTTTTCGCTCTTTGGGTTTAAGCGTATTCATAACGCAAAGTTTTAAAGATATCGTTTGAAAACTACTATGCGAAATATCGAAATTAACTCCCCCAACCTACCGGCGTATCCTTTACGGCAGTCAAACAGTGACGCCATAAATTTAAAAAAAAATGCGTGAAATTTGTAAACTCTGCAACTCGAGATTACACAGTTTGATGTTTTTCAGGAGACAGGACTATGGAGGATATAAAAGATATCGCTATATTAGATACATGGATATTTAAAATGGCACCCTTGGATATTTTCTCCCCACAGTAAGATGAAATGGTTTGCTGCGCTAAATACGCCAATCTTATAAAACTATGTATAAATTAAATATATATGGAGAGTTTCCTTAATGGCGACCATTATGTGAAATGATTATTATTTATGCTAATGCGTAAATTGCAAAGAATCGCCACAGAATCAAAAGATCCCATTGAGGCCAAATAATCTAAGCTGTTTCTTTTAGCCTTGAAGAGAGAGAAGGGAATATAAATAGTATTAATTTACGTAATAGGTAGTATTATTAGATTTGTAAAGATAATATGAATAAATCGCAATGTACCACGTTAAAAAATATTTCATGAAATTAAAAGTGTTTATCCTTTTTCAACGGTTGTCTTACAACCAACTAAACGAAAAGTAATTGTAATTTGCGTTAATATATCCCGCAGTAATTACAACAGAGGAGATTACTTGAACTTTTTTAAAAATGAAATTCTGTTTTGTCACATGCAGATATGATTTTAGTAGTAAAATATTCGCTTCTTCCCGTATGAAGAGCGGGTGCGCAGCTATTTTAAAAACATCTCTTGAAAATAGCATAAATGAATTCAGAAGACCTCAAAACGTGTAAATACACCAAAATTTTGAAGTCGAATTTTTTTATGATTACAATACTTTCCTTATATGGTACATGTTCGGAAAGAAATAAATGGTGCTCCATTTCATGTAGTGTCTTAGGTATTCAATGCTACAACTTGAGCCTAAAGAACAGTATGATATAGAAATAAGACATTTTGAAAGCCAGGAGTTCTCTGCAAACCATCAAGCTTTCCACTTTTTTGATAGTGAATGACACTGACGTAGTTTTTTGAGTCATTATACTGCAATGATCAGGTTAGTACTCATGAAACAAATTTTACATTAAGAGTCAAATAATTTTGCTCTTTTTTTTAAATTTCACATCACGAATAAATTCGAATTACACATGTAAGGAAAATTTTCATTTCCTACCGTGCGAAGAACGGGCACGCAGCTAGTAATTGCAATAAAAGAAGCTTACTTCTCTATCTCGATCCCACAGAATTACGGTCCTAATCGAGCGGGTGTGTGGGAACCCGTTCCCGAGATCCGAGATTGAAACACCTCCTTTTTGCTTAAGTTGACACTCAACCTCAACCCCCGCTGTTCCTGTATAAAATCCTTACATTGTGTAATTATTACTGTGACATCAGCTGACATTTTTTTTTAATTACGCCCTAACAACTCTTGAATACGCAGCAAGTGAATGTGAGTCTTTTATTTTTTTAATTTTAAATAAATGCTTCTACAATTAAATTTCAGAAGTATGAAATATACATCACTCATTGATTATGATTCAGATCTCATTTAAATGTCACATTCACACATGCACAAGTGCAGAACAAAAGAGGAAAAACAACAGATGTATGCTATTAAAGCGTTAAATGCGTTACGCTTACATAAGGCAAAAAGAAAAAAAAATGTTTTCCGTGATTGCCAAATGCACGCAAGTCCATTAATTTTTTTTAAAATAGTAGTTCTCCCTTTGTAACATATGTAAAATGAAGCTCAGAATTGGTATTTTTATTTTCAAATAAAACAGTTTTTGAGTTCTCTGTTCATGCTGGAAAAACCATCTCATCAGTTTGAATATTTTATGCGATTAGTTTTTTCTACAAGTTTATGTGTATTTTTGAATTACATGGCATTTGCATTTTGCAAATAATTACTTGTAAACAATCACAGAAAATTCCACAAAATTTATATTCCGGGTCGCAGGGCCGTCTGCAATCGTGTTTATTTTGTAAATGATCCTTCAAGCAGAGAGCTTGGAATATATATATATATATATTCATTATTCAAGAATGTTTAAAACTTGACGCGCACCGCATTTAGTGGCACGTCAGCATCGAACCCGCAACCTTCCGGCTACGGGTCCAACGCATTGAACAATGGTCTACTACGGCACTAAAACAAATAAGGGGAAAATCTTCAATTTGTTTGAATAGAATTAGAGAGACATCACTTCTTTTTGGGTGGATAATTTGATTCACACTGTATATATTAGAGCCACCTATCGGTAAATTTTTAACTACAACTTTTTTTGTCATAAAAGAACTACCGTGGTCCCATAAATTTGTTGCCTCTTTTTAAACTTGACCGTTTTTCTGTTTTGAATTTTTGAAAACTATCGACTGATTTTAGAGTACCTGGTATTTATAACATTGTAAACTGACTTGACAGTACGAATTAGATTCTGTAAAGAAATGTTACAATGACTTAACTTAAATTTGTAAATTCGTTTAGTGAAAAAATTTAGAGAAAAAGTTTAGAGAAAAAATTACAGTTAATTGATTCTGCGTCCTTATGATTCTAGTTAAAAAATATATCTAAAAAATCATAATGTGTAAAATAAGCATTCTATATAATATATTCTTTGGTTTGGTTATTTAAACAACTTTAAAATTTTAAATACTTATCAGGCAAAACTTATAAAACATCAATTTAGATTTTTGTTTTTCAATAAAATTTCTTTTCAGTTTTAAAGTTCTGCCCTTTACGTTTCTGATGCACTGCCTGAGTTTATAATAAATATTTCATTAACTAATCTGTGGGACAATATTCAAAATTCACATTTGAAATTGGGCTATAGTAAAGTTGATTAAATGACAGTGAGAGAGTAAAAATAAGAGTTTTTAAACAACGTAATGTAGCTGGCTCCTTTTATGAATAAGTGAATGATAAAGGAGGATTAGTAAATTTTAAACCCTCGGAACTGAAATGTTTAATTACATTTTCTTATCTATATAGCGCATTTTTCTGGCTTAATTAACAGTTTTAAAATCTTTTACAGTAACCTTCAATTTAAATCGCTGTCAAATATATGCACAAAGAAAGATCTTTTTCAAATAGTGTCGTAAAATTTTCGAAATTAAATTTAAGAGGAAGTCAGTGCAGTTTTATTCTTTGAATTGAGTATGCATGACTTTAAAGTTGGAAAGTTTGATTGTTCCCGAAAGTGTTCAGAAAAATTTAAGCTATTATGAAGCAGTAAACAATGTGCTTACTAACGCTGCATATTTGTTTATTTTTATTTTTATGAACTTTCTAAGTAGAAAGTACACGTAAATTTATTGTTAAATTAACCAAACCTTATTTGCAAAATGGTCAATTCAGCAAGTATTGTAATAAAACTCTTAATGAAATTTGACTAAATTTATCAGAAAAATGTATTCATTTGTTTTAATTTTTTTTTACCCAAAAACAACCTAGAAAACAAAACTAAGCAAATTTATAAGCCTGATACCGTAGGGGAAGGTGACCCAAAATGAGCCCCTTAAGGGGGAAACTTGCATAAAATAACATAAATGTTAATTAAAACTTTGGTCTTTTGGTGGTATGCCCCAATATTTTAAACTATATTTTGCATCATAATGGAATGCAATCACATGGAATCACATGAAATTAAAATATTAACTACCGATTTTATACGCAGGCTTTTTTGTATAGCGAATTTCGGCTATGTATGAATAAACACAATTGACTATAGAAGAAAAAATCACGACCGACCATGCTGTACGTTTAAGAAATATTTTAACACATGTTTTGTAGAAAACACTGTAACAGTTAAATAATGAATAAACAAATAAATTTATTTTCTAATCATTATTATAAAAATGTGCGGAATAAATATAATATCAATGGCAAACTTCACTATCATCTGCTTTTTTATGATGATATACAAATTTTTTTAATGAATATTGTGTTAAGTTTAAAAAACAATTTATTTACTTTAAAAATATGTATATAGGGTCAAGTAGTGTAATTAAGACTAGTGGAATCTTTAAAAGTCTATAAATGATAAACTTTCCCAAAAATATTTGGAATAAAGCTAAAAATTTAAATTGGGACACAGAACTTTCTAACTGAAAGGCACTAATTATAATTATTTAATAAAAAAAAACATTAATGCTCCGACGTGCTTACTGAACTTCATTTAGTTCCAATATTTAGCTCAATACATTAATTATACATTTTCTTGTCTTAAGTATGGAAACATCACTATAATTAAACATAGAAGGGATAAAAATGTCAGCTTATTAAAGAAAACATAATAATAACTGTACCTACAGAAGTACGTGGAAAACGTTTTACACGCATGTTACTTTTACATTATTTTACATTACATTTTTAAACACCAGTTTTATGAGCTGCTTTGATATTTTTAACACTAGATTTTCACCAACTTGTTTTACTTTACTTATATAAGATGACTATTTTTTTTAAATCTTTATGAAACATATTTAAACTTACACAGAAAACGTCTTGAACTAAAAATATATTAAGAGACTTTATTCAAAACATTTTTATAGAATACATTCAATTATGCACGTATCTTAAAAATATTTTCTCAAAATTAAAAAAAAATTCTCACATAAAAATCTATACTAATAACTGTAAATATTGATACCATTTTTTAAAATATCAGACAAAATATTATATACTCAACAAAAAGCTCTTGTCTTAATTAAAAGCATATTTCATTTCATGATTATGTTATTTTTACGTTTCAGAGCACTTTTAGATATTTTTAACTTTTGGTTAATAGAAAATCCTGAACAAACGAAAGCATGAATGTATGAAAATTTTAGTTTTATTGTTAACAACCGAGGGATAAACATAATTTAGCCGCTTTTGATAAATTTTCCATTTATTTCAGATTTTGTCCGACTTAATAACACAAAATATTATTAACGATTATTTGATTTATGTAAAAAAAAAACTGCATTTGGATACTAATACTACTCTGGTTAATTTAAAATGTTATTACTTATACTGACTGATATCATCAAAATTCTTGTCAGTCATTTTACTTTGTAATGTTGGCGTAAATCTATTTTCTGGGTAAGAACTACAAAAATGCAACAGGAAATCACGCTATCGGTCAAAATTATTGTAAATTATTGCACTTTGTTTATATATTTAAACAATTTATTTAAGTATTATTACACATATTATCATCATTATTACGTCATTATTTATGCATCATTATATACATCATTATTACACATATTTAAGTATTACTACACATATTAGTCTATAACAGTCTGTTAAAATTTTTTGAGAGTGCTCTTGCAACCTGAAAGAAAACAGGTTTATTACACTACCCGCCGCTTAACCCTTTAAAGCGCAGTGATCCCACTCTGGGAACACCCAACTCTGACGTTTTGTCTGTTGCCAGTCACGAAGAATAGATTGTATTTCTATAAAAATAGTTGCGGGTGACATAGCTACACGAGAATCCTTTACTTTTTAGCACGTCATTTCCCGTCAAAAAATTGTCACGATTCTTTTTAACAGCACCTACATCTGCTGAAAAATGGAAGAACGCGAGAACAGCTGGATAGATTGCCCAATTCTGGAAAAGGGAAGCCGTTACCATCGCTCACTTAACTATCAGCAAGATGGCGGACGATCGAAACGTTGATCGCGTGCCACAGATCTACCCTAGTAGCAAACGGTCATCGGTTCCTGAAACGCCGATGATCGGACAAGGAGGAAGCGCAGCGCGCGCTATGCAAGGTTCTTCATCGCGTCGGGGGCTCTTATCTCGGATTTTTCTCGGGCATGTCCTCTCCCGAATAGTAGGGTTGGATCATCTGCAAGGGGGGAAAATTGGGCGTAGAGCCGTTGTAAAGCCGATGCGATTGGGGTTATATTCATCTCGGAAGAGCAAACACCTTGCAACTTAGGATGTGAAGCCTATGACCTTTGATAAAAGTTTTAAACTGAACAATCGATAAAAATTGGGGTATATCCCAGCTAGATAAAATTTTTTAAAAGTAAAAAAAAAAAAAAAAAGCAAATTCGAGCTTCTTCCTCTTCTCTTTAAATTTTAATGCTGCCATCTGAACTTCATTTTGCAAGCATCCGAGACTTGGTTTCGAACTGGAGAACTAACGCTTGGTAACCGGGCATTCTAACCACTAGACGGGGGTCTGACACGTTATTGGCGAGACTAAAATTGGAACTGATTGTTGCTTCAAGTTCGGAATTGTAACATTTAAATTTCTATTTAAATAAAACTAGACTTTTCCTTTACACTACTCAAAATTAAAAGATTTTGCGATTTTTATCCGTTTTAAGCATTTGGGACCTGTGTACGGCCGTAAAAAAAAAAAAAAAGTTTGTCTGTCTGTCGTTCTGTCTTTTCTTATTCGCACATCACGTAAAATTGACTGAAGCGAATTAAATAAAATTTGTTGACATGATAGGTGGTCACTTAACTTAAAGTACAGGGTTCGAATTTTTAAAAATATTCATTATAATGAATATTTTAAAAATCTCTCTAAGATTTTGAGATTTTTCGAAGATTGTTTCAAACTGCATAAATTTTTATTCGCACATCACGTAAAAGTGACTAAAGCGAAAGGAATGAAATTTACTGACATGATAGGCAATCACTCACCTTAAGCTATAATCGTCGGATTTAAAAAAAAAAAAAAAAAAAAAAAAAAAAAAAATTAGATTTTGAGATTTTTTCTGAAAATCGTTTCAAACTGCGTAAATTTTTGTCGGGGCATCACATACGACTTAAGTGAATAAAGCAAAATTTAGTGACACGATAGGTGGTCGTACAATTTAAACTATGCCTCTGAAGTGTCTTAAAATTTGGATTAGATTTTGAGATTTTGTGAAAACTGTTCAAACTGCTTCCGCGTAATAGCTTAGCCAATCAGCAACCTTAAAACAAACATATGGTGTGCATATGATGCTCTTTGCACATTAATGAAGGAACAGAGATATCGAGCCGTTCAGCTACTTGCGAGAAAGACCGATATAAACCTGTTTGCTCGCTTTACCCTTCGCAATCTTGAAAGCGCCTATCAGACCTCAGTGTAAAGATTCGATGGGAATAATACCGTAAGTGGGTGTCGGTTGAGTTGGCGACTTTTTTTTGTTGCCAACTTCCACCCTTGGCGACTTTTTTTTCGCGCCAATTAAAACATAAACATACGTTGACACATAAGTAACAAAATTAACCCAAAACTACAATACACTTATCTAAACACATAAAAACATTTTTAGACATATTTCAAATGCAATTATGAACAAAATTCACATAAACAAAGCACTAGCTCTGGACTATAGGTACGTTAAAAAATAAATAAGCCGTAACCTTCAAATTATGCAAAATATGTTTCTGCACATAATTATACAACAAAATTTTCCTTAAAACGTTAAAATCGCAGTTTAAAATTAATAGACAAACACTCAAATAAACCGACTACTTCCCCCCCTCCCCCCCACACACAACTAAAAAATACTTATATATTGAAACATATTTAAATTGAATACTTCGTGTGATTTCATGATAAATATACTGCAAATATTTTAACAACATGCTAAAAACAAGTCCCAAAGATAAAATAACAGAAAACCAATATAATAAACCGGCTACCTCCTCCTCCCCCCAGTGATTTTTTTCAAGCTTATACCTTCAAAACACACAAAATTTACACTATTAATCAGAATCGAATGAAAACTGATCACAAACAACTCAAAAACCATTGCATATTAATTCAAATTAAACCTAAAAATTGTACAAGAATTCTGCAAATCAGGGGCAAAACCATATAAATATTAAAATTAACCATCCCTCTTAAAACCTTAAAAATTTTACTTTTTCATCCCAATTCACAAAAAATAACACAACATAATAAAAACCTTACATAAATATGAAACATAAGATCATAAATATACTCAACTGTACGCACGTGTACCGTAAAGCAAGGAATAAACATTTAAATAAATAAAAGAACCACATACCTCAAATTTTATTCATAAACAACGTAACATTATTCCAAAATGAATCCACCTCGAACATTCAAATATGCATATTAACTGTAGATCAACACACGCTATATATATTGTCGAATTTCACTTTACAAAGAATTAATAAACAACGCCCCGGAACAACTACACAAATACGACAGCAAAACTAATAAAAATGACGCAAAGTCAAAAACCGAAACTTCTGTTCCCGGTTAAAAGTTACATTCCTTAAACCAATCAAATAATTCATCATAATACTGTAGGAAGTTCAATGCAAACTCCTTAGCTAACGCCGTTACATTATGTGTGGCGCGGCAGTCGCCTAGCAAGCATAACATCTTCCTTTCCTACCGCGTAATCGAGAGAGACGTTAACTGCAGCCGACGAGAGAAGACGTCTCCGTCGCTCAGTCTGTTATCTAAGTGTTTGTAATTAATTGTCCGTGTGTAATTGTTGTATAATAAAGTACCTTGTTTGTTAATATGGTCGTAGCCTTTTCCCCATATTTTGGGGGCTCGACCGTCCTCTCACACTCCAGAGAATTCCTCTAGACATCAACAAGCCAGTGTATTCCCTAATAGAAGATAAGCTTCAGAAGCTCTCTTATGGACGAACGCAGTTTGACGAATTTAAATACATGGTTTGAGGTGTGGATTAACTGCTGGACTGCTCCCCATTTCAAGTAGGCTAGATTTTTGTTTTAATTTAGATCGTTATTATCCTTTTAAACAATTCGGCAGAATTTCTCTAGTTTTTGTTTACATTCAGAAACTGTATTCTTTTTCAAAATGTCGTTAAAACTTGGAGACATACATTTAATAGCAAACTCATTGAAATTTGGCAAAACTCAAACTGTTAAAGCATTAAACACCATACTTGGTTTTAAAGAATTTGATCGTTCTTCCCGTACCAAAATACGTAATTTCTCTTCCTTCCCAATCGAATTAGATCTAGAAAAACATAAAGAACAGATATTAAAAGATTTCTCCTTAAATGAGTTTATTTCCGTAGCAAATTTATTACATTTGGAATCAAATGCAAACGAAAAAGATATTTGCAACAGCATTTTTAATGCCCTAACAAATTTGCAAGACTTTCAAAATTCTCTCGACACCAATTATCTCTCTGATTTAGAACATGACCATCCACTTATTAACACATCGACAGAAGCGAGTAGCACGAATGTAGGTCAATTTTCCCCTAATGGTGCCTCTGATATAAACAGTGTTCCTGCGATGCAAAACCCAAGCTCTGTTTACCTTACCCAACCGAGTAATGCACAGTTCCCCATTCTAGGCCCCAGCGCAGTTTTGGATATGACTAATCAATTCTGGTATCTTTTAAGAGATATATCTGCAAATAGTAGAAAGTTTTCAGGAGATGATTTGTATTCAATTAAAAGTTTTTTTATAGACTTGGAGGAAAATTTCCAATTATTCCCTTGCATAAGTGATCAACAAAAATTAGTGTTTGCAAAAAGATTGATTACCGGTTCCGCGAAGTCATTTCTGTCGTCGCAAAGAAATCTAAATGCATACGATACGTTTAAATCTGCGTTAATCAACGAGTTTTCAGACACAGTCACGTCAATAGAAATTCATCGGCAGCTTGAAAAAAGAAAAATGCGCCCTAACGAAACATTTACTCAATATTTTAATTCCATGCGCGAATTGGCAAATAGATGCAAATGCGCTATTGACGAGTGTTCTGTTATTCAGTACGTCATAAACGGTATTGAAGGTTCCCGCTCAGACAAAATTATCCTTTATGGGACAACATCATTTTCCGAATTTAAGACAAAATTAAGAACTTACGAAACTTTTGTTAATAACATGCGAGCTAATAGATCAAATTCGTCGAATTTTCGTCACTCACCTGACAGCTCAAACCGCAGTACAGAACAACCAAACCAACAACGAAAACCCTCAAAATTTAATGTTTCTGACACAGCTAACACCCTGCAACGTTGTTTTAACTGCAATGACGTCGGGCACAAGTCTAAATGGTGTCCTAATCGCTCTCGAGGCCCGAAGTGCCTAGCATGCAATCTTTTTGGTCACAAGTCGACAGAATGTGTCCGAGCTATTCGAAACGATAGTTCTACTTCACCAGCAAAAGTAAATACCGTACGTGAATTTCCTTCTGTAAACATGTGTAAGGAAGTTATTATTTTTGACAATAAATTCCCCGGATTAGTGGACACAGGTAGCAATTTGACGTTGCTTCGACATTCTGCATGGGTACAAATAGGTTCACCACCATTATTGAATAACACTAAAGTATTGACGGGTTTCGGTTTTTCGCGAACAAACGTCATTGGTACTTTCGACTGTGATGTTACTATTGACGACCAAATTTTTCCGGTCACTATTTCTGTAGTGCCGAATGCTTGCACAAATTATGACCTCATAATTGGCTGTGACATAATACAGCAAGCAAATTTAACCATTTCCCCTGCCGGCGTAATATTTTCAAAACTTCCAACGGCATCTGATCCTGTAGAACCTCAAAATTCTATTATGTCAATTTCTGACGATTCTCCCATCTTTGACATCGGCCCGAATGTCACCAGTCAAACACGCGCTGACGTTGAGAAGCTGTTGTTGGCTTATGCACCCAATAAAACGAAAACTGCTAACGTTGAACTTGACATCGTTCTCACTGACGACGAGCCAATTTTCCACGCACCCCGACGTTTGCCATTTGCTGAGCGTGATATAGTAGATGCACAAATTGACGAATGGGTCGAAAATGGAATTATTGAGCCTGGTTCATCTCCCTACGCAAGCCAAGTGTTAGTTGTAACAAAAAAAGACGGAAAACCTAGAGTATGCATAGATTACAGACGATTAAATCGCAAAATAGTCAAAGATCACTTTCCCCTTCCGTTGATCGAAGACATTTTAGGTAGTCTTCAAAATGCCACAATATTTTCTACACTCGATTTACGAAATGCATTTTTCCACGTTCCCGTAAACAAAAAAAGCCGTCCTTTTCTAGTTTTGTGACACACAAAGGCCAATATCTCTTCCGATTTATGCCGTTTGGCATTAGTACATGTCCATCTACCTTTATGCGTTATATAAACGCTGTTTTTCGTGAACTTATTGCTAAGGGCATTGTACTCCTGTACATGGATGATGTTGTCATCCCAGCTACTAGTGAGTCTGAGGCTCTCGAACGCTTAAAAATTGTCCTTGATGTAGCCCGTGATTATGGATTAGACATAAATTTTCGCAAATGCCAGTTTTTACACACTAAAATAGAATTTTTAGGCCATGTAGTAGAAGGCGGTAAACTGTCTCCTTCCCCCTCGAAAACTAAAGCTGTCCTAAATTATCCGGATTTGAAAAATATTAAAGATGTACGCCGATTTTTAGGTCTCACCGGATATTTCAGAAAGTTTATTCCTTCATATTCTGCCATAGCAAAACCTCTTAGCGACCTTTTGCGTAAGGACACCCCCTTTCAATACGAGGCTGAACAAAAAGCCGCATTTGAAAAATTAAAATATTTACTTTCACAACAACCTGTTTTAAGTATTTTTAATCAGAATTCTCCCACTGAAATTCACTCTGACGCGTCAATAGATGGCTTGGGGGCAGTCCTAATGCAAAAATCCATGCAAGATAACTCTTTTCATCCTGTATTTTATATGTCCAAAAAGACCTCTGATAGTGAACGAAAGTATACAAGTTTTGAGCTGGAAGTCCTTGCCGTTGTTGAAGCCCTAAAGAAGTTTCGGATTTACGTTTCAGGTACTCACTTCAAAATTATCACGGACTGTGATGCCTTCGTCAAAACCTTAAAT
The DNA here is from genome assembly GCA_038373885.1 of Cheiracanthium punctorium. Lineage (NCBI taxonomy): Eukaryota > Metazoa > Arthropoda > Arachnida > Araneae > Cheiracanthiidae > Cheiracanthium > Cheiracanthium punctorium. Next base: position 425,594 of record JAWZYV010008858.1, on the reverse strand, counting down.
AAAAAAGATCTCAACACCCGTATCGCCAGATGGGCCTTATACCTTCAGGACTTTAACTTTACTATAGAACATCGCAACGGCTCAAAAATGGCTCATGTCGACGCACTTAGTCGTAATCCCTGTTGCATGACCATTCAGAACAGTGTTCATATTCAGTTCCTTAAAGCACAGCAGACTGATGAACATACCACAGCGATAAAAACGCTTCTTCAAACCGCAGCTCATGACAACTACATCGTGAAAAATGATCTTCTGTATAAAACAGTGAATGGCAAAGACCTCCTGGTAGTTCCCGAGAGCATGCAAGCCAACATCATCAAAGCAGCACATGAACGTGGTCATTTCGCTGTTGTCCGCACAAAAGAGATCCTAAACAAGGACTATTTCATTCCACACTTAAAAGACAAAATTAAACAGTGCATCCAAAATTGTGTTACATGTATTCTCAACAACCGTAAACGTGGAAAGCAAGACGGACTGCTACACCCGATTGACAAGGACGATACACCTCTACATACCTACCATGTCGACCATTTAGGACCTCTTGCCACCACTTCCAAGCGTTATAAACATATTTTCGTGGTAATAGATGCCTTTACAAAATTTACATGGCTCTATCCAACTAAATCAACGGACGCCGCAGAAGTAATCAATCGGTTAGAAAATCAAAGATCGGTCTTCGGAAATCCATCGCGTATCATATCGGACAGAGGACCAGCTTTCACCTCAACCGCTTTTGAAGAATACTGCGCCAAACAAAACATCGTTCATATCTCCATCACGGCAGGCCTACCGAGATCTAATGGCCAGGTTGAACGCCAGAATACTACCATTATAGCTGTTCTTTCCAAATTGTCTATTGACAATCCAGAAAAATGGTATTCCCATGTACCCGCCTTACAGCAAATCATAAACTCGACATTCCAAAGGAGTATAAACACCACTCCATTTGAACTCCTTTTTGGCACAAAAATGAAATCTGAACACGACTTAAAAATTCTCGAACTCATCAACGACGAGGTAAAAGCTGCATTTGAACAACACCGCGACGACCTTCGTAAAGATGCTAAACAACAGATCTCAAAGGTTCAAGAAGAAAATCGCCGAACGTACAACCTTCGACGCAGGCAAGCTCCACAATTCCAGTTACATGATCTAGTTGCAATCAAACGAACCCAATTTGGTCCTGGATTAAAACTGAAGCGAAAATTCCTTGGACCATATAAAGTCACAAAAGTGAAAAACAATGACACATATAATGTCGAAAAATGTGCTTTCTTCGACGGTCCATCCAAAACCTCCACCTGCGCAGAGTTCATGAAACCTTGGACCAGCACTGTCGAACACATAACTTGAACTGTGTTCAATATTTTTTTCTTCTTCACCGAAGGACTTAAGACTATATTGAGAAACCTTTTTTTTCCCTTTACCCTTCGAATGACTTTAAAATTTAATTATTATAATTCACTTTCTTTTCTATTTCAGCACTTCTTAATTGCAGCATTATTCCAGTATTCAAGTTTTGCATTATATTATTCTTCCTGTGGTAATGTATAACTGTACTGCTCATTGCTAAGCTCCTTTTTTCTAAATACATAAGCTAGTGATTGTTTTGTTGTTGTAGTGATAAGCTATTGATTTGTTTAAAAAAATAAATAAAAATCAACTGTTCTGTAACTTCAGGCGAGGTCGCCTTAGCGGTCATGATGGCCGAATGTAGGAAGTTCAATGCAAACTCCTTAGCTAACGCCGTTACATTATGTGTGGCGCGGCAGTCGCCTAGCAAGCATAACATCTTCCTTTCCTACCGCGTAATCGAGAGAGACGTTAACTGCAGCCGACGAGAGAAGACGTCTCCGTCGCTCAGTCTGTTATCTAAGTGTTTGTAATTAATTGTCCGTGTGTAATTGTTGTATAATAAAGTACCTTGTTTGTTAATATGGTCGTAGCCTTTTCCCCATAATACATTCGGTTACGGTTAAAAAAATCAACCAATCAGAATTTCCTTTCTACACAGCAAGATACAACAACTCAACTTCTCCACCAGGTTGCTAGAGAAATCCAAAACAATGGCTACGTTTACCGTCCTGTTTACTAAGTCCCAAGTTGGCGACGCATCTTGCTTGGCGATGGTCACCCGCTTACGGTATTATCCCCGATTCGATCATCGGGAAAAGATGAACATACGAAAAATTAAGGATGATCAGTAATGATCAGGCGATGAATAGCCGATGCACCGATCATAGGCCTGGTAAAGCCCGAGCAAAGATTGCTGCTAGGGTAGAGACCCTTTTTTGACGCAGCTGGCTGTGCTCGCGCACAGCAAGAAAGGGTCAAAAAAGGGTCTCTATATATCTGTGGCACGCGATCAACGTTTCGATCCCCTGAAATGAGATCTTTCTATGTAATTTTTCGACTTCGAGAGCTATTAAACTGTTCCCAGACAGCACATAAGCTTAAATCAAGCTTGACATTGACTTGAATTTGACGTATTAACACAAGCTTGACATTCCAATCCATTAGCTTGATTATTGCGCTCATGGCGCCATCTGTCGCTGTAAGCGAGAAGGAGAATGGACATTGAAAAGTCTAAGGGGAAGGAATGAATGGGATAAGCCCCTCTGAAGTGTAACACGAAGGGAGTTTTAGTTTTATTTACATCTAATTAACATTAGTAATTCCATTAACTAATTAATTAGCCCTAAAAATAAATTTTAATATAATTAACACAATTTAGTTAGTTAATATACTTTACTTTATGTGTGGTAGAATGAGGCGGTTTCCGGCCGCTACAAAATAATTTATCATCAGTCATAAATGTACTTGACCATAGAATGTAAAAAAACCATTCAATATTTCCAAATATGGAAATTCTTCAAAATAAAATACATTTATACTACGAAATTGATTTCAAAATCAGCTGTTTGTCTCGATTTGAAAGTTTTAAAACGTGTACTGCTTTTAAGTTTTTATTATGTTTATTTCCCTATTAGTAGAGTCTCTGAATCACACATAACATTATTTTAATTTTGATGCATCCCATGGAAAAATAAAAGAAATAAATAAAACATCGGCCACTTATCAATCTGGCCAGAAAACGGCGTGATAGCACCCCAACAGTCACTTCAAACTTTAGTCATATCAGTCCGATTGAGACTGGCGCAACGGTTAGGACGCTCGCCTCCCGATCCAAAGGTTCCGGGTTCTATTCTAGACGCGGAATCTTGATGGAAACAGATTAAATTAAATTGAAATTTCGGCGTAGAGGGGAAAATGCGTGGCAAAATAAAATATGTGGGGTGAGTTCACCGACCGGTGCCCCGTGTAATTAGGAAATTTTTTTAAGAAAAATTTTTAAGCTTGAAATTAAGCTTGCTATGTCAAGCTTTGTTTAAGCTTGAAATGTCAAACTTAATGCAAGCTGGGCAAGTGTAAACTAGAACACTTGATTCAAGCTTGCATTAAGCTTACACGCTTGAAAATTTCCAGCTTAATTCAAGTTTACTGACTTGATAAATCAAGCTTGCTGCAAGTTTGATGCAAGTTTGCTGTGCTGTCTGGGTTGCTTAAGTCAACATTTATTTATTTTCCTATTTCTAAACCTTTTAATGGTAATATAATGTACATTATTTATAATTAATGCCTCTTATTTCAACTTAAAAATTCTTTACAGTCTTTTATTTGATAAAAACACATATTTTCAATAAATCTGCTATAATGTGGGTGCTTGCGGAATACAATGCAAAAAGATTGTTTTCAATACTCTTATAGACAGCTGTTTCCGTGTTTCAAACAATTATTTCGATATCGGATTTCAATGCACTTGTTCAAATTTAGATTTTGAAACAATCACTTTGATGATAGCGTTTTGCCAATAATAACACTAGTAACTTGATAAATGATCTTAATATTCTGATGTATAATTAGGAGTCCTTTGTTTTGAGATAATTGAAATAATGTTTTGTGCAAACAATTTTTCGAGCCAATCAATCAGATTATAACACCTAGTTATGCGATTTGCAACAAAAGAAGTTTCCAGAGAAAGAGTGTGTTTGGATAAATAATTAAATATGTGCGTAAGTAAACGTGTGGCTGTGATATTTATTGTGTTTAAGTGGGTGTACTTAAACTTTTGCGTAACACTTCCTTAAAACTGAAAGGAAGTATGAACGGTCTCTGTATTTGGAAGTGAGAGTACATGAAGAAAATTTTAATTAAAGCCTGATATTGGTAAGAATATGCATTTGCTGTTCAGTACAGTGCCACAAAAAAGGTGGAAAAATATCGCATGTTTTCATGAAAAATCGGATGTGGGTAATGATCATGCTATTAGTTCGAAATGCTGCGAGCTCTTTTTTTTTCCTAAACAGGGTTGTCAGCGGTCCAGAAAAACTAGAAAACATAGGATATTAAGGCAAATCTTATTTTAACAGAAGAAAATAGAGAAAATTGTAAATTTTGGCTATAAAACTTGTAAAATTTTGATTTGAGAGATGGAAAATCATCTGAACATTGCATTTAGAAATTAATTTTACATTTGCCATATGTCTGAAAAAAAAATTCCTTTACATAGGTGAACAAAAGAGGGCTGATAGCGCAGTTTCTCTCGGGGTGGGGTACTTAAAAAATAAAAAGAAGAGAGAAAGCTTATTTAACCTAGCCAGAATGTACTGTAATTCAGAATGCTAATACACATCACTATTTTCTTTCTTTCTTTCTCTCTCTTTTCTTTTCTTTTTTTTCTTTTTTTCTTTTTTAACGGGGCCTTATAAAAATTTTTTGTATCGGTCAAGCCAGTAATACGTATCTATATAAAGTCAAATTAAGAGCACATTTTTAACCCTGAATATGCCAAAAAAACTCCCTGAATATGCCAAAAGAACTAGCATTCCGAATATATAGCATGGTCATCGTCCATGCTCACATTTCCGTAAAAACATTCTACAGATTTTTTTTTTTCCGCACAATTTATGTATCTGTCCAGTTGAAATTCAACATTTTTTTATTTTTGTACTTTATTGAGATTACGTATACGGGACGTTTCATTTAAAGGATCCTACTCAAGGTGATCAGTACATCAGTTAACTATTACATGTAGAATGTTGAAACTTTATATTTAGGATTGTTGTAACATGTTGTTGTGCACCTCCTCCTTCCGTTCCATTCGACTGGATGGTTTATCTACAGGGGCGCCCAAAACATTCTAAATATGGGCAGAAATTCATCAAAGCATATTTTAGAGGTATTAGGCTATTTCTAAAGAATCAAAAGTAATATATGCTGTTAAGGGTTACAAAATCAATTTCTCCATCGAAAACAGTACTTTTGTCATTTAAAATTCTGCTACAGGAACACTCAAAAGATTGCCAATACATTACGGTTAATGGCAATTTTAGGGACATTCATCCATTTCACGCACAATACCGTCCTACCATATATTCCTACCATAATGTTCCGAACACGGTTACGTTCCCTCCCTCAAGAATTACGCCTAAGTCCCGAAGCTTAGTGACTTTTGGTGTACGTGTGTATGCATTTAACTCTCAAATCTCAAAATCTATTAGCCGTAGAATGTTAGAATTCCATATATAAGATTGTTATAACATCTAGTTGTGCATCTCTATTTTTCATTCCACTCATCTGGAGAGTTTATTTACAGGACCAACCAAAAGTATTTCAATACATTAATGTCTATGGATATCTTCCATATATTACATCTGTAGTCAGTCATTGTTTGATTCATGCCCAAAATTTCACCATTTGTCTTCGATCTTTGCCAATTTTACCGAAACATCGCCAAATTTGGCGATAGTCAGACACTTGGTACTTGCCCAAAATATCGCCATTTCTCACCGTCTTTGGAAAGTTTTGGCGATAGTCAGTCATTGTTTGGTCCATCCCCAAAATCTCGCTATTGGTGGTCGATGTGGAAAGTTTCGCCGAAATGTTGCCAAATTTAGCGCCAAAAATTATTTCGTATTTCGCATACTCTAAAAGTTTTAACCGTAGAATTTTGAAATTTTGTATTTAGAGCTATTGTAACATCTAACTGTGCATCTCCTTTTTTATTGCAATCGACTGAGTGATTTATGTACGGGGTCAGCCATATGACTTTAAATACATTAAAGTGTATGGGTATATTCAATTCATTGAAAGTCTGTGGTCAATGACTACTTTGGCTATCCCCAAATCTCACAAACTATCTCGAGTTTGTCCGCTCTTGGAGAAATATCGCCATATTAAGTGTCAGAAGCAAATCTTTCAAATGTAACCCATCTTAGGGATATTGGAAATATTTGGCTAGAAATCGCTAAACTTTACAATTATGCAGTATTTTATCACCTTGAAACAAAATAAGTTTAAATGAAGTCCGTGGAAATTTTTTTTATTTAATAGACGTGCAATGAAGTCATGTGGTGTCCACATCCAATTTTCCTGGTTATGGCAACATTATGTTTTTTCTTTCAATGGAATACTCCTTCTTCCGAATTCGATGTCATGCTAAATGATATAGAATTCAGATGAAGGGCCTAATAATCCGAGAAAGAGGATAGGAAGAAAATGTTTTAAGAATTTTAAAATTGATTAAGAGAAAATTTCACAATAATTGATAAACTAGAAAGTGGTTTATTTTTTAATTTTACAGCACATAAGTTTTTTTGTGAAAAATACGTTTGGAGAGTAATTTTACTCCAAAAATGAAAAAAAAAAATGCGCGGACTTTTGGAATTTTCAAATTAAGAAGACTTTATTATTTTTTTACATATCTTTGCGATATTTGCACTCGATCTGTTGTGAATCTGTAAAAGAAAGATAAAAAAACAGACTTTGAAATTTAAGTACTGAATTTCACTAATACTCTATTCTTAAGTAAAACAATAACATACAACGAAATTTCACTTGTAGAATAATCTTACTATAAACTGAAGTTGCGAGAACATTTTGGAATATTTAAGATGTTTTTGCCTGAAAGTATTTTAGAAAGGATAAAACACGCTTTCAAAATTTTCCTAATCATACCATTTTTCTTTACCTCCAAAAGAAAAAAAAAGCCGTTGTTTTATTTTTGGAATTTACCTCGAAATAACAAGGACTGAACTCTGTGTATACATAATAAAGTTCATTTTTCAATTATTTCCAATTCTTAAAAATTGAAAACTTTGATTTTTTCTTTTTTGGCAGCATCAGAGGCTCAACGTTTTTCTTTTAGAAAGCTATTTTCCATTTACTTTATCTACAATCTTATTCATGGATTCCTTGAGAAATAATTCGTCTATAGATGCAACTATAGACTGAAGCCATACACAGAGGAATACATTTAAAAAAAAATGGAATTCAGTAGATTTTACAATAAGTTGAAATTCTTTTATAATTACCTAATTTTATAAAAACTATTATGTACTTACTGTTTTCTAATGTTTATTTTTATCATAAAGAATATGAATAGAAGGAGTACGGAATGTGATTTAATAGATAGGCTAGTTAATTAATGAAAGGTACTCGGTAAAATACTTAATGCCTACGAAGGCAGTTTTTAAAAAATCGGATGTTTACACCACATGACGTCAGGGAAAAACTGTTCAAAATGGATTTTACATGCGTTTATATTAGCATGCATACATGCGTACGATGAGATGCATCGCAAAAATTCTTAAAAAATAAATTTATAGTTAGTCAAAATCTACCTACCGAAATTTTTAGGGATAACATTAATTCTTTATACTTCGTACAAGGAAGTAAAAAAACTGTTTCATGAATAACGGAATGAAAAATTCATACGGTCAGTTATGTTTCTTAGTATAGTGAAAAAGTTTAATGAATATCAGTAAAGTTAATAAGTGAATACGTACCATGGTACTTAAAGAAAAAATGTTTTTTTGTTAACGTTTACGAATATGACTTAAAATTTTCTGTAACATCAAGTAATAAAATTCTTGTTTAAATGCATCACATTCATAAACTGTAATTTATAAGTTACAAAATATTTTGTTATCAAGATATACTTTTTCATAGTAAAAGGGGAGTTTCTTAAGCTATAGTTCTTTGTTCCTATATTCAAGAAAATAAACATTGAGATAGATAAGCTAGAATTGAGAATTCCGGAGGCTATGAAAATTTTTCCGTCTCATTAAAACTGTTAAGGTGTTAATATATGGGAGAGGGAATAAGTTTAATTTTTCAATAAAAAGAGAGTGCGAAAACATTACACCCAAACTAAAACAAACATAGATTGAAAGAGTTTAGTAAAAATATTTACATTTGTATTATTTTGTTCAATTTACAATTGAAAGTTTGAAACTATTTCATTGTTTTCGGTTTGCTGAACAACTCAAATTATAAAGAAAGTCTATTTGTTTTATTTCTGCAACCATTATAACCCACAACGAATAAAAGGATTCAAAAATATTTTCTTTTACAAAATGCAATTCAAAATATAGTTAATATGTAAATAACCTAACTCAATTTGTAAACATTACTTTATTAAAGGAAATACTAAGTTGCTACGCGTAGATCAAAGCAGCAGATCAAGCAGCGCATCTTAGCGTTAAAAATAGGAAAAAAAACAAAAACATAATGCACAAATTCCCTATTAGTCTGGAATATGTATGGCAATGCTAGTTGCAGTTCCACTCAAAAGCAATCTCGATAATTTTTACTGTTTTTGTCCCATGACTCTAAAAATATTATAATTTACTATACTGACAGCATCATATTAAGTATAATGCCGTTCAAGCATAAATTATTATAGTTAATTAAATCTTGGTAATCTAATTTGGTAATGTCTAATTCTGTGATGACAAAGGACATCAGATATTTTCTGTTATTGTATTTTGAGAACCGGTAAAATTGAAAATGTTAATGATGTTTTGGTAAGGGCAAATATATTCTAATCAGTACCCCTGCACATTACAGATTTATAACTAAAGAAATGAAATGTGCTCAATTACAATATGTTTTATTTTAATTGGCGTGAATTTCATCAAGATGATTCTGAATTAACTGCAGTACGAAGGAGACGTCAAGTATAGTAGCGCATATGGCAAAGAGGTTTAAATATGTCAAGAGATGCGTGAAATCTTCCATCACGTTTGTGTATGCTGCAAAACGATGTTCTAATGACGTTGCCACAACAAATAATCAGAGTGAATGGAAAATGTATTTTTGTTGTTTATTTAAAGGCGAAAATTCGCCAGACACCGCTATCATTTGCGTGATAGGTCACCATAAAGAGGATATGTTGTTTTAACTTACGGTACACACCAGAGAAAAAATATCCCACCTGCGTAAAGATAATTATCAGTGCGGGTTTTTAGCTGTAGCTGTTTTTAATTTGTTTTGGTATTAAGTAGTGTATGATGTCTCCGAAATACTGAATGAATATTAAGGAGATCTTTTAAAAATATTACTACAATTTCTAAAGATCTTCATAAAAATGTACTTGTTCAATAGCGTGAAGAAAAATTTTATTAATTAGAACAAATATTTTATCAGGTACATGGTTTCCCGATTATATATTTCATTTTTTTTTATCTTAAGCAGGCAAAATATTCGAATGACCTAAATATAATTAATTAATGTCAATCACCATTTGCTTGTAACTGATCATTTAGTTACGTTTTACCCTAAGTTTTAGCTCTATGGTAATAATCTTTAAACACGTGGTATTTTGTTATAATATTAAGTATTAAAAATAATTGAACGTCAGAGATTCATCAAAATCTTATTTGTATTTACAACTTCGAGGAATCTAAACCTACACAAATACAGTAGTCCTCCTACAACACAGGTTCATGTAATACGAAATTTTTTTAACACGACCGAGAAATTGCAATATTTTTCTTATAACACTTTAAAAAAGACTCGAACAACACAGTAAAAGAACGAAAGTTTGCATATTACCAGTTAGCACTGCTGATGCTATCCATGTGTTTGTGCTCGTACAACACGGATTCATATAACACGGGACGTATCTATAGTGTTATAGGAGGTCTACTGTGTTAAATTGTCATGGATTCATGGATTTAAAAATACTGCAGGAGGCGGTCATTGACGAACGAATTCATCCATGAGCATTAGGGTGGATCGAAAAAAAAAAAATTTATTTTAATGACGGCTGACATGGTAAAAGTTGCCAAATGGTCAGGTGAGAATTTTTCCAAAAAAAAATTTTTTTTAAACATTTCCTTCAGGTGCCCCACTCACCCCAAAAAATCAATTTTTTGAAAAAGATACATATGAATGTAATGGTTTGGATGTCATAACTTTTCGAATGGCCAAAAATTTCTTTTTCCACAAACAAATATTTCTGAGCATTTCCTTTGGGTGCTCCAAACCTAAAAATTTAAATAGAAAAAAAAAAAAAAAAAAAAAAAAAAAAAAAAATAGGCTGTTTCCCTCGCCAGCCTCGACATGAAACAAGAATTAGCTTCCGTCCGTGCTTCTGATATGACGTCACTATATTTTCCCCCGCCAAAAGAATGAGACGTCTGGCTGATACGCAGAGGATTCCAGGTAGCATATGTTAAAAGACAGCTTTTGTTGAGATTGATTATGAATGTTTGAAATTAAAAATTACTCTGAATATTTCATCAACCACATTCTGGTAAGTACTCTACATTGCTTGTTTATAATCTGAAGTAAGTTACTTCATAATTTTCTCCAGTATATACTGTGATATGTTGTTTTTCTTTCATATTACTTCTAGTGTTCTTCTGTTAGCTATCTTTCTTTTTTTTACTTCCTTTCTTTTTTTTACTTCCTTACATTTATTTCAACTATTTATTTTATTTTATTCTACTTTTTTTGTGAGAGATATAAAGACAGAATGAGTTCAGGCAAAAATCCCCCAAGGAAATCTTCTATTTGTTTGGCAACCCCACCGAGATGTCTCCAATAAAACTTCCTACAAATGCAGATATAATTCGAATGTATTTGCTTGTCAGAAACCAGACAAAAAGCCTTATGAAAAACAAAGACCTATCTGCTCGTTTGATATCAAAAAAAGTCTCTGAGTTGTTGGAAATTATATGGAAGAAGTCTTCTATTCCAATAATTTCAAACAAAGGAATCGTTGAAAAGATAACAAAACTCAACAACGAATTCAGGAAGATTTTAAAACCATACAATGGTAGAAAAGAATCAAAGGGCTACATAAAGAAACTGGACGATCTGAAGTGCAAGTGGGAGCGAACCCTCTTTGACATTGCTTGCTGCAAATGCGACGATTTTGCATCATGTGCTGTTCAAAAGAAAGGTTCCTGTAGATGAAAAAACATTTTTGAACGATCTGCGAAGTACTAGAACTATGATAATAAGGCCAGTTGATAAAAAAACTACAAAACAGCTTCAAAAAAGACAATAAAGAAAAATAAAACGAGCTAAAAACTCGAAAACTGATTTTTATCCTTCTAGTTTCACAGAAATTAGTGATTATAAAGAGTTTGAAAGCAGTTACTCTTCTGAAAACGAAGAGAAAGAGGAGGATACAAATAAAGAGGATGAAAAAGAAGTCAGCAGAAAATCAAATTCATTTAGACCCTCCTACAGCTTGCAACACAACTTTAATCTACAACCCTCTTGCTCTTCTGCTTCTGGTGATTGTTCAAATGTTCAAAAAATAAAACTTTCCCCTTTTTCTAGAGAATGTGATCGTCGTGGATCTCAGACAGAGCAGCTGCATCTCTTTCTTCCGCTCTTCTGCAAGATCTTGGCCTAGTCAGCGAAACGGATACTACTAAAGTTATTGATCGAAATAAAGTTCGCAGAGAGCGTGAAAGACACAGAAAAGAATTACAACAAGGTAATTTATCTTCAAAAGTGCAAGGCCTCTATTTCGATGGGCGAAAAGATAAAACTAGAACACAAGTTAAAAAAGGTAATAAGTATTATGGCTGTATTACCAAAGAAGAACACATTTCTTTAATACAAGAACCAAGCTCCATTTACCTTGGGCATCTAACTGTTTCGTCTGGATCTGCAAATAACATTAAGAATGGAATATTAACCTTCTTTAACGACAAAGGTATATCAACCGATTCCCTTATAGCAATCGGATGCGATGGAGCAATCGTCAATACTGGTACAAAGGCAGGAGTTATAAGTCTTCTAGAAGCTGAACTAAATCGTCCACTTCAGTGGTTCATTTGCATGCTTCATCTAAACGAACTTCCTCTACGACATCTTCTGGTTCAGCTTGATGGCGTAACTCATGGCCCCAAAGCATTTTCTGGTGCAATTGGCAAGTTATTGCAAACTTGCCATACACTTCCTTTAACGAAATTTTGTAAGATCGAGGGAAATCCATTTCCAGATGTCGATCGGAATATTTTGAGTACAGACCAACGATATTTGTTGGATATGTTAAAAGCGGTGTCTTCAGGAGAATGCAGTCAAGATTTAGCTGCTATTCGACCAGGGCCGGTAGTGCATTCCAGGTGGTTGACTAGCTCAAATGAAATTCTTCGTCTCTATGTGGCAACAGAAGAGCCTTCCGAGAATTTATTACATTTAGTTACATATATTATGAAGGTATACGGTCCAATGTGGTTCCACATAAAAGGAAAGCCACTCTGCACTGAAGGTTCTAGACACCTGTGGAAGCTAAATATGTACTCAAGATACATGCCGGATCACCTAAGAAAAACTGTTGACACTGTCATCCAAAGAAACGGATTTTTTGCACATGCAGAGAATTTGCTTTTAGCTATGTTATACGATGATAGAGATACCATTCGAAAATTAGCTTACCACAAGGTTATATCTATCAGAAAAGAGAATCATAATACTTCATCTGTGAGAAATTTTCGTGTACCGGTAATAAACATGCGATCAACTGATTGTAGGGATTTAATTTTTTGGAGTGACAATAACGAGTGTTTAGAGCCTCCAGTATTAATTTACATCTCCGATGAAGACTTAAAATCATTCTTGTCAAAGGATATTGCTTCAGTTAAATTTCCTCATTTATCTAACTTCCCATGCCACACACAAGGAACTGAACGCTGTGTGAAACTGGTAACAGAAGCTGCATCTCTTGTTTGTGGAGAAGAAAGAAGAGGGACGGATTTTTAAGATCTAGGCTCGAATCAAGAAACATAATGAAGTTTTTTAATTCAAAATCAGAGTTTAGATTAAAATAGTTTTTTCTCACGCTAATTTTATCATATATCTATTATATATTAGGAATTTGAGGTTTATTTTTATTAGTTATATTATTTCAGTTTATTTCATGTTAGCACATCAACTTAAGCAAATATGCAAAAAATCCAAACAGTTTCATTTTTTGGAGCATCTACAAAAATACTCCTAACGCCTCTAGTTTTCGTATAGTAGCTTTTAAGACGTAACAGAAACGTTTATACTTTGTTACCTGGGTACCCTTCCAAACTTATAAAAAAATATTTACAATTTTTATTGCATTTTCATGAAATTGTCAATTTTCAACTATTTTTCGAGGACTTAGGGCACAGGAAGATATGAATGGAATTAAATAAAAATATGTGTATGAACTATTGTACCCAAGTCTAAGCTTTATGACCCTCCGGCTAAAACAATTTCGTGTATTATTATTTTTTTTAAATTTTCGTAAAATTTCAATTTTAAACTACATTTCAGGCAATTGGGGCACCTCAAGATATTGAAGGATTTCAAAAAAAATTAATATGCAAACTAAAATACTAAAGACCCAACTTTTCCACCCTACGCCAAAACTGATTTCGAAAAAAAAATTTTTTCCTATTCTTTTCGATCCACCCTAATTGAGCATATAGGATGGAGAAATGGTCTTTCTGCTACACCACCTCCATTATCCTGAAAAATTACGTTTAATTCCACAAATATTACTATGTGTAATTATGCGAGTTACATTTTGCTGAAGCATTCAGGACAATTCCTGTTTTTGCATATGCTTAACGTTTCCTTCCTTACGATACATTTACCGGACTGTTTGAGGACGCAAAATATTAAATTAAATCATTCAGTATACATTTTCTTTTAAACAGGGGTAATTGATTTTTTATTTCTTTTCATATCTGATGGAAATGTTAGACGGGAATTGGAGAAAAAATATATGGCGATTATAATACAACAGTATACAGGGCGATCCAGAACTTTCGTATAAAAAATTGAAACAGGTGGTACAGGGACCCAAGACGGTCCAATCACTTAGCTATAAAGGTTCAAAAAAGACGTTTACATTTATCTGTTAATAATAATTTTAATAATCAATTAAATATTCAATCCTATAACCAAAATATAATATATACTTTAATAGTGAACCCTGTTAATAACCAGTCTTACCCAAGTCCTTTCTGTGAAAGATTCATTAGTTTTTGATGACCCATGGTCTGAAAATTCACTATTATAACAAAATTATTATTAACAGGTGCATGCAGATGATGTTTCCGGCCTGGAATTGCAATGTGAATTTGAACCCTCTATTTTACCTCTAAGGGCCCGTTTACATGTGCAAAAATGCGGAGTAAATCCCGGGACTTACACTGCTTTCTACCCCGCTTCCCCAACTTAGGGGAAAAAATGCGGGGTAGAAAGATTCCTGGTCGAAAGGAGCGTTAATGCAGAGTCAACCCCGCTTTCCCATGATGCATTGCGAGTTTTCCCCTGTACTCCGCTTTAACCCGGGATTTTCCATTTTCACATGTAAACGGGCCTTAAGTGTTACCAATTAAGTGTACCCAATTAAGTGTTATTTACCCATGAAAATAAACTGAAAGTCACTGTCATTAAAAAAATAAGACGTAACATAAAAGACAGAAAATACATATATAGAATTTAAAAAATGCAAAATGCCAAACGCCATCAGAGGGAGATTAGCGCAAAATAATTACATGCGAAAATTAACGATTACTTTATGCAACGTTTGTCCTTTTGCATTTGTTGTATTCTTTATATGCTTTTTCTGTCTTTTATTTTCTGGTTTTTAGTGACAATGGCTTTCGGATTATTTTCGTGGGTAAATAGCACTTAATTATGTATTAATACAAATATGATGCAGGTTGGAGTTGCTGTTTTTACAGCGTTTACGTTTTTTTTTTTTTTTGCGATATAACGTACGTTTTCTGTACATATATGCATTTATACACACACACATATATATATATATTTCCCTTTTCGCTGAAGAATTGATGTCTAACAGAATCTTCTATGTATAAGATTTAGGAAGTTGTTTAGCCTTTTTGTTTTTAAATGTGTGTTGAATACGCGAGTTTCCTAGTATTAACCACTACTATTAGAAATGTAAGAATAAAATTTCTCTTAGTAAATAAATATAATTAATTCATAAGTATGTGTACTAAATTTTACATTTATGTATTTTACTATAAATGTTGACTATTTCTTTTCTTTTCTTTTAAAAAAATTCATTACCCAGGGAGAAAAAATAATAATAAATGTTGGAACGTAGTCCTCTTTTCCTTTCGAGATTTGGTAGTAGAGACACATTTCGGGTTTGTTGTTGTTTCGGGAGGATCAGAATTTTGGTTATACCTCTTCTAATTGCCATTCTTTAGTTTAATGGAGAGGACTTTGCTACTTGAATCTCATTTAGCCTTTAAATCAGTCTGGAAAATTTTGTACGACACACGGAAATGTTGTCCTCCACGCAAGTTTTGCTGTACACCTCACTTTATCTCACTGAATGGAGTTGCGACAAGTTAATGTTGCTGGACGTCTTAATGTTTCTCGCATGGCGTGTGGTCCAACGAGTGTGCACTATAAAAAGAAAAAAAAATACTCAAATGTTACATATCCATTCCAGAAATTTTTCCTGAACAATAGCGTTATCTACTGATGTTCAATTCTGATTCTCAAATTCAGAAACGTGACCCGCATTTCAAAGTAAAATACCCATGCCGGCATGAAAATCCTTATCTCGGACGCACTGCAGATGCAAGTGAAAATCTTTTTACGTTTTAGAAAACGATAATTGTTTTTGTTTTCATCCATAGAGGGCATTACTAAAATTTAAATTTACAGGAGAAAAAAAAAGTTGATTACTTTATTATTTAATCAATCCATTATTGCACCCATCGATGGAAACTATTGAAATTTCAATTAATCATTTTAGCGATCGATTCAACAATTCAGTAAGCTGTCTAATATGTTGTTCCGTGCAGTGGCTGGGTGAGGTCCCTTTTAGCAATGAAAATATAAACGAAAATTGATCAGGACATGGTTTGCGATACTATAATTTTTTAAACTTACAATGTTTACTAGTAATTTAGAAAGCTTTTGTTATCTTTTCACAACTCTGCAAAGAATTCTAGGTATTCAATTAATGTTTTCATAGATAAAAGTATTCTTACTCATTTTTTGTCTCTATGTAGTCTTGCGCGCAGCATTTCATGCAATATATATGTCACAGTAACTTAAAAATTGTGATACATATAAAAAATAGCCTATAATTGAAATGACGAAAAATAATTTTGATGTGGTTATTATTTCCTTTAAAAAAAAAGAATTACAATATTTACTACGGTTCATGCATTCAATATTTATTATGCAAATATTGAATGCATCCATACACCTTAATGTATTTAAAGTCATTTGGCTCATCCTATAAATAAATTCTTAGTGGATTGCTGTCAAAAAAGATATTGAAAACAGTTAGATATTATAATATAGTTCTAAATACAAAAGTTCAAAATTCTACGGGTTAAAGTTTTAGAGTTATACAAAATACGAAATAATTTTTGGCGCCAAATTTGGCGATATTTCGCGAAACTCGTCAATGTCGACGACATTTCGCGAGATATTAAGCATGGACCAACAATGACAGATTATCGCCAAATTTGGCGATATTTCGCCAAAACTCGCCAAGAACGATGACAAATGGCGATACTTTGGGCATGGACGAAATGACTGACTATCGCCAAATTTGGCGACATTTCGGCAAAACTCGCCAAAGTCCAGGACAGTCGGCGAGATTTTGGGCATGTACCAAACAATCACTGTCTGCAATTGTATTATATTGAAGATGTCCATAGACATTAAAGTACTGAAATTCTTTTCGGTGGTCCTGTAAATAAACTCTCCAGTAGATTGGAACCAAAAATCGAGATGCACAACTAGATGTTACAACAATCTTATATATAAAATTTCATAATAGTTTTTGAGGTTTGAGAGTTAAATATACACACACGTCACTAAAAGTCGCCAAGCTTGGCGACTTTTGGCACAGTTCTTGAGGGAGGCACGTGACCGTGGTCGGACCATTACCTAACTTATGTGGTAAGACGGTATTGTGCTTGAAATGGATGAATGCCCCTAAAATTGCCATTGACCGTAATGTATTGGAAATCTTTTGAGTGTTCCTGTAGCAGAACTGTAAATGATAAAGACACCTTTTTTAATGGAGAAATTCATTTTCTAACTCTTTTCAGCATATATCACTTCTGAGTCGTTTGAAATAGCCCAATACCTCTAAAAAACGCTTTGATGAATTTCGGCCCATAGAGCGTAATGTATTTCGAATCTTTTAGGCGGTTCTGTAGATAAACTATCCAGTCGAATGGAACCGAAAGGGGAAGTGAACAACTAGATGTTACAACAATCCTAAATATAAAGTTTCAACATTCTACGCCTAATAGTTTTTGAGATATGCGAGTTTAATGAATTTCGGCCCATTGAGCGTAATGTATTTCGAATGTTTTGGGCGGTCCTATAGATAAACTATCCAGTCGAATGGAACCAAAAGGGGAAGTGCACAACTAGATGTTACAACTATCCAAAATATGAAGTTTCGAAATTCTACGCCTAATAGTTTTTGAGTTAGGCGAGTTTAATGAATTTCGGCCCATAGAGCGTAATGTATTTCGAATCTTTTGGACGGTCCTGTACATAAACTATACATTCGATTGCAACCAAAAGGGGAGGTGCACAACTAGATCATAGAACAATCCTAAATATCAAATCTCAACATTCTACGACCACTAGTTTTTGAGATATGCGAGTTACATACATACGTACGTACGTACGTACAGACGGCATGGAAAAACTGACCACAATAGACCGGCCGCTGGTCAAAATGAGTTGCAGACGCGTTTATATGATCGTGCATGCTAGCCTACGATGAGATGCATCGAAAAAATTCTTAAAATTAAATTTAGAGGTAGTCAAAATCGGTTTTTTAGTCGAAATTTGGCCCCCAAAATTTTTCGGGATCACATTACTTCCTTATACTACGTACAAGGAAGTAAAAACAGGAAAATTGTAATGTTAAGTTTTTCATATCGATATTTTTGATGGAATACATTTAACGTTATAGTTTTCGTGTTTTAGACACAGCAGTAATAAATACTGTAATTCCTTTTTTTTAAAGGAAAGAAGTGTCACAGCAAAATTATTCTTCTTTATTTTAATAAGAAGCTATTTTCTATGTCTACAACAATTTTAAATTGATAAGATGCATATTTTCCATGAAATGCTGCTCTCAAGGATATGTACAGGCAAAAATGGAATTCTAATATTTTTATTTAAATCAAATTTAATTTAATATATTGAATTTTTCCAAGAGTTGTAAAAGACTAATAAAAGCTTTCAAAATTAGTGGTAAAAATTGCAAGAGTTCGAAATAATTACTTTTGAAGTTATTACAAATGGAATCATAGTATTCATTTTATATTTTTATAGCTCAAAGGTACCTGGCCCCTTAAGCAATCATCTTCAATCTAAATGCCCTCAGTACAAAACCAACAAAGGGTAACGGAATCATTAATAGTGAGTAGTGTAAAATAATACTTATCCTGTCAATGAAAATTAATTCTAGAAATTCGACGAGAAAAAATTGACTGTCTGTGTAATTTTTTAGGTAACACATTTTTTATAACGCAAGACGGGCTTCTTAATATCTTTCCTACTATAAAATAAAATTTCCATTTTTTTTTTTTTACCAGATGCGGAAACGTTCCTGCAACTTTAAACTACAATTACTTCGCTAATATTTTGGGGGTAACATTTCTGTTTTTACTTCCTTGTACGTAGTATAAGGAAGTAATGTGATCCCGAAAAATTTTGGGGGCCAAATTTCGACATAAAAACCGATTTTGACTACCTCTAAATTTAATTCAAAAAATTTTTTCGATGCATCTCATCGTAGGCTAGCATGCACGATCATATTAACGCGTCTGCAACTCATTTTGACCAGTGGCGAGTCTACTGTGGCCAGTTTTTCCATGCCGTCTGTACGTACGTACGTACGTACGTATGTATGTAACTCGCATATCTCAAAAACTATTGGTCGTAGAATGTTGAGATTTGATATTTAGGATTGTTCTATGATCTAGTTGTGCACCTCCCCTTTTGGTGGCAATCGAATGGATAGTTTATGTACAGGACCGCCCAAAAGATTCGAAATACATTACGCTCTATGGGCCGAAATTCATTAAACTCGCCTAACTCAAAAGCTATTAGGCGTAGAATGTCGAAACTTCATATTTTGGATAGTTGTAACATCTAGTTGTGCACCTCCCCTTTTGGTTCCATTCGACTAGATAGTTTATCTACAGGACTGCCCAAAACATTCGAAATACATTACACTCAATGGGCCGAAATTCATTAAACTCGCATATCTCAAAAACTGTTAGGCGTTGAATGTTGAAACTTTATATTTAGGATTGTTGTGACATCTAGTTGTGCACCTCCCCTTTCGGTTCCATTCGACTGAATAGTTTATCTACAGGACCGCCCAAAAGATTCGAAATACATTACGCTCTATGGGCCGAAATTCATGAAAGCGTTTTTTAGAGGTATTGGGCTATTTCAAACGACTCAGAAGTGATATATGCTGTAAAGAGTTAGAAAATGAATTTCTCCATTAATAAAAGTGTCTTTTTCATTTATAGTTCTGCTACAGGAATACTCAAAAGATTTCCAATACATTACGGTCAATAGCAATTTTAGGGGCATTCATCCATTTCAAGCACAATACCGTCCTACCACATAAGTTAGGTAATGGTCCGACCACGGTCACGTGCCTCCCTCAAGAACTATGCCAAAAGTCGCCAAGCTTGGCGACTTTTGGCGTATGTGTGTGCATATTTAACTCTCAAATCTCAAAAACTATTATGAAATTTCATATATAAGAATGTTGTAACATCTAGTTGTGCATCCCGATTTTTGGTTCCAATCTACTGGAGAGTTTATTTACAGGACCACCGAAAAGAATTTCAGTACCTTAATGTCTATGGACATCTTCAATATAATACAACTGTAGACAGTCATTGTTTGGTACATGCCCAAAATCTCGCCGTCTGTCCTCGACCTTGGCGAGTTTTGGCGAAATATCGCAAAATTTGGCGATAGTCAGTCATTGGGTCCATGCCCAAAGTATCGCCATTTGTCATCGTTCTTGGCGAGTTTTGGCGAAATATCGCCAAATTTGGCGATAATCTGTCATTGTTTGGTTCATGCTTAAAATCTCGCCAAATGTCGTCGACATTGACGAGTTTCGCCGAAATATCGCCAAATTTGGCGCCAAAAATTATTTCCTATTTTGTATAACTCTAAAACTTTAACCCGTAGATTTTTTAACTTTATATTTAGAACTATTGTAATACCTAACTGTTTTCAATATCTTTTTTGACAGCAATCGACTGAGAATTTATTTACATGGTGAGCCAAATGACTTTGAATACATTGAGGTGTATAGATGCATTCAATTCATTGAAAGTCTGTGGTCAATGACTACTTTGGCTATCCCCAAAATCTCGCTGACTATCTCAAGTTTGTCGGCTTTTGGTGAAATATCGCCAAATAAAGTGTCAGAAGGAAATCTTTCGAATTGAACTCAGCTTGGCGATATCGAAATATTTGGCTAGAAATCGCTAAACCTTACTATTATTGATATTTTATCTCTTTCAAACAAATAAATTTAGAGGAAGTCCGTCGAAAATATTTTTGATCTAATGGACGTGCAAGGAAGTCATGTGTTGGACACATCAGATTTTTTTTTTACTGAGATCAGTTTGAATCTGAAGATTAGACGTCTGAACAACATGTTCAAGGTAGACTGCGAGTTACAGCATCTCCGGGAGACCTTTTTCTAGCTGTTTCGGAATTAAGTAGAAGGAAACCTGCGTCTCAGCTCGTTGCAGATAATTTTGTCACATGAGGAACCAGTATCTCCGCTAAGACTGCGCGAAGACGACAGAAAAATGTTTTTCCTTGTGCGACAACTCTATGAGACGACCAGTTTTGAACGACGACAGACAAGTTTATGTTGGGCTAGAGAACATGTTTGCTGCACCAGACAGCAATGCGCTTCTGTATACTTCACATACATGTCAGTAATCACAGTGTAAAGCGATTCAGTTCGTTTGCTGATCTGGAGGGAACAACGTAACGCTAACCACCCAACATTGTCGAACAAACACACTTACGCCGATGAACAAACCGTGATTTGGACCTTGGGACTTTCTCTCGTAGGTCACACTGAACTTCATGTGTTCCGTATAGGAACTTTGACTACTGTGATTACTATTTCCGAAATTCTGCCGCTGTTATTGGTAATAGCTTGATTCTGATGAATTGTAAAGCGCAACCTCGTCGATCTTTGCTTGTTGAAAACTATCACAAGGGTCACAGAATGTAGTGAACAGAATGCACAGCTCAATCGCCAGACCTGAATTGCATACGAATATGTAGATTAATTTGTCGAATTAATTTTAGTTCTCGACAATTCTTAACATCAGCTGAAACAAGGGTTACTCCATATCCGGTCTTCGTTTCCCATTTCGGTGTCAGACAACTTAACCCTTTAACGCAGAGTGTTCCCGCTCTGGGTACACCAAACGTTTTGACTGTTGCCAGTCACGAAAAATAGATTTGATTTCTATAAAAATAGTTGCGGGTGACATAGCTCCACGAGAATGCTTTACTTTTTAGCACGTCATTTCCCGTAAAAAAATTGTGACGATTATTTTTAACGGCACTAACATCTGCTGAAAATTGGATGAATGCGAGAACATTTGGATAGATTGCTCAATGCTAAAAAAAGGGCAGCTGTTCCCATCGCTCGACTTAACTACCAGCAAGATGGCGGACGATCGGAACGTTCATCGCGTGCCACAGATCTACAGACCCTTTTTTGACGACAACTGGCTGTGCCGGCACAGCAAGTGAGCGTAGCGAGTCTACGGGACTTATTTCAATTTGTATAAAAATACTTTTTTTAATAAAAATGTTTAACTGAATAAATTTTAAATATCAAAATAAAGTATTTCCTATTGCATAAATATCTTTTAGTAAATTTTTATTCATAAAACAATAAATAAAACCCTTCAGAATCTCAGTCATCATAGCAAGAAATTATTTTTTATCCTCGTTTATTAGAATGTATTTTATGAAAACTGTTTTAATTTTAAACTTAAAAGCAAATTTCAGTGTTTATTTTTCTTAAGCATAGTTATTTTGTAAAATTTAATTAATTTCTTGAAAATTAATAGATATTGTTAAAATGCTAAATTATCGTACAATAAAGTCACTTTCATTTCATAACTCCTCCTAGAATTTTTAGTATTAATACCGAGTAAACCTTGTGTAACTTTTAATTAAAGTCAGACTTCAGCGTTTCACACATCATGTTGACTTTAAAAAACTCTTTAAACATCAATCATTGCATTAAATCGCTGTTATTTTAAAACTTATAACATAGATTCATTTAGCGTCATGCCTTAGAAAATATAATTTTTAAAAATTTGTTTCAAAGTTACTTGATTTAAAATTTAGACAGCAATTACTATTTCTTAACAATAAAAAAAGAGTAATATCTATAAACTTTTCAAATTCACAGTTTCAATGTTTGCGTTACCAACACGACGGGAAACAGAAATGTACAGTAGACACATTTTTACACAGTAGCTATTTGAATTTAAAACTCTATTTCACTCTAAAATTGACAGAAAACCCCCTCTTTTAACTTTTTAAGCATGGCTGAATATGCATTATATCATTTTACCTAATCAAAAAACATTCTGGCGAATAGACTTTAAGATGTGACAGTTTAAAACTTATTTCTCGAAAGTATGCGATTAATGTGGAGTTTCTTTAAAAAAAAAAATCTTAAAAATCAGTAAATGACATTAAACATCCAAAACTGTTTTAAAAGGAAAATTTTTTGTTCTATCTGATGATGTAATGAGCTTTTTCTTACAGATATTATTTCCGCGCCTATAGCTGAATATTTATGAAAAATACTTCAAAATCAACAAAGTATTAAAAAAAATCTAGGCCGAATTTTGAAAAAAATGCTTCGATATACACAACTTTATGTTTAGAACTTCCTAAGAAATTTGGTAATTTTACGTGCAGCCGTTTGTCCGTAACGCCGCCGACAAACATACAGACAGACAGACAAACAAACGAACATCTTCTTTTAAAATAAGCAGAGGTATGTTGCGAGAATTACATCAAAGGTAATTTTGCGTGTTTTACGATAATGGCATTTGAGGTTATGGCTGTACCACGTTTTTAAAAGCACTAGTTCTTCTTTCTAAATTCCATACGTACAAAAAGAAATACATTGGAACTGTTCTTTAAACGAGAAACAGGTCATAATGTCGATTCAGAGACAACACATCTGCTAATAAACCTCCCATACCTTTAATGCTTTGCACTTTTTCAAAGAGATGTATACTAATTCATTGCTTTAACTACTAAAATATTATTAGACAGTTGAAAATTAGAATTACTGAACAGCTTGTCCTTTAAAACTATGAAAATTCTTAAAAGCTACAATTTTTTTTAACCAATGATTTGGCGATATTTCTCGGAAATCTTTTCGAGTTCTAGAATGTAAGTTAACTTTCTTTTTTTATTTCTTCAGTACCTGGAAGTCCCCTTAGGATCAATAAATTTCTTTAAAAAAAAAAGTACCTTTCACAAAACTTGAAATGATGCGAGTTAACTGTTACTAAACTGCTAACTTAAGTGAACTGCTAATTAAAAAATAGTTTTTCCATTAGAGTATTAAACATTATTAAGTGCCCACCTGAGTTTTCCTTAAGATTGTGAGACAGAGCGTTTAAAATGATTGTGACATTTTGAAAGGGAACTAACTATTTGTATATTTTAAGAATGCATTTGCAACAGTGCTCATATATACGAAGAAATTAAAGTTGTAATTCCTGAATATAAACATCCGAAATACTAAAGTGCTAGACAATTTTTAAAATTTACATTGGCAGTCAATTTTAAAGATTAACGCTGGTTAAAGTGTGATGACGATGGAATAAAAACAGTTTTTGAAAACAACCATAGTTTCTTCTAATTTTAATGAATTAAGGATAGATAATAGGGGATTACTAAATAAGCACTTGTGAATAAAAATCTGAAATAATTTTGCATTCAAATGCAGTGCATGTTTTCGGCGTATTAAACATTTCCAAACGTTTAAACAGCCATTTTAACTTTCATTTGTTGTAAGATAAATAAACTAAAATTATCTCTTATGTGCAGTGCTTTAGAAGTCTTAATTGCTTTAAAGGGATAGACCATTGTATAAATTGCATTAATGAAAATGAGAATTGCATATTTTCTTAGTCTGAAAGTTTTAATTTGATTGTTTTCGAGTGCCTGTATAACAGTCTGAGGTGCCATGAAGTGGTAAGTAATGCTCTTACTAAAACTAAAATTATATTATTGCATTTGTACATTCATTATTAAAAATATCAAAATCCTTTGTAAAGAAGAGTTGTACTTCAGTCTGAAGTGCAGTAAATCTGAATCATCAAAAAAAAAGATCAATAATAAATTAAGTATTTTTTGTAATTATTTTACACAGAAACCAAAAATTAGAATCGTGACACTTCTGTACAGGTATATACCAAATATACGAAGTGTAGATAACATTTCGAATTTTCTAGGTAATTTAAGATAAATATTGAAAAATGTCGTGCGCATTAATTGAGCCATAGGTGAAATTTCGGATTATCCAACTTTAGGTAAACACCCCCCCCCTCCCCCGAAAAAAAAATTGTTCTTCATATGATAGGGTGGTGTCCCTGTTGAAGGCATCATGGAAAGCAACCAGCACAGTAACAGAATGATAGAAAAGTAAAACCTGACGTAAACGTATGGAAAAATTCCCAGATAAGATGTCTCCGTCCAAATAGTATGGGATATTTGAGCAATATTTCTTTCCTTATCATCATATAAAAGAAAGACTGTTTTGTCAAAAACAAAGGGGACAGGAAATTCTCAGGACCTAAATCGCATTGGAATCTATGCTATCTCAGCAGGTACTCTCAAACATAGATTGCAGCAATAAAAACAGCTTCATTTCTTCACTGTTTCAAGTACGATATAGGGTTGAACAAATTGTCAAAGATCATGAAAGCCTGGTTGAATGTATGCCACAACGCTTTGAAGTGGTTCTGAAAGTAAAAGGAAGGGTATATTCAAAACGGATTATGATTGAAATATATTAATTTTCCTAATAAAATTTTTTCTTCTCAAAAATGATTTTGATTCAAATTATACGCAAGGTACTGGTAATTTTATTCATCTATTTCTGATCATTACCCTTTTTTAATATGAAATTTAAATATTTTTATCAAGATTAAAGTAGGGGAAGGTGGCCCAAAATGATTCTAGCGAGCAAAACGACCCACATAGGTTTTCTTTCAGACAGGTAGCTCTATCTACTAGGTAACACATAAAATAGTTGTGCCAAGTCAAGAAGAAGCAATGACGATATTTAAGCAATCGGTGTATTACGTGTCTGAGATGAATTTTTCAAAAAACTGGGTTTTATCATATTTCTTATAAGGTAAGCACTAACTTTCTTCTTTATATAGAAATAGAGTCTTTAATGTATAGAAATATGACTTGGTGTTCTGAGTAGAGTATGTTTTTAGATGCAAATTACACATTTTTAGTTCGTTATTTCTCTCGGCGTGTTCCAGTAATATGACCTGAAGTGATCAGCCATACTGCAGGATAAAATATTCCATTGACTGAAGAAACTTCAGTACTGGGCCCTATTGATTATGGTAACCCTTCAGACGTTCTCGAAACGCGTGACTCTCCATTATGGATTTTACTTCTCCGTTTTTTGTAGCGATAATTTTAGAATTATAATTTTGAAATATTCCATTTGATTGTTTGTGACACTTCTCTATTTAAATTTTTCATAAAATAAGCTATGCGAATTAACTACGTCGTCTTCATAATTTAGTTGTAGCTGTATATGTAGCTGTTAATAATCCCTTTGGAACAAGTGCTGAAATATTAGTGAACTTTCCGATCATTGTTCGTAAAATGACTTTTTCGCAATGTTGCATACAGATTATATGACAGCTACTTGAACAGATTATTAAAAGCGTTTGATAAATAACGTTTAATATTTCTGTTGAAAATATTATATTTAAATTACAATTCTTCTATTTAAAAGAAGGGACAAATTCACGAATAGTGGTTTTCTTCAGGAGAATGGAATAAAATCGTTTAAAAACGGTTTAAGCAATTGTTAGCATTAGTAAGGACTCAAAAAATAACTTCAGTGCATTTCTCGATCAATATTAATTTAATGAGTACTGCAATTTTAAATGATATTATTATATATTCAACAAATATCACTAATACGGTACATTATTATTAAATTCATTAATACTTCAATTTCACACTATAAATGAAAAAACAGAATATCGAGTTATAAAAAGTTGATCATTTATAAAATATTTCAGTATTTGTATAAATTATTTTTCAGATAACAGGAATTGTAAATACCCTTTAACGTTTCAAACGTTGATTGCATTTAAGATTTCTATCTTATATTAAAATGTTAAGGACACATGAATATTCACTAAATGAATCATTGGTGTTCAAAAGTGTCTAGATTGATGTGATAGCACTTATAACTTCATGTAGGAGAAACGCAAAGATAAATTTTTAAATAGGAGAAACAAAAAGAAATTTTTCTATGGACTACTCTGAAAGGATGATTTTTAAATGAAAAGTTCCAGTGAATTAATCTCTTTTTTTTAAATTATCGAATTGTGCTTTTCACACTATGAATGAAAAAAATAAAATTTTGGATTAAAAAAGATTGCCATTTATAAAAATACTTCAGTATTTGTATTAACTATTTGGCAAATAACAAGTATCATAAATACCCTTTAACGTTTCAATAGATACAATTTTTCAAACTATCAACTTACAAGTACACATCCACCTTGCTATCCTGACATTACAATTTTTCTTGATGGAAAAGAAAATTACATTAAAATTGCACAAATATGAGAATGTTGTATTCCTAGTTAATAGGATTTTATCAATGCATTGTTGAATGTTAATGAATGCATAATCAACAAAACAAAAGTTTAAATATCGCATTACTTTGATAATCAGTCAAATGTGTTGAACATTTCTATGTAAACTGTTGGTTAGATATAGTTTATGTTCCTTTTTAAATTAAAAATAAATGTGTTGATTGTCTTTTTTTAGAAACAACATTTTTTTTTCAAATCTGCTTTTTTCTGAGGACGGTATTATTTAATACCTAGTTGTTTCCGTGCTACAGACCTTTACTTCCATATCGAATTTCGATGCTCTTGTTTGATGTATAAGTTCATCAAAAGTTTGTGGGACAATTTGCGATAGCATTTTGCTAATAATACCAGTAGTAACTTGATGAATGATATCAATGCTCTTACATATAATTAGAAGTCCTTTATTTGTATCTAGTTAAAACAGTGAGCTGTCTATGCTTTTACGAACCTATCAATCCAATTATAATACTTAGTTTTGCGCTTTGCAGCAAAAGAAGTTTCTATAGAAAGAGAGTTTGCTATGAATAATTAATATGTACGCATAATTGAACGTGTATTTATTATGTATACTGTATTTCATTGGGAGTGTTTAAACTGTTACATTTTCTTAGAACTGTCAGAACGTAAACTCATTATTTACACTGTTGATAGAAATAGTAGCTCCATTGTACGTTTCACCGTACAGTGGAGCTCAATTAGCTGCATAATTTTTATGGAAAGACGTTTCGCTATGATTTGGTTTTATTGATCAGTTTAAGCACCAAATCCTTTCTCTTTCGAAATGATGCAGCTAATTGATCACCATGGTGAAATGTTAAATACTTTTATTAACTGCATAGGTATAGAAGTGCGTATACATACTATAAGCAATTATTTGATTGAAAAAGTGGAATGAATTCTTAAAAATAAAAAAATGAAATTTTGATATTAGCAAGAGCATGTATTCGCTATGCCCATACTCACACAGATGCGCATATTACGGTAATAGTAATATATGCACTGTAACACTTTTATAAAACAATAAATGAGTAAAGAGAAATAAAATGCAAAATATATTATCCTCTTTAAGTTACACTTTAAAAAATCTCTTATTGACTTTAGCTTACATTTCTGCGGTATACAATTGCTTATAAAGAAATCCACTATTAAAAATTGCTCACTAGCGAAATTGGCATTTTTTTCTTAAAATAGAAACCAACAAATTTTAAAGCCTCTGTCACTTCATTAAAATCAAGGAAGGAATTATGACCTCTACACCAGCCTACAATTTATTCGTCTCTTCCTCTCCACTCTCCTTTTAAAAGAAATTGTCCAGATTTATTTTCCCCGCAATATTTACTTCATCTTAAATGGGAGAAACTCCTATTCCTGTTCGTATTAAACAATACAATTATTGTTATACAGGTTGTTTCAAAATTAGAGGAACAGACTTCTAGGAGTGGTAGGTAACACCAAGTCGGTTCAGAATCATATAGCAATGCGGTGTCGGAAATGTCGTTTTCATGTACCTGTTAATAATCACTTCAGAAGAAAATTTCGAGTAATAGTGAAATTTCTGACCCCGATTTTTAAAAACTAATGCACATTTCACAGATTGCACATGATAAAAATTGCTAATTCAGAATTTTTCTTTTCGTTACATTGATGAAATTCTCGGAGGAAAGCCCATTGCTTATGAAACTTCGCTGAGAAATTAGGCGGAAACTTGAACGCTTCTACCAAAGTGATTATTAACAGGTATATGAAGACGAAGTTCCCCATCAAACATTGCTATATGATTCTGAACCGTCTTGGTGGGTACTTACGTATTATACCGGCGGTCCGCCAGGACGAGCGATTTTTCGCCAAGAAATGCCAGACGCATGAAATTATTAACGGTTCGGAATACGATTGGCAACAGTTTGACAGCACATTTGACGAAAAAATAGTTTGGCGGAAATGACCGCCAGGATAATACGTAAGTACCTCTTTTGGTGTAACCAACCCCACCTATAAGTTTGTTCCGCTAATTTTGAGACACCCTATATTAATTAACGTTATGAGGAAACTGTTTTCCTTCGTCTTAAAAAAATATACATATATAAATTCGTGATAAGCGTTTTCGTGTATTAACAAGGTTTGACTGCATTCAAACTTTTTATTTTCAACGAATCTTTGTCCCTGTATTCTTCAGTCAACCTGCATTAGATGCAGCTACCAATGGTTCCCAGAAACGGTATAACAAGCACTCAAAATGTCTGAGGAATTAATTTGAAAGTGTCGACGGCACTTAAAAATTGAAAATAATGACAAAAATAAATAACGTTTTTATTGTCAATTTTTTTAAGGCGCACAAATTTTTGTGCGAAAAACATTTCATCGTAATTATTTCAGATTTTTTTCTTTAAGCTGAAAGATAAAAAAATCACTAAAAATCGGAAAAGGATGTAATCTTTTCACTTATCTATGCACTACTTCCATCCAATCGGTCCAACGATGTGAAGATGAAAAAAAAAAAGGACTTTTGAGTATACGTGTTATATTACACCATTTTAAAATACTTTTTTTCCAGTAAAACAATACTTGTACTCCAGTAAAACAATAATGGACTACGAGATTTTATTTGAAAAATAATATTTTAAGCTGGAGTTGCGGAAACATGTCCGGAATTTTATTCAGCCGAACTACTTTATGATGTTAAACTGATGCATAAAGTATTGTTAAAATGAAATCGGAAGTGAAATTCAGAATATTTCATTAGCTTTCGCCTGAAATCATTTTATAAAAAAGCTGAAGTAGTCTTTAAACTTTTTCCAAATCTTGTTTTTCTTAATAAAAATGGATTTTTAAATATATTGAAAATAGCTTAAAGCATTTTTTTTTTTCGGAACAAAATTCAGATTTTTTTTTTTCTCTTTCGACTTTATCTACAGGTAAATATTTAGATATATATAAGTATATATATATATATATATATATATATATATATATATATATATATTTCAATAGGCGTATTCAGAGGTTTAAGCCAAATGGAGAGTATTATAGTTTTTTTCAGTAACTTCGCATCGTAGTTTCTGCTTTACATAAAAAATATATTTAATTGTTTGTTTACTTTTTGAAAACAGTGGTGATTTTCTTTCTAATTTTCATTTTCATCATGTAAAATCTTCTAGTTAGGAATATAATATACCGAATAAATTAAACTGGTTTCCTATAATAAGTATTCAATAAAAATATAAAAAGTCTACATTTTAAAAGAAAATTACAAGTGGTAACTAATATTCTTAAGTGCAGTGACAGAATTTTGATAAATTTAGTACCGTTTATAAGTAAAAACTGTTTTCGTTTTAGTGCTGTTGTCACTGGAGATACCATGAAGTACTCTAGAAAGATTCCAATGTTACAATGCAGTGAGAGTTGACCGCTTGTTGTCGTACCACGCGCTACAGAGCAAAGTGTATTTTATGGTTTTCAAATGTTTTTGCAGGTATGTTTTCTAACCTACTAGTATACACGCCACTTGAACATTGACTTTACGCATAATGTACAACGAAGGAATTGTTTTGTGGTACTGTGGTTACTTTTCACCTGGCAGTGTTTTGCACATCTGTTAAAAGGTTAATTTTAATAGAGGGTGTGTCGTGTATTACAAAATTCTAGGTAATATTGTAATGGATTTCAAGCCATCAAATAAACAACCGGAAAAAAAGACATTAAATGTATCCTCTATAACGGACAGTTCTGTGATTAACGAGGAGAAATTTGGAATGAATACTTCAGCTTTTATGACTTTGACGTTATCGGAGAAGAGAAGAGCATTATAAGACTTTCGCAAATAAAATCGGCGCAGATAAGACTTGAACATAATTTTAAAATATGGTTTTATAGTTACAAATTGTTTTGTAAAACATAATTAGTTTATCCTAGGTTTGAACCACCTGTTCTATATTACTCGACTATTTCATAGTAACCTCCATTAGTAACTTTTTTTAAATAATTTTTTTCTATAACAACAAAATAATTAGTGGTTTTAGAGTGGACCTTTCATCACAATTAGTCGTAGTATGTAGTCATGATGATTTTTGGCATTTAATTAAAAATTTGTAAAGTTGTACTTAGAAATGTAAATGGTATTCCATAGTCTCTTCCTCTCCTCTAAATTTGGAAGCATGAAAATAAATTATTTACGTTCCACAGAACAAGCAACATCAAAAATGAAGTATATTTGAGTAAAATAATCGCGAGCTTTTAAATTTCTTTTTCGAATGCAAGTCAAAATAGGCTTAATATAGACTTTTATTCTAAGGAAAATTCTAAGTTGCTGCATTTAGGCTTAGTAGATGGAATAAAGATTTCTCAACATTTCTGTTATGTAGAGTACCTGTACTTTATTTTATGTGTTCCTTGTAAATTTTAACTGAGCAAGTATTTTATATTCCTAATAAGAGAAAAAAATATTGCTGTTTATGCTAGTAAGTATAGCTGACTGAAATTTATGGAGTGTCCAAGATAACAATGTGTTTTAGTATTTATTTCAAACATCTAAATTTCTTCAAATAAAAAATAGCTTTCTCTAGTCTTGAAGAATGGGGTTAAAAAGTAGAAGTGTGTATTCAAAATAAGCCTCAAACTTTTAAACTAAAGGTTAAATATCGCAGATAATATATTACACTCTATCATAAAGTTACGTTCCACCATAAGGGTCCTGTGTAAAGATAATTATTAGCATATAAGTCCCTGAACTGGGTGAACTAACCAGTTTTGTTTAAATTAACTACTACACTGGATTTTTTTTAACGTCACCGGAAAATGTGATTCATATAATTAAAAAGATCCGTGAGAATGATAAAATCTGCTACTACATTTATAAATAACTTTTCCTTAAATAACTTTTCCATAAATAACTTTTCCTTATCCATAAAGAATATATATAAGAAACAGTTTATTAGAAAAGTCGCTACAATAATGTGGAATAAAGCACAATACACCATGTTAATAAGGGCGAGATTCAAGTCAAACGCGCGCGATCGAGTTCAAATCGAACATTTTTCAGTACACAGTTCCCAGTTCAGTCCCCAGAATGCTTCCAATGAACAAACCTATCGCGCTGTCACGTGATCAAAACACGATTGTTTTGTTTCAGTTGAATAAGAAACATTGACATATTTCGACTTCAATTGAATTTCGCCCTAAATATTTAGAGCATTTTAAATCAAAAGTATATACATTCATCATTTTTCAACCTGCACCTTATAAGAAGTAAAACTATCATATACTGTGCGTTAATATAACCTACCGCAGATCTAACAGAAGACACTTTTTTTTTCTTTTAGAATTTTCCCGTAAAATACATATTTATATTACCTCAAATAATTATGTCCGTGTTAGTAGTAGTTTATAAAACAAATTTCATGACCTTTAATAAGAAGCATAATTTAACACGTAGAATATGCATGGTACATCAATTTAAACAAAATTTTTATCAATTTTCTATCTTAAATGTCTAGACACAAAAATCTGTAAATTATAAAAAAATGCACCAATTAAAAAACACATTCAATTTAACACTCTTTAAATAAGTATAACTTAATAAATTTATGTACTTAATAATGCATTAAATATTCCCAGTTTGTCACATGTATTTAGGGTGAAAAAAATTGTTTTTTCAAGATTTTGAGAAGAGCAACAAGACACATTGTTTGCAATGACAAGCTCAGATCTGCTGCGCATAAAATCTCACAAAGCGAACAGAGCATGGTGACGCCTTTCATTCAAGAACATTTGCTCGAGAGAGAAAAAAAAAGAAAATATTTTTATCTGTAAAAAATAATCAAACATTAAAAGATAAAAAATGTATGTTTAAAAAAATTGATTACCATTTTGAATAAATAACTTTACAACTTGATATTATGGAGCATTTATGAATTTATGTAAATGCCATTCTTATTTTTTATCGCAGTGGTCTAAGTATTTTATTGATTGCTTGCGAATGTAGAGCAGAGTTCAAGGGAAAATAATTGTTTTACGAAAAAAAAAATATTTTAAACAATTGACGTGTTTCTGTAAAATTGAATTTACCAACTCCTGCACAAGAAACATTCTAATTTATTGTATAAAAGATGTCTATGTAACTGCTTGCTAACTGCATTTTTCATCTGCGATTAAAGAAATTTTATCAAAAAATACTGTTCTGAGGAACGAAACATCATAAGGCCTTCTGCTTACCAGTTTTAAACTTAGAGAATGAAACAGAGTCAAAATAGACTAAAATCGATTTATTAAGAGATAGATTATCAGAATTACATCCTACAAGTCATACATCAATTACCATATTACGGTCTGAATCAGTGGCGGATTATTGAACGTTTGTCGGGTGGGGGCGGTTAGTTTGTCGGTGGGGCGGTTAGTTAGAAGATTGAGATATACATTCATTTTATGGAAGTACAATAGGATCGTTTACATTAATTTCTTTTTTCTAGGGGGGGTCGCCCCCTCCCCCTGCTTTAATCCGCCCTTGGCCTGAATTATAAAGAATTAAACATTACTAAGCATTGAAGATAAATTCGTTTAGTAAAGTTAGAAACAAAATTTTAAATTTATATTTCACAAAAGGACTACATAACTAACTTAACAGGCTTACACCACAGCCAAAAATATTATTTTTCAATTACGTTTTACTTAAAAGAAAGCCTGCATTTCGCAGTATAAAAATTAAATAATTTAGAAGCGGCGTTCGCTTCACGCCCGCTGGCCGAACATTGCCTTGTGCTCCTTGCAAAGTGCAAACCACTAAGAACTTTTATGTAGTGGTAGAAACCGCTGGCGGACGTAGGGTTCAATCAGGGATCGCTACGTTAAAGAGCAAAGAAATTTGAATACGGCGAATCGGAAAAAAAATGCATATAACTGCTGTCATTTGTAGAAAGAATGATTCGGGTGCTAAATTATCACTAAAAAGAAAATTAAACTCGGCAAGAAGAACTTCTTAACTTTGCCGATACAGATTGTTTTGATATGAAAATCAATGCTCATGCGGCCGTTTACATAAAAGAGATTGCTGTTTTGATAGCATTGCACACAAGCCTGTTCGCGACGACGGTAGAACGGATTTGAGTTTGAAAACTTCAGAAAAAATTTATTTATTCAATCTTTAGTTTAATTTTATTGAAGCTATTAAACTATTGAACAAAATTTAAGCTATTAATGTATTTAAAGGTTTAAAGAATAAATTCCAAGTTAAGTTTTAAAAGGATAAATCTCTACAAATGCTTTCTTAAGAATTTAAATTAATCATTAAAAAGATATGGCGCATTACGTCATATTAATGCTAGAACGAATTTACTTAGAAATGTAGTATTATTTTACTTGGTACGTCTGAGATAATATTTAGACATCACTGCACACATTTCTCACTCTTGTATTAATATTCATATGCAAGGTAACCCGTCAACATTGGAAAGGACTGAAAAATTAAAGACCGGTTCAAAAATTCCTTTTTCCGGTATAGTCTTTTTAAAAGTATATTTAGGTGGACACAATTTATCTAAAAGTAATATCTAAGTAAAGCGTGATTTCGGAAATGCAATCACATGAATAAAGTAGCATGACATATTTTATTAATTTACTTTTTCCTGCAAATGTAATATCTCTATTCGTAAATTACGTTCGCTCAGTGTATTACAAATATTTGCGATATCCAATATATACATTAGATTTCCAATCTATATATTATGAAAAATTCCAGAGAACAAAGTCTCATTTGCAAAAAGTAATCCTTTGCTAATGCATGAAATATGAAGCTAAAGACTTATCTATAAAATATTCATGTTGTATTTTTTCCAATTACAATGAATCTAAAACATAGCTACTCAAACACAAAGAAACGCTGTCTATGAATGCAATATGCATTTTCATATTTGATGAAATTATGCAATATTTTACTCCAAATATTTCAGAATTATCTTTTTTCATACTCTTTGAAGGATACTTTTATCAATGTATCAACATGAAATGATACTCGAACTTTCTTAAAGGTGACTCATTATGTAAGACTTTTTTATGAGGAAAGCAATTCTTTTTATTATAAGAAATAATTTTTTTCGTAAAATTTAATGTATGCTGTATGCTTAGTTTTTAACAATTTTTAAGGACAAAGCACTTGAGCACAAGCTGCGGATAAAAGCGTTTGAAACCGTAATTCATAGATTCTTGGGGAAAAAAAAGAGATAGAGATCGTTTTTCTTACTTGAGAACTTTTTTGGTCAAGTTGAAAGTCTGTAAAAGAAAGTAATGGGACTTAATCCATAAAATTAGTTTATTTCAAGATAATTTTGCAACATTTGATGTTCTTCAAAATATCCTCCTCCTGCATTAATACATGGTTTCTAGCAATTTTGCCACCCCTTGATGCCCAACTTTAAATCTCCTAACTTGAATACTGTTTAGAACACGAGAAACGCTATTCTGCAAGTTCAGTCAGATTCCAAATTGCCAGACTGCCAAACGGTGACCTTCTTTGGTGGATTTCATCGAGGGGTTAGAGAAAAGTCCCATAATGAAATGCCGCCCGTATTTGGGCAAACGTTTGAGAGTGTCAACAATAGCGGTTTAGTAAACTCATAAACTTAATATTAGTTCTAAATATAATAGCAAATGTAGTTAAATTCTATTATAAATAAAAGTTACAATTCTGTTGCATCAAAAACTAATCGAGTGTCAAATTACTGCTCTAAGTTTCTCCCAAACTCATTAAGCAAACAAATAGGACTGCAAAGTCAGAATAAACAGTAAATTGCAGAAAAGTAGCTAAAACGTGAAAACTGTAGTCTTCTCCATTCTCATGGATTCCCCAATTTTCTAATGAAGCTTGGATAGCATAAATAATTCATTCTTCTACAAACTCAAGAGGTGTGAATTACCAAATTGTTATGGAAAACTTAAGTTTGGCTTTCTGTTAATCTTTAAAGTAACAAAGGAACATTTGATGGCATACCAAGCATTTAAAACTCCTGCACAGTCCCAGGACACACAATAAAGGTGGCCCAAATTGATTCTAGAGGGCAAAACGATCCACATACGTTTTCTTAGATGCAAGCAGCGATATTTACGAGGTAACACATAAACTAGTTGTGCCATGTCAAGAAGAGGCAATGGCGGTTCTTAAGCGGTCGGTATATTACGTTACGTGTCTGAGTAGAGTTCTTCAAAAACTGGGTTTTATTACATCTGTTATAAGGTAAGCCATAAATTTTCTATTTATTTAGAAATGCAATGTGCAGAAATACGACTATCTTTACTGAGTTGAATATGTTGTTTTTTTTTTTTTTTTCCAATGGCGGGCCTCTGCTTTGGAAGCATTTGCCACTACTAAGGGCGGAGTTGTTGGTCTCTTTATTATAGGAGCACTTAGTTGGTGGACCGATGTCCCTCCTATAAAGGGACGGACACAATGACAGCCACGCCCAGATCGAACCCCGACCGTCGGGATTTGAGTCCGAAACCGCGTAGTAAGGTGCTTTGAATAGAATAAGTTTTAGACGTGAACGGTACTTGCTAATTTTGTTACGTTTCTCGGAATGTCCCAGTAATATAACCTAAAGTAGGAAGCCATACTGCCAGGTAAAATGATCCCTCGACTGGAAAAACTCAGTCCCGGGTCCTAGGCGTCGTGGCAGACCTTCAACCGGTCTCAAGATGCGTGACTCCCCATTACATTATTTAATTTACTTCTGCGTTTAGGACATAATTTTTTAATTATAATTTTAAAATGTATTCCATTTTACAGTTTGTTACCCTCTTTTATTTTAAAATTTTCATAAAATAAATCGTGCATACTGTATGATTGTAAAATGTATTTTATTTCATTATGTATAGTCATGATTACTTTTTTCTTTTATTTTGCCGATAAAAACAATTTAAAATTATTTTCAAATGAATAATCATTTTGCCCTTGGGTTGAGGACGTACTGTGCTTTTAAAATATTATTAAAATAAGTTTATGATGCAAAATCTAGTGTAAAATCTCATAGCAAGGGGCCAAAGTTTTATTTAAACATTTATGCTATTTTATATAAATTTAAACCTTAATCGGATCCTTTTTGGGCGACTTTCTCCTAAAGAGAAAATAAAATAAAACAAAACAGAGACATCTTTTCTCCACCTCCTGCACTAAACCAGACTCCTCTATCGAAACGGATGAGCGTCTTTCTTTTCGTACGCCGGTTTATTTTAATTGCTTTAACTACCTTCAATTGTAAGTGCTATAAAATTAGATTACTATATCATCGTGCTTAAAATAAAAGTATTTCATAACACTATATGATCATTCGTCTCTTCTCTCTGTCATAACACTAAAGCTGCGATATTACGACTCTTGTGTTTGGACAGGAAACGATGCACTTTCAAGGGAATGTGGAACAACGCATTATCGTGGTCCAGAATCCAACTGTGTTTGCGATTCCAGACGGATTTAGAGCTTTTATAAAAATGAAATGTACCCTGATTTGAATTAGTTCCTTTTTTATGACATGAATCTACGCAGAAATACTTCTTTTGAAAAATGCTAGAAACATTGAAAACAAATGAAGCGAAAGCGGCTGATGAAAAAAAAAAAATTACTGCTTGCAGAAGACGTTTCTGGAAACGACTACGGCGCAAGAAGTGATACACAGTAGACCCATTATAACACAGTAGATACGCTCCATATTGCACAGAGTGTCCCAAAAAGGTGGTAACGGGCTTTAATTCTTTATCAATTAGAGATACGTGGGCAGTGTAAACTGAAAAAAAAATGTTTAAAATAAGGTCAGAAATAAGACTCCTTTAAGAAACAATTCCTCTCTCTAATTTTCAAATCGTTATTTTTTTTAATTTTTGTATAGGATCTCCGTACAAAAAGATTCCGAGTTAGTAAAATGTGCCCGATACACTAAATGAGGTGATGTATCAAATATGAGCATTTCATCATGCAACGTCGCAAACATATCTATAAAGATGGTCGGGGACTACACATGATTTTGAATATAAACGTTCATTGCTAGAGTGGAAAAAAGATTTTCTTTCGTAATTTCTGTACGGACGCTGAAATGCGAACATTCGACGTGATTTTTTAAATTCGAGAGAAAAATTCGATTTTTTCCCTTCGTTAAAAAGTGGATTAAGTCAGCGTCTTATTTTCCGTCATATCACTGAGACTTTTGAAGGTACAGTTCTCAAATTTTGTATGTCACCTAATGAGTATATGGGGCACATTTTACTAATTGGAAATTGCTTTACAAGAGGATAGTACACAAATTTAAAAAGCGAAACTTTTTTAATATTAATGAGAGGAAACGAAATCTTCTTTCCGACCTTATTTTGGACATTCTTTTTTTTCAATTTACACTGCCTACTTATCTCTAATTGATAAAGAATTTAAGCCCACTACCAACTTTTTGGGGCACTCTGTATAAATTTCTGTTATAAGAGTCACTTATATTATACAAAAACATGAAACGTATGTTATCGTTATCATCAGCATTCATATAAGCATCCGTGAACATCTGCCCTATTCTTTTACTATATTATACGAGCCTGCTTTAGAGTGTTATGGGAACACGATCACAATTGTTCTGCCGTATTACAGGAGTCCGTCTTAAATGAACTCGTGTTATATGGTCTCTACTCTATTCTAGCTCAAAGGACTGGAGCTTTCTTCAAACACGACATAAAGCTCACATCTCAAATTGAAGAACAATCTCCTGACTGTTTATTTATTTATTTTTAACTTTTACACTTACAATCTACAAATGGGAAGTCCATATTCAAGTAATTTTTCGAATAAAAGCCTAGTTCCTAGTTTCTGTTTCAGCAGTGAAAAGTTGTTATCGACCGTAAACGAAGATTGTCAAGAAACTTTTAAAGATAAATGATGTCCTAAAAGTATTTTTCAGCAACTTGAATTTTGAAAATAACGAAAAATGTTCGAAAATTCAACTTCGGAAATTTCCATAGCATTCAAATATTCTTCTGTGTAACGGTAAGCAAAAATAAAATCTGTGCGTCAGTATGTAGCATTTACACATGCATGAGTTAAATCATTTTATTCAAAATTAAAGCATCGACGCATATATACGTCATTTCAGAACTACAAAAAATCTTAAAGAATTGTTTTAACAGTGGAAGCAAAAAGGTCTACATACGTGGACCTTTGGAACGAAGTGGTTAAATAAATCAAGAAATACATGAAATCTTTCACTAAGTTCTTTTGTGTGCCGGAAAACTATGCTTTAAGAACGTTAACACTACAAATGATGAAAGCGTCTGTAAAATGCTAGTTTTTGTTTATTTAAAGTCGCAAATACACCAGGCAGCTCTAATGATTGTGTGATCAGTCACCATAAAAGGGTTATGTTGCTTCAGCTGAAGTTATATCAGGACAAAAATTACTCAACATGTATAAAGACAAAAGTT
This sequence comes from Cheiracanthium punctorium, assembly GCA_038373885.1. Classification (NCBI taxonomy): domain Eukaryota; kingdom Metazoa; phylum Arthropoda; class Arachnida; order Araneae; family Cheiracanthiidae; genus Cheiracanthium; species Cheiracanthium punctorium. Next base: position 385,878 of record JAWZYV010008858.1, on the reverse strand, counting down.
ATGTGCACGGCTATTTAATCAAACAGTTTTTTTTCCTATACTGAGATATTTACTAATGTATGGTTTCTCCGAAATATCGAATACGCGATAAAGGAAGATTTAAAATTTACTACACAAATTTTGCTTTAAAAATCTACAAAAAATGTCAGTAACATGATAACTTTTGATAAAGGAACCAAATATTTAATCCGCATATGTATGGTTCAAAAATTATATCTTTATAAAATTGATCTTTTATGGTTGATGTATCCGAACAATCTTATTTAATGAACAAAAAAATAAATAATTTAGATTTTACTTACAGCGACTGTTAGTAAAATTTAGAGAACTTATTTGTTTGTTATAACAAATTTTATTTAAAAGAAGCATGTCTCACATAAGTAAAAAATCAAATATAACCTGATGATATATTTTAAGACATCCATTAAAATTATATTTTAACTACTTAAAAAACAAAAATAGTATAAATCTTCATAGAAATGTAAATTATGATGGAATTAAAGATGGAATTACTGATTAGATACATTATATGTCTGTTTCGTTCAAATTGGTTGAAACTAGCAATCATTCCGTCAACTCCATTACCCCACTAAACTCTCAAGTATTATTAACTGTGTGGTTTGAAAGGCCGTCTAGGTGAAACATACAGAATATGCGTTCTTTACGCAAATATTTGACATATTTTTGCTCAGAGATAACCAGAGCAAAGTTTTAAAGGAGCTGTGACATCCGATGGAAATGCGAGACAAAAACATCAAAATTATTCACGCTGTAATACGTGCATGGTATAAAAGCACCGATTCATAGATATGATTAGCCAAAGCGAAATCAGTTTTTTTTTCAATATTTGCTGAGTTAGTATTGTCCATAACAAAAGTCAGAAGTGTGGTTCTCTTCATTACGAGGACACCTAGTGATTGGGTGAACGGAATTTCCCAACCTGGAGTCAAATCACACATGAGAGACCGGCACTTTTACCGGCACACCCAGAGATACCTTTTTAATATGGAGAACATTAGAACGACATGGAGGAACATATGGAGAACGACAGATTTTACGTTTCCTAGATCCAATTAAAGTATGCGCAGTCTATTCGAGAAAGTTTGTCACCCTCCCAAGCGCTGAACAAGTTCTGCGCTGTTTCACTTTCGGTGTCCTTGAAATGAGCCGAGTTTCAACCAACTCGGACATTGCACTAAAGCAAAATAATTTAGTCTAATAATATTCAGTTATAGGTTTGAGTAAAAAGCAATGAACTTCATAAAAAAAGGGAATGCATTATACTTGGAATACATTAAGGCGATTCATCAGTGTTTAATATAGAAACACAGTGAGTAATGATTAAATTGCGTGTTACGTAACAAAGCTTTAAAAGAGAACCCGAACTTATCTACTAAGTTTATAACCTTTACTATTATCTGAAAGAACAGAAAACCCGAACTTAATTATTCATGAGAAGATAACATACGTTTTCGTTACACGTACACGTTAATAGAAATTTCAAAGTAAGCGCAAAATCTCTTTTAGAAAAGCACAGAAAGGTTTCTAGAATATAACTTTCCATTTCTGAAATGAGATCTTAGAAATTGGCATAAATGATTCAACACTTTATATCGTTTGAAATATTAATGTGAAAATTATCTACCAGGAAATAATCTAGTCATGCAAGTTTTAAAAAAATTCTTTTGGGGGATTTCTGCTATTCTGGACTAATAAAGACAGTTGTCTAAACCAATGTAGAGAATGTGCGAAAGGTTTGGGGGGTTTAATCTTTAAAATCCTGACATTACGATTGAAATCTATAATGGACACAAAAATAATGGCAGAAATAAAATGAAAATGGTTAAAAGTTGAACCTTATTTCTGTTTTAAATAACCAAATATAACATTAATATTGATGTGCATTAAATATAGATACATATTGCCCTAATGCAATGAATATGGGAAAATTTATACTCCATAAATTAATGCATATGTATAGAAAGAAAAACAATCATGGTATATGAATTATAATAAGTTCTTTAATTAAAATCCTTCTAATTAATCGCTTTTTCATGTGTTCCGTTTTTAAAATATTCATCAATTCTCATTGTAGAGAATAAAAAATTCTTTTTTTTTTTCAGTAACATTCATGAATTTATTTACTGGAAAAAGAAAGATTTTCGATGTGATAAATAAAACATTATTTCAGTTACTCTGACGATTAAAATTAAGGAAATGAACAAAATATTCAATACGATTAATAGATTCACTGGAGGTGAAAAAAATATTTAACATTTTAGATTTTCTATTGGTTAGTATAACACTGATTCTATTGGTTAGTATAACACTAAATATTATTTGTGTACAAAGAAAACGAAAAGATATTTTCATCTGTGAAACTGCTTTGGTAAACTTCAATTTTCATGTAATAGCTAGGATTAATTGAAAAAATGTCATGAATAGCCCGAAAAGTAATATATCTGTTTTGATGTACTATTTCCTTATCCTGAACTGGTAGATTGCATGAAGCAGGTCGATAGTAGTAATGGACTTTTAATATCGGTACTTCAAAGTGTTCAATCTGAGAACTTGGAATTATTTTCTCCAAACATAAACATGAGTAAGAACTGAAAGCAAAAGCATCAGTGCCGTAAAAATAAGGAAGTATTGTGGCGCCGATTACCCTTGCCCGAGCCTAGAAGGGGCTCAAATTCTTCTTGAATATAAAAATATGCTTAATAAAATTTTCGACCCCCCCCCTCAGCATTTAACTTGAAAATGCTCTTAATCACTTTTCAGATGAGAATATTTTATGTTTGTCAAGCCTGTGTCCCACTGTATGGAAAGTCACGCCTTAAGTTTCCTAGACACATCTTCTTATTCTTATTTTTAGTGCGCCGTCGAAAACGTTTTGTTCCAATTCAGATCATTTTCCAATCCCATTAAGCTCAAAGTGCTCTCTAAAACATCGACTATCCTTAACTGCTGCTGAACACAGGTGATAACCATCATCTATCAATCCGTTCATTTGGATGTGACACGAAAAGTTTCGTTACCAGGGTGCCAAAGAAGGCAGAAGGGATTGAAAGCATTCAAATTTGCATTCCTTAACCAATCCATATGGATGTCATTAATTTCCTAGAAGAATCTTCCAAACTTACAACTAATGATCACATTAGCGGACCGTAGCTGCAGTTATTAAGGGTAATGCTTAAAAAATAACCCATTGTTTCATAATGTCGTGTCAAAAGCAACAATATGTAAATACGGAGCAAAGTTTGTATTATAAATGGAAATAAAATAAAAAATACCGCTATTAAATTTTAATATATTATGATACGCATATGATTAAAGAAAAAACTTGTAGATAAAACTTGTTTATCTACAAGTTTTAGATTTATCTACAAGTCTAGAATTGTTATCTACAAGTTTTATCACAAATTTTATCTATAAGGAAGGCACAATGTTTTATAAAACTTGGCCAAAAACGAAAAAAGTACCATTAAGTAAATCAATTATTATTTTACGACAGTTAAAGCTAATACACTTTATGTAGAATTTTAATTTCATTGCTTTGCTAACAAGTTATACAGGGTATTTCAGAAGGTTCTATATTCGTTCTGAGAAATGAAATCTACTAAACGGAGCCCAGTTAATACATAACGCCGTCTAAATATGTACGTTTAAAAGCACTTCAAATAAAGTGTTGAAACGAGAATCGTACATTTTAACTGAAACACGTATGTATGGATTCATTCTCCTAAAACTGCATATTTCAAAGCAAAATAATAATAATAATTATTATTATCATTTATAATGATTTTTAGACTATTTCTTTTAGCAAAAATACCATTAATATCAAGAAAATTGGAAATTTCCATCACTTCTTTTAATGTATACTGATGGATGGAAACAGCATTGGCATCCCTATGTGTTACCGAATTGTGTAGTATACTTTATCATTCCTAAAAATTTGAAAAAAAAAATGTATGTTCCTTTTCTATGCGTCGAAAATTGAAATTGAGATAAAATATACAGAAGAAAATGAAAGTAGCTCTAAAAATGCACACGATGTTTTAATACCCACGATCTTGCAACACGATCATCTAAGTAATACATGGAATTGAAAAGGAATATCATTATTTATAGTCACACGAGTTTAAGAGCAATTATTAAAACGCTTTTGGTTGTTAGTTGAAATTTCATAGTTCAGTCACGCTAGTATTTTTCTAATTAAAAAGAAAAAACTAATAAATCCAACAACATCATTTTATTATTTTTTTTATTTTGGTAAATTGCAGCAAATTGCCATATTGTATCAAAGACTTGCATAAGAGAAAAATTCAGATTTATGATTGCGGTTGTTTGCTAAAACTTAGGATTATGGAAGACACAATTTTCTAAAATAATAAAGGGATTTTAAAGTTCGTTGAAAATACTCCTGCAGGTTTTAAAATTGAAATTTCTTATAAAAACAATTAGTCTGTAGAATTCTGCATTTATAACTAATGTGATAGAGATAAATCAAAAATAAAATAAGAAATGTAGAGATTATTTTATTTGTCCTGACTGAATATAAAATCTGTAGCTCACCATTAGGACAAAAGTTAATTCGCATGACTATGTGACAAAAAGATCTTCTATTAAAATAAATTTTGTAAAAAATTCTGTAGATTAGAATTTCTTTGGTATATCAATGATGTTTAAAGTATTTAATTAAAGTAGCCAAGATATATGGGATAAACTAATCAAATATTTTAAGCACAACACTTTTAAGAAAGTTATTTTAAATACTGGATTTCAAGATTGTTTGACAAATAAAACAAATGTTACTATGCAAAAAACTTTATGCAAAAGTAAGTTGCAAGTTGTAGTTTACTTTCACGAAAATGTATTTTGTACTATATGAAAGTCAGTATCTAAAATGCATGTATGAAATAAAAGGCTAAGATATTTTCCTTTTTTGACTCTTGATTTATTTAATTTTAAAATTGAGGTTTGAAAGTAGTTTAAGAAGATTGCGTTTTGTGTAAACTATTTTATGAAATGCATGTCCTAATAAAGGAATGTGGTCCCGAGAAAACGGTATTATTAAGATTAGATTTTGATATAGGAAAAAAAGAAATTTCTAGTACCGTGGTATTTTGCATTAGTACATGTTACCATAATTTTTTCTAGCAATTTTATAGATGACATTATATAAAATTTATTTATTTATTTTTACAAATTTCAGAAAGAATCTTTGAAGTTAAAAATTAATCATACGAAACATGTGATAATGGGAATTTAATGGTCTTCTTAGAAGGACAGGTAGAAAAATAAGTCTGCAAACACATCAGCAAAGATCAATAATTGCAAAAAGAAAAAAACAGTAATAAAACTTCTCGACATATTTTGATTAGTTTTGCGGGTGTAGTTCAGCTTTATAAGAAACATTTAATTGAAATTGTCATTATAAATTCAGCATTAAACTACTAAATACAGAAATTGAATAATTACAGAATTTTTAGGTTGGAACGATTGTTGTACTTTTTTAAAAACTAGTTTCTGAACAATTATGATTTTAAAAAATCAAAGTCTTCAATTATTGTTTTAACTTTGACGTTAAAAATTATTTTTATTTATTAGTTATATTATTAATTAGTTTTAACATATGTTCTTAGTGAACTTAATATGAAAGCAAGATCTTCAATCAAAATACAAACAGTAATATGCTAGAATGTGCACGGTACAAACACTTTTATATTAAAGAAATTTTTTTTCCCAACATAAAAAATGTATCTTTTCCCATTTTGGTTTTATATCTTTACATCTTGAAAAACAATTTATGATTAAACGTTACTGGATTCTCCATGAAAGTGCTAATATACTTAATTTGCTTAAAGTTTGTGATAAATAGATAATCCATGTAGCAAAATTATCCAGAAAAACCTACAAAATTGGAGCACTGTATAAATAGTATGGAGTCTTTTATAAGTTGGCGTTAAATATTTGTAAGACCCTTTCAGATAAGAATGCGAGATAGGAAAATTACATTTATTTCTTTGTGTAGTATACAGGACAGTATATAAAGTATATTATTTGTAGTTATAACTTTACGTTGAACAAAAATTGAAAAATAATGAAATAGACCCAATAGTGTCAATAGCCAGTAAAGGGCATATTGATTGTAAAGTTAAAAATCTCAAAACAATAATCAATATAAGTGTGCCGCTGACGGAATGTTTCTTATGTAAACTATAGAGAAGTTTCGAAGTAGTTGTTACAAAAAGCTCTAACAGATAGCGTTGTAATCGTAGTCCTCCGTAATGGATTACTTACATATTCTACCGATATGACTCCTTGGGACTAACTTCTGCAAAACACCTTGAAAGAAACTGTCTACCAGAACCATCCGAAAATACTGGATGAGTCTGAATCATCCATTTGTGTGGGATATGAATCCGTTCCAGTTGACACATCACGACATGTGATGACAAACTTTATTATTTGTTTGCGACACCCTCTGTATGTCGAACTTCGGACATTTTCAAAATCTTTTGTTGTGACTGCTTGCTGAGAATGATCGTCGATCGATTTCTGCGAGCAGAACACTCTGTTAGCAGTGACGTACTCAAGGGTTTGCGTGGGTGTTCTAACATCCCTTGTCGAAGATTTTTTTAACATTAAATCTACAAATTTTTAATTTCCAACATAAAGATTACGGCTTTTAGCATTAAGATTAATCCACAACTTCCTCTCCCCTTCAAGAAAATATGTGTACACCACTCTCTGTTAGCAGCTATTGCAATTACTATTTCGACACTTTTGTATAAACTTTTTACAGATTACATAAGGAACATTCGTTTGCGGCTTTCTTCTATTGATCTTTGTTTTTGAGATTTTTAATTTTTAAATTAGTATGTTCTTTGCTAGATAACCTTGCATGGATTTATCCGTATCATTATCATGAATAATATTAATATTATACATGCATAATATTAATATTACGCAATATTTGGATTACATATTAAATTTGCTTATTTTTACCATGCTTAGTCATAAATTATTCTTAATTTTATCAATATAAACATGTGGATCTTCAGCTTTATATAATTAATATCGACAAATATACCAGAGTTTTAATATGATGCTTGCTGCAAATAATTCATTTTTCAGTGTTTCACTCAATACATTGAAAATTGCATTTAAAACATTTATGCTATGCATTGGGTGTCCCAAAAAAAATGAAAGTCGTTATTTTTTTTCGCATACCCTCTTATTTTTTTCCTTTTATGTCAAAACAATTGTAAACAAAGTTTCATGTAATTTGAATAACGGCAACCCGTGCCGACTTGCATTTGAACGCGTCAGTCAGTACATGTGTATTAGGGTGTCCCAAGATGCAAAGGGATTTTTTTTTTTCGAAATCGAATACGCATACCCTCTATTTTTTTTCTATTTCATCTCAGTAACATAAATACAAAGTATTATTGCAATACGATAACGGCAACCCGTGCCGACTTTAGATCAAAGTTGAACGTAAAATCTTGTATGGAGAATACTATGGAAAGATTGTGAAATGCATTTTTTTTTTGGTACGTAAGACACCATTTTAGTCAAAGTAAATATTTCTATTATAGCAAAAGAAGCATATTATAGTAAAAGAAAAATTATACATATTTTCGTTTCAACGTTTGTTTTTACAATCAGGATGGATTTTCGTGTGTTCTTGTACACAACGTAGCAAAAATTGTCTTTGTTCCTCCTCAACCATTATTAAACCATACAAGTCCTGCATCATTTTTACCGCTCTTTCAGCTGTATCGTTCACTGTTCTAAGCATTGATATTGTTTATTTAGAATCTAGAAATTCAGCGTTATTCCATGAAGAGGGACTCTCATTGAGAAAACTGTCATCAATTTTGAGTCTAGAAAATAATAACGAACAACGATTTTATATCTTCGAATACAGCAGATATAAAAAGATCGATGCTTTTTTCTATGAAAAATAAATTAAAACAACAGGTATCAATTACGTGATATATATAATTAACTAAATAAAAATCTACACAATCAATATATCAGACTCACCATACAATGGAACACGAAGTTCGTCCTTCGATGGAATGTATTTCTTCTCATGGGCCGAGAAATTTTCTCTATGTAAATTTGCCACCATTTAAAATTTTGTTTCTTCGTCCACATCATCATCAAAAAGTGCTAATATTGCTATTTCATCAGTCAAATACCATAAATGCTGGAGAAATTTCTGTAAAGCAGCTTTCGAGATATTTTCATCCACATTTTCGTTAGCTTTCAAAGATTTCAAAAAGCACAAACCTTTGTAGGGTGCTTTAACTGCCAAAATGCATTGAAGCCATGGTTTAACGTACATTGTCACGATAAACAAGCAGACGTCTAACAATGCTTCCCTATCCTTTGTGTTTAATTTCATCTGAGAACTAAATAACGATAGTTTTAGGGAGTAAATCGCTCGGGCCATCCATCTAGCTTGGTGTATGGCACCCGGAGGTCTGACTTTTTTTTGTGATTTCTTTGAATTTATTTGTCTCTCCAAACTTCATACATATTTACAAGCTTCCTTACACAATTCGGCAACGATTTTGTAGGTATGCGTACCTTTTACCAAAAGATAGTACATTCGCGAATAGCGAGATTTGCACTTTCATTAACAGTTAAATTCACTTCTCGAATATTGTACAACAAAACCGAGAGAACTTGCCCATGCGACGTAAGTTTTGAACCCTTTATTTGATTCTTTATGTTCCCTATTAAAAATATCTTATTTTTAGAACTACGTAATTCCACTGCCATGCTCTGCTCGCTGATTAAAAACTATACAAACATTTATTAAGAAAACAGATTAGAATAAGCACATTGATACGTAGACGTACGTTGTCCTGTGTAAACTAATACTGATACGTTTCACGAATAGCCCGTTGTCACTATCGAAGTATTCCAAAACCTGTCTTTTTCCGTTTTGTTTTAATTTTACCATTTGTAGGTGGGGGACGCTCCGCTACAGACACGAGTCTTCAGCGTTCGCTTGTTTTAGTATACACATGTACTGACTAACGCGTTCAAATGCAAGTCGGCACGGGTTGCCGTTGTTCAAATTACATGAAACTTTGTTTACAATTGTTTTGACATAAAAGGAAAAAAATAAGAGGGTATGCGAAAAAAAATAACGACTTTAATTTTTTTTGGGACACCCTACTATGCATATTTCATCATGAAAACATTTCGAAATAGTAAAAAGTGAAAATAATCAGTCTTACATTTCTCCGAAAATAATAAGTTCTCCTTTTATATATATTCCAAATATATTTTAGATAGGAGAAAAACATTTCTTGAAGTCCGGATAATCGTTCCACGATTAATTATTTTTTTATGAGCTTCATATTAAACAGAAAGAATTTTCATTTTGTCTGCAAAAAATTCTTTTTGTCTGTAATAAAATTGATTAAGCGGAGGGAGAATTTATAAAACTATATCCACGAATAAAAAAAGGGAAGTTATAGGAAAAAATATATAAAAAATTTACTTTCGTTAAAAGGTGGCTTAAGAAGTTATATTTATTGCTCTTTGAATTTTTACTGAATGTTGGAACAGTGAATTTTTTTAAAGAAGTATCAAGTCATACATTTTTTCCATTTTTCGATTCAGCTTTTGCTGGTTTCCGAATCAGTTTCGTAAAATTGGGAGACTTTTATTTATCCATCTTAATTTTGCCAATGATGATACTGCGGTGAAATCCATATCAAATATCAATGAAATAAATGCATTGTCAAAATGATTAATTTTGACGATGATATTTTAAAACGAAAAAACTGAAATTTAAAATTACAGTTTTATATAAAAATTGATTAAATTTTTGCAATAACCCTGGGAGCACGATTGTCCAAATGACGAGAATTTAGCACTAAAATGAACATAGCCTGGCGATATCTCCTATACTTGGAGATTTATCTCTAAACGCTAATGGGAATTTTAAAAATTCAGTATCCAATACGGGAGAAATGTCTGTATGGATTGCAATATTATGAACAACGGCACATGCAAAGCCACACAAATAAAGTTCATGCATCTAAATATTTTATTTTGATTCCAAGGAAAAACGTCATAAAAACAAAGTCCAGAATTAGTGATTTCAGTGCCATTGAAGGGCTGGGTGAAACTAATTTCACTTAGAAGATTCATTAATGTGGCGAATCAGCTGGTCATCGGAATCAGCTAGTATACAAATAAAAGAAAAACGCTGAAGAACATTTTTTAACGATATAAAATGAAATGAAAATATATAAAGGAAAAATTATTTTTAGGAGACTCGCGTTTCTTAGAAAAGCAAAACTGCAAGCCACAGCTAAAAGCAACTGTTTTTAATGTTTTTGACAGATAGCTTAATACGGATAAAGATAGCACTGCTATTTAAACGTAAAACAAAGATTACACACTACATTTTAAATATGTGCCTTTAAAAAAATACTTTCCCTGAAAATTCATTTCCCTTTGGAATGATATAAAAGGGTTTTTAGAGGCTCATGTGACAGAAAATATTTACGATGTATCTTCTTTGAGTTTTGATCAAATTCAGAAAATCAAAGATTGAGTTTGTATGTTTTTTCTTCCCTAGAAAAGAACGGTTTATTTTCAAAATGAAAAATAACACATAAAAAAAGAAAAATCCTTTCTCAAATTATAGAGTTGTGTATATAATATTGCGTGATATAGAGGGATAAGCGCTGTAAATTTTGTCGATTTCAGATTTCCGGGCTCAATTTTTTGTTTGTTAGTTCATGGTTTTCCCGTAATATTCCACAGGCGTAAAAATTTGCCTGTGACGTAAATTCTGGAGACTGGCCACGTGATAGTGGCATGAAAATGAGTGCGAGGAAGAATTTACAGGCAGTGGTGTAAGACATTCAGAAAATAAATTTTAAGATTGTGATTTCATATTATTAACCCCATACTACCGCTGTAATTTGCAATATCTCACTTGTGAAAATGTTTAGCGATTTCGCTAAAGAAATAATTGAGCAATCAATATATTGTATGTGATTTATACAATTCATCATCATCGACATTGGCACGCCAGCCCTTTGTGGGCCTTGGCATTCTTCAGAAGTCTTTCCCATTCCACCCTTTTCCTTGCAATGGACCTCCAGTTTCTCAATTTCCGTTTGGCAAAATCCTCATCTAGGCTATCCCTCCATCTTTTCTTAGGTCTTCCTCTAGGTCTTTTACAGAAAGGAGTGGCATTGAAGACCTTAAGAGCAGTTCTCTCAGCACTCATTCTCAGGAGGTGACCTGCCCATCTCATTCTACTCAGTTTTATGTATTTAATAATGTCATCATCATTATAGATTTTATAGATTTCGAAGTTATATCTTTTCCTACAGGTATTATTTTCTAAAACAGCACCAAAAATAGTTCTCAATCTTTCTTTCGAAGATTGACAGTGCTTTTTCCTCCATCGTCGTTAAAGTCCGTGTTTCTGAGGCATAAGTTAAAACTGATCTTATTAACACCTTGTGCAACAGAATTTTTGTTCTTCTCTTTATTAGATGGGATTTATACCATTCACATGAAATATATTATTTATCAAACAATCGGAATCATCGGAACTTTATCAAGAAAATTGTCATTTAAAAATATATAACACAGATAAAAATTTAGTCAGCATCTTCTATATTTTAAATCTTTGCAACTTATAATTCATAATACAATTTTTAAAAATATAGTTTCTGTTTTCTATTCCCAGTGAATGAATTATGCATTTTTAATGAATTATTGCAATGAATTATACATATTGCGTTTATGCGCATTTAAATATTTATTAGCTAAATATGTTGAACAGAATATTTTTTAAAATTTCTCAAGATTTTTTCCAAATTAAGTTCATTTCAAAAGCTGATATGACATTTTGAAATTTCTTTACTTCAAATCATTGTAATTTATTCATGTAAACATGATAAAGAATTTATTCATTCGGAGATTTATTTATCGAATTGCTATGTTAAATATTCACTTATATATTCTTTTTTTTTTCGTAACCTTCGTAATAAATATAAAATGTTTTTATGTAAGTACAAATATACAGTATTATATACATCTTGAACGAATAAAAATTTCCTGTTCCCGGTAGCATAAACAAATTTCTGTATTTTAATTATTATCATCATTTGCTTATTTAGTTGCTTATGAGTTTGTATTATTAATCATAAAAACCTAAATATTTATGAGGTCTTGCTTGTCTTTGCTACACAGTCTTGAGATCAATATTCGTATGTGACATGCATTTCCATTCCGAGAACTGACACCAAGTGGCAAGTTCAAATTAGAGGCCGAAAGGTCCATAAATTAACCCTTTAACGCGCAGTGTGTCCGCTCCGGGAACGCCAAACTCTGACGTTTTGACTGTTGCGAGTCACGAAGAATAGATTTGATTTCTATAAAAATAGTTGCGGGTGACATAGCTCCACGAGAATCCTTTAATTTTTAGCATGTCCTTTCTCGTAAAAAAAATGGTCACGATTATTTTTAACAGCACTGACACCTGCTGAAAAATGGAAGAGCGCGAGAACAGCTGGATCGATTGCCCAATGCTTGGCACAGGCAGCTGTCGTCAATAAAAGGGTCTCTAGATCTGTGGCACGCGATGAACGTTTCGATCGTCCGCCATCTTGCTGGTAGCTAAGTCGAGCGATGGCAACGGCTGCCCTTTTTTAAGCATTGGGAAAGGGTTGCGCCTCAAAGGGTTAACATATGTTGTTACATCTGCGTGTTACGCGACTACCTGTCTTCCATTTTGAGCGAGGATAAAACTGTAAGCCGAATTTACTTCCATACTCACTGAAATAATTTTAGAATTTCTAAGCAAGCACGTTTCCGATCAAAATTAAGAGTCTGAAGTTTCGTGCGCAATTAATAACTACTCGATAAATGTACTGGATAATCGCCTTTTGCAGGCGACAAACTGACTATGTGTTACTGTATAGACACAGATTTTATGTTGTGAAAGGAATCTCTGGTCTTTTTGTAAAGATTCATGTACATTCTTCTGGATATCTGAGTTTGTGTGTCGCGAATATACATTAATTGTTCATATGATGTTAACAACGAAAGTGAAATGGTATTGTGTTCTATTTCTTTACAAGCATTCTTCTGGATAATTATGTTCATAAGTAATCAATTTGTATTTATATTCATACGGCGTTTTATTGAACAGAATTGGTAATATTTTTTACTATGTATGATACCTTCTTCTGGAGAACTATGTTGATGTATTATGAATGTTGGTCAGTAATTCATAAGGAGTTATATTGACTAAGAATGGTAATTTTCACAACAAATAAATAAATAAAAAAGATTGAAGACAAGAGTTCTAATAAAAAGTTTCAAAAACAGCTCGCTTTACCTTTGGTAAACTCTATTTTAGGTTTAAAAATATTTTAAAAAAAGTTAATTTTTCGTTTGCACTCTCTACGATAAAATGTCTCCCCAATTCCAGTTTTGCTTACAACAGAACAGTGTAAACGTTGCCCTCAGTATTAATATTATTGCGATGAAACAAAAACTTTAAAATAAATCAAATGTATGACAAAAATTTATTACAGCGACTAAACGTTTCATTGTGATTTCATTAAAATAAATAAGTTTCATACTCCAATAGGCAATATTTAGATTTATAACTTTTCAATAAAAAAGAAAAAAAAAATTCCTATATCGATACCATTTGAGTGCCTATTAAATTCTTTCATAATATCAAATATTTTGAATTCATAACTCTACTTACTGCTTAGTAAAAATAATATAAAAAAATTAAAAATCGAATAAAAATGCTAAAAATTAAATTAAAAGTACTGATTAATTTCATATTTCAAAATTTTCAATTGAAATCCAAATTATGGAATCATGAGATCACGTGTCAGTTGAGCTGGTGAGCAAACAAGCCAGTGAAACTGGTGAGTTCTGCGAACCAATTCCCGCGGTTAATCGCAGTTAAGCTGGTTGTTTGTAAACAGGAAACTTCTCTATATGATTGTTGAGTATTAAATACTGTATTAAAATTGTGGAATGTCTTATCCTTCTGAATTCTTTATCCCTCCATTCAAATCTCTGTTCTAACTGTACCTGGTCGATTATAGCGCAAGTATTCTCTTTACGTCTGCGTATTCTTCTTATGTTACTTGTTTTATAATGATATTATTTTGTTAAAGCTTAATAAAATGTTAAGTCGCAAACTCACGCTTACATTCATTGCACTGTAACTCTGTTTCTATACTTAAAAATGGCAACTGTTCAAGATACTTTATCAAAATTATATTTATTGCTTTGTCAAGGGAAACGCTGACCTATTCTTTTCAAACTTTGCAACAGTTGGTGGTGTAAAGTTACGGAAAAACTACACAAAGAGGCAGTGTCTTCGTTGAAGGATTTTTTAAAGGGCTCTAACGTGTATTCACTGTAAAGCTGAAGAAAAACGTCAAAAATTATCAAAGGTGTTCCAGATATTCGCATCCTTATCCGTAGATATTCAAAGATAACAGCTGATTCGTCAGAGTGAATAAAACTATCCGGATCCACCAGAGCGAAAAATAACTATCCGGATCCCCCTTTTCCGAGCAGATCTTCCACGAATCTTTTAATGGATTTTCAAGACAGTCAAAGAAACGAAAAAAAATATTTTTCTATTAGTTATTATTTTTTGTAATTATACATAACTTTTATTGCTTATCACCTATAAATGTGTATTATTTATAGGTGATTCTTCTTCTTCAGCACAAATATCCTTCGTTTCCTAAACAAGTAAATTGGTATTAGTAATTCAAATCTATTAGCATATATTTACTATTCACGTTATTTAGTAAACTCTCTAAATATTTTTACGTGGTAGGCTTTATCCCAATCCCATCTAGCCACTCGCCTTTAAAGGGCTCTAACTCTTTCTACAGAAAGTGTGATTTTCATATAGGAAGGAAAATCTTTTCAGGAGGGTTTAGCCCTTTCGCAGAATTATTAAAGATTTTAATTTTTGAGCATGTTCCATGTAAGGAAAGTATCGTAATCATGAAAAAAATTAACTATGGAATATTGACGTATCTACCATAGAGCAGATATAGGAAATAGAGAACGTTTTGACAAATGTAACTTAAAGAACTTGTCCAAACAGACTGGATTAAATACATGGTTATTTGGTAATTTTCTGAAAGCTTTTTTTCCCCAATAAATATCATGAATAGGATATGAATAAATTCTTTAAAATTTTATTGATAACCCTATATTTGTAACATACATATACATTTTATTCCAAAACTAAGCTTTGTTTTTACGCAATTTGTTAATCCAGACAGCAAAATTCTAATTTGTTTAATTTATGTTATTTTTAAATAAATGGTAAGAAAATTTTAAGAAAAAAAATATTTTAAATAAAATTCTATTGCAATTAATTTACAATGTGTGGGAAAATTAGTTTAAAGTTTATAAATTCTATTCATAAATGAAAGAAAGTTCTCGAAAGTTTACTCACATAAATTTTCTACATTTAAAATAAGTATTTATGGTAAATCTATTCTATTTTGAACGTATTAATTTTACGACCGAGTATTCGAAATATTCTGAGTGATTTAGAAATGCTTTTAGAATTTTCCATCATAGTTTCGATTGAAAATACAAAACATTTCAGTGAGTTACGTAAATAGCTTTGATGTCATAAAAATGTTCCCAATTCAGACGTACTTAAAATTTATCGTGAATATATTCAAAGGTTTGGCTCAAAAAATAAATTCTTTTTGAGAGTTTTAGAAATAATAAAATGTTAGAATTGAAATCATGAACTTTCCGCTTGAAAAAGTTTCCTGGTTTGGCATTAATATCAAACAGGGTTTAGTTTTTGAGCTAATATTTGTTAGTGTTTCTAATCAAAAGTATTTTTATGTACAAATCTATTCTATGAAGCACACTTCGTTAAAAATTTTTAACTCTAGTATGACTGCTTTCAAAATATGTTTGTTAATAAATTGTTGAAAGAAAGCCCATAACACACATTTGAAATGTGTGAATGAAAAATCTATGCGTGTTTTTTTTGTTTTTTCCAGGAAGTACATAATAGATGATTTTCTATTAAAAACAAATGAATAAAAATTGAACATGTAGTCATAAAATTGAACAAAGTTTTATGACTACGTTCAGTCTTCAACTTCCAAAAAAGATCAGCAACCAATTTTATCGAATCCGGGTTCGTTTACGCACTTGCATATTCCCCCTTACTCGTAAAGGCGAATAAAGATTATAGTACAAAGAAATAACGAACTGAAGTAATTAGCCTTCTTCTAAATTAAATTTAGGAATGAAACAATCAAACAGATTTTTAATGCACTGAGAATGTTATATTTTGGTTACGAACGTAAGTAAATTTCTAAACTTTCGTAATGTCACTATGTTCTTTACTTACTTTCATATGTAAATTAAATGAACAGTTGTTTAAACTTTATCTAAGAAAACATTGTAGTGCTCAAACAGCTTTTTTTTCTTAATCAATATTAATAAATAATGAGTAAAAGCCCTTTCAGTTTGTTTATCGATGCCTACTAGTCACAGCAACTACATTTACTTAAGTACATTTTCCCATTCTCTTTATAAAATAAAAGTAAAATATCAGTCCTTAGATTTCAAAGGACCAATTTCGGAGAACTGAATTTGCAGGATTCAGGTAAGTACATACGGAGAAAGGTTAAAAAATCATTTCTTTATTTACATGATTATGTTACACGTGCTAACGAATTTTATTTTGTATCTCTCTAATATTTATACAATATTATGTGGATTTTTCAACTATTAACATATTTCGCCTTTATTCATTCTTTACCTGTATAACGCACACTTCATTGCTGTTGTTTGCCGTATATTTACAAGGTTTATCTTTTTTAATGTCAACATTATGTTTCTCCATCCATTGATTTTCATTTTGTATTTAATCGATTAAGTTTGCATCAGTAATCTTTAACTGAAGAATAGAAAATTCTGATAAATTTCATAGCTTACGTATACAGTCATTTTCTTTTTAAGTCTTTTAAGGTTGTTATATTCAAATTTATTTAAGATTACGGAAACATTTTTTGGAAACATTTTTTGAAAACGTGTTTGCTTTATAAAAAAAAAGTTCTTGCTCGTACAGAAAAGCGGAAAAATATTTTTAATTTTGTTAATTGGATAATGTAAATAAGTTACATACGCTTTTTCTGCATAAAATCATATTTTATGCAGAAGACTGAGTATACTCAATGACCGAATTAGTATTTTAATAGCGACAACCAAAATTTTTTGCCAAACAAGCGCATTTCATCGCCATGAGTCTTGTCATATCGATATCAGCAGGGCCTGATTACTGAAAAGCCTCGGGAAGCTTGAGCTTCCCCTCAGAATTTGAAGGGGGGCCCGAAAATGACTGAAAAACTGTGATAAAAATTCAAAATTTAGTTTTTAAATGATCGTTTTAAGTTATTGTAAAATTTTTAATGAAGAGAAGTGGTGCTTTTCAGAAGTCTTGATACTTCATGTCGCAAAACTTCTAAATTGGTTATTTGCAATGTCTTTGCCTGGGACATCTGTTGCAGTTGAGAGTTTTTTTCGATTATGGGGAATATTTGGCCGGCAGAAAGGGGTGGACTTTCAATATGTAATATTGAATATCTTCTAAATGTCAAACTTAATTCCCAACTTCTGTGTTGTGATTTTTATGATGTCATGAAAGCAAACAAAGATTTCCTGAAAAAAGCCATGTCTAATGAGAAATAGGACTAAATTAATAAAGTTTAATGTTCCATTAAGGTAAAGTTTTTAGTTATTTGTTAGTGTTTAAAGTAATTTCAAAATACTGTAATATCTCGTTAGAATGAAATAACTATTATGAAGATTAATGAATAAAATACTTTTATCAAAGGAAAATTTCAAATTAATGAATAAAACGCTTTTTCAAAGGAAATGATTAGAACTAATTAAATCAATGAAATTTCTTTTTTATGAATAAAATATTTTTATGAAAGAAAATCATTAAAACTTTACTTTTCCCAAACAAAAAGGGGATGAGGGGCCCGAAATGAGACTGAGCTTCCCCTCACTTCAGAGGTTAATCGGGCCCTGGACATCAGCCTTATAAACGTTTACAAGAAACTTATATCATGAACTTAGGCAGCATGTGAGCATTTATTTCCACATTTACACTTCACGAGCTTGATGAAAATGTATAATAGATCTTAGAGTAATATTAACTTCGCCAAGCAAACTCTGTGGCCTATATAACAAGAAAGTACTAGTATCTCAAGAAAGAAAATAATTAGCCAAAATATAGCATTTTCCAAAAGAGGTAAAAATAAAATACATAAAAACAATGACCTAAGAATAACTCATCTTCAGCAGTGCGAACAAGTAGTATCCAGCAAATAACATTACCGGCTATCTGATACCTCTCCACTTAATTAAACCGAACTCCCTTTCCAATATCCTTATATTACAGGAGGAACTACAGCTATAATTTAAAAGAGATAACAAAAGAACTGCTTATAAGATCTTGACGTTCAATTTTCAATGGTCTTCAAGTCACACATACGTTATCAAAACCATGACTAACACTGTCGACGATGCAGTAATAATCGTTACAATAAAGGAAAAACTACTGGTCATAACCGAGGCAAATTTTACATTTTTATGAATATACAGCCAAATTGAGCGATAAAATTTTCCTAAACTGGCATATTTTGGTACAAACATTTTCATATCTTAACCAGCAGATATTTAAAGAAAGGCAAAGCAATCTGTTTTAGAATATCGTCGTCATCAAATGAACATCTGCTATGTGCACTTTTAAGAGATTTTGACAGTTTGACTAGTTTACCAACCAAATTTTAGAATGAAAAGACATTGAATGATCTTGGTGTAATGTGAGAGATCGCCTAACAAAAGTATGTCGTGTGAATCAACTAGAATATTGTCAAATAATACCACCTGCTAATAAAAACTGGTAATAATATATAAACTTTTTGCGCATAGAAGATATTGGTTTGACAAAGACGATATCATTCTTCTAAAGGAAAGTTTTAACTATTTCACAATAGTATTATTACATGGAGACAATGTTGAAGCCTATATTTATAGATCAGACCTTAAATACCTAATTTAGTAAATGTAAAATAACAAGAGTAGGGCATAGGATCAGACTCTTCAAAAATAAGAAATTTACAAATCTATGAGAACCAGACGTACATCTCAAAAATTAACTCTAGAGAAAAAAGAATATTCAGCCAGAAATTGTAATAAGATAACGATTAAAAGCCTGAGATAATGACACAAGAAGGGCAGAATTAGATGAAATATCACAAAGTCCCCACTTAAAGCTCACTGTTGAAGCCAAGAAATTTCTAGAGACAACTAGACCATCGCTATTGTCTTCAGTTTAGACCATTCTTCAAGGATACTGAATCTTCTTCAGAGAGGACCGTAAACTATGGTAACCATTGCAGGCTCTGCTTGCAGTCTAGTGGTTACTACTTTATTCCCATCTACATTTACACTTATATTACACTAGACCCCAATGTATTGAGTATAATTGATGATATCATATCTGCAAGAATACATATGCTCGGACTGTGTATGTTTCAGTATTGCAGATGATATTGATATATACATAGATTCCATCTGCTAACTACATCATGGTTAGTAAGAATGTTCTAATTCGTTTTTGAGGCACTGATGACGAACTGATGGAATGTTCTTTAGAACTCCCACCTGGGACACAGTTCTTTAATTCCAGTATGTGTAATCTTCGTAGTGTATTTTTCATCTCACGTCTTGAGAACCCAAATATAGCGGGCAAGATTCAAGGCATTATTTGTCCCAAAACAATATTATATACATGAACTACGCCATTTGAGGATAGAGAGGTGCTACTTTTAATAATAAATAATGGCTACCAAGAATACACTGAACATTATTTTATTTCTCCATGGTAATTGAGAAGTAGGGAAAATAATATAGATTTTGAAGAAGCAAATTCCAATGAAATATGTCAAGTTCTTAAATCTACTAAATGTTGCTCTAAAAGTTCTTATGTGCTTTGTATACTTGAAGTTGGCTTCTATATAAACTAAAATTGTACGTTATTACCACGTCTCGTTCATCAGTGCTAAAAGATGAGAAGTTGAATTTTTCATTATTCACTTTAAACGGCGCATTTGCCAGTAGTTTAGCATATTATACTTAGAAATTATTTGAAACATACTGTAAGAAAATATCAAATCTATCTTTTTATAATCTTGATATTTAAATAAATTTCTGCTTTCAGACTGACGTAACCTTTTGACAAAGCCCGTCGGCTCAATCTTGTTAGACAAAAGCTGTTAAATTATTCAACTTAATCCATTAATTTGATACATAGAAAATATGTTTAGAGTGTTAATAAATATACAAATCAAATATATACGGAACATTAATCAATTTCCATCCACAGCCATTATACGCTGTTTAATATCTATGCTTGCTCTCTATGCAAATAAATTTTTCCTTTTTATCAGCGGTTGATGCTAATGGAAAATCTACAGTATACGAATACGGAGCGTTGATGGTTTAAGTAATTCGCAATTGTTCCATGCTGAATGTTATTAAACACGTGCAGTAGTATTCATTGATATATAGTGAAGTAATATTTAATTCCATTTAATATACGCTTCAGTCTAAACCGGCTTTTATTTAGATCGCCTTTTCTCTAGTTGAAACTAGTTTATACTGAATGCCTTTGTTACAACTAGAATTTTCTAGCTATAAGTTACTGCTACACGTCTGAATTTAAGATAAAACTATTTTTAATTTTGTACATTGTATAAATGTTGTTTCAGCTAGAGAAACTTTCTTGGATTGTATATTATGTTATGGCAAAAGTACACGCGGGTACTTGCCTGGGGATGTGCTTTGGGCCGAAGATATTAAAAAGCTTGTTTGAAGAAAATATTCAACAACAATCTATTAAATTTTGATTACGATTAGAAAAAATATTTAATGATAATATTGGTCACACATCTATGTCTTTAAAATTAATCAAAGTAATACAAAAATTATCATACACTAAAGGAACATTTCTAAGAAACATCACGAAGTCATGCCGACGGTATTCATTGAAAAAAGTGAAATTAAAATAAGCATAGACTAAAAATATAATAAGTGGTCGAAAGTAGCTTGTGCCTTAATGAAAGGCGAACATTACATTAAAGAAGTAAGTTTAGATTACTTTTTATTGCTAAGCAACCGCTTTCCAACGCGTGGAGCATTGTTCTAACGCGCCACGTGTAAGCCAAATAAAACGTGATTGGATCGAAACAGTCTTAACTGAGTGATTTTGTCTAAACGTGTTTTGTTTAGTAAAAAACTAGCAAGAACTGACATTTTTAATTAGCAGTAAATTCCAGTTGATACATATGCATTCAGGATAATCTTGTTTGAATTAGTAAGAATGCTCTTTTGTACTGTTAATTAAAAGATGTAAATAACGTGCATTTAAAATGATTTATTTACAGTTTGCAAA
The DNA here is from genome assembly GCA_038373885.1 of Cheiracanthium punctorium. Classification (NCBI taxonomy): domain Eukaryota; kingdom Metazoa; phylum Arthropoda; class Arachnida; order Araneae; family Cheiracanthiidae; genus Cheiracanthium; species Cheiracanthium punctorium. The sequence goes on along the minus strand of JAWZYV010008858.1, from coordinate 364,322 downwards.
ACGAATAGTTGCGGTATCTTCGTAACTACATTATAACTTAATGTAAAGATCTAGCGCGCTGCTGCATTGAACTAGTGCATCAGGCTTGTGTGCTTAATAACGAGTTTCCGCTTCACGCTAACAGAGCAGAACACAATTTTCTCCCACCTTAACTGGGGAAAAAACATATTTTTGAATATCGCTCTTAGCTTTAGAGTTCTACAATAATTAATTTATAGATTCGAATTTATATTTAAAACTTTGTTATGTTTAATCGATCAACTTACTAATCTGTTCTCGTAGGACAAAGAAGGGTAGTAGTAGGCGTATTAGGACGATCAATTGCAATTGAATCCTGGATTGGAGGTGGAAGAGTTTTGGAGCTTGAATCTGCAACTGGAACCTCTTCGATTTTTTCATGTGATTTCATAGTTGGTATTGCAGGAACTTCTCTTAAAAATGGTGTTTACTCTTCCTTTGTGTTAGCAATTGTGTTATTGGCATTAGCTTCAAAAGGAAGTTTTACAGCTTTCGAATTCCATACATATAACTCACACTTCCTAAAGCCGTTTTCTACAATACTTGAAGGTAGAACGCCATCAATATCTTCTTTTAAATACCTTGAAAAATATTTTTTCTTCGAACGAGGGTTCTACAAATTTGACAGCCTCCACTAATGCACCTTTTCTCCAGAGCTCTTTTAGAACTCTAAAAGCTACGGCATTCACCTCACGGCAAAAACTGAATAATTTAAAATTTTAAGGATGGATAATTGACACGGGACGAACTTTGAAAAGCGTCGACATTTCTTGTGATTTTTAATAAATAAACCCTATATAAGCGTAAAAAACAGAAATCAATGCCTTTTTGTCCACAATGATTAAATTAAGTAAGTTTGCAATACTTACATTTTACTCAGTCTTTAGCAATTTGAAATACAAAATGAGTAAAAATCACAAGAGACAAAACGGAAGTTATTTAGCAGATGACCACAACGATAGATTGTTTTGCGATTCGGTCGTTAGAAGACACCACTATTACATCTTTGGATTTTCCTTTTTTTTTTTTTTTAAATAAACTTTTTTTGAAAAAGTGTCAACTATTGGTACACTGTTAACTACTTGTACGTTTACCCTAATTGTAAATAAAATTTGAAAGAAAGCCAAAAGTAAGTAGTATTCAATACCTATAAGAATAGAGAGGCTACTTACCAATGAGGCATTCACTGCTAAGGTAAAGTACGGTAGTTGGGCAGCAATCTGAAATGTTGGACAATTTATTATGGGAACACCCAGTAAGCGGTCACCGTTTTCCCGAGTGAAGGAACAGACAATTTAACACTTTACGGCACCCCTTTATGACACCACTAGCTGCGTGCCCGTTCTTCGCACGGTAGGAAACGAAAATTTTCCTTACATGTGTAATTCGAAATTATTCGTGATGTGGAATTTAAAAAAAAAAAAAAAAAGAGCAAAATTATTTGACTCTTAATGTAAAGTTTGTGTCATGAGTACTAACCTGATCATTGCAGTATAATGACTCAAAAAACTACGTCAGTGTCATTCACTATCAAAAACGTGGAAAGCTTAATGGTTTGCAGAGAACTCCTGGCTTTCAAAATGTCTTATTTCTACATCATACTGTTTTTTAGGCTCAAGTTGTAGCATTAAATACCCAAGACACTACATGAAATGGAGCACCATTTATTTCTTTCCGAAAATGTACCATATAAGGAAAGTATTGCAATCATGAAAAAAATTCGACTTCGAGATTTTGGTGTATTTACACGTTTTGAGGTCTTCTGAATTCATTTATGCTATTTTCAAGAGATGTTTTTAAAATAGCTGCGCACCGGCTCTTCATACGGGAAGAAGGGAATATTTTACTACTAAAATCATATCTGCATGTGACAAAACAGAATTTCATTTTTAAAAAAGTTCAAGTAATAACCTCTGTTGAAATGACTGCGGGATATATTAACGCAAATTAGAATTACTTTTCGTTTAGTTGGTTGTAAGACAACCGTTGAAAAAGGATAAACACTTTTAATTTCATGAAATATTTATTAACGTGGTACATTGCGATTTATTCATACTATCTTTACAAATCTAATAATACTACCTATTACGTACATTAATACTATCTATACTCGCTTCTCCCTCTTCAAGGCTCCCTTAAAAGAAACAGCTTAGATTATTTGGCCTCAATGGGATCTTTTGATTCTGTGGCGATTCTTTGCAATTTACGCATTAGCATAAATAATAATCATTTCACATAATGGTTGCCATTAAGGAAACTCTCCATATATATTTAATTTATACATAGTTTTATAAGATTGGCGTATTTAGCGCCGTAAACCATTTCATCTTACTGTGGGGAGAAAATATCCAAGGGGTGCCATTTTAAATATCCATCAATAGCGATATCTTTTATATCCTCCATAGTCCTGTCTCCTGAAAAACATCAAACTGTGTAATCTCGAGGAGCTACTTATTCCCATTTTAATTGTGACAGGGCGTTAGAGTTGCAGAGTTTACAAATTTCACACATTTTTTTTTATTTATGACGTCACTGTTTGACTGCCGTAAAGGATACCCCGGTAGATTAATTTCGGAGTTACTTTCGATATTTCGCATAATTGTTTTCAAACGGTATCATTAAAACTTTGCGTGACCTTTATGGAGGAACGTAATTCAACGTTAAAATAAAACTATACTCGCAACCTGCATGCGTATGTTAGGCAACGCCTGCGCTAAATTAAATGCCAAAAATAAAAATAATAAATAGAAAAATTTTAATATATCGCGCTTTGAAACGAACTTTGTAACTTTTAAAATGAACATTTTCAGCGCCGTGAAAACATTTCAATTTTTAAATAAGCACCGGATTAAAATACCACTTCTAATAATAATAATCGTGAATTTCTTAGTTTATTTCTACAGTAAATTTTAATCAAAATATCGTCTCCCTGTGTTGAAAATAGAGCTGGAATAAATGAGTTAAAATTATGGCGTAATTTTTAGGTATCTTAAAGCATTTGACGTCATAGATCCTCACTTGCGAATTGAAATTCTGATATCCCATTTAAAAACTCGATTGGTTGAAAAAACCCTTTTTTCTAATCCTTTCTGTGGCAACAGCCGAACATAAATTCTCGTGCCGTGATCGCAATGTAATGAATGGCGTAAGTTCGCGTTGATGCTATTAAATTCTAAACATTAGGCTGCATTAAAATTCGTAAAAAATCATCTAATTTACATAATTTTTTCGTTTTTATTTTAAAAGAGGGAGAAAAGAATGTTTCACGATTTGTCAAAATATCTAAAAGTTATGACGGATAGAATTCAAGATGCGACAGTTTTAAAATTATTTTAGGAAAAACAATCGCGAAGCAGATGTTTAGTAAAAAAATTCCTAAAAATCGGTAAATCAGGTTAAGTATTCAGAACAAACTGTTTTTAAAAGAAAATTTTCTCCTCTATCCGATGATACAAATGCCGTTTTGCTGCAAGCGTAATTTCCGCCGTTATTACGAATTAGGTGAGAAAAAATGCCAAAAATCGCATAAAACATAAAATTAAAAAAAATCTATGTCGAATTTTGAAAAAATCGCTTCGAGGTGCACAACTACATATTTACATCTTCCCGAATACCAAATTTGGTGTTTCTAGGTGTAGCCGTTTGTCCGTAACTCTGCAGACAGACACACACACACACAGACACCTTCTTTTATAATAAGTAGAGATTACCGCGGATAAAGTCGCTAAAATGTAGCGACAAACTTTTAGGGATTTAGAACGCCAAAAAAGATTCAGAATCATATAGCAATACGTGGTCAAACATTAATACAACTGTTAATAAATCATTTCGAAAATTTTGTTAAAATTTAATCCCATGCTTTGTGAAAATTTAATTATCATTCCGCAAAAGATACTGAACTGAAATTGATCTGTATGAATAGTATTTCATTTTGAATTGTGTAACAGTCAAAGAATAAACTATTTGTTATAAAACTTGAGAAAGTAAGTCAATTATGTGGTAACAATAGTCAATTATTAGACGGTGGATAAAAACACAGTTTTGAGCTATCTGTGATATTGAAACATCGTCATTAGCAAGGAACATAAAAGTTTTTTTTAAATATTTTTCCACCAGCGAGGAAAAATTGTTTAATTGTATCAGAGTAAAATATTTCGAAATCCTCGCCTGAAGCAACTGTGATAGAGTTCTCACTTTTATTCCGATCTCTGAAACTTTCCTGTTCCTTTCAGACACGCACTTTTATTTCTTATACAACTTAACTTATGTTTTTATACCAGTGGGAAGAAACCTGAAAATTTAAAAAATAATACCTGAAATGGGAAAATTAACCTAATTTTCTGCTATTTCGGCATATTTGTACTCGAAAGTGGAAGCGGAAAACTTTAATGAATTACTCTAAAATACTGCATTAAAATTTCTTATATATATATATATATATATATATATACCCATCTTTTCCTCGTTAGAGCGGGATCAGGAAATCGGGTGCCTAAAAAATTACTGAAATGAGGAAATTTATATCACTTTTGGCTTATTTTCCATATTTAGGCCCTAAATTGGAACCGAAATATATTCTGATTAATCGGAAATATTGCACATATGTTTCTGAGACACACCTACAAAATATTTATACATAATCTATATTTTATTAATGCATTACCCTTCTTCATATGTGCTTTTTTGAAAAGTTTAACAGCAGAAGTGTTGACTATTAATCTCACTTATGCAGACTACAGGATGCTAAAAATATATTCTTAATTTGCTTTAAGTTGCTATAAGAGCAATAATTAATAAAATTTGCTATAATTTCTTAACTTGAAATATTTTACATGTAACGTAGACATGTTTTTAAATAAGAGTAAGATGAAAAGTATTTTACAAAACTTGGAACTACGGACTTTATTAAAATTTTAAAATAACAATAAAAATTAAAGGTCATTTTAGGTATATTTTGGCAATGAAACTTGTATAAAATAGGATTACTGTAAAAAATAAGCTTTCAAAATTCGAAATGACACTGTACTTATTTTTTTCAAGTGACTAGCTTTATAACATTCAGTAATATGGGTGAAATTTGAAAGAAGCTTTCTAAATCATGTAGTGGAAAGTGGGGTAAGATGTCGAACTTAAGCTTCAAATATTTTCCTGAATTCAGTAAGTGGTTATCGATCTTGCAATTTCTCCATGGTTACTTCGGTTTTCCTGATAGCTTCTTCAAAAACTGCTCATTATAATACCTCACATCGCCAATTTCTATTTAAAGTTGTTTAACAGTATCCAAGCTTAATGTTAATAAACTATATCGTAAATTATTTTTAACTTTGGAAGTTATATTTTGAAATTTACTCGCCACTTACAAAACGATTTCAAATAACATTATTGGGCTTCATAAACCAGTTTGCATCTCAGGAATTGTCTTGAAAGGAGTTGCTGGAAAAATATCGAGGTTGTCATGAACATTTTTCTATGCCTTTTTATAGTAAACCTTTAACGCTGATCTATTATCCACCTTACCCCGCCGAAATAAACTAGTTTGAAAAGATCACCGAAACTTTTTTTTTTCGAATATTTCGCCATTTTCCAAGAGAAGACGCATTTTTTTAACCCTTTCACTTTGAATCCTCATGTCCCGGCCGAAAATCCACGCTCCCAGATGTCCCGCCTTACGGCTGGACGATGCTTCTTTCCCCCGCGCTTTGCAACATCCATTTACCAGTGTCAAGTATGGAAAACCCCTTTCTCGTGTTTCTTATTGTAACCGCCTCCCTCTTTGGATGATCAGCTGCATTTACGAACGGGTTCTTTGCAAATACTTCGGAGGAGGAGAGGGTGGAAGATACTCCTCTCACTCCCACTGATTCTTTGCACTCTTGTTTCGACAGAGATATAGTATCTACACAGGCACAAAAGAAACGTGTTTCGTGGGGGAAAGCATAGAAAAACATTTCTAGGGGCGTTTCTGGGTGTTTGAGCCAGCATTCCAAATCAAAGCTTGGGAACCAAAGGGTTAAATGAAAGACAAAGATTTGAAGAAGTCCTTCTCCAAATTTTAGACTTTTAAAGTACTTAAATTCAGGAAAAATATTTGAATCTCAAGTTTGTCATTTTACACCACATTTCCCTACTTACTTTGTTTTATTTATTGTTTTTTTATACTAAAGCAGTTTTATGTTTATAGGAAAATAAGTTATAGTTTTCATGCGACGAATTGAAGCACTCGTTTAGTATACAATAAACAAACGAAAACACTATTCTCTCAATGCAATATAATAATGATTTTTATTGAAAACATTTCTTGTTTACTTTATGCTTGATTGCTACTGTATGCAGACAGAATCCTTTATTCGCATAAAGCGTTAAATCGTAAATCATTGTAGGTGATCGTAATTGCGTCGCTTAGTAGTGCATGTATCGAAAATTGGCATCTCCTCGTGAAATTAACTCATATTGAGCCACCTAGCGGCAGTTAATTAAAATTACCCTAGACAAACTTGACACAACGTGGTCATTGAACTATTATGTAATGAAATTAGGAAACCAGTACTTGCGGTGAAATCTTCACAATATGTAGGTAGTTAGATTTTATTCTGGGTAGAAAAAAAAAGACATCCATTTAGCTTATACACAGAACGAAACTTATATGATAAAAATCAAGATTATCTTCAGAACTATGTAACGCACCGTATAATATAATGATTTTTATGAGTTATATTATATATTAAATACTATGAAATGATTTGGTTCACTTCTGCAGATATTTGGTTTAAATACCTTGACTTCGAAGTTTTGGCTCAAAAATTATTTTTTCTAATTTGGAAAACAAGCAATTTTCTGTGATTGATTCTAAAATATTATACATCTATTCAAGTAGTATAATAAATAAAGAAAAACAGACATATTAAAAGTATTTTGTAAAACAGATTACATATATGCAATTCATTTTAATTTTTCATTTCTTCGCTAGCTGGTAAATATAAAACTGGATAAAAAAATAGTTATTTTAAACTATTAAATGCTTTATATTATACCTTCTCTAGATTATAAATTTCATCATCATCAACATTGGCACAACAGCCCCTTGTGGGCCCTGGCCTTCTTAAGTTTACTGCGGGTAAAACACTGTACAAAAAGAGCGTGTTTACAGAGTACATGTGTCAGAAGTGAAACTTCTTTGGCGAGATTGATTAAAATCTGTTCGATTGTGAAATAAGTAGTCAGAGATAAAAATCAAAGACTAAAATTAAAGATAACATTTGAAAAGAGATCAAAAGTGAGATGTTGTAGGTAGTCAAAGGATTGAAGCATAGTATTAAAAAGATTTTTAAAAACATTAATGTAAAAATATTTTACAAGTTCATTGGTTAATTTTTCAGTATTAAAATAAAATTTGAAAATAGTAAATAAAATAATAACTATACTAACCACACTAAGTCATTAGACAAACATAAAAATCATTTAATATACATGGATTTTAAATTTTAAATTACAATGAGGATGTATACAAAAGAATATGTAAAATATTACTTACTGGATATGGTTTTTGTGAATAATAGTTTGTTAATAACAATAAATATAAATCAGTTTCAAAATTCTGGAGATTCTGATCAAAATATAACATTGATAATTGACTTTACCAACAGTAAGTCAGCGCTCCAGCATTTTCGTCTCCGAGTGCACAATGTGTGTTTACATTCAGCGCATGCGTACACTTTCTAATGAACGAATGTAGCACAAAGAGGAGAAATAAAACTCTCTGCAGCAATAGAGTATAGCATGCTTACTATTTTTGTCTCTTTTTATCTGGCGATCTATCGGCAGCTCTCTCCGTCTGTTAAAATCCAAAATCGCCCCGGCCTATTGCTGTGACGGTATTGCCTTGACGCGACTTTGAAATTTCACCCTCAACACGCCTAAATAAGTTTCACCTATAAAAAACAAAAACAGAAGGGTGTTTATTTTTTTTTCGGACCGCCTCCCACACACTCTCCGGAGAAAAGAATTATTCCCTCACCGGTTCTTCATTTTGATGTCACGTGAAGCTAGTCGAAAAATCCCTTCTGTCTTCGGAAGTTTCAAATTATTTTCGAACGGACTTTACTAATTATTTTTTTAGCTGATCAAAATATTATCCTAGACGCTTGATTTTTTTTAAACGAAAGCTGAGTAGTTTGTCCGTAACAGTATCTATACTATTAAAATCTGTGCGCGTCTGTCTGTGTGTGTGTGTAGCATCATCTCCTCCTAAATGGCTGGGAGTTGAGTTTCGAACGAGGTATCCACGAATTCGGAAAATTTCGAGAAAGAACCTCCGCTAATTTAAATTTCGAAATTCGAATTAGTTTAGGCGATATTGATAAAAAACCCGTCAAAAACGCTAAATTTTTATCTCCGCAATTCCTCAATTGTAACCCCTGTAGTCAAAAAAGGGAGAAATAAGCATCGAGGTTGCCATGGTTGGCTATTTTATTAAATTATTTAGACTCCTGCAATAAAAATAAAAGAATGATTTTTTTTCTGTTTCGATTATTTACAAAGTTATTTTTTAATTAAAATATTGCGTTCATGTGAAATCAGAGCAGGAATTCAATGTTTTTATGTGTAAAAGAATAAGGGATTGAGAGATTTCCGAGGCTAATATGTATATTTTATAGTTTGTCGAAAAAAAAATGGCTGATTTGGCGATTTTTGAGAAAGTAGTAGGTTGTACCGATTTGTACTGTTTTGGGCTTGGCGCAAATTACTGAGAGCGTAACGAAATAGTATTTTTAATAACAAGTAGAAGTTTTACGGCGCTATACTTCGATTTTTCATATAGAAATAATGCAGTTATTAAGGCGATTTTAAACGATCTATAGAATTTCCAAGAAATTAAGTAAACTGATTTAAGTTAGAGAAATTCAGCCAAATTTCAGAAAATTGAAATTCTCGCATTTTGGACATGGTAGTTAACGGTAATTAAAACCCGTTATAGTTAATAATAATTTAAATAACTGCTTCTTATCAATAATATGCCTGCATTAAAGTTTGGCGATGGAACCATATAAATGATAGATAACTATTTCCCATATTGATTGCTGATAAATCAAACCTTCGAATGATTCCCTGAAAATAAAAAGATCTCGCAAAATGGTGTATGTTGGCATTTTGGCGATTGAAGTACTACATGTGTATTAAATAATTGATTCTTATGTGTTAAAGCAGCGCTACGTTTCTTTTATTGGAAACTGTTAGAAACAGACATAATTAATACTGTCTAATATATTTTTTGTTTTACGGATTGAAATCTATGTTGATTCCTACTTTAGTTCATTTCTTAGCAAAGTAGGCGAAAATATTCAAATGTAGTGCAACTCTGTTCGTATTATTAATTCCATTCCACATATGAGATGAGCCGATGTCACTAGCGTATGCATAGATATTTTATTTTTAAATTCCGCCAAACAGGGTATTGCGAATTGCCTTTAGTGTCAAGTTTAATTTGCGATTTGAGCTATTTGACATCGACTGGTGGCATTAATGACGCCAATATGGCAGTTCTAGCAAAGTAAACATAAATAGCTCATTTCATGTTCTATTTTTAACATTGCTATAGTTTCCGTAGCAACGGAATCCATTGTTGCCACTTAAGTTGTTAAATTTAACAATTATAAGTGAAACAACTCATTTCTACAGCTTTTAAGACTCGTAAAAGTGAAAACGCATCAAATGTGAATCAGATAGAACTGTAAGAGACTTGCATTGCACTTTAAAAATAATCGAAGTTTTCATGCAATTCTACATACCTTTAATTTTACTTCCTTCGCGTGTGGGTGCCATTTTTATGTCAAATTTTGCTGCCTTGCTGGTAGATTATCCGGAGCTGCACATAAGCACTAATGTACATGTTACTTCGGACGTAAACAAGAGCGCATGTCCGGCGCATATTTGTGTAACCCCCAAGGCCGTACTCGGGGTGGGGGGACCAGGGGGTCCGGTGTCCCTCCCCCGAAATCTAAAACTTTGTTAACAAAACAATAATAATGAAACTTTTTGTGAAAAATTGGGCTTTTTCATATTTTGGTGCCCCCCCCTTCCCCCCGAAATTTTTATCTGGGTACGGCCCATGGTACCCCACTGTGTTAATCAGAGTTTTCTGGGGTCAGATTTTTTGCCTTTTTTTTTCAATGGAGATCTCATCCTGAAGTATATTGATCACTGATACATGAAAAGAAAAATGATCAATTAGGAGCTAGCAGTGACGTAGCCAGAAATTTTTCATGTGAGTGTTACGACTACTGCAGCTCACACATATGTATGTATACGCGTGTGTGATAAGGGAGGGAAAAATATTCATTTTGTATGGCAATAAACTCCTCATGGGTGGTTGGGACCCTCTGTCCCCTCCTTGGCTACGCCACTGCACGCAAACATATGTTGTCATGTCATGAAAAACCGACGTAGATGGTAAACACCGAAGTTGTTTCGAGGGTTATACAGAATTTAAAATTTTGTAAAGTTTACTTTTGATACAGTTCGGATATTTGCCACCAAGGCGAGATGAAATATTACTAAATACGGCAACCCAGAATTTTCTTTTGAATTTGACACTATGCAACTACAGTAGATTCCCTATAACACGGTAGATACGTTCCGTGTTAGGGGAATCCGTGTTGTACGGGTCCTGCGCTATACTCCACCTGGAGAGCGGACTGCGCGGAATAATCGCGGCAAAACTTATTTGCACTCCGTAGAAATGCAATGATGTTTGGTGTTGCCATTCAAAAGTTATGTTAATTACAGGAGCTAAAAAGTCATAATATCAGAACATGTGTCTCATTTTACCGTGCTGTACGAGTCTCTTTTAACGTGTTACACGAAAAGATCACAATTTTTTCGCCGTGTTCTACGAATTCGTGTTTTAGACCCATGTTATGAAGGGGTCTACTGTAAATTGTTAAAAATAAAACATGATATTAGTTATTTTTTTAGGGCGAGTTGACAGTGAGACCAACGTCGGTTTTATGTAACAAGTGTGATACTGCATTAAGAGTTTAGTAAGGGTGATAAACTTTATCGCAGAAGTTACGTCACAAATGTTTTCATTTGAAATGCGACTTGATTTTCACGAAAACTGTGTGCAATTTTGACTTCTAACGTACGTGGTGCAACTATTATTTTATGTAATGTTTTGTTAATTTAGGTGAAATTCAATAAAGCTATCTGCAAAATAACTGCGCTAATGTATTTTCCACACTTTAGGAAATGCAAGATAAAATAAAATAGTTGTCAACATCATGTAATTTATTCATATGGCATTTATTAAATGCTGTAATTAAGCCTAAAAAACAAAATTATATGATGTAGAAATCAGGCATTTTTCGAAAGAAAGAAGTTTCAGCTGGATACCGTAAAGATCTTCTTTTTTCATCGCCAGTGACACTGACGAAGTTTTTGTGTCATCAGGTTGCAATCATCTCAGATTTGCACTCATGACGTCAACTTTTAGTCACGATTCAAGTATTTTTTACGCGTTTTGAGATTCCGCATTACTGGGTTTAATTCGAATTATATGTTTAAGGAAAATATTCGTTTCCCACCGTGCGGAGAACGGGTAAGCAGCTAGTATATTTTAAAAGTCGAAATATTCCATAGCTTTTTAGTTTCGAGCTGGGATAGGCTCCTCGTTCAGAAATTCACCCGAATTTGCCGGAAAAAGGGTTGTCGATTTTTATTTATCAAAATTCGGAAAATGCTGTTGATTCAAAAATGAAGGTCTCTTTAGAAAGAAAACTCTTTCTACTTTCCGATCGTGTAACTATTTTTTCTTTCGAACGATCGGGAGCCTTCTTTTTCGGAGGACAAAGACAGAAAACGGTAGAAAATAACGTAAAATATAAAATAATTCAAAAACTAATTCAAAATTTAAAAAACTACGCCCGAGGTGCAAACTCCAGGATGCTTGTGAACCCCCCCTGTAGAGTTTGGTGCAATTTGGTCATATAGTTAGTCCGCTACGCGAACGACAGACAAACACACAGACATCCAAAATCGTCCCAGCCTCATCATGACGCTATTGCCGTGACGGTGTTGCCATGACACGACCTTGAAATTTCGCTCCTAACGCGCCTAAATAAGTTTCACTTCAATAAATCTCTTGACGCATCTGGAAGTAAGAATGACAAATTCTTCATACATATTCTTATAATTTGATTTTTAAATCTCATCTTAGTAACTGAAAGATCAAATTTCAGTAAATGCATTTCGTGCAACCAAGCACATATATACTGGCTGTGAACATTTATAATAATAGTCAGCACTTAATTTAAAAACAATTGAAAGCAGATATAGGAAAATATACAAAATTGCGCAAATAGGAAAATTTACAATACAGCTCAAAGTTTAATTTAGGTAATTGTTGAATGTATTTCTCTAAAATACAAATAAATCTAAACGCTTCACAACACTTGATCATAGAAGCTGTAGGTAGCAAATAATATTGAAGAATTAAAATGCATAAAAGATACGTTTTTTAAAATAAAATTGTCTAATAAAATATATATTTTGACGGGGGGGGTGCTCCGTATATGAAAATTTCTGTGCAGATGAAATGCCATCTAATTTGATATTAATATTCATATTTAGTAAGTTAGCATTTTACTACTTTAAATAATTATAATAAAAATTAAAAAATAAATGCATCGTCACCTAATTAGAAAAATTCAATTAAAAAGAAAAACAACATGAAGAAAATATCTATTTCTTTCAATCAAAAATGCAAGAGAGGGATCAAAATCCCGTCAATCGTTCAGGCCAGTTGTTTCTCCGATTTTTGAACTTGATCTTACATTACAAGGACAGTCGTTTTCCATGCATCTTATGCAGATTATATTAATTTAGCAATTTAAGTGGCAACAATGGATTATGTTACGACGGAAACTGCAGTATTAAAAATGGACTATGAAATTAATTAACAAATTTGAAGAAGACAAAAGTGTAATGTAATAGATGCAATATATATTAATATGAATAAGAGCTATTAGGTTGTAACGAAAGTTTTCCGCCACTGCAAGTATTTTCTGCACAAGCAGTTCGCGTTGGTGTCTTTGCCAATATTTAGCCAAATTACGATTTTTGCCAGTTTTGTTATTCGAAAGAAAAAGACTTGTTTTAGAGCACTGTGTAGTGAAACTGGTAAAAAAAATATCGTTATGATTAAGTATAAGGTGTTTGAAATGGAACTATCACGCTACCAGGTTGAACCATCATTTACTATCAGTTCTGTTACAAAAAGTCAGCTACAGAATGACACCGAATCATGTGTACAGCTTAAGGTATTACTCTTGTATCATATTACACTGAAAATTTGGTACCGAAAGTTCAAAAACGAGGATTAGGACATTTAAGTAGCACAGCGCTGGGGCCGGACTACTGATGCTGATGAGGCCCGCCTCCGAGAATTTGTGGAATAAGAAAAAATATTCATCCACTCGAGAGCTAGCTAAAAGAGTTAGACTTTAGTGCTATGTCCATTTGTCGCGCTAGGCATTACATAAACTTCACATAAGGTCAATCGCTGGGTACCGCATGAGCTGACTCAACTTTCGTTACAACCTGATATTTTTCTTCCAGAGGATTGCATTTTACAGTACCAGGCCAAATTATCTGACGAAAGAAAAAATTTTAAGATTTTGATATCAGAAATTTCTTACATCTGACCTGTTCTAAATCGTTATATTGTGAATAGTGTTGCCTTACGTTTATTTCCTATGCTACCTTGGGAACTGGTAACTTGACATTAGGAAGACCACTTACCATTACCATTTTTAAGCTGTCAATACAAGCGCATTGCTTGTTAATCGATGTAAAGTGGCATGGATGTAAGTGTGCATTGCAACTTAATATTTACGGTGACTGTTTATTTTGTAAGGAATGGAATATTTTACCGCAAAAGGTAAGTTTTGAAACGTAATTAATAGTTAATAGGTTATCTATCATTTATATTTATCTATTATCATAAGTAGTTCGGTCATACAAAATATGGATTTTTCAATTCAACCGCATTTCAATGTTATATTTTGTTTAATACAGATTTTATTGTAACTTTTTTGTAGTTCTCATTGCACTCCTTAATTTATACAAGTCCCATAAACTTCCAAAATTCTGCACAGTCAGGTTCCTCGCTGCGAGTACATACGTAAAAAATGCCCAAAGAACTGTACCTGTACGACCCATAGTTTTCGAGAAAGAAATAAAAAAAAGTGACGTCACATCCGATTCAAGAAAAAAGCACCTTATTTGACACATCCACAGCAGTATTTACAAATTATAAAGGCACATGTTCGAAGCGTCTGCTGTGCATATCAAGGCTGGCGTCGGCGCGCCGTGGAATGGATGCCTGCACAATGTAATCTGATAATTTAGGCAGGTACGATTTTCCGAAATCGTAAAGTACAGGCTAACATGAGCACTTGAGTTAGTCCCGTAGCATAGTCCTTTAGTGTCTCATTTTTTTGAGAATGTTTCTTTTGCTATTATGGTACTTTTCCTTGTATATTGAGATCCATGGTTCGAATCCCAAATTAACTGCAATGAGGGTGGAGTTCTCCCCCGGTGGTTTCCGAAATAATCGGTGGTTAGCTGCCGACTGGGCAGAACCAGTTGTTTGGTTATCGACTGCGCCAACGATTCCGGACGCCATCGGAGGTCTTTTAGCCAATCACAAGAACCCTTTGTGACCTCAAGGCGGGGCAAAGTTAACGACTGCAAAAAATTAGCGACGAGGGGAGAATGCTTGTAAATAGTATGAAATCAGAAGAAAAAAATATTTTATTGTTGAAGTAAAAGAATTCTCCTAAAGTTCCATTTAAAAAATATTTATCTGTTGAAATATATTCAACGTATTTAATGTAACTGTAATGCATCCTAGTATATAGTTACGCTTATCCTTGACTCACTCTGTAACACATTCCATGCAACTCACCCAAAATATAAACCTTTTACCTCCATTACTTTGAAAGATTAAAAAGTTAAATACTGAAAAAGCAATAGCATCTACACCATTTGAACTATCCACTTGGAATGTTTCATAATGATGTATAAAAGTATAGAAAACAATCTGCTCTGCTTTAAAAATCTGATAATCCACCCGTTCCCTGATTTTAAAGCGATTTTTTGCTATTTTCAACTCTAATCATTTGCGTGACAAAATAAGCTATTTCATGGGAGAATGACGTCATGTTTGAAGTCACGTTCATCAATCTTTGGAGTGAAGTCAGTTCGTTTAAAATTTTTTCCACATAACATAGTTTAATTTTTTTCATTAAAATAATCATCAGCTTGAAGCATTCATATAAGACGGGCTACACAAAACGAAATAGTTCGACTGCGAAAAGTTTCCGCACGTTTCCAGAAGAGCATGAAATTCGATTTGGGTCTATAATAAAAATTGATTACGAAGTTATTTATTTTAGGTGGACGAAGATCAAATATATTGCGTGTAGAAATGCCTTCGTCAAATGTTTTTTCTAGATCCCGTTGTAATTACCTCCACACCGGGCTTTGTCTTCTAGTTTGCATAATATTCTATTTTTAACTGGGAGAGTTTCTAATGAGAAAAAACACTAAAATAAAGAAATATTTGATGATTCATCTACTGTACTGAGTACTTAATTTATACTCTGGAGATGCTCGAACGATACATAATACCGCATGATAACATAAATCACCAGCGTTGCGTTATTCGATGTCAGTACATAATAATATGTTGAGTGATAAATAATGCTTTGACATAATTTGCTTCGCAGGTTTCGTGCATTTTCCAGAAAGCATAATTTCATTTAGGTTGTAGATTATTTCTCAGTAATCTTTTCAAGGTCAGTATAATTAATATGAATTAACACGTCTAAAACCCCAAAACATTTGTCATTTATGCCTGTAAATACGAGAGCTTAACATATAATAAATTATCTTTGATATCTTAATACCATCGTAATTTGGGTCAGAATTTTAGTAAATAGGTAACGAAATGATTTTCCTCTTAAATTTATTTCTACTCACGAGATTTTCAAAGGACGCGTTAAACGAATCTATTTTCTGTATTTAAATTAAATTAGGATGACCCTTATTTATTACTGATTATTTTGAAAAAAAATAAAATAAATGCTTAAGTCTTAGTATCCGAGTCTGTAAACCAAGCCAAAAGTTTACATTCCAAGACATTAAAATTTTACCAAATAAAACTTTGCAATAAAAGTAATAAGACACATATATACAAAAATTTATTTAGACTATGGGACCAAATAATCAGATAGAACCAAATAATCATGAAAACAGAAGACATACCAAGGAGAGTAATATTTATTCTGACTTTATTTTTTTTATTTTGGTTTATTTTCTCTTGAAAGTCCAAGAAAACATTATTTATTAAATCTCCTTTCAATTTTTTTAACAGCTCTTACAGTCAATATTTTTCCTTTTTTAAAAGATTGACTTTCACCACGCCTTGGCAACAATATGCCATTTTTATTGAAAAGTAGAAATTATAAGCTTATCGTTCAATTTCGGCCAATATCAACCTTAACGGGTTTCATTAAGGGTTAAAAGATTTTAGTGTATGGCTAATTCATACTTTGGAATAGAAAAAGCACTATGTTCTGAACATTATATACATGTGTTAGATAGGACCCTTACTGAAGAATTTATTTGATAAAGAATGGATTCAAAACAATTATTTTGTTGGAGATAAGATTAAAGTGTTTGTTATCGTGCATTTCAAATAAGGTTAGTGAACCAATAATAGCCATACTGATCTGCAGTAAGGTGCAAAGTTTATCAAAAGTTCAATAACAAAAGAAATATTTTCACTGGAGTTACTTCTTGAAGTTCATCACAAAATGTAATTTTGTTGTCAGAAATTAAATAAATCTCAATTATGTAATAAAATGTAGCGTAACAATCATTTGATACATGGGAGATCATTTAATGAAAATGTAAAGAAATAATTTTAAAATATTTTAATTATTCAAAAGCTTTCCCCGATACACAATCTCACTTTTAGGCTTATTGTTTCCTCTAACTGCACTCGAGTTTTTGCTTAGATACGAATAAATTTTATTATTTACGATTTAATAATTCATACATAGCCAAAACTGACATTTGCGATAAAATCTCTTTTTATTGGTATACGACACCGTATAGGGGTATTTATTCTGTTTATGAGAAAATACGTTGTTTTATGTTTACATTATATGCGGTTCGTTAATTTTATATTGACATATTACTCTCGTATACGAAATGTGTATTTATTACATGGTTTAATATGACTTGGGATATATGTATATTAGTGTTTTCAATACGAATAAAATTATAAAAAGAATTTTTTTCTTGAGTTTCGTTACTTTGATCAGTGTTTTTTTTTTCTTTTTAAAGCTTTAAGCTAAATATTAATGCATTTTTGTTATGATATTTCCGTTCATCTGTATTTGAAATTTTACATGATGAATGTGAAATTTTTTGCTGAATATACGAGTTATAGTTTAACAAATTCATTTATTTGTGTATAGAGTTTTATTTTTTTTATGAAACATAGTTCTAATTTTTCAGAGTTCTCTAACTTCATTTTAAAATGATACTTGATGTACTTTAAAATGATACTTCATTTTTAATTTTAGACTTTGAAAATATTTTTTCTCCAAATTAATTATATATTTATATATTTATTTATTTATTTATTTAAAATCGAAACTTTTCTATCAATTTACATTTTGAAAAAAAAAATCTCATAGACTGGAAATAAAAGTTTAAATCAGCAAAATTACCCGCTATGTTTGAGAAACTCTTTTACGAAAATATAATAAAAACGTCCACTAAAAAAGAATTTTTTATTTTTGAAAAGTGTGTTCGTCTTTTAAAGTTTGGATCTTCTCGTAATTTTTTATGAACTTTAATTTCCTATGTTAGCACTTGAAACCACTGTGCATGACACTAAAAAGCACCAGACTAAATGCTTTTTTGTTACAATCTAATGTGAATTTCCTGTAAATAAATAATTTTATCAGCATTTATTTACCAATAAACCTCAAAACCTAAATTTTAATGAGGAAAGCATCTAAACTTAATCAAGAATTCAAAAATTTTGGACATAAAAGGCATAAATGTTCATATTTCTGAACGTTATACCTTCTTTAATTTTTGAAAACTTTTTTATGGATTCTTAAATAGAGGTTTTCCTCTAAACCACCAGCAAGAAAAACAGCAATTTACAGCACTTCACCAAAAAAATGAAAGCAGTAAAAGCGAAACAGTTTTATGTTTGAACATCTCTGTTTATGCGACGAATAGCAGAAGGGAATCGTTTTATTTGACTTCTAACTCCAATAAAAATCAAATTATTAAATATATGTTTGTACGAGAAAGAAGTATGAAAGTACCGTCTAACATTTGTATTGAAGAAAAAATCCGTACTTTTGTTTCGAGAAAAAAAAAAAAAAAATTATTAAGTTTTTAAGGCTTTGCTGTATTAAAAGTATATTGATTGCTGGAAAACAAAATTTTTATTTCTGTTGTATCGTGCTTTAGAGCAGAAAGAAAAAACATTCAAAATGAGTTGAATAAAATATTGATGAAAAAACTTCATATGTAAGTGAAATTTTCTAAAGGAAATTTCGCTTGTTTGATCTTTATGGAAAGATAAATTAAACTACTTCTGGATAAAAGAATTATATTAGTTTCTCAAAATTTTCATTATATTTTCTCTCTGTAATATATCGATAAAATTGAGCTAAATGAGCAAGTATTAATGTCAAATTAAAGCATTTAATCCCTGTTTTGTAGTAAGTGTGTACAATTCGAATTATAAATTACGAAAGTACATAACGATGCAACTTGGCAGTAAAAATAAAGTATTCAAAAAGCAATAGATTTTTAAAAAACATACAATACGTAACTAAAAATGCAATAGAAAACTGGCAGTTGATTCCTTCTGTTTGTGTTATGGCAAGCCTGCACGAGAGGCATCTGAATAAGAGGGGGGGAGGGTGCCTGAAACTGCGTTTAAATGTGAAATAATAAAAACTTTGTAAAATAACACACCATTTTAAGCGTATTATGTTACTAAGTTTTAATTATTTCAAGTATACATTACATACTATATTTAACTTTATAAAAGAAGTAGTGAAACACACTGTTGTATTTTTATTTTAATCTCTTAATATAGGAAGGACCGGGACACATTTTCCTTAGGGATATGTTTTCCAACTCGCTATAGACACTAGATAACGCCAGGGAGCACAATAGCGGAAGTGGCGAGACACCGCAGATCATATACGAAAGTTCCAGTTCAGTAGCTGCTATCAGATTATTAGAAGACTCTATTTCCTACAGTTTTTCATAACTTTCAGATCGTCATTCAAACTTAAAATATATGTACTGGTATTAAACTTGCTGTTCTAATATTGATTTTATTGAAAAGGGAATTGCTCCTTTTCGTAACTAGGTGTTTGTTTTTCATATAACTTACACCCCCTACTCGTCGAGATAGTGTTAAAGCTCCAATATGGCTAAAGAGACAGAGTTTCCAACAGGCGGGGCATGTATTTCAACACGTGTCTCGCGGGAAAACATGCTTTCTTAAATTACGCGAAGAAAACGTTTCAAGAAAAAGACGACGTTTGAAGAAAAAGCAAAGGCAGTCAGCTGTACTGACTGATACTCCCGTTGAAAATCAGCTGAAAACTTATCTAAAAACAGAAACTGAAAAAGGAATCACATAAATAGAGAAATAGACAGTCCTTGCTAGAAAGCTGTTTGGACCTTTGTTTTCACAGGTTAAAAGCATTAACCCTTTTGGTACTAATGCCGCCTATTGGCGGCAGCCACGGAACATTCTCTGGGTACTCCTGCTGAGCGTTCTGGACTTGGCTTACCGACGTCCAATGGAGGCATCCCCAAAACGTTATCTCGGTACTATTGCCACGTATTTGCGGCATTCAAGAAGATTGGTTTAAGCTACTACAAAGCATCATGAGCATTTTAGAAAAGTTTTTTAAACACATGTCTCGGAACCCATCTATGACTGTATGAATGAAAAGTTTAATGTCAATCACGATCGATGTTTCTATGAATGCCGCAAAACACGTTCTCGCGGCTGATGCTGCCGTACAGCTCAACCGCTCCAATGGGAAACATCCTCGTACTACCAATATATAACCGCCGCCAGCTCCTCCGTCCCGGAAGGATTAAAACACCAAACCCTGAAAAAGAAAAGTGGTATAATATGTTGTCTAAGACAAAAGAAAAGTAGGTGAAGTGCACGAAACGCAAGAAAAAGGACCTTGAAAACAAAACAAAGAAGATGTTACATATTTTGTTTGTGTTTACTGTGATTCAGACAATGCCGTCTTTTGTCTAAATCTTTTTAAAATACTGTCTTTGTAAAATTGTTAAGCGACAGTTTTTATAAAATCGTTAAGTGGGAATTAGTTTTCCATATCCAAACACTTTCTATGTTAGTCCGTTTATTATTTTACCTACAATTACTACGTCATCTTAGTACACAAAAGAACACATATTAAGTAACAAGCAAGGTTATTACCACTGTTTAAAGTATACTTGAAAAATGTGCCCCTGAACATTTTTGATTCGCGAGAAAACTTTTGAAAAATAATTATGCTCGTTTGCAGATAAAGGTATAGGAAGTGAGAAGCAAGACGACCATGAAATGCTTGAGCAGGTTCGACAGCCACGATTCGCCGATGTTAGGCTTGTAATGTTGCAGATGGTAAGAATTTTGAGCATTTCCTGTAACATTATTCACACAGTATTTGATAAACCAGTTTGTGTTACCCATGTCTGCATTGATTTATTTTATATTCTTGTCTCCTTAGAGCGCATACATGAAGTTCTCACCCATGTGCTTCTATGATGTTTCTCTATGTCTGACCTACTCTTAAAATTTGTTGGAACTGTTTTGAAGCATAAATTTTTGGACCGGTCCAATCTTCTGTGCATTTTGTTGCATGCAAGTCAGTTGACTAGTAGAACACATAATTTCCCAAACTGTTTAACATTAAAGTAGGAAACTTATAACCAAATGTTGGTGATATCGCTAAACTGGATTCAATTTCTGCAACAGTACCCTAAAACTAGAACTAAAAATACTTTCGAAATCCTAATATCCTCTCAGTTTCTTTCACAATTTTACAAAATATAGCCCTTTTTGTTTTCAAACAAATTCTTTGTTTGAAAACAATTATTTAACTGTTCCATAAAAAGGCAGTTAATATATTATTATTCGTCTGACAGTCTTCCTAAACTCTCAGGAATTTCTAGAGTTATGAGAGCAAAGCATTTTAATAGACAGTAATTGCTAAAATATTTGAACAAATGGCCAACCCTCTTTCAATAGGAAAAACAAAATCAACTAGGGAAGAGCGGATTTCTCTAACCATACAAATTTAAATTTAATGGTCATAATGCATAAGTTAAGCATTTTATCCTAAGTATTTATTAATTAAGTTTAAGTTCGCGTATATAAGTATTATTTATCAAATTTTATTTCATCATGTTCCATGTATCTTTCTTCCACGTTAAATTTACAAGAGAATTCTATATTGATTTATTGCCGAAGCTTTACACCAAGAAAACATAAGCTCGACATTCTCCAAACAAGAGTGATGCATCACAAATAAAATAAGATTCAGCCGTTTTAAAAATAATTTGAGATTTACAAGAACATGCAAGTATTCTTCGATCGATTGGACTTTATCGAGAAAAATATTAAAGGTAGGTTTATCTATACATTTATCAAGATTAAGCTATACTTATTTCTGCATTTTGTATTCCTCTAACTAAACTTTATTTTAACGTTTTTTAACATCTGATGAGGAAAATGTCAAATCTAGATAAACACCTGGAGCGTGGCTCATTATCGGAATCTGCTGAAAATTCACTCGTAAAGACTTAAAAATTTAACGTTTTACTAATAAGAAATTTTGAGGAAATGCTAATTGTGATTAAATGCTTATTCAAACTCCTAACAATTATTCAATCCTGATCATTTTGAAGTTTTATAGATCTGAGTAAAAAATATTTTAAGTCACACAAACAAACACAAAAAAAAGAAAAAATCTAGTAATGGGTGTTCACAATTTTCGATCATATTGGTGGATTGGAATCGTCAATAAAACGGCGGTCAGTACTGAACGAGGTCTGCCGACTTACCGTGTGATCGCAACCTCAAAACACTGTTGTAAAATTTGAATTACCTTTGCTTACCCAGCCAATTAGGTGAATTGTAAAATGTAGGTGATTTTTTAAAACATCTGCAGAGATAAATACGTTTATCGTAGGGAATTGAAAATGTCACTGCGTCATTCTGGAAGTTTATTTTAACTGTCGTGTAGGTGGTGTAGAGCCTAATGAACCAATCTATCAGACTTTGGGTCGGGCTAGGGTGTTCCTTAGTCTGTCCCATCATAGGAAGTAATGTTGGCCGTCGTCTGAGTACCTTCATAAAAAAATGGCCTACTTTGGGCCATAGCAGTGGTGAATAACTGATAATCAAGTTTCTTAAGTTTTTTACAGGAAAAAGTTTATTTTAAGGCGACAGTGGATCATTAAAAAAAAAAAAAATCTGTATTTTTCAGCCAATTACTACAATATTTTGTATAGGCATATAATGTTGCCCGACTATGAAATATATTAGATACAGATTAATATCAGACCTTAATTAGTTAAGAAATTAATTAAAACATAGTAATTAATGATATCGAAAAAGCATCCAAATTTTTTCGTGTGACAAATGATATTTTTTTGTTAAGCTAGCTTTACGCAGCCACAACAAAAGCTAATGTTCAACTGTTACTCGCAAGCACAACTATAGCAAAATAGAAAATTATTTTTGTAAAAATATGTGACTTTCAATGAAATTTCAACTAAAACAATGCAAAAATGTAAAAAAGAAATTATTATTTAAAAAAATCTAATATGACTATCACAATGTTATTTTCAAATATTCATGAAGCATCTTTTTACCAAATAAAAGCAAAATTCATCAAAATTCAATGCGCATGGGACACTTTTAACAGCACAAAATACTTCGAAAATCTGTTTTGAGAAAAAAGCATTTGTAGTCTTAATATAGCTGTCAGCTGTCGTTCCTTTACACATTTAAAACTGTCATAAATGTCACTCTAATCATCGTATCGATATGATTTTTCTTTTATTTTTAAACCTATGAATAGTAGATTAATATTCATCAGAAAAACAAAAACCGTTTTGGTGACACATTTTGGCGAATTCGATGGTTCATTGTCGCCTTAAGGAAAATATTGTTTAACATAAGATAGTTTAACTTACACATAGTTTAACTTGAAAGCTCATTATTAACCCGGTATTACTTGCGCGAGAGAAACGAACAGAACTACTCGCGCAGGGTATATCTTACCCAAGTGCGCTTTAGTTTTATTTATTTTTTACCGTAAAATCGGTACACGAGAAGTAAAAGAGAAAAAAATATCTATAAAAACTCGGCTGGTCGAGCCTCGTAAGGGGAGACCCTCCTGAACGCCCTTAATTTTTTAGTTTCATTATTGACATATTAAAACGATAAAGTAAATAAAAAACTTTGTAAAAAACACACATAAGAAGTAAAAGGAAAAAGGATACGCATTTCGTTCAAAAATTGTTTTGAACTTCTTCAGTCCAAGCTCCTCGACGTAAAGAACACAGGGAGGAGCTTGGACTGAAGAAGTTCAAAACAATTTTTGAACGAAACGCGTATCCTTTTTCCTTTTACTTCTTATGTGTGTTTTTTACAAAGTTTTTTATTTACTTTATCGTTTAACACCAGTAATTTGAGTGTTTTTTCAGATATTAAAACGATATTAATCGACTTTGCCATTTTATCTCTCATCTTTCATGTACTTCGCCTGGTAACCCAATGTTGAAAGTTTTATTACTGTAACCTATTTATAGAAAAATACATGTGATGCATATTCTACAGCTTACGAAATTTTGTAACAATAGATTAAAGCTGTTGTGAACTAATAGTATTTAAATATATGTAAAAAATACATGCGATGCATATTCTACAGCTTACGAAATATTGTAACAATAGATTAAAGCTGATGTGAACTAATAATATTTACATATATGTGAAATTATGTCGCTTTTTTGGGCCATATTTTTCGAACAATTTTCAATAAAGGGGGTGAGTGATAAAATGGCATAGTCATTAATATAAAAATGCATTCGTAAGGATACATTTATAAATACTACTCGAAGAACAATATAAAAATTCTTAATATATTCAGAACGAGAGCCTCTCTCGGAATAATAGCAGAATACTTGCGCAGGGTATGAACACCGGAAAGTGCAATATTCGAAATCCTATTTGAAGAATTCGACCACACAAGTTTTTCCCCTTAAAGATTATGACTTTAGAGTGAACTGCACTTTAATGGCCTCATCCATTTTCAAAAAAAAAAAAAAGTTAGGAAGGCAAAATGAAAACAGAACAATAGCAGAACTACTCGGACTGATATAATACACCCGAGGTGGCGATATCTGAAAATCTAAGAAAAGAATTTCAAAAAAAGTTTTCCCCTTCAAGATTATGACCTTAGAGTCAGCTACACCAGTTCTCGTCCATTTTCAAAATAAAGTTAGGAAGATGCATCGTGCATCGAAAACAAAAGAGAATAGCGGGTATATTATACCCTGCGCGAGTGCTGCCAGGTTATTTTTTTTCCCTTGTTGTGTTAAAACATCATGCATTTTCTTCCCAGTAAAAAGAACTTTACATTTTATTTTCTAGAGGCTCCGATAATCATTATACAATGAAAATCACGAGAAAAAAATACTAGTACTTATAATTATTTAAAGCTATTATTATTTACGAAGGTCAATTATTTAATACTGTTTAGTAAAGTTATTATTTTTATCTACTCTTCTAACACAAGCGATTTTATAGGAAAATTTTAGTGAAGAAGTTTCCAAGCAAAATTACCTCTTGTAAATGCTTAACCCAGAGATATTTTAGAAAATTCATTATAAAAGGTATCAATGCATTATAACAGATAGCTTACATACTGGTAAAACTATTTTATTATTATTTAGAGTGTGTTGCAAAATTATGAGAAACAGTCACAAAATATATTTCAAACTTTAGTTACGAAAAAGAAACTGAAAAACGCTGGTTGAATCGGATAAATGATCTTATTTTTTTTATTGTAGGGAATGGTTTCCCAAAATGATCCTAGGGGGCAAAACAATCCACATATGTTTTATGAGATACAGGTTGCACTATCTCTACCAGTTGAAACAAAAACTACTTGTGCCAAGTGAAGAAGAAGCAATGACGATACCTAAGCCATGGGTGCATTACGTATCTGAGTAGAATTTTCAAAAAAAACTTATAGAGATCATGTATCTATAAGGTAAGCACCAACTTTCCTATTTATTTAAAAATGCAGTATTTAATGTACAGAAACACATGACTCGGTTTACTGAATAGGGTATGTTTTTAGATATGAATTACTCGGGTAATTCGTTATGTTTTTCGGCGTGCTCCAGTAATATGACCTAAAGTGATAAGTCATACTGACGGATGAAATAATCCATCGACTATAAGAAACTCCAGTACCGGGTCCTAGTCATCATGGAAGCCCTTCAGACATTCTTAAATTGCGTGACCCCCATGACATTTAATATATTTCTATGTTTATTTTAGGACATAATTTTTGAATTACAATTTTGAAATAATCTATTTCGGTGTTTGTGACACTTTTTATTTTAAAAGTTTTATAAAATAAATTATGCATACTATATGATGTTAAAACTTTTTTTTATTTCATTATGTATATTCATAATTACTTTTACATCTATTATTTTGTTGCTAAAAACAATTTACAATTATTTTAAAATGAAGTATCATTTTGCCCTTGGGGCAGGGTAAAAAGTTCCTCTGGACTCTTTTTCAAAATTTTATTTTTTTCGTTACTCAATTTGAGTTCAAAGTATTATCAAAGTATGTTTGTGTGGTGCAAAATAAGGTGTAAAATATTGTGATAAAGGTCCAAAGTTTTATTTAACATTTATGTTGTTTTATGCAAGTTTTCCCCTTAAGAGAATCATTTTGGGCCACTTTCCCCTATATTATTATGTTGTATATCATTATCTTCACCTAAAATAAAAGCTAAATCAAAGTACATAATTAAAAAAATCAAAGGTAAAAATTTGTCAGTCTGTAATTCGTTACATTTCCTTTGGAATACACCTACGTGAATTTTGCAGTTCTATATTTTTGTAAGTAGGTAAATTATATTTAATTCGGGATTCAATGAATAAATAATTGTAAAATTTTCCTGAAGGAACATTCGGGAACTTGTCTTGAGATTTGAACTTATCTTTTAGATTAACCTGGCAAACCAAGATGGAAGGAAGTGGCAAATTTCCGTTTTTTCACTGAGTATAATTGCCAGGCATTGGTATTCTGGCCGATGTCGCCCCCCTGTGCAACAAAAGAACGAGCCTATGGACGAAAACCATCTGTGGAGACCTTCAAGGAGATATTGGGAAGCGAGAACACTTACAGGGCGATAACCGGTCATCATGGACTTTTCCATGTTATTGTGCTTGTTGTTCTTCATTCACAGCCCCAGTCTTTAGAAATACATTTATATATCTATAGTTTTTCGTATACTTAATAGCTGTTGACGGATGCAGCAGCTTACGATGCGTATGCATAATATTGTAAATGCATAACTGCAATGCTATAGCCCTGCAAACTGCTATCAAATGCACCCGAACAAATTGCAAATATAGTATATGACTGTTCCTAATAATTCTACAACACGATGTGCATAATATAAATGACATCCGATCTGAATAATACATCTGATTATTAAACATCTGAATATGAGTAAAAAAAATCGCAACGTAAAATCAAAAACAACTTCATTGTTAACTTATCATGCATATTTTTCTGTAAATAAAATACACTAAACATCAATTCATAGTAAAATTAAAAAATATTTTCCAACTGTTTAAGCATTTCTAAAAAACATTCAGTCGAAATGCATGCTCGGTGGATAATTATTTTCGTTTAGATAAAATCCCAATGTAAAGTTTTAGATTCTCAATTTGGAAGAGCATTACACTTCATTTTGCATTGTTTTATGACTTTTATATTCTTCTTTTATGCAACTGATGTGCTCTTTTGCATATCAAAAACATCTTAGGCGGATAAAAATAGTTCCAATCATTTTCAATTACTTATTTTAAATATACTTTCAAAACTGCCATTGAATGTTGTCATTGTACATTTTATCTTAATTTCAGTTACCAAAAGTCACCCACGTCGAACATTTACTGTGTCAAAATTCAAATAATTGATTTCTATTTTTAGTTTCATTTGTTCAGTTATTTGGGATGTACGTATAAAAATGCATCTCTCTGAAGGTTTCGATAGGATCTTTTTTTTTTTTTTTTTTTTTTTTTTCTTTTTGAATCCTTTCTCAGATACACGATATAAGTAAAATGTAATTCTATTCCAGCTTAAGAAATTCTTAAAAAATGCTTTTTTTGATTTTCATTTTTCTTCTTAGAAAAATGCTTGTGCATTTACATAGGCTAATTTTAGTTAGCTGCCATATACAGATAATTTATCTTTGGAATTTAAGAGCTAAAATCAAATTTTTCCTTCCCCAAACTCGCTTTAGCATGTTATGATCAATGCTAGCAAATACGTTTGCGATGCTTTGGCATAAATCTTGTTATCACGTGACAAAGGGAGCACGAACACACGATCTTTTACGTAACCCCATAAAAAAAAATTTCGCATGGAGCTGGGTCCGGAGAGCGAGGTGGCCACGGAAAAGGGCGATTGGTGCCTTCAGAATCTTGACCAATCCAACGACGAGGAAGCTCGTTATTTAAGAAACAAAACTTGAAATGTTTCTTTCTCCAGTAAAGTCAACTTTGTTATTCTATTAGTAATATATTATTTTTTATAAGTCTACCTAACCCGGGTGGGAATTGTGGCAAACTGTGTATTAGGATAAAGTGCACAATCATTCTGCTACGGAAAAGAGTAGTAAGGTATAAGCAGTATAACTACCAATAGAGAATACATCCTTTTTCTTTAACTTTGCGATAAACAAATATAACATAACATTTGTTTACACTGATTTTATCGAAAGACTAGCTGAAGTACCCGTCCTTGACGGGTTAGTGAATGCAAATTTCTAAAAAGCAAGAACTTTCGTCAGCCTTGTAGGAGTACACAGAATGGATGGAGTATGCTGCCAAAGTAAAGAAAGCGAAATTATAATTTTTATGCATTGTTAAAATATTACAGCTTAGAGAGTAACTAAGTAATATAGTTTCATTCGCTTTAGTCGTAATTATGTGATGCGCGAACGAATATTTACGCATATTGAAATAATTTTCGCAAAAATCTCAAAATCTAATCAACATTTTTGAAAAATTTGAAGCCTAGAATTTAAGTTGAGTGAAAACCTATCATGTCTCCCAATTTCGTTTCATTCCCTGCAGTCTTTATTTTGTGATGCTAGAACAAAATTTCAGCATTTTAAAACGATTTTTGCAAAATCTCAAAATGTAATCAAAATATTTTAAAAATTCAACGCCTATAAATTATGATTAGCAACTACCTATCATATGACTAAATTTCGTATTAGTCATTATTACGTGATGTTTGAAGAAATATAAACGTATTTAGAGAGAATTTTCACAAAATCTCAAAATCAAATTAAAATGTTTAAAAAATTCGACACCTATAGTTTATGTTGAGCAACCATCTATTGTGTGACAAAATTTCATATCATTCGCTTTAGTCGTTATTACGTAATGCGGAAACAAAGATTCACTCAGTTTTAAACGATTTTCGCAAAATCTTGAAATCTGATCGATTTTTTTTATTAGATGCTTATAGTTTAAGGTGAGTGACCACCTATCATTTCACCAAATATCATTTTTTCACCTTTGCAGTTATTACGTGATGTGCGAACACAAATTTACGCAGTTTGAAAGGATTTTCACAAAATCTCAAAATCTAATCAAGATTTTTTAAAAACTGGGCGCCTATGTTTTAAGTTGAGTGACCACGTATCATGACACTCAATTTCATATCATTCGCTTCAGTCGTTTTTACGTGATGCTTGAACACAAATTTACGCAGTTTGAAAGGACTTTCGCAAAATCTCAAAATCCAATCAAGATTTTTTAAAAATTCGACGCCTATGTTTTAATTTGAGTGACCACCTATCATGACACCTAATTTCACATCATTCGCTTCAGTCGTTTTTACGTGATGCTTGAACACAAATTTGCGCAGTTTGAAACAATTTTCGCAAAATCTGAATATCTAATAAAGATTTTTTAAAAAATCAACGCCTATGTTTTAAATTGAGTGACCACCTATCATGACACCCAATTTCATATCATTCGCTTCAGTCGTTTTTACGCGATGCTTGAACACAAATATACGCAGTTTGAAACGATTTTCGCAAAATCTGAAATTCTAATCAAGATTTTTTTTTAATTCGACGCCTATATTTTAAGTTGAGTGACCACCTATCATGACACCCAATTTTATATCATTCGCTTCAGTCTTTTTTACGTGATGCTTAAACAAAAAAAGCGTGACGGACAGAATGACAGAACGACAGAATGAAAGAATGACAGACAAACTTTTTTTTGAGGGTCGCATCGGATTCCCGGGTGCTTGAAACGGATAGAAATCGCAAAATTTTTGAATTCCAAGAAATGTACAGACAAAAGTCTAATTTTATTTATATAGATTAGCCACTCTTAAATTTCACAAATAAATGGCTGAATTGGAATTCCCACCCTTTTTTATTTTCTAAATTTACCGTGGATACTGATGTCAATGTTTTAGTTTTAAGCATTTCATAATCGTTGGGCCAAAAGTAATTTTTTATAATTTTTTAACTTATTTGTGTAATGCAGTATGTAATGAATTATTCATACTCCTGACTAAAACAATATGCAGAGCTGCCAAGTCTCCGGCTTTTTTCGGGATATTTCCCACCACTAACTTTTACTTACAAATTTATGCTTAAAATAAGTCCAAATATTTAATGTAAAATAAAGCTGTCTAAAAATTGTGGTGGGAAATCACCCGGAAAAAGCCGGAGACTTGGCACCTCTGAATATGGTTGGAAAGAAAGAGAGAAAACTACGTAAAATATGGCATTTAACCCACGTGCTTAACTTCTCAATCGGAATGAGATAAAAAAATCGATTACCGTGTTTTCTGGAAAGCAAAATACATAATTTATCATAAATTCAGTCAACGGTAATGACAATTGAACTTCAAAACAGGCAACCAGCTGAATGAAAAGCACTTTGATGGAAGAATTTTTAGAACTTCTTAAACTTTGTAAACTAACAAACAAGAAGCATAAAAAATTTCTTTTGAAACTTAAATATAAAAATAGCCTTGAGAAAAATTTGAAAGGAATCCGGAAATATCTTTATGGAACTTTATAAAGCGTGGAAAAATGGAAATTTTAAATTTGCTCTAGGCACGTGCAAACTTTAGAAGATTTAAACTAAAAGAAAAGTATTATAAAACCTGTGAAACGCAGTCCTTTCCTAATATTAACCAATGGAATTTTCTTGCAAAATGCATTTTTAAAAAGTAAATATGATACACTATATATATATATATATATATATATATATATATATATATATATATGCAATTAAAAATTTTACAATCTTCCTCAATGATATCAAAAAGTTTTCAGTTGTAAAATAAGCCTCGATATTCTGAAATAGATGAGTGCATTTGAAAAGCTCAATTTTATGTTATAATTAGTTAATTAAGAATATGTAACAGTTTTCAGTAAATTAGAAGTTGCAAAAGTATATTTTCAAACTCCGATGGCTTTTTTTAAGAGAATATATTACACAATTAATTTTTTTTATACAACACATATTTTAATTCTTCAACAAAAGAGGACTTCATAGGTCCTAGACACTGTTGTAAGAATAGTCATAATAAACAATCTAATAGGAAAGCAACAGGTTATAAAAATATATTCAATTATATTCTCAGATAGTTTACTACATATCATGAACTCTTAAAGTTCACTTGTTTTATTTTACTCTTGAGATAGCGTGCTTACAAAATGTGTGTGGCTTTGTTTATTACTCATCTTTTTAACTAGAAGTAATGTTAACATAATTTACTTTGTTTGAAGTGAAAAATCTTCACATAGTAATTAATGCTTTTATATCTCCTACATGATGTCTCTGAGAATCCAGCTTAACACATTTTACACTAATATAAATGTAACACGCCGTGAGATATGCTTTAGTTAATCCGGCCGTTAAGTTTTCAGCTCCATTACGTGGAACCATTACCCTGTTTTGTTTACTATTACTAAGAGATCCTGCAAATGTCAATATTTGGGTACGTTTCTTTTTACAGGAACAAGGATAAAGGGTAAATTTAAGATTCTGTATGTTCCACAAAGCCTATGATGACAGTCTATGGAGAAACAAAAATGTATCAGAAACTATATATCTCGGGAATTATCAAGATTCAAATCCCTAATATACCGCACTTAATACATTTTTCATGAATTTCGTTTCTTTTTTTTTAAATTAATTATGCGCTAGAATTGGTATTTCTCTAATGCAATCCAAGATTTCGGCTATGTTTTTTCTTTTTCAACTTCTTATAACTATTGTTGTGAAAGGGTCGAGATACACCATTGACTAAGGTGTCTGGATGGTTACTGGACTGTTGCGAATTCGATTTCATCATATCACAGACCACCATCTATATGCGTTGTACGTGAACGGCAACTCCAAGGCTCTGAAAGTCTTCTTGGCGGTCGCTAGCAATTTCCGAGAGGTGCCAATATTCAGAAGTCCCACTAATTAGGATACAGATTGCTGTGGGAAACTGTAGGAGGAACGCATTTCGGTGACTTGACTTGTCCTCTCCTGGCAAACAAACTATTGTTGTGTTACCTTTCATTCATACATTGCCCACGTTTCTTCTTAAACATGTACGTATAATTTTTGTCTCAATGGCAGGCACTTGTTGTTTAGGCGTTGGCCACTACTAAGTCTAGAAACGCTGACCACTTCATATTGGGAAACCCTCGGACCCAACGATTGGACAACGTTGTCTCTTGTGTAACTATGAAAAGACGGATAAATTGCTAGCCGTATGTCAGGAGCGAAATACGAATTATATACTATGTAAATGTATGTATGTAATTGTGTTAGGGAATTCTGTAAAACATGGAATAATTTTTTTTTTGTAATACTACTTATTTCTGCGTTAATTTGCTTGTTTCTATAAAATTGTTTTCCATTTAAATTTTAATTTCTTCTTGACTGAATTTAAACAAATACATAGAGTTCTATTCCGCTGTATTTATTTTTAGTGTGCTTCTTCCCTCTTTATTTCCCGTTAATACATGAAAATGTTGTATTGAAAACGGGGAGGGGGACAAGATTTCACTGCAAATTTCCTTCTTTTTCAGAAAAAATATATTTACCATATTGGAACCATTATTTCAAAATATATTTACCATATTGGAAGGTATGAATATTATGAAATAGCTTCTACTCAATTTTTACGCATGTGAAAATTAAATATTGGCTTATTTGAAGCCTTTTTTTTTTGTTGATGTTTAAAGGCGGGCAGTTGCCGGATGGGCATTGGACACTACCAACGCTGGAATTACTGGTTTCTTTATTATGGAGGCACCTAATATTTGGACCAGCGTTGCCTCCTATGAAGGGACAGACGAAATGATACCTAAGGTCATACCAGGAATCGAACGCTGTGTGGTAGAATGGCTCTCTAAGCACTATTATTTGAAGGATTTAAAAATGTATGGCAAAGCTTATATCAAGCAGGCATTCATCATAATGTATTTCAAAACTGATTGAAATAAAAGAAACATACATCAACTACTTTCCTTTAAATTAAGCGTAAACACAAAGGCTTATACTATAATACCATTTATGTTAGTCAATAATGGCACACATTCTTTTGAGCATACAATAGAATGAATTCAAGTCATTGTAAAAATCCAGTTACGTTATGTTTCTCGTTATTTACTGCAAATATGAAAGAATGATATGTCAATTTAAATTAAATTGAGAATCGTAGCTCAAATAGAAGCATCAGGAAGAAAAACTCTTATCGCATATTTTCTATTCAAAACATGAATAGAAAATGCATAATTTTTAGAATTAAGTTAAACTGGGTTTTATCAGAAATTTGAGAAAATAATTGAAACAAAGTCAAATCATTTCTATTTTAGAAAAAAGAGCTATGTTTTGTATAAAATCATTAAAATTTCATTCCATTGTCATTTTTCTAAATGGTGGTAGTAAATAGCTTTTATTTAGACAGTAATAAAGAGATTTTTGTATCCAGAAGCTTTGTTAATAAAGAATTACATATTAAAATATATTCGATTTGAAATTTTATGCATTTAATTTATTCGTGCAGAAGTTTATTTTTCAAAACATACTATAGGTTGTCGACACAGAATATCTTTCGCCATTTTGAATTTTACAATCGCGCTCAGCAAAGCGACTGACTAAAAATAGTATAAAACGCGACAATATGAATGTAATGAATTTCAGTTATTTATAAATGCGTCAATTAATTGAACCCAAAATCAGGAATCGAGAAATAATCAATAACCCAGTCGATTGCAATCAAAAAAGAGATGCATCATTAGATATTACAGAAGTTCTAAATACAAAATTTCAACATTCTATGGTTAAAAGTTTTAGAGTTATAGCGAAATACGAAATTATTTTTGGAGTGAACTTTGGAGATATTGCGGTAAAACTAGCCAAGGCCAATGACAAATGGCGAGATTTTGGGCATAGACAATTGACTACAGAAGTAATACTTTGAAGATGTACATAGAAATTAATGTATTGAAATTCTTTTGGGTAGTCCTGTAAATAAACTCTCCAGTAGATTGGAGTCAACTAGAAAAACTTCCAGTAGATTGGAGCCAGATGCACACTAGATGTTACAAGAATCTTATATATGAAATTTCAACATTCTACGACAAACATTCAACGTTGGCGACTTTTGCGTAATTCTTGAGGTAGGCACGTGACCGTGGTCTGACCGTTACCTAACTATATGGTAGGACTACATTGTGCTTAAAATGGATGAATGTCCCTAAAACTGCCATTGATCGTAATGTGTTGGAAATCTTTTGAGTGTTCCTGTAGTAGAACCATAAATGATAAAGACACTTTTTAATTTCCTTGTATGGAGTATAAGGAAGTAATGTGATCACGAAAAATTTCGGGGACCAGATTTCTATGAAAAAAACGATTTTGAGTAGCTCTAAATTTACTTTTAAGAATTTTGCAATACATCTCATCGTACACCAGCATGCACGTTCATATAAATGAGTGTGCAACCCATTTTG
Organism: Cheiracanthium punctorium; assembly: GCA_038373885.1. Lineage (NCBI taxonomy): Eukaryota > Metazoa > Arthropoda > Arachnida > Araneae > Cheiracanthiidae > Cheiracanthium > Cheiracanthium punctorium. Next base: position 329,844 of record JAWZYV010008858.1, on the reverse strand, counting down.
ACTGACCACGAGTCTATTTTGACCAGTTTTTATAAGCCGTCTGTACATGCGTATGTAACTATGTATGTAACTATGTAACTTAATATCTCAAAAACTATTGGTCGCAGAATGTTGAAACTTTATATTTAGGATTGTTGTAACAGGTAGTTGTGTGCCTTTTCTTTCGGTCCCATTCGACTAGATAGTTTATCTGCAGGGCCGCCTCAAAGAAATTTAAATACATGGTTGTCCAAATTAAACTTCTCCAACTCAGAGGCCTGTGCAGGATGCTGTATGGGTCATAATGTGATGAAAGTTTGAAAACAGACACTTCAGATCACGCGCTCATGATTTATTAAAAATAAATATTAGTACAAGAAGTTGAATATAGGTGGAGCTGCATATCAATAAGATGTTCAACAGAAGTTCTATATGTGTGCCGTGGTTCTCCATAACTCTTTCCATTCGCAAAGCAGTGTATTCCACTGCGGAACGCAGTCCACATTAATTCCACGAACATTCCAAATAATTGCGTCTTTCAGATGTGCCAAGGTTGCTGGGTGTTCTAGGTACACTTGATCCTTTAAGAATCCCCATAACCAAAAGTCGCACGGTGTTGAGATCAGGCGAGCGAGGAAGCCAAGCTGTTGGGAAACAGCGGCTGATCACACGTACATCGGTGAAAGTTGCCCGTAACACCTGTTGAACACCACGAGCAATATGGGGAGGGCCATGTTGCTGCAGTTGAGGGATCACAAATGTTTGCAACATGTTCTGATACCGTTTTTTGATGGCAGAGCATGTTTCGAACCCTCTTGGAGTCACCTCTTCAAAAAAATACGGCCCAAGACGAATGTTGCGGTGAAACCGCACCATTCCATAACCTTTGCAGGGTGCAAGAGCACTTGATGGATTTCCAGTTTCCAGTTGCCGAAATGGGGCAGTTGTGCGTATTCACTTGACCGCATTCAGGTGAAATTGGGACTCATCTGTCTAAAGGATGTTGCACGGCCAAGCAGCATCGACTTCCATTCTGGCAAGGAACTGCAGCGCAAATGTTTCCCGAACTGCAGCGTCCCCGTCGGACAGCTGATGAAGACTATGAGTTTTGTAAGGAAAATAACCCAGGATTCCACACATTACACGCCAGACGGTAGAATAGAGCATATCAACAGCACGAGAAACAATTGGCACACTGACAACGCCATATGGCGATTCGCTAGTGGCGTCCACGACCGCCAAAGCAATGTCTTGTACGCGTGCAGAATCCACAACATGTCGTCCTCTACCTGTTAAAATTCCCAGCTGTCCGGTTCTTTCGAACTTCTTCATCATGTCTCGTAAAGAGCGTGGTGTCATTGGTCCCCAGCGTAAGTTCTTCAGCCGACGAAATGCACTTATCGCAGCACAGGAGTTCTCGTCATTTTGGTAGAAAAGTTTCACTAACAGAGCTTTGTCTTTCAAAGACGCCATTGTGCATCAGCGAACTGGAAACAACTGTCTGTGCAGCGCCTGTCTTCCACTTTTGAAGGGCTCGTCTTTTGAATACGTTGCGCAGAAGCTTTATTTCGCTAGTGGCGAAATAAAGCTTCGCTAGTTTCGCCAATAGTTTCGCTAGTGGCTTTTTTCGCTAGTCTGCAAATCACATTGTTGCAATATGCAAATTATAGTGTTACAGCGCCACCTATCGGCAACTTTTTGTACTAATAATTTTTTTAATAAATCACGAGCGCGTGATCTGAAGTGTCTGTTTTCAAATTTCATCATATTATGACCCATACAACATCCTGCACAGGCCTCTGAGTTGGGGAAGTTTAATTTGGACAACCCTGTACATTACACTGTATGGGCAGAAATTCATTAAAGTGCATTTTAGAGATATTAGGGTATTTCAAACGACTCAGAAGTGATGTATGCTGTTAAGGGTTGCAAAATGAATTTCTCCATTGAAAAAAGGGTCTTTATCATTTATAGTTCTGCTACAGGACACTCAAAAGATTTCCAACACATTACGTTCAATAGCAATTTTAGGGACATTCATCCATTTCAAGCACAATACCGTCCTACCATATACTTAAGTAATGGTCCGACCATGGTCACGAAATTTCCTCAAAAATTACAACAAAAGTCGTCAAGCTTTGGTGACTTTCGGCGTACGTGTGTTAGAGATGAGTTCGGGCTCATTTTTTGAAGCCCGAGCCCGCCCGAGCCCGAAGACTTTTAATCCGAGCCCGAGCAATATTATTAAAGTTGGAGCCCGAGCCCGCCCGAGCCCGAAATTTCAGCTAAAGACAAATAAAATTGCCTACTTTATTAATAGGATACAATAAATTTTGGAGCTTCACACACCTTCTAGTCCCTCGTGCCGCTATTTTTTGAAATAAGTACGTCTATTTATCCCATGAATCACTTTTTAAAATCTGTTTCAAGAAGTATGTTCAACAAAGGAGAAATTTTTCACGAGCCCGAGCCCGAACGCAATCGTGAATTACAGAGCCCGAGCCCGAGTCGGGCCCGGGCTCGGGCTCGGGCTTTCGGGCTCGGGCTGAGCCCGTCTCATCTCTAACGTGTGTATGTATTTAACTCTCATATCTGAAAAACTATTGGTCGAAGAATGTTGAAATTTCAGACAAAATAAGTTTAGATGAAGTACGCCGAAAATATTTTTGATTTAATAGACATACGAGGAAGTCGTGTTGTCCACATCAGATTTTTTTAAATTTTGAATATCACGACACGTTCATATTTCTCCGTTGGCCGTAATCATGCAACTCCACACTAGATATAATCATTTTCAGTCTGGTCAAATTATCCTATGTAATGAACCGTTCGTTGGCTAGGAAAGAAGCCAATCTATGACTACGTCATAAGAGTGTTGACGACACAGTCCACAGGCATTATATCTAGAACCCCTTTACACACAGAGTAGTAGCCCCTAGAGTAAGCCTTAATTATATCTAGTGTGGTGTTGAATCATGCCAGTCATGCATGCACAATTTTCAGCCGGTCTCTTCGGTCGCGTGTGTTTAAGAAGTATGTAAATATTTAATGTATGGGGAAGACTAAAAATATTTCAGTTATTCTTTGTGACTAAGTACATGGGTTTTCATAACCATACGTTATGGAATAAATGCTTCCGACAGTGACCGTTTCCACTCCTGCTTAAGTACAAATACCAAGATATGTTCAGTAGTCAAAACATAATGTTGCCTGCATGCTTTCAAAATAATGCTTTGTAATTAACAAACTAAAAAGTAAGTTCATATATTTTTTATTAATTTGTAATCTGAATTCCTCAAGTACACTCTGAAAACTATGTTCAAATTAAACAGCGCTCTTTTACTGTATTTTATTTCCTGTTAAGATGTGCTTTGTTACCCAGGGACATTTTATGTGGTTATTTCTTAAAATCAGGGACGAAATAAAATAATAGTAAAATAGATATCCTATCTAGTGTTTTTTTTTGTTTTCCTGAAAAAGTTTTATGTCTCTTTATCCTCAAAGGGGAGCGAGTAGCCGTGGGATATAAACGTGAGGTGTGATGCGTGTAAAACTGGGATTAAATTTTGTTTAGGTGAAAAGTCTTGGAAATTATATTTTAAATCATCCATACAGCTGAAGTAATATTAGACGTTGTCATTGATGTCATACAAAAGTTGAAGATCTCAGAAATATAGTTTGAATAAATTAGAATTCTTGATCCTCTATTTTTAGGCCAACTGGTAAAAACGTTTTGGGTGTACAATTGAAAAAAAAAATTCTTGCCGAGATAAATTTGATGCAAAAATTTTTTTTCTGATATATAAATACCCAGCAAACACTCACAGGTTCTCTGAACGTCTATTAACGTTCAGAAAACGTCTTCTGAACGTTTATAGACGTTCAGAGAACCTGTGTGTATTTGCTGGGTTCATATCAAGTGACATTTCAAAATCCCTGGTGTGTCAGAATTCCCTCCCGGGTTTGGAAGGCTTTTAAAAAAATATATTACCAATACAGCAACAAAGTTGACTTTACTGAAGAATGAAACATTACAAGTTTTGTTTCACAAATAACGAGTTTCCTCGTCGTTGGATTGGACGAGGTTCTGACGATGACAATTGCCTTCTTCCGTGGTCAACTCGCTTTTCAGACTTGACTGCATGCGATTACTTTTATGGAGCTACACCGTGGGGTTAAGATAGCGTGTTCGTGCCTCCTATGCCACGTCATTTAGAAGATTTACGTCAAAGGATCCCAACCGCATGTTATTGTTGTTGCTGCTGTGGCAAGAATTTGACTTTAGACTTGATATCTGCCGCACTACGAAAGGTTCACATTTTAAACATTTCTGAAACAAAACTTGCAATGTTTCTTTCTCCAGTAAAGTCAACTTTGTTGCTGTACTGATAATATATATATTTTTTTAAAAGCCTTCCAAACCTGGGAGGGAATTGTGACACACCCTTTAAATAAAGTAAATCAAAAATGATGCCGCCTACATATCACTTGCATAGCACTTCCACGTCGTTACACCACCACAAAGAAACATTTTATTATAAAGCATCAAAATACAATATTTTCTTCTTATTATTATTAATAATAATCGCTCTCATCTGAATTAAATCAGATCCATCACTTCTTTTTCATTCGTGATTCTGACCATCAAATTAGGTCTCATCAGCAGATCTCGCTCCAAGTACGCAACTAATCAGATGTTGCTTAGTTATTTTGTTACTGCACTTCGTGCATGTAGGGAATGTTTTAGTTTCGCGATAGCATCCTAGGATCCCTAAATGCTCTGAAGTCAACCGGAACAGAAAAGCTCAGTTTTTTTCTGTCACACTTGAATCCAGTTGCATAATCAAGCCTTCAATACGAGTTAAAGATCAAAGTAATTTGAAAGTTCAGCATTACATGAAGCATAGAAATACGTTCCTACTTTCGTCCGACGATATCATTATATTTTAGATTTACATGAGTTGGTGTCCATAGTAGATGAAAGAAGATGAAAGGATTCATCTTAGAATGTCAAAATTTTGTATTTAGGACTCAAGTAACATCTACATTTTTTTCTTACAAGCTATAGGATGGTTTATTTGCAGCGTCAATTCAGCTAAAGCATACGTGCATACGTTTATTCACTGTATAAAATTTTACTGAAATAAACGGTCATTGACTGGCAGCAGTGCTGCCAGACAATAACCGTTTTCCCATTTCCGGCGTCGGTAAACGGTTAATTTCCGTTCACATGTTAGCTTACGAAACGGTATCTCTCCGTTATTTTCAGTCACAGAATCAGGTTTTTCTGCTTCTGAAAAACAGGATTCTTTCCGTTATTTTCAGGTTGAAATTCTTTTTTTTTCCCTAAGGTTTTTTCTTTTTTCCCCATATTCCAAAGAAGGATTTTAAACATTATTTAAAATTATGGAATCAGGTTTTGTATCACATTTGAAAGATATTATGCCTTATTTTCTAATAAGTGGTAGCCTAAATACTTCCAAAAAATAATTTATTTACTCTAGAATATTGTTTCTATACATTAAAAAATAGTCATTTTTGAAACAACGTTCTAATTCATTCAAATACATTGTAATATATTCTAATAGAAATTGAAGCACATTATTCCTGTAGTTATTTCACACGTGAGAAAAAAGCTGTCCTAGTCCAACATTTCCATATATATATATATATATATATATATATATATATATATATATATATATATATATATATATATATATATGTATGTAGGTAGATGAATACACAACATTAACAAAGTTTCTGTGCATTCTCAGTTCTTAAAATACAAAATTAGCATTTTGTAACAGCACCACCTGCTTCAATAATATGTATATAACATTACAAATCAAAAGCCCATGAAAATCCCATATTTCTGGAACTACGCAGTTTAATTCAGTTGGAACAAAGAAATCCGCTTTCAAAAACTGCAATTACTACACGGTCCCTTACAATTCCTTTGTAATTTTGTAGACCGTCCCTGCTTTCTGCCATCAGGCGTCAGACATAACAAACCTTGAAAAACCGCTTCCCAGATTTAGCTTTTGGCCAATAATTGCAACGTGCATTGATCATGTGACAAGACCTCAAAAGTTGTTAAAAGGGGCTGCATCAGCCCAGGAGCGACTCTTCCGCGTGAAGCGCAGCTGCCAAACAAAGATGTATCGAAGTACCCAATAAAATTATGTAATTGTAGTTTGGACTCCGACTCTTTCCATCCATCGGCAGCCGTAAGGAGTGCCCAAGGATTTTCACCGAGCGCTCCTGGCGTTTGCGTGCCAGCGACGACCGACCAGGATACCCCAGAGTCACGAGCAGCCTCACCAAGGCCGAGAAAGGGTCTCAACACCTCGCCTTCCCTCCGGTTCACGATTACACAACTTTCCCTTAGTGCCTAATACCCAACGCCAGGAGATCTCAACAGCCTTGCCTCCCTCGGGACCACAACTATATATATATATATACGCACACACACACACACACACATATATATTTTTTGGGAGGGGGGGTTGGGGATGGGTGGAGGTGGTCCATCTAGGTGCTGAAACACCATAGTTATTTTAATACACCATACAAAAAATAATTGTTTTTTAATAAATAGATTTTAATTTTACTATAGTCTCTAGTTATAAAACAAATTCACAGTACAGTCAGAATCCAGAAATATGCAATCATGGTTAAATCAGCTGTGAGATATAATTAACGCAGCAAACAAATTTATTAGCACGAAAAAGGTAAAATAGTACTTGACCTTCTTTGAGTCGAAATATTCAAAACTTCATTTGTTTTACAACAGCTACGAAATTGTTATAATCCAATCGTAAGAAACATTAAAGCAAATCTTTACCGAAAGCATCCTCTTCATATTTAGGTTGAATGTATTTCACAAATCTGAATGTGAAAAAGATGCATTTGGTATTCGGATATAAAATTATCACGAACTAATACACCGAGAAATAAGCTTCGTCGTGCCCACTGCATTAAAGTAGCAACCATAGCAAAGGGACTTAGCATTAAAGTAAAATACTACTCCAATTATCTGCAGTCGTCTGTTACATCCATAGTGCGACGATATACATGTACGTTTAAGGGATCTTAACCCCAACTTGAACTGCAGGCAGAATGAGCACAGAGAACATATTGCATTTAAAACTGCTAAAATCAGCTTTGTGGGTATTGTTTACATTTACGAGCGGAAGTAACTCGGAGACATTTCATTCGTCCAAGCTTGCAGGTGCCAGAAGGAGAACGGAAAATGCCCTTTTAGAACAAAACTTCAGAAGATCAACGGATAATTTTCGTTTTTTTAACAGAACTTCTGTTAAAAAAAAGCAAAACTGCTTTATTCACCAATAAGGGAGGTTCTCCTGTAAAAACCAGGTAGACATAGTCTGTGAAATTCAGTTTTTCTGTACTGTACTTCGGAACCCTTCATCTATTTCAAGGAAAATAAGTTAATATAGTGTTGTGAAACAGACGCACAAGGAAGCCTTGAGGGTGTCCGCAGATTTTTTTCAAGGAAAAGTTACAATTTAATCAAATGATATTTGATAAGTAATTGAATAATACCGAATGATCTTACGTTATGGAAGAATATTAATCTTGTTACTTATAAAAAAATTTCGTTAGCAGCTTTTCAGAATATAAAAGAAAACAGAAATATGCACATATTACAAAAGTATAAACATGTGTTTCTACAGTTAATAAGAAGAATGAATATCTTATAGCCAATGAAATAATTACTATTCATTTAAATCATATTTCATATTTTCAATTTACAGATGGCCTGGGTTGTTGTTGGGACTTATTCAATGCTTGTGTATTCCTTATAAAATTATATATATATATATATATATACATACATTATGCCCAAGGATTTGTGCCCCGTTTCCCTGTCTGTATTTAAAACTTTATCAAACTTAGACACATTAAACTGATCCATGCTTATATAGTACTGAATTAAGATAAATGAAGCTTTTTTGCAAGTAAGTAAAAAGTTACGCTGTAATAGGGGTTTATTTTCAAATATTTGATGATATATTTGCAAATTTACGTTGACTTGGAATCATATATGTCGACATTTTGCTTTTGAAAAAAAGCATTCCAAGGGAATGATCTAGGAATTATAAATATGTGACAGGCATATACATGGTTATTCAAAATTTCCATCGGGGTTTCGAAGAACTAGCGTAAAATAAAACTATAAGACGAATAAAGCAGAATTAGAAAGAACATGCTATAAGAATACATGATAGTATAAGGATAGGAAATTATAGCACGTAATGCGAACATCCAAGTAAATTTTCATATTTGGATGTCTACGATTTCTAATTAGTTTCAAAGAAGTATGAATACACTCTCAAAAAAATTCAGTGGATTACTAAGAAATCTCTTGGAAACAAAGATGCCATATTTTTTTTAGTATTACTGCTAAATAAATCCATGTAAATCAATTGACATACATGGCTATATTTAGTAGTTATACTAAGAAAAGTTTTGGCATCATACTAAAAAAAAAGTGATGGAATCCTTGTTTCCTAAAGATTTCTTAGTAATATACTGATTAAAAAAATTTTTAGAGTGTACTTAACATAGTGTCATTTCAGTAAAGTAAACACCAGCATCAAAAATCTAAAAGTACATAAATAACCTTCAGAAAAACATGGTTTTCACAGGATGAATTATTGTAAATTCAGTGTAATAAAAAAAATCAAAGTTCCAAATTATGGAATTTTCCGGTTCCAAAAATTTGGCATCACGCTCTAAAGAAGAAATCATTCCATTACTAAGAAATATCTAAGAAGCAAGGCTTCCATGTATTTCTTTAGTAATATTACTAAATAAATTCAAGTGTAGTAAAGTATACTCCTTGAGATGTACTTCAGTTTCTTTTGAAATAACACAAAGAAAATCCATGGAAGCCTTGATTCTTAGAAAATTCTTAATAATCTACTAATATTTTTTAGAGTGCAATAGAATAAAAACCCAGCAAATAAAAACATGTATTAGTAAATAGTAAACTTATTCATAGAAACTGAGAAAAGAAAATGATGAAAAACGGTTATTGCAGAGTTTGCCGAATCATCGTTGTTGAGTCTATACAAAAAAAAAAGAAAAAAACTTTCATGAAGCCTCTTCGCTTGAAATTGCTGCGATGCATAATGAACGTAAGATTACTTATCGTTTAGTTAGTTGTGAAGGTCCCTGTTTAAAATGATCAATGTAACAATCACTTTCCATTTGATTCCCACAAAACTTTCTCCACACGGTGTTTTAATCTTTATTATCGTAATTAATATTTTTCTTTTAAAATATATAATTTAAGGTCGATATAATAGTTCATAACTAAAAAAAAAAGAAATGGTTATAAACTTCCAAAGTTACTAAAAATAAAATCTATGCTTGTGGAGACTAAAATGCTATAAATATTAATATTTTAAACCATAATTTTTCAGCTTTCCATAAATTCACATAGTTTGTTATTTTAATATTGTGAAAAAACATGAAACTTTTTAATTTCGACGAACTATTTAGAATTACGCAAACTGCGGACATGATGTAAATTTTCGGGCAGAATTTACCAATCTCATGCAATTTTTAATTTATAACATCACTGTTTTTGACTCTTGTAAAAGAAATATCCTGTTCAGTTAGATTATAGCCACCTATTTTTTTAAAAGTAGTAATATTATATCATGGAATGACGTTTATTTAATTTTTTTTTGTAAGTCCGTTGTTATGGGACGTAATCCTACCTTCTAAACATTATTTTGGGAGAAAACATGGTTATTTACTTTTTTCCCCACTATTATTAGTGAAATGATAGAGTAAAAGAACATTTGTTGAGGATCCACAACAGGTTTTATGAGAACGGTTTAAAAACATATTTTAAGGCTTTGAAAAATTATACAATGCAGTTGTATCAGACTGATTCGGTATTATGATAAATATTACGAAATAAATTTATATATTGCATTTAAAATATTAATTCGATATTTAATTTTGATTATGAATGTGAATCTACAATGCTTCATTCCATCAAATTCCACACGCCTTTCCATTGATTGAAAAAGTCATTTAATATATTGTATTTAATATAATATTTATGAACTATAAAAACTTTAAAATTTCTGAAAGTATAAAATGAGCTTGTATCAAAAGCTTTAAAATTTTCTGTAGGGTAATTGAGTACATAGGGGCCACCATTTTTTTTTTACTGCATAAAGTCAGAGATGCGTTGCCCTATACTTACATTTTAAGGAGAGCAAAATTATCATCTCTAAAACTTTCCCAGTTAATTAACATTCTTCATGGTCTAAAGAGACTAAACATGTAAATAGCTGTTCTAAGAATTTTTTATTACAAAATCCAGGCATAATGGAAGGGTTTTGTAATTTTATGGGTTGATAAACACCCAGAATTGCTTAAAAATATATTAAAATACACGATTTTTAATGTTAGAAAGCCAAATAATATTTTACGTTCGAAAGGTAGTATTTTCCCAAAAGCAGTTGCGTATAATGTTTCTAGATATTTAAGAAATATGTCATTTAAAATTCGTCGGGATAATTCAGAATGTGTTATTCATTTCACAAAAGTTTTAAAGTATTTAAGCATAAGAAAAGAAACTTCTAGCTCTCTTATTAAATATTTGTTAAAAATTTTAAGTAAATTTAATTTCATTATTTATGATACAATTTCCTTCACTTTTCATGAAAACACTCTTCGAACATTTTAAACCAAAATTTGCCACAATAGCTTTTGATAAAAAAGTTTATCTCTCTGAATAATATAAAACTGCTCGAAATAAAAACGCTTGAAGTAAGAAAGATATCTTTTAGTGTAAAAACCACAACACATGCATTAAAAACATTAGTGAAATTACATTTTACTACCCACAAAGGCTGTCAGCTTCTTCGCCCCATACCTTACACACCTTACTGTTTTCTTTATACTCAGTGCAGTGTTGGCCAAATTATTGGACTCGCTTCAACGAAAATCGTGTTTCTTTGTCTTAACAGTATTTGTCATTAAATTTGTTTAGGTTAGATTTGCAACAAATAGTGCTTACGTATTATTCCGGAGGTCATTATCGCAAACAGTTGCCAATCGTATTCGTAACCCTCAATAATTTATTTGTCCAGCATTTATCTTGGCAAAAAATCGCTCGTCTCGGCGGACTGCCGAGATAATACTAAGTACTCTAGAAATTTTGGGTGTCATCAGGAAAGCCGATGTTGGCTATGGTTTTCCTCCCAATGGGATCTCCCTCATCCTCCTTATTGATGAAGTTTTCCTCTTAAGGGGATCATTTCGGGCCACCTTTCCCTATATATATATATATATATATATATATATATATATATATATATATATATATATATATATATATATATATATATATATATATTATTTACTTTAGTTTAATTTTAGACTAATAAAATAAAATCGAAAGAAGCCTCAGTTTAGCATTTAGTTTATTAGAACTTTCTTCATTGTCTTATACCATCTGAGAATAAAGATACACACAGAACAATTTAAAAATAAATCGCTACCACTTTTGTAATACTTATAAATACATCAAAAAAATTTAAACTATATTTTTGTTTCTAAATTCTGAAAAACGCAAACTTCTAATTATTTCATTAATAGAAGATTAAACAGCATATTTATTTCCTTTCTATTTTATTAAAAAATCTTTTATATAAAGGTTACACAAAATATAAAAAATATAGTTATCGAACATAACCAGCGAACAAAACAAATCGTTTCATAAATTGGAAACTGGCAATTCATAAAAGAAATTTCAAATATATATGATATATCTGTGCTTAATTAACTTCGAATGAATATAAAAAGCATTTCACATACCTCAGTTGCTAATATAACTAAGTCAACATATTTCTTTCATCTATAAAACAGAAGAAAAGAAATATTATTCTCTCTTGCGAAAATCTATTTCAAAAGTTTTTATTAAGATAAGGTTTAATATGTAATATTATTTAATTGCTATTTAAAAGACCATTAAAAAAGTAATGCTGATTCATTTTCATAATTTTATTAAGCGCGTTAGCTAGTTTAGTTGTTCATTAATTAAAGAGCAACTTTCTCTGAGGTTTCATATTAAATTCTTCTGTCATTTGAAGCGCTCTTTCTTTAACTTTTTATTCTTTAAAAAGATATCGAAATCTGTAAATCATGCATGCGAATACATTGGATCGCACTTTCCAACGAGAAAGTAATCTCATTGCTGAAAAAAAGTGTAAAATAACTGGAGGAAAAACTTCAAAAAATTTTATTAAAACGTTGCATTCATTTACTAAGATTAGAATGTAATATTTCAAAACTCTTGTTTACATCCCTGTGAAAAAGCTGTAATCTTTAAGCATTAACTGTGGACAAGAAATCGTGGGAAGTACCTCGCAACTGTCGTTAAATGTTTATCAATAGTACAAAGTAACCGTCAAGCAATAACTTTCATGAATATACCATGAATTCTTAATTTTGAAATATTGATATACATGTATTTTTGAGATATTTGAAACACACAAATACTTATAATTACAATAATATAATGCACGATAAAATCATACAGTGCTACGGGACTTTTTAAAATGAGAATAACCCTATTTAAACGGGATTGAAGTAGCTCCCATCGTATATTAACATTATGGGATTTCTTTTTATGTTTCCGTGGATAAAAGCGTTTAAAAAAGTACTCGAGGAAGTTGAAATATGAAAATAGCAGAGGTTCACAACTCGTATTTGAATCTCTTGTCGATTGATATGCTATACTGTCCACAATTAAAGATTGGAAAGGTCGAAAAGCAAGCCTTATCCATCAGCCCTTCTCAAAGAGGAACGAAAATGTAATAAAATACGAATGCCGAGCATTCGCTTTCGATATACTACAATAAACTGGAAAGCTCAATGAAGCAGAGAGAAAGAATAATAAAAAAAAATTTTCTTTGTGTGTGTATGTGTATGTAAACACAGTGCTATTGTACTATTTTACTATGATATGCCAAAAACATATATTTATACAGGCTATAGATAAACATTTTTCGCATGCTTTTAAAAATATCCTAGCAAACTTTCAATACAAATGCACGAATACAGTGTAACAAAAGTTACAAAACGTATGCTGTTAACAATGCAATTGCATGTGATCTGATCTAATGATCATACACCATGCTGGCGTATACATCACAGAGTGTAAATGCAAAAATTTTAACCTTACTTCTGCTTAAAAATAAAGAAGAAATAAGATTGCTTCTCCCGTTCTCAAGCAGAAATCCCTTTCAGTATCAAATCCAAATAAAAAAGCAGTTTCAAGCACACTGATTTGGAGAATGGATAGGTCATTTACTTCAGACGTTTCTTCGTCTCACGGATGAAAGATTGTCAAAAGCACTTCAAAAATCTGTTCAAGCTCAGATGGGATTTGTAACGCAGTGGCAATTTCTCAAGGGTTCAAAATATCTGTCTTGGATGCAATACGGTTTCCAATATGAGATTGAAATCGTAAATAATTTTCCACCGCAAAAGATGAAAAGAATCTGTGATGAGAAATTTCCAGAAAAACTTGATAGCATGTGAGAAGTCGTTTTTATGGAGGAATAAATATAAAAACATTTAGAAAGATAATATCATTTCATATTGCGTAACATCGTCCTAAGAGTGTGAAAACTTGAAAATGGTTCCAGCTTGAAAGAAATGCGTTACATTTCAACATTTTAAAAGTTGTGAACATTGATTATGTCTTTTTACATTTTCACCTTGGTTGTTAGTACTCGTTGAACCTATGCAAACTGCTGATAAGAGTCAAACGGTGTAAATTTCAAATCTATAAAAGAAATTTGTCAGTTCGCTCAGTCTTTCGTTACGTGTTTCGTTACTGCACGCTAGGGGTTGCGGCCCGCACCGCAAATTGATCCGCGAAAAACAGTAGAGCTTCCACATTCTTTTTCTGTTGCAGTATATTTACATACAGCATTTCAATAATCCGTTTCGTCACTGCTATGGAATAGAAGTAAGGTGTTAGAAGGGGAGGGGAGTTCCAATGGCAAAGGCAAGACAAGGGAAAGAAGTAAAACATTAAGAAAAAATAAAAAGATAACAAGAAAACTGTAAATAGCTGCGCGATAAAATTTCATGCTCAAACGTTGAATTTCCCAATTTTCCCATTATTGTTATTGCATAAATAAATATGGTACTTTTTGAAAAACCGCAACCCCGCTCCCCCTCTAACACCTTACTTCTATTCCATAGCAGTGACAGAAACGGATTATTGAAATGCTGTATGTAAATATACTGTCCTTTGACTGCAACAGAAAAAGAATGTGGAAGCTCTACTGTTTTTCGCGGATCAACTTGCGGTGCGGGCGGCAACCCCTAGCGTGCAGTGTATAACAGCAGGAGAAACGACTCTTGCCAAAGGAGACTCTTGCCAAGGGACGCCAAATCGCCAGAGAGCACTTTAATCTGCCCTGCCCAGCGTCTCGTATCACGAAGGCGGTGAAGAACCTCTGGTACTATACTCCTTTGTGATGCTTGGCCTTCTGGTGCATGCTCATAATGTACCACATCACGGGAGTCAAAGGACTTTCACTTTGCTACGGACCTGCTGTGCTTTTTTTTTTTTATGTATGCTGCCACTGTGATGACTACATCTCGGTTTCTGGGTCGTATCTATAAACCTATTGTCTCTGAAAACCTGCTAAATTTTGCGAATCATTTCCACTTGAGTGTCGTTAAGCTTTTCGCAAAATTTGATGCAGTATCGCTGATCCAGATTTTCTGTCATTTTGCAAACACTGAAATCCGACCGAGGATCAATTCACTACAAGCTTTCACTCTTTGGCTGATTGTCAGCGACTGAAGTTTTCTGTGGGCTGGAAAAAATTCATGACTGCTCATGGGGGTCTCCTCTACCTCAACACTGAAGAAAATCTCCTGTGTTTCATTAGTTTAAGAATAAGGCTTGATACTTTTTGATCAGACTTTATTCAGACAAGTGGAACTGTTTGATTCATCCCTATGTTTAATATCACAATGTTTACCACAAATTATTTTTATTTTATTCTATTCTCCATGGAATATAGAGAATAAAAGTTCGCCTAGGAAGGCACTGTGACATTTTTATAGGTTACTCCTTTTTCCTTAATGTAACAAGACAGAAAAAAATCAATGAAATATGTTAAAAATATTATTATCAAACTCAATTTGATGGAAAAAAAATTCTTTTCATACATTTTTTGACTAAAACGTTCTGACGATTAATTTCCAAACACAACCCTAAAAGAATATTTTAGAGAATATATGTTTTCGGATAATACTAATGCATTTTAATCTTCTGTGTTTAGCTCTTATTTGGCATAAAGGTACTAAATTTAATGAAAAAACTCATCAGTTCACACACAAAAAAATGTTAGTTAAAGAGATCAGAAATTACCAAAATATTTAAAATTCAATTTTATTTAAAAATATCTTGTTTTTATATATTTATTGTTTATTTCTATCACAACAGTTTTTCATAACGCGAAAAAAGCATAAGCGAATCATAAGCGAAAATTTTTGGTATCCGATGAACAAAAGTTGACCCTTAAGCAATACTTTACAATACAGATTCGTAAGAAGTGCGAATCAATTACATTTCAGAATTAATTATTCTTATCTTCCATACTAAGGATATTTGGTTACTTTCACCCGGACGTTGTGCTGAAATTACTCGTAACTCTACCGAAAATTATAACCGACATCCATTCTAACCAGTACACATTTCGTTGTAGTTACAAATAATTATAGCTTAATGTGTGATTAAAAGTAACGCAGTTCTATTAGTGCACTATTTATTTATTTCTATCTTTAGCATTCAAAATTTGAGAAGTTTCCTAATTTACCTACTGATTTTTATATTTAAAAATGGTAGCTTGGTAATTAATGTTAAACGTAACGCCCCAACATAGTATTTTATCGACATTATTTTTCTCTCTAATAAGTATGTCACACATGGCACTGTCTCATACAGACTTATTTACAAAACATTGTTATTCCAATGCAAACTTTTAAGGCACGTGTGTTTGTTTACTATAGTCGTTATTTCTAAATTAAGATTCATTGAGATAAATATTCGCATAGGAAAATCAGATTTTAAAAAATGAAGATGGTTAATTCTTCAGGCTACACACGAAATCCCTTAAATTAAATTCAAACGTTGTGCCAACAGCTCTAGGGAATGTCTAAGCATTTGATAAGTAAATCATTTCATACAAAGATTCATACTTATGGATTAAACGACTTCTTCTAGTTGCATAATTCACCTTAGTTAAGTTGTGCTTCAGGAACTTAATTTATTTCGCAATAAATGCACTTTTAAAGTGAACACACTTTACAAGTTATCTTACACATAGACTAACTTTTAAGAGCTATATTATACATCACTTAATATTCGTATTAAAAACACATTGCAGAGCTGCTTATGTTTCACAACACTGTTGAAAAATGTAACATTTTGTAGTTGAACCATAAAATAGTCAAGTTTTATTGTAAAACTGTCTTAACGATAATTTTAATTTATGGTGCATACTTTTCACAACACGTGATAAAATTAAATACAGCTCCAAATTCCCTAAATACTTATTTCTAGTGAATTAAGTTACTTATATATTTTTATACTGTTACTACAATAATGTTTGATAATTTTAATGTTGAAAAGAGGAATAACACCTTATTTTCACTCAACTGCTACTTTTATCAGCTTTACTTCCATTTTAAAAGTAAATATTTAAAGAAAATGCGATTTTCATAACGTGCATTTAAATATCTACTATCATTGTTAGATAGTTATCAAACTACAGAATATGTTAATATGTGTACCAAAAATAAGGTAATATTTATCCCAATCAAGGGGATTCATCTAAAAAAATTATGGACCTGCTTTTTCAGAAAAACTTCTTTCTAATTTACCCCAAAAGCAATGCAATTAATTCAATTTAATACACTTGAATGCATGTTGCAATCTATTAAATTATAAATTCACACAAAAATGTATCTCTCTATTCTTAAAAAAAAAAAAAAAAAAAAAAAAAAAAAAAAAAAAAAAAAAAAAAACTAACGGCCGCTGTCGCCGCCGCCGCCAGAGATTGTTCGGCTATCTTCTCCTAAACTGTGGGGATTTGAATTTCAAGAAACATGTCCACGGATTCGGAAAATACTAAAGAACCTGATAAGATGACTTAAATTTCGAAAATCGAATTATTTTAGAAGATATTAATAAACTGAAAGAAATAAAACATGATGGTTGCCAGATTTGGCATGAAATGATTCATTCCATTGCAACAAAGCAATTCCAAGTATGTAGAATCGCGTTAAATTTACAAACATGAAGTAGAATTACACTCATATTGCGCCAAATTAAAAAGTATATGAAATAAATAACTCAAAGTGTGTTAAACAAAGTTGACAAATTTCAAACAGTAAGTTCGCTTCATTAACAGGAGTTGAGAATAAGCAATTATTCGTTTTTCCAAAACGGAAAAACTAATTATAACTGATTTTAAAAGCGCCATCTTGGCATTACACTGTTAAAAATAATCTGAAAATTCAGGATAATTCCTGCCTTAATTTCCAGGAAAATGACCGCTTTCCCCAAGAATTGGTCATTTTCCGTTAAACGAAGAAAAACGATTGCAACTTTTAGAAATTTCTTGTGAAAACGGTAAATTTCCGTTTTTGGTTTGGCTTGTAAGTTTTGCAAGTAGTTTTGAGAAATGGATTTTCGTTGGACATTTTAGATAGAAAAATTTTTGACACCAAACGCATTCTCATGAGTAATTAGAAATTAAACTATAATTAATTACTTTTTTAAAGAAGAATTCCCTTTCACATAACAAAGAGTATTTCGAATCACATTCATAAATGCATAGTACTGGCTAGAAAATAATTTCAGTGATTATTATTATTATTATTTCAAACTCAGAACGAAAAATCAAGGTGTATTTTTTTTTTTTTTTTTTTTTTTTTTTTAGCAGCCAATTTATTTCTTTTCCGATTTTCAGTGTTTACAGCAATCTGTATGGAAATCTAAACCGATATGACAAATAGCTAAAGAGTAAATGTTTTTACTAATTACATACATTCGTGAAAATTGAAATTAATTTCTTGCTAATCCAATAATTTGACTATGTCAATAATGACTGGACAACACTTTATCTCAAATTTTAAATATTAAATCATGAAACGCACGAATTCCTCTCCCGCAAGTAAACTAAAATAACCTTCACTTCACCCTTTGGCCAATCCAAAACAAGTCGAGTAGTTTCTTGTGGTTAAAGCAGCCGTCTCCCGATCCGCAGGGTTCGATCTTAGCGATGGCCGACCTATTTTATTTCGCAGTTTTGGTAAAACGGAAAGTTACAAGTCCAGAAAACGGAAAAATAATAAACAGAACGGACATTTTCTGGCAACTTTACTGCCAGTCAATTTTCCGTTAATTTACATATATATTTTGAACAGTGTAGGTACGATCTGGCAAAATGGTTTCTTTCCAAGCTGGGTGAATCTAATCCGCGAGTTCAAAAATGTTAGAACCCAATATCTTGAAAATAAAAAATAATGAAAATGCAGATTATTTGAAAGCCGGTTCGGTCCTGCTGGAGTATTTGATACCAGCGGAAATATTTGGTGGCGTTAACTATGCCATTATAGCATTTATAGTACAGATCGGATATTTTCCAGCGCGACGAGATGATATAATTCGTGGTGCTAAATACGCCAATCTGCAAAGGATTATGTATATGAAAATATGGATAACGGTTTTCAGGGAATCTTAAATGAGCATTAATTATAGGTTGTGAGCTTGTGTAAATCACCAAATAATGAAAAGTCGCTATTGGTGGCAAGCTATTCTAGCTGTTCCGTAGTTTTTATCAAAAACATATGAAGTACTGTTTTCTTAGAGCTAATTATTAACTGTACATATATGGAAGTCACCAAATTATGATAATTCGTCATAATTGGCTGATACGCGAGATGTTCCAATAAAAATAGTGCAGAGGGTACTGACGTATTATCCTGGTGGTCCGCCAAGACGAGCGATTCTTTTGCCAAGAGAAATGCCGGGCAAATGAAATTATTAATGGTTTTGAATACGATTGGCAACAGTTTGGCAACTCATTTGACGGTAAAATTGTTTGGCGGGAATGACCGCCGGTATAATACGTAAGTACCGTGCAAAGTTTAAATTTTAATGCTCCTAGCAACATGCAAGAACCAAGATCGGCAACGTTCTATCTGATCACACCTTTGGGTCTTGTTTTTTGAAATTATGCCTTTTTTACGAATAAGCCTTATTGGAATAGCCTTATACGAAAATCGAACGTAGCGAGTCTACGGGCTCTGGCCCCTAGTTACATCAAATTTAAATATTTTGCATAAAAATTATGTCCTGGTTTTATGTAAATATTTATGCAAATATTTTATACAAATTCCTTGCTTTCAGATCCTTTTTTTATCATCCTGTTTCCATTAGAAATATTTTGCATACAAATAAATGTATTTTAAAATTTAAAATTAATAATATTTTTGTGTTCTAGAAATTGCATTGTTTAAGGATCATTCATTCAATGTGAGATCAACCAATGATTCCAACCATGCGCGCAGGCAGAATATTTCCCACGGAGGGGGGGCAAAGACTACATCAACGTATGGTTATCATGTTGGAAAGAGTAAAAAAGCAAGAAAAAACACTGAACACAAAATCCAGGGGGGGGGGATTTCCCCCCCCCTTGCCCTATGCTGCCGGCGACCATGATTCCAACATTTACCTTTCGCTTTTCGAATTTTATAAATTTTGTTGCAACGGCAGTATTAGTAGATGTAGTCAAAGTTGCTAAATTTTACATGTTTTAAGCTGATTAATATTGAGTAACTAACTTTGAAAATTCAAAAATCATACAAACTTGACGGCTTTTCAATATGTTCAAACAATTGTAAATAAATATTTATTCTATGTTGAATGTTGAAATCAGCGCTATTTATTTCGATTTTCTAGAGATCTTAATAAAATATGTAATCGTATGCTTTAAATTTGAAATTCGTATTTTTTTGTAATTTTAAAAACAATCTTCTGATTCATTGGGGGAAACTACATATGCAAAGAAAACACAATTTGCAAGACAAGTTTAAAACGGATTCATGAATACATATATTTCCCTAACTCTTTTCTTTTATGCCCATCCAAATACAATAATAAATATGTAATATTAATATGTAATTGTGTGACATGCTTTCGCAATGTTAAAGATATTTGGGGATAAAATAATGTAAGAGATTTTATTTCCTCAAAATATAACTTGATAACTCCAATATGTATTTATACTTCGCACAGGCAAGTCACAAAATGAGTATCTTAATTACATCAAATAATTATTAAATGTTCTTTATAAATATAACCCCAATCTAATTAATTCAGAATTTAAAAGATATGGACAAACATTCAGAAGATATTTATGTATTATTTAGAATGAGATAAATAAGACCATGGTGTGTATTTTTATGATACCTAAAAGAAATCAATTACATTGAGAATGTAGGGTTTTTTTCTTTAGAATATTTCTCAGTAGTTTCATTACTGAAAATACTGAGAAACTGCTTCATTACTGAAAATGCAAGTGATTTTAGAAGATATTCGATACTTACCCGCTCTTCAGAAGGGAAGAAGCGAATATTTTCCTAACATAATGATCATAACTGCGTGTAGTAAAATATATTTTCAGAAAACAACACTATACTCGCAACAAAAAAGTTTCGGGTGTAAGTAATTATTTACACCGGAAATTAAACAAATTCATCCTTAAACTCAACACGAATCTTAATAAAACTATTATTTTATACTCGCAAAGTACACAGAAATAAATTCTGCTAAACGCAGTACGTGATTAAATTCACATAGTTTAAGTATGTGAATACTTAAACTATTTTTCTATGAAATTCAGCAAATGCTGCTAAATATGCAGGGTGAATCTAAATTCTTGGCCAAAACTTTAAGGGGTGATAGGGTGCATAATAAGGAATCAGAATCACATAGCAATGTGGGGTCAAAAACGCAGTTTTCACTTACCTCGTAATAATCACTTTGTGAAAAGTATTGAAGTGTTCGTCTAATTTCTTAAACAATAGGCTCGTCTCCAAAAATTTCATCCGTGAAATAAAATTGAATTTTTAAATATGCATTTTAGTCTTCTGTTTTCGGAGAAAAATACATTAGTTTCTGACGAACAATGGTCGGAAAGGCACTGTTATTTCAGCACTTTATCCAAAGTGATTATTAACAGCTACATGAAGACGATGCTGCCGACCCCACATTGCTATGTGATTCTGATTCCTTATTATGTGCCCTATCACCTCTTAAAGTTTTGTTCATGAGTTTAGATTCACGCTGTATTGTGCAAATAGTTGTGCTTTTCCAAATTCAAGTAAGCCGGTAATAGAAACATCATCCATTTTTAATGAAAATGTCGCCTGCACGTGAAAAGAGAGTAGGAAAATAATGCATTAAGAAATTTTTAGACTTTTAAGACTACAGAAGGTACTTAATTTTGGAATTTGAGTTGTTAAGTTTTGGAAAAATGAAATTGATGGCCTGCAGGTTAGGCAATTTCGGTGCGATGCATTATTGCTTAGTATGACGTCACATACGCAAAGTACATAAACATACTAATCGCATTATTTTAAAGTGATGCTGTTCAATAACAGTCTGTGGCGCTTTGAGAGCTTCAGCGACGTAATTGATTTATATAAGCCATTTTTTGTATGTTGCACGGACTTTAAAGTAACGTTCATCCTTTTATACATAATCTGCAGTTCGTATATCTTACACATGACTTAAGGAAACATAAACAGTCCTTGATTTTGGAAAATTATTTCTTTATTGGCGCAATTTTCACGGATTTATAGAAGGGAAAGTTTTCCAAAATGCATTTGTTTAAAAATACAACAGATTTTTTTTTTTTATATTTTATCTGTGATGCATTTAAAAACACCTGGCATCGCACTGACTAGGTTCCAAGTGTTAGCTTCCTTTAAGTGTAAAATCATTCAAAGCTGTTATTTCCAAGAGCCTTAACATACCTAAATATATCGAAAAGGCTGATGGATAATCCATGGTTACAAATAATAAGGCTTTTCTTAAATGGAAAATTATACATTGCTTTCTGCGGCAGCATTATATAAACATTTTTATCATGACTGACTTCTATAATATCCTTGTGATGGAGATCACATATCTAATTTTAATAATCATTTACTTTGTCTTTCTTTAATGTAATCAATCCAAAATCAAGGATTTTCTGTTCTCATTTTTCTGTCATTTCGGTTTTTAAATCCGTATATTCGCTTTGCCCGTATGCATTATTCTTAATTGTTTGTTTCTCTAAATGAGACCTGGTGGCACGGTGCGCTAAAAATAGATTTTATTGCGTCCGTTTGAAAAATCAACGAACTTTTTGCTTCCCCTCTTGGCATCCTGCTTGCGTAAGTTATTTTTTGTTGCCTTGCAACATCTTTAAAATTATTTGCTCGCTATTCCGTCATTTTAATTTTATTGAATGAAGTTTTAGGGTTGCTCTGGAATTAGCGTTATTTATCTCAGCCAAGTGTTTGTTCTGGCCAACATGTAATTCTGTGCTGGCATATTTTTTAAATCATTCCATCTTAATTTCACTGTCCATATAGGACGTATTTTTAATTCGCTGAGACACCACCACCACCACCACCCATTCTAATAATGTTTCAATAGTTGCTTTTAAATAAAACAGTTTTAAGTATTAAATGTTTTTTTTTTTTATTATATTGCAACTAAGTGCATCGAACCTGGATTTTTCTAACCGTAACAACGCAATTTAATAATTAAACAATAGGCAATCAAATATCATCGTTACATAAATTAATCTTCGTTACATGAATTGGAATACATACAGATTTAAAAGCCGAAATGGCAGAAAAATGAGAACAGAAAAGATTTAGAATTCTTGATTTTGGATTGATTACATTAAAGAAAGATAAAGTAAAGGATTATTATAATTAGATGTGATGTCCATCACAATCCTGAGAATATTCTGGCAGGTCTTAATTGAATTCGAATCATTACTTTATATTAATTTTCGTACAAAATCACCTTATTCACCCATTTATTTTCGTGTTTCTTATAAAATAGGACGAAGTAAAATTTTCATCATTTTTTCAAAGTGTGAAAAATTTATAACAGATAGAGTAACCGATACAACAGTTTAAAAATTATTTTGCGTAAATTTTCGTCAAAAATTATATTTATTTTAAAAATAGAAAAATATCTGCAATTTATATTACTTATTCAGAACTAAGATCTTTTGAAAGAAAGTTATATCCTTTACAGTTTGATGCAAATATCATCTTACTGCAAGTCTAATTATAGCCGTTATTATAAGGTGAGAAAAAATGCTAAAAATCGCATAAAATGAAAGCTTTTTTAAAATCAAATTTTAAAAAATGCTCCATGGGACTAGTTTAATAGCTTTAAGGAAGAGACAAATACCTTGCATTTTTGTTTAGATAATAGTAATTATTTCCTTACATTTTAAAATCAAAATTAAGATGCTGTCTATATTTGTATGTATAAATATTCAAGTAAAATAGTTTTATCCGATCTTCTGGAGTTTTATTTAATTTAAAATTCAATTTCTACGCTGCAAAAAGTAAAATTTCATTTGGTACCATGCAAACGATTAACCTGAATGCAAATAATTGATCTTTAATTTCTCATTGGATAACATTGCATTGAATATTTCTCGCTAAACATTGACAATATCATTTAGCTGGGTTCAGGTGTGGAGACTTATTTTGTAGGTAAATTAAACAATATTTTCTTAAAACTCGCCAACTTCACATTTAACGCGATTTCAATTTCGGAACGTGTATGGTTTCATTTAACAATACTCTTGGGAAATCAGTTTACGGGTGAAGTTAAAAATTTTATATTTTACAAAACTGCATAGAAATTTCTGAAATTTTGAGATTATAACCAGAAGAGCAGGAGAGTGAATCAATTTCTAATTGTCTCTTGAAAAGTTCATAACTTGCTCGAGCAGTTTTGCTGTAGTCAGAAACGTATTTTTGGCAAATTATAAAAGTTATAGCAGAAGGTGTTTGTGAATTTTGTAATAGTCTAAGCTCGGGGCAGCTAAGAAATTTGCTGTGCTCGTATATATTCCACTAAATATTCATTTCAGTTTTTTTTTTCTTTTGCTTCTCTTTTTTTGCGAATAATCGTTATTGAAAAAAGTGATGTTAGTTTAATGCTATTTAGTGAATTAGTGTTTGTAAATTTATTTGGATTGTGCATTCAAGATTGTTCGACGAGTATCTAGAAGCAGTACAGTTCACGAGTAGTTTCAACAATTCGACTAGTTACTGTAACACTGTAGACACTCTGAAGGTTCAAGCATTTACACCTGTATAAAACCGCACGAGTACAGGAAAAATGTATTTAAAAATACATATGATTTATTGACATAATACTTACATTCTAGCATTGAGAAGTAAAAACGTCAGACTATATTTATCTGCATTTTAAAAAGATTACTTACCCATGAACACATGTTCATTCAATTATGAAACAAGAAGAGAAACGTCTAACATCTTTTCAACATGCATGTTTTCCAAAAAATTAAAGTTTTTAAATTTAAAAAAAAACGTTTTTCATATATATATTTTAAATTTCTCAGTTAAAAATATACTAATGTCTGTTCAAACCTAAAATAAAAATGCCACCAATTTAATCTTTTTAGGTGAAATAGACTGATTTCCCGCTAATTGACTATCTTACGTAGCATTATTAATGATAAAATTTTAATTACTGATGAACGTGCTCATTTTTAAAATAATCTCCTGATAAACCATAACGCGTGTAGACAACCAAGACAGATGAATTAATACTGAAAAAGATTTTTAAAAAAAGATAAAATAATATTTAGAAATTTAATAAATATTATATTTTGAAATATTTTAAACTATAAAAATAAAACGTAAAACACGGGTTTAACTGCGCCTCGTAATTGTAATATAGGGTGGGTGGGGGCAAAGGTCCGCGATTTTGAATTATAACTCATTTCTGAGAACTTATAACAAGTTAAAAACCTAAAATTTTTATTGAATACAACTTAAACCTTTACATGTTGCCTTAAATGATCACTTTTACTTGAAATATAATACATTAAAACTGGGATTGACTTTTAAGGGGAAAAGATCCGGATCTTTGCCACGTCTAATGGGGTAAAGATCTGCGGCGGTGAACTTTTGTCCCACTACACAAAACTCAGAATGAAATCTACTTTCAAAGTTGTCTTTGCTGCAAAACTAATATTTCTCTAGTTGTGAGGTTGACTGCTATCCGCACCTTCGAAACTGGTGAGTATAATTGAATTTTTCTTTCTTTTTTTTCTTTTTTCTTTAAATTTTGTTATGAACTGAATGGAAAATTTTGATTTAAAATGATAATAGTTTAACAAAAACAGATCAACAAAAAGAAAAAAAGCACTGCCAGTTAAATTTAATTTGAGAAACTTAACAAAATAGGGGGAAGACAGTTGGCTTGTTATAAAATTAAAAATATACTCAAATCTCTAAGGTCCGTGGAAAAAATTATTATATTGCTAAAATGAACTGAGTTACTAACTACTGGATTAGAGAATTTATGGATGAAATTATTAAAATAAGCTATTTCTCAGTTTTTGAAAATCTCATTGTACCTGAGGTGATCTTTTCTCGATCACACCCAGATACCCATCGTTTTCAGCCAGCATAGTTATCGCAACGACATAAGCAGAATGTGGATTTGCGGCAAAGTCATTGGGAAGGAGTTAAATTGACAAATCCCTCTCGGATTTCTCGTCACCAGATGGCATAAACTTGGGATCATCAACATCATTTTCTTGCAGGGACAGTGCATCTGAATCCTTAGAGCAGGGGTCCCGCTGTCGATCGCCAACGTCGCAATTTGCGATAATAAAATTAGTTTGGCGAAAGAAAATACGATTTGGTGAAAATATGGGCAATTACATTTCTTAATGACGTCCGTAAAAATCTAATTTGGCGAATGGATTGGCGAAACTTTAAAAAAAGCCAGCGCGACCATTGCCTTAGAGGGTGTGTAGTCTTCAAAAAACTGTTTCGTAGAACCAAACCCTCTTGCTAACAAGAACTTTTTTATTCTTTTTGAGACCAGCCATATCTTTTGTCCTAATGATTCCCTTTGAAGTGGAGGGTCATTTTGAAAGAAGGACCTTATAGATTTTTTTTCCTTCTTTTTCGGGCGCCAATGTCTCAAGTCGTTTTTATTTGGGTTTGCTGTAATAAATGTACACTTGAGGCCTCTTTTAGAACGTTTTCTTGCAATTTTGATTTTTGGAAAGGGAATTATGTCATTCGGGGAAATTGCACATTGTGTAGAGTCATTGTTGGATCCAGGACTTTGTACAACATGGTCATGGCCATCATCATTGGAAGGCCCAGGAGTTAGAACAATATGAGGGCTATTGGAAGGCTCAGGATTTGGTGCAATATCTTGATCGTAGGAAGGCAGAGGACTTGAAACAACATGCGGATATCAAACAAACAAAACCATGACATCCCCACAGCATTAGGGGCGAGAATCTGAATTCGGATCTTTACCTTATCGTACATGTGGATTCTTGCCACATTTGATAAATATATTGTTGCGGAATTACTCTGCTACTCCTGGGGTTCGTCGTTCTAAAGTCCTGTTGGTGTAAAAAGTTCAAGTAAAAAGTCACTTGTCAGGATGGAACACAAACTTTATTGCTTCTAGATCTTCGTAGAACAATCAGCTGTACACAATTCACAAGCACAATCTAGCAGTAACGTGCTTTTAACAATCCGCTTGGATCAGAAGCTCTCACAAATACTGTATTTCTCACACAAAATAAGTCACTTTCACAGGCAAAAATTCCGTGGAAATATTCAAGGGATATAGTACACAATCCCTTAAGACACAGCAATGAAGAATTAACACACAACACTTTAAAAACAGCTTCACAAAACAAGGTAAAACACACCTTCTATAGCACTATCAATTCACAGAAAACAAGCGTACTGAGAGCTCTTCACACATTGAGCGTTCAACTCGCACTGAACTGTCGGGGCAGCGCGCTGGCGGAATTTATATAGAGGAGGCAGAAACTGCGGGAAGCTTCTAGAGGAGTATATTTCTTGAAGATTCTACATAAAGCGAGAATATTGGTTACGACATAGAAGAGAAATGTTAGGATATTATGCGTTTTTAATGCAGGAAAAACAACTTCCAGGTCCCATTGGGAAAATCGCGCCAAATGACCAAAAAGTCAGCTTGATTTTCCTGCACACTCTTTTCGAATTTCTCTAATTTTCCCAAAGCAGTCTCCATTTTCTCCAATCCCAATTTCATTCCTTCTTGTCCGGCTTCAATTTTCTTCTCTAAATCCGCTTTCATCTGTTCTTGTCCGGCTTCAATTTTCGTTTCTAAATCGGTCTGTCCGGCTTCAATTTTCTTCTCTAAATCCGCCTTCATCTGTTCTTGTCTGGCTTTCATCTCGTCTTTTGCGGCTTTCAATTTTTTTTTTTCTCATCTTGTCCGGATTTCATCTCGTCTTGTCCGGATTTCATTTCCTGCATCATACTCATGAGCTTTTGAAGTTGTTCTTCCATTTTTCGTCTAGTCAAAACCATAAACTGGAAAATTAGTATTTCATTAATATCCCGATTCTGACACCAAATGTTGCTTATAGAAGAAACTCAAACGAAATATGAACAAAGAATTGAAGGAAATGTTAAAGAATTGCAGCAAGATATTTGCAGAATGCGGGAAGAATTCAAGAATAAAATTGAGGAGAAACTAGACTGGAAAGAAAATATAGTTTCGAAAATACATGAAGAATGTGAAGCTAAAATTGAAGAGAAATTGGACTCTCTCGTAAAGCTGGGAATGTTACCTGAAAACATAAGGTTATCTTCACACCGCCCAGCAGTGAAACTTACTACCTTTGACGGAAAGACTCCCTGGGAAGCCTACAAGACCCAATTTTTAATCGTCGCCAAAGCCAATGGTTGGAGCGAGTCCGAGAAAGCGAACTAACTGGCCGCTTCCCTTAGCGGAGTGCAATTAACGTATTGCAAACTATCAGAGCGACGAAGATAGGAGATTTTGACGCCCTTGCCAGTGCCTTGGAGATGAAATTCGGAGAGAAGTGCCAGAAAGAATATAGTAGAATCCAACTTAAGGCAAGGATGCAGAGATCTGGCGAGACCCTTCAAGAGCTGGCTTCGGGCATAGATAGGCTGTGTCATCTAGCCTACACAAACCACCTTGATAATGTCCGAGAAGAAATGGCAGTGCGTCATTTTATTGAAGCCATCCGTGATCCAGAAACCCAAAAGTCACTTATGTTGGAGGATTATCAGGATTTGAAATCTGCTCTCGTCTTCGCAATGAAGCTAGAAGCAGCTCAACGGGCCGTCAGGACAGATCGGCATGCTGTTAGAGCTGTCACTGTCCAAGAGGGAGCTGACAAAGACACAGAGAGCGACGAGAACAGGTTGAAGAGAATTGAAGATCTCATAGAACGAAAATTAAGATCCGATAGAACGAGAGATGGCCCAAAGAAAGTAAAATGCTGAAGTGTGGCGTCGCAGGCCATGTACAAAAATATTGTGGTCGAAAGTCTCATGACCAGCAAGAGAACTCTAAGAAGATGAAGGAGGGAAACTAGGAGGTGGCCATCTCGCGGGGCGGAGGTTGCCAGATAGTCAAAAGCCCCACCTAAAAGTCTTGCAGATTTCATCAGCGAATGGCGGCAGTGATGGACTCTTCGTATTGGAATACGTTAATGGTTCCCCATGCCACATGGTGATTGATACTGGAGCGAACGTAACCATCATAAGGACAGATCTGGCCAAGAAATTAAATTTGAAAATTATCTGGACTCCGCCCTCGCTGACCCTCCAGACTGTGACAGGTGACAAGATCGAAGTGGGCGGAAAAGCGCAAGTAGAAATCACGTTTGGAAATGCCAGATACGACCATGTGGTATATGTCGCCAATATTACAGACTCTTTTATTCTCGGACTCGACTTTTTAAAATCGCACAAATTTAACTTGGACTTTAAGAATAATGAGCTTCGTTCAGACTCAGAAGAAATAGCTGCGTTCGATATTAAAAATGAAAATATTTTTGCGACTTTTGGCGAAATATCGCCAAATTTGGCGCCAAAAATAAGTCCTCAAAAGTGAAGAGATCTAAGCTCTAGGACCAATATTTCTCGAGTTTTCTAGAACCTCCATTGAAAAACAATGGCAAACCGAAACCTCCATATCTCCGGTTCTAATTGGCCGATTTTGAGACAACAAAAAGCAAAATTTATCTATTTGAAGCGTAGAATACGAATTTTAAACCATTTTAAGCCACAGAGCAGCGGGTTGCCCCGAAAATTCGTAACAATATTAAATTGTTTTCCAGCGGTTTGGGCCACAGTTGTATCACCTGAAACACAAATTAATGAGATCATTATTAGGTTAGTTTCATACACAAAAAACTGAGTAAAAAATAGGTTCAAAATTTTTTTAAAAACTGTATCAAAATACATATAAAAGTAATTTGCCTTATTTTGTGAAAATTGACAATCGAACATCCGCGATTCGTTGTTTTCAAAACCAGAGCTATCTATGGAATTTGCGAAAAAATCATCATGGCTAAAGATTTCAAAATACTAAAAAAACGCACGCGGGTCTTTACCCTGTGCGGACCATTACCCCCACCTATACTAAAAATTAATCTAGGGATTTTTAACAATATACATGACTGGTAGATTTATATTCTTCAATTTTACTAAAAAAAAGGCAGTAGTGGTGTGCTTAGTGTGTGGATATGAAAGAAATTTATATTTAATGTTCTTTATCTGTTTCAACACAAAAAAATATGAAATAAAATTGTTTAGACGATTCGCGTAAAACTTCTAGTTTAATAAAGTTTTTGTAATGACGCTGAATATATAATTTATGCGATGTATTTAGCTTATCAGTAATTCAATTTCATTAATATTCAATTTCTTAAAATTAATATTAAAATTTTAATTCGATTGGAACACCATCAAAATGTTATGTGACATTCTTAAAATTGTAAAAGTTATGAGACAATTTAATATGTATGTAACAATCAAATGCAGTCAGTTAGATTGTAGGAAGTATAAAAATAAGTGAAATCGCGATTATTATTATGATGATTTTGGTCGAAAAATCGTATTTGAATTTACATGAAATAATGTTAGTTTAAGATTAAAATAAATATATGTAAATTCATATATCTTTAAATGTTAAAATTTTCCGATTAGCTAAGATGTCGTTCGTTTTTGAAAATAAATTTATTATTTCGCTACTAAATTCTTTAACTGAAAAAGATTATATCAAATAAGATGTATTTTTCTTTTAAGATTTCTCAAACTAAAGCTTATCATCGGTAAAAGAAAGATGATTGCAAATTTTCATAATCAGTACATTAAAATCAAACATAGTTTTTAAGTTTCATTCTTGGAGAATATTTAGAATTTTACAAGGCCTGTAGAAATAATCGTTTACACTACTAGCTAAGTATGCATGTCTATTTGGGGTTCTTCTCAAGCCCTGGAGATTGCTTAAGAAGTTTTAGTAAATTTTGTCTCTTTTTAATTATCTAGGCATAACTATATCATTCGTTTTGACAACCTAAGTATTAATCTTCCCGCATGCATAATAGACAGCTCGAAACATTTGTTTAAAGAAAATGTCACATGGGACTTTAAAGCGATGCATGCTGATATTTTTAATGTGTATGACAGCCATGTGAATGTTACAAAAGATAATTTTAAGCAAGCATGTGAACAATTATTTTTAAAGTACATTTATACTGCCAAGAAAATTTTACAATGTATATTTCATGAAAAGAAAAATATATGTTTTATATTAAATTATTTTTTTACTGAAAAAAAGTTATGATCCTCTAGTTTGAATTGATTAAGGAAATAGCACTTTTTTACCTATTTCTGAAATGTTGGTTATTGTATTGTGCAGCAGTGCAATCATTTTAAGAGAAATTTTCATATAAGTTTGTATATTGTGCTATGACGATCATAGACAAGGAATATTTGCCTAGGGAGGGTGTATAGAGCGGTAGACTGTTTAAGGGGTTCAAACGCGTATTCACGTTGCATGCAGAGAAAACCGCTCAAAACTCCAGACCGTTCATTAGACAATCGTGCGGCAGGTCAGAACCATGGATCTTGACACTTTAGCCATCTATTATGTTCAGTGCCATGCTCATTGGGCCATGTTTGGGCGAATTTTCAAGTAACAGCGGTGAACATTTCTAAATTAGAAGATCTAGAAGCATTCAGTAGTTGGGAAAAAAAATAGGGGTGCACCAATCATTTACTCAGCATTAGCCACTTGTTTTTCAATGAAGGATCAAGTGTCCTCGAATAATGATGATGAGGATGTTGTGCCTATAACAAGCCTATTCAAATGGTGTCGTGGGTGAAGATGACGACCCTGGTCTATTTGTACTATATTACCATGTACAGGTGCAGTCTCGGAAACAAGATTCCAATCATTAGCAAGGATGGCCAGACATTCAAAAATGCATTCCATCGTCAATTGTGTATCAACACAGTTATTACAACTTCCGTTGGTTTTCTTCCCCCAAGTTAATTTTTAATCCTTTGTGAAGGCCAATTCTAAGAGTGAGTATGGTTTCAAAAATTCTTCAAAAAAAGTTCAAGCCAAGCGACATTTCTCAACCAAATCAGCCTGCATCTCAGTAAAAAACACATGAAAGCCTCATTCTTTAATCAAACTAGAAGTCAAAGCCCTGGAAACGAGCGGAAACTTTTGGGATTCGAAAGATTTCGTTTTTTGCACGCCTTTCTTATATCCAGTCAGACGATTTATTTGTGGCAAAAAAAAAACTAAACAATGTAATCTGGAAAACCATTTTAAACGAATTTGACACTTTCTTTTAAAAACCTGATGGCCGTGATGAATATGATCATATCGATTGCAATAGCTCATTTTGTCACACAAATGATTCACTTATTTTACTCTCGAAAATAAAATGGAGCTGAAGAGCTGAAAACAGCAAAAATTGCTTAAAAATTAGGAAAACAGTGAATTTTCAGATTTTTAAAGTAGCACAGATTGCTTTTTATATTTTTTACATAATTCTGAAAATTTTCAAGCTGATTGGAGAAACAGTGTAGATGTTATTACGCTTTTTCGGTTTTTTAATCTTTTTGAACTTTTTAATCTTCTTCGAGTCATGGCGGTAAAATATTTATTTTGAAGTGTTTGCCCGGAATGGTTACAGAGTAAGTCATTGATCAGTGTAACTATATATAGTAGGATTTTTCAGGATAACAATTTTTTAAAATATGATAAATAATTCATAATAATAATAATAGTAATAATAATTATTATCAATAATATTATGTTGATTACATATGTACTAAAAATTATTTACCCTCTGTATGCATACAAGAGACACTAATGGATACCCAGATATTGAGTGATGATAAAAGAAAATTTAATGCAGATAAAAAAATTAACTAACAATAATTTTTCCCCAAAAATGTAAAAATTACATGTTTGGTTCATATTAGTATACCTTGGATCTGCTGTGTCTGGTGATAAACAGATTAAAAGAATTGAAAAACATATATAAATATGCTGTCCTGGTATCATTTGATATCCAGGGAGCGTTTGACAATATACAGTGGAACATAATAAAAAAAGAAATAGAACAAACTCCTTTACCGATACATCTGAAAAATATACTAAAAGATTACTTAAACAATAGATTTATAATAGTTGAAAATGGCTCCACACAAATTAAAAACCAGGTATACAAGGGATGCCCACAGGGATATTGCCTTGGCCCGCTCCTATGGATAATCGCTTCAAACAAAATATTAAAAATAATGAACGAGGACCAAAACGACTTCTACGCTTTCGCAGATGACTTTTTTTTTACTTGCAGCCGAAAATTCAATTGCAAAAATCCAAGTAAAAACTAACAATAGAATTAATGCATTTAAATCAATTTGTGATAAATTAAAACTGAATATACCAGTACAAAAGACGCAAGCGACTGCCACAGGAATCAAATCCAGAAATAAACCTCAATACAAGCTAAACAATCAAAAAATAAAATCTGTTACAGAACTAAAATACCTTGGAATTATAATAGACAATAAATTAACGTTCACTCCCCATGTCAAATATTTAAACGAAAAAATAACCAATTTTATAAATAATATGTCCTTGGTGTGCGGTGTGTCCTGGGGCGTCCGCCTGGAAATGTTGCGTATGTGGTACAACACTGTCACGGAAAAACAAATAACATATGCTGCCCCGTCGTGGGCCACCAAACTCACCAGGGACACCGTTCGCAAATTGAGGGCAATCCAGAAACTAGCATTAATAAAAATATCTAAGGCACATAGCAAAACTACCCATTTCGCTTTATGCACAATTTCAAATATACTCCCCATCGAACTAACAATAGAAAAATTTTTTTTAAAATATTCGGCTTTAAAATTAAATAAGTATATACAAGACACGGAGCTACCTATGAATTATACAATGGAAAAAATTATACCCTCTTACCGATATAGTAATATCAATATAAGACATAGAATAACAGTAATAGATAGCCTTGAATTTGATATCGAAGATAATGAATACTTAAAAATTTACACTGACGGATCAAGAATGGACAATGGGACTGCATTCACTTTTACAGCCACCAACCAAGACAATAACCCAGTTTTTGAGTACAACGAAAGAATTAATATATATAATAGCATATATCAAGCTGAACAACTGGCCATAGTTACTGCGGCGGAATGGGCAATAAATAATAAATTTACTAAAATAAAAATTTACACAGATAGCAGATCCACGATTGAAAAAATTAAATCCCTGTACTCCAACACCGAAATATTGATTAACTTATATAAATTACTTGAAATACATAAATCAGTAGAGATTAAAATAATCTGGATTAAAGCACATGTTGGCCACAGGGGAAATGAAAGAGCTGATTTCCTGGCAAAACAACCATTACTGGAGGACCACCGGATAAGTAATAGAGTGGTGTCAGTACCTAGATCAAAAATAGTATACATAATTAATAAAAACATAAAAAATAAATGGCAAATATGGTGGAACGAGAGTGAAACCGGCCGATATACTTACAACTTTTTACCACATTTACAAAATAATAATAATATCAATAATATAGTAGCCACTAAATTTATAACGGGCGGGGGCAGTTTCCCAAAATATTTAAAAAGAATCAATTATAGAACAACGGATCTATGTGACTGTGGTCAGACAGGGGATCCCCTGCATTATATCTTTGCGGACTGCCCCCTAATGCCTAATAAAATAAGAAGAAATAACTCAATAGATCCATATAAAAATTTTATACAAATTATCCAATTGCCAAACATAATGAATCTAATAAAAGTAAATTATAATAAGCTTATAGAACACTATAGCACTATTAAATTTAAATATCATTGATCTGCCATTCTCCTGTGGTACAATAAATATATATATATATATATATGTGTGTGTATAAATATGTGTGTATATGTATATGTGTGTATGTGTATATGTGTGTAAATGTATATGTGTGTATATGTGTGTTTTATCATGTGTATATGTGTGTATGTGTATGTTTTATGATGTCATGTGTGATATCATGTCTATAATTTATGATTGTACTAATATTGTTTACTGTCTGCCGTTGGGGTTCTGCGAGTCCCAGCGGCATAGTATGTAAAAATAAGCGATGAATGAATAAATTCTTCCCTGGAGGGATTTTATGCCGTAAACCTTCAGGCCGGCCCCTCCAGTGGGTGTCTCACACCTCATATTAGTGTAAATAACGAGGATTCAAAACGATTTTGTCAAGGCTTAATAGAAATGATAAAAATTAAGAAAACACTCCGGAAGAGGTACCCGGTACCCGGTCAGTGACGATAGGGTTAATTTCTATCCTATAAATTTCCGTTTCGGGGTCTTAATATTTGCGTTATCCTTAAAAATAAGGAAACATTTTTTGTCACGAAAATCATCGATAAGCCCATAGTGCGGTAGGTTGTCACAGGTGATAGGATTGGTGGTCTTAATAGCCTACGGTATATTAAGACGGCCAATCAAAGAATTTTTTACAAATGAATTTGTACTGATATCTATAATTTTGCTGTTGCATCAGGAGAAGTTGGCAATTTAAGATTTTGAGCTACATCGTTTATATAATGGACGCAGATATCGTTGTTCTTCGGGAATGCAAAAATGATTTTTTTTCTTTCAATGTGAGGAAGGAAACCGCCTCAGGAGTAACGTTTCGTTCTTTCGTTCTCATCAGTATCAGGCAGTATCATATGTATTCTTCCTGCAAAGTATTTCACGGAACTGTTTCCTAGAAAATTAAACAGAACAGGATCAAGGATCTTTGTTTACCGATGTTAGAATTTTTTCTGAACATCAAATCTTTACCTATTGAGTTATCACTTTTTTTTTCCAATTCCACAAACTCTTTGTCCGATGACATACTTGTTAAAAAATAATAAACAAATTTCCTTTTGCATATTTGTTAAAATGATGGGACTAGTCTGTGTGTTCTTTTTTTTTGTATCAGCGTTTCTTGACTACTTTTAGAGCCCTTAGATCTACTTCATTAATTGCTTCTGGAGGAATTTGTATTTAAGATACTTCAATAACCTCTCAAAAATCCAGACTACTTCGGAAATGATAATTACTTTGAAGATTGTCAGCTAGGATTACGTTTACAGGGTCAGATATGTCTTGTTGCTTGAGAGAACGATCATGCACGAACGCCAGAGTGAATTCAGAAGCCAAAAATTCATTCCGGCTAAATGGATAAAAGCCTATGCATTTAAAGAAACTGGATGTTTTTTGGATCATGGCTTTGAAGAATGTGTAAAACACCATTGAGGGCAATATATAAGTTATCATAGAAGCTACAGTATTTTCCAGATTTCGCATCCAGCTATCCAGTGCTTTGTTAAAAATAATATAACATTGGGCAACAATTAGTAAATTATTGGGTAAGTATATAAAAATTAATAAAATATGTATTTCATTGCTTCACGTGATACCGCAACTTCGTAAGTCACCTTACAATTAGCGAATTCATATGAGATAGTATTCATATGTAGATATTCAATGCATTGCATTTCGTAATTCGCAAAAAGAAGCTTATCATCGTGCTTAAATTATTACTCCGAGACTTTGAACTATAACTGATTTAGCCTATTTCCAGTAATAATTCTGCCCGTCTGCATTTTTTCAGTAGCCTGATTATCACTTGAGATAGTCTGGCAAATTGCGACATTATAGCGATTATGATCTAGCGTTGTCAGGCGTTTGGATAAAGCCGGACATAGGCTTTTTGATTGCGTGTCCGGCCAAACTTAAAGGTGCCCGCCTTTTGTTAGACTTTTTACTGGTGACTTTAGTTGATTAATAATAAAGTACTTGAACTGATTTGGCATTCGATGCTATTTATATTTTTCATTAGAGTTTAACAAGATTCATGGTAATAATAAAAAAAAGCTTGATTTTACATAAATTTTTTTGTCGTACCTATTAATACAGAGACGAAATCCTCAATATTGTAGGCTGTCCGGGCTTTTTACCCAAATGTCCGGCCAAACTGGCTGGTCTGTCCGGCTATTTCGTTTGCCGACCTGGCAACCCTAATCGTAGATATGATTATGTTCAAGTTATACGTAGGTCTGAATAATATTTTAGAACCAAAAATATGATCAATAGATACACACATGTTCTACCAGTAATGAATCATGTACTCATACGAGTAATGAACCATTTACTTTTACAAATAAAAAGAAAAGTTATGATTCATTCCTGGGAACAACTAAAGTAAAATACTTTTCTTTTTTTTTAACTTGACATCTTTTACTCTTTCAGTTCATTCTAGATGTGGTTAATTCAGTTTTTTTTTTTTTTTTTTTTTTTTAAGATATAAGTGGTATAAGTGGTCCCCATTACTTGCAAATGATCCATTACTATTACTTAATATCGCTCTCATACTGTGGCTCGCAGTTCTACCGTATTAAGTTGTCCGTAGTCACAACCTACTTGCGTAAAGCATGAATTATTCTTGTTCTTCAACGGTTTTTCAACAAGAAAATGTTTAAAAAATAATGATTTTGATTTTATTTTTACACTCTAACAAATAAATATACGTATTTTTATTAAACAAACTTTTCGCTGCAGTATTTTGGAGGCTTATTTTATGGAAAATACATGTGTATGTCTGTATGTTTTCAACGTTTTTACGTACTTTAAATGAATACTTTTCCTCACAATGTTAAAATACCCTTGATTATTATTTGTTTTCACCAAAAATAGCTTTGCAGTGTTTTTGGTTAAGAAGAGCAGATGATAAAATAATGAAAATCAAGAAAACGAAATTATAACTTTTTTCCTATATATATTTCATGCAATCGAGGCGTCATTTACTATGTTTATTTGCCTACTAAAAGAAAATGGATGTTCTGCAAAAAATTCAAGCAAAATAAAATCAAATGTTCCCTTTAAATAAATTTTACTAATTTCACTTCTATCAATTTTACTGATTATAATGCATTTGAAATAGGAGCTCATAAGATCCTTGGTGAAACATGTATATCGTTACTTAGATAATACAAATAAAACTCATTTTGAAAATGAGTAAAAAATATTTTAAAATCTGCTGCTTCACAAAATAAATAACTATTTCGTAATTTATTAATCTTAGCGTTTCTCTACATTCTTTGATGCAATATACTAAATGCAATTCCATATGGCATTAAAGAATCCTTTCGAATTGTATGCGCATTTCTAAAAATTACTAAAATGCGAACGTATGTATAACAAATAAGTATTTTCGTTTTTATGGAATTCGAAGTATAATCATAGATTCTTAAGGTAGCAGTGTATTAAGCTTTACATTGCATTTTATGACATTAATATTCTTTCTAAATGTTACTGATGTCTTCTTTTACATGTCAAAAGTTATCAAATGAATAACAATAGTTTCACTCGGTTTCAATTCCTTATTTAAAGAATAAATTAAAAAAATGAATTTTTCTTATCTTTTCGCTTTGCTTCAATGACTGGAAACCGCGTTAAGCGGTTATCATGTCAGATACATATTCAACATTTCTGTTTTTTGTTTTGGTTATTTTATTGTTTAAAAATCATTTATAAATATTCTTATATTTGGCTTTTTGATGCATCTCTTTTTTTATAATCCTGACAGAGATAAATGATATTCATATTATCTAATTTCACAGCTACTTAAGTAATACTTAAAAGATGTTACTTACTTTTTTATTTATTTTTGCTTAAAAAGACTTGCGAATCCGCAATGAGTAGGTGTGGGAATACAGTTTTAATCATGCAGCGTAGAAATGTAATTTATCTTAAACTTAATCGATGACTTTCTCCTTAAAAATTTTCTCCGTACATTTTATTTACTAATGAATGGGTAGGCGTGTATTCATATTTACTCTCCAAACGGCTGTGTCAAGTCCCGTCTATTTCATTAAAGTTTTCATTGCAAAGCATTTGCAATTTGAAATATTAATATTACTCAGGAATTATGAAATATGTTTTGATATCAAAGCTTGTGAGTATTTTAGGAGCTTAATTTTTAATAATTACAAATATTTCTAACAAATACTTATTTTTCTTTCTGCGGTCTTAAACTTATATAAGTTTAAGACCGCATGAAAATTTTACCGTGATAACAAATTTACATTATTTACCCATTTCGGAGACAATCAGAGGGTTAAAGATAAACATAAGAGATTAAACATAGGTATATTTACACAATAGAAAATCAGATTAATTTCAAGAGTCAGGAAAAGTTTATCGACAATATTAAACATTGATAAATCCTGAATTTTTAAGTAATATATTCGAGTTACTGAAATAAAATGTATTCAAAACATTTTGAGTAAAAAGTAAAATATTAAATTTTGACTTAAAAAAAAAGAAAACAGTTATAAAACCTGAACATATGTTTCGAGAAGCAGAACAAGACTTACCGTCTTCATTAGAAAAACAAATACCAACTCACATGTTTTGTACGGAAACAAAAAGTGAAGAATGAATAAAAGGAAAAAGCCAAAGAATCAAAATGTTGCCATACAACCATCTACAGAAAACACGTGATCTTACAGTTTCGTCACATAACAAAATGTCTTTAAAAAATTCTTTAAAAACTAAAACTTTAACAGTCACGCCGATCATATTTTTAAAGCCCTCTTTTTACAGTTTCCCTCCCATTCCCTCGGTTTTGAACTGTCCATCTTGTCATTCCTAGGGAGATCTCAATAATTTGCTAACCACCGCACTATAACATTATCATACGTATTCTGGAAGCTCAAGTGTGTGACTTAACAAAAATGTTAGATTGAAGCTTGTGTCGATTGCGAACATAAAACTATTTTGCTGCACGCTTCGTAACGCAAGTTATCTTAATATCGTCTGTTTATTTCCGGCTCTTCGCCAAAAATCGTTTTCGGTCAGCAGTGCTTC
The DNA here is from genome assembly GCA_038373885.1 of Cheiracanthium punctorium. Classification (NCBI taxonomy): domain Eukaryota; kingdom Metazoa; phylum Arthropoda; class Arachnida; order Araneae; family Cheiracanthiidae; genus Cheiracanthium; species Cheiracanthium punctorium. Next base: position 290,168 of record JAWZYV010008858.1, on the reverse strand, counting down.
ACAAGTTATTTGTGAGACCCTCTGTGCTCTGTCAGAATAACCTTGAAATTTGACTAAATAATAAATTGTGATAAAACATTTATTGTTAAATTAACTTTAAATTTGAGCACGTATTGAAAAATTTGCAAATGAATGTCCTAGAGTTCTTTGTATTCCCGTACAGCAATCGTATTCGTAGGAACGTTGTGCTGACGTTATTTCGTCGCTTTCTGTACTTTCCAAATGTGATTTAAATGCAGGACTTCTGTGATATCCCTTCGTGACGAAAATGTGACTTTGCAGAGTGGCATTACAGGGCAATTTCTCATCCTATGTAGGTTACTCTATGTGACAGGTTACCCTATTTAGGTTACTCTATGTGTATCCATGATGCTCACCTTACTAGTTTTTACGATAGATTGATAAAATGTTCTAAAAATCAGAGATCTAAAAACTCTAATGACGACAGATATTGCAAAAAATAACATTTTTTGAGCGAAACAACATTTTTAAAGGAAAATGTAAATAAATGAACAGAAAAAAATACATGTAAAATTCATTAATAAAAATTTTGAGGTATTTTTTCACTTTTTCGTGATTACTTATTAGTTACAGTGTCAGCTATGAAAATAAATCTAAAATATAGTGATAACTTGAACAATTGACTCACGATCCTAAAGAACGTTCGCGGCTGTATCCTTTGACATTTTTTCCAGCGGTAAGTAAAATTTACCCTTATTTACCAACTACCTGTATTTAGATGGACATTAACACGTTTTTGAATAGCTGATTAATTGTACAAATTGTATTTGTAATTTGTGCGCTTACTGCAATAGTATTTTCTTACATAAACAATATTTTTTAAATTGAAAATGTAAATAAATAAAAAAATTACATATAAGGCTCGTGAATTGCAATTTTGAAGTATTTTTGTAAATATGCATGATTACGTTAGGCTAGTTAGTCAGCTGTAAAAAAAAAAAAAAAAAAAAAAAAAAAAAAAAAAAACGGCGTTAACTTAATTGGTTGACCAGCTATCCTAAAGAATGAACAGGGGTGCATCCTTTGGCGTTTTCATCTTCGCTAAGTAAAATTCACCTTCTTTAAGAATTACATGTCTTTCCATGGAGATTAATACGTGTTTGGATATCTCATTAATGGGAGAAATTTTATTTATAATTTGTAAGCTTACTTCTATATTATTTATTTACAAAATACGAACTTTTGAAACGAAACGTGTGAATTAAAAATTACAAATGTACATGTAAGGGCTCGTGAATTCAGATTTAACGTAGTTTTGTAATTTTTACTTTCCGAACATATACCATGTAAGGAAAGTATTGTAATCATGAAAAAATTCGACTTCGATATTTTGGTGTATTTACACGTTTTGAGGTCTTCTGAATTCATTTACGCTATTTTTACGAGATGTATGTATGTATGCGTGTGTGTATGTGTGGGTATATGTGTGTATGTGTGTTTGTGTGTATGTGAGTGAACACGATAGCTCCTAAACGGGGCATTCGATTGAGCTCAAATTCGGTATATATGTTATAAACCACCGTTACAAGACCGGTATTGATTTTGGTGGGTATAGGACGTATACTTTTTCTACAGAGCTACGACAAAGATTTCTTTTACACTATGACCTATGGGGGGGGGGGGGAAATTCTTGAAAGTGCGCTAGCGTTTAAACGGTACATTAAATTGAGCTCAAATTGAAAAAGCTAAGATTTTTCGCTGAATTTTTCATCGATTAAAATTTATTGAAATGCTTGTTAATGATCTTAATCGTAAGTGTTCGGAAAGTCGAGTGGAGTCACTCCAGATTTTTATGATTATGTTAGCCTAATTAGAGTTTCAGCTTTGAAAATTTTAAAAATGAAATCCATTTAATTAGCATATTTTAAAAATTTTGCACAAAAATCTCAAATTTTGGGTTATTCAAGAAAAAAGTTTAAAATTAAATTTTCTAGTAACTATTGATTTTCGGATATACATATGGGAGTGAAAATTGTAGCGTTTGAGCTCCTCTATCACGTTTTGAAAGGAATACACCGCGTTACCAGTAAACCTGTATATATTTTTCAAAATTCATGTAGCTGTAAAGAACTTATAGGACATCGTTTATCTCTAAAAGTTTCTTGACAATCTTGGTTTATGGGTGTAAATAACTTTTTGCTATTGAAACAGAAATTGTGAATTAGGCTTTTATTCGAAAAAATAATGCAAAATACGTTTTCTACTTGACGTTTGTAAGTATAATAAGTTTTATAAAAACAATCATGAGATTATTCTTTAATTTCAGATGTGATATTTACGTTGGGTTATAGGAAAAATGCTGTAACGCGTGGATTTCTGTGCATGAAGCATGAATGGCAATATTCCACGCTATTCAGAAATTTTACTCTGAGAAAGAGAAACAATCTTGGGCAATAAAATACTACAATTATTACAAGGGTTTTTCCTTAGAAGCCATATTATGCGCTTGTATAAACAGTAAACCCATAAGTTATTCAAGCAATGTTTAGAAAGAGAGGGAAAAAAAAGGCACAGAATTAAACTAGCAAAATGGGCTTTTTTTGGAAGATTGCAAATTTTCTAAATAAATTTCATGGCTGATAGAACAGCTTAAATTATGGACTCTGAAATATTAAGTGTTTAATTTTTCTTTAATAATATGGATTTTCTCAAATATGGCTTTATTTTTATATCTCAAAATAGTTTTAAAAAAACAGTTGTGCATGTAAATTTTCATTTACTTTTTTTTTTAATTTCGAATATTATTATTACTTAATGACAGTAAAAATATTAGTTATTTTATTTTGGATATGTATAATAGCTCAACAGTGTCATCCAATAATAGTTAAATGTCTTAGTTTATCATCACTGTAAAGATTTCAAACTTACTTTGTGCTTCATGTATACATGGAATTAGATTTTTTTCCGAACTTGGAAAATATTGTTTAGTTTTTACACCAATATGTTGACAATTTCTAAATATTTCAGCATAATTAATTTAGCAAAGAGCGTAGAGTAAAAATAAAATGAATTTTACTTTATAAACCTTTTCAAAGTTCTCGGGAAAAATGCAATAAAATATATTAATTTCAACATGTGAATTTTTGATATTAAAGCATTAACATTTATGTACTCTGAATTGAAATTTTTGGTTTAGCTTAAAAAATGGAAGAACATATTTTAAGGAATATTCTTATAAGTTTTAATACAAACGTAGTCCAACAAAAGTCCGAAAAAATACCCTTCAAAAGATCTATGACACCAATTCAATCTGATGATCTTATGACATCACACGTCACAAAATAAATATATTTCTCTTAATAAGGCAGAAACAAAAGATTGCTCCTTCCTTTCTCAAGCAGAAATATCTTTCAGTATCAAATTTAAATATAAAAAAACACACATTTTCAAGAAATCTGGGTTTAAAGAATAAATAGGTGATTTACGCCAACCGTTGTTCTTCTTCTCGCGGATGAATAAACGTCAAAAACACTTCATGAAGCTGTTGAAATTCAGACGTGATTTCAAACGCTGTGACAAATTTCTCAAGGGTGAAAATAGCTGGTTCGGATGCAATACGATTTCCATTATGAGATTGAATTTCTAATAGTTTTCCACCGTGAAAGATGAAACGTTTCTATCATAAGAAATGTGCGGAAAAATAGGTATATTTTTATACAGGAATAAATATAAAAGCATTTGGAAGAATGAGGTCATTTTAAATTACGAAACGATTTCGTAGAAGAATGTGAACTTCTAAGATCAAATACATTTAGTTTGAATGAAATGCGTTGCATTTTTATATTCTGAAAGCTATAAAAATTAATTGAAATTATCTCTTTTAATATTTTGATCTTAACTGCTGAAAATTATTGAATCTGCGAAAGCTGTTGATGAAAAAAGTTTTTGATGTGTGTCGAATTGTGTGGTTTGCTAAATTGTAAATCGAATTTTTATATTCACCCAGATCTTTACAAGATCCATGCCAGCATTCACAGCGTAACGCTATGTATTTAAAATTTGTAAATACTTCTGGAATTTTTTTCTGTTTATACATGAAACGGAATCAGCAGAAACCAAAGATTTTAAACTTGATGACTTATTAAGTCATGAAAAAAATCATTAATAAGAAATTTCAGTCTTTGTTCTAATCACGATCAGAATGTTTCAAAACTCCCGAGGAACTATGTAGCGAGTAACTGTGACTAATAACAGGTAATTATGTAGTTGTACTAAATGAATTCGAAAGTTCCGGAACGTTTGCTCCCATACTGTGTTTATCGCAATTTTTATTTTATTTTATACTTGGTCTTTGCCAAGGAAATGCAAAATTTAATCAAAGTAATTAAGGCATCATATGCTTATTAGTATAATATTAATTTCCTGTTATAAAAAATATGAAGCACCTGCATCTCACAGTCTTTTTTTTCCTTTCGGTGGATTTATCATTATAACTTTTATTCAAGGCTCTTTTGTTATGACACATCAATTTTATGTTTCAGCGTGTGTAAATGTTCTGTGATGATAAAATAAGCTCCTTACATTTACAAGTATGTTAATTCTTTTCATGAAAATATTATTTTAGTTGGGAAAAGGTGCCCTTTAACTCTATCAGGTATCATACTTGTCAACTCCTCCGGCTTTTTAATACATCTTCCGGTCTCCAGGTCGAAAAATGAAATCTGCCGTACTTTGCATTTTGTATAAATGTGCCTTAAACCTTTTTAAGTCAGAGATATAAATCTGTTTCAAAATAACTCACGTTGTTAGCTATGATTGCATGCAGTAATTTTGTGTTGTGTAGGCCCCAACATATTACAGCAGACTTAAATTTTGAAAATTCAATGATTACCCTATTTTAATTAATGCTTTAAATTAACATATTAAAAGAAAAATATAAAAATTTTATTTCATTTTTGATGAATAGTGTATGAATTACAGAGAACTAAAAATGGCTTCGATAATGTGAAATATAAATGCTGAATATAAATGTGTAATATTAAATATGAATCTGCTTTATTTTAAATTGCAATGCATAAAAGCAATGCGGGCGACCGGTTTTTTTTCAAACCTTGCTAATATCTGCTAATACGTTTAAGTATGAGGTATGTAAAATACAAAACTTTTTAATTGGATTTTTTTTATTTGATTCTAATTACTCTATGCATTATTAAAATTTACATTTTTATTTTCGTGTTTCTATAAAGATTAAAGAAACTCAAGTTATGACCGTTATGCAAATTTGTTTTAACAAATAGAATGACGTGCATAACCATGATAAATTACCTCTGCATTTTTATTCAAACTTTTATAACGATTGTTTAGGATTTGTTGCGATAGTCAATTTTTTTTGTAGTATTAAATCTAAATCTGAAGCTGCTCGCAACTTCATTCCACCCAACGATCTATCACTCATTGGTCATCTCATCCGTACTACAAGCATGATGTCATTCTGACACGTTTCTGCATTGATCGCACGAGACTTACCCACAAACACCTTTTATGGGTCATGTTTTAACCTCTTGCAAAGATTTTAAAAATTTTTACCAAATTTATTTTAACCGTTCTTATCCCAGACATTACGAAATATTGGGTGAAACCACACATCATAACCTGTTTTCATTTCTTCAAGGTAGTGATATTCTTTTATCCTTGTTAAGTGTGTGCTTTTTTGACTGATATATAGATGAGAGCCCGATCCAGATGTTTTTGACTTACTTTTATCTACTTTTTTACACCTTCGCAATTTGCTTTTAACCTTTTTAGACTTTTTGGATTTTAGCTTTTAATTGTTTTATGCAACATTTTTTACTAGAATGCTTTGATTTACTATTTTTACACATAGTCTGGTGCAGAATGCACTTTTTGGACCTTGTGCCATTTAAACCCAAAACCTCAACCAACCAACCAACTGAAACTGCTCGCGGAAGTTATAAATTTGATTTTATGTAACTCCACACATGTGTGCAATGAAAACGGGACAACTAAATTAAAAAATAACATTTAAGTAAGCTTTCTCTAACATATTTTTTTAATTAAACACAAATATTGGGTATTATCTAGTATTAAAGATACACATTTATTTTACCATGAACCGAAGAGCAATTCTGACTGTCTAATTGTCTTATAAAAAAGGGGGTGTTGAATTTCTTCATATTAAAATTGTATAGTTGTATATAAACACTAAAATCAAAATGTAAATTTTGATGAATAAATAAACTAATTAGTCTTACCTCTGAAACTTTCAACCAACTGTTCGGTGGGTTAAAAAATATAACAAAGCAAATTCAACAAAATAATTGTGTTAAATGAACCATAAACACACAAATTAATAACGCAATTTTGTTGATTCAAGCAAATAATTTAGTCGATTTGAACCAAATAAACCAATTAAACAAACAGTTTGGTTGAATTAACAAAAAAATTATTTTAACCAAATTGTTTGGATAAATCGGCCGAAATGTTTTATTGAAATAACAAATAATTTTAACAAAATTAGTTTTTTAATTTAATAAAAATTTCATTGGCGCTGTTTTAACCAGAAAATTATGTTAATTTAACGAAATTTTTGTTTATTCAACAAAATATTATTTTCAGTGTACAAATACAAATATTAAAAAATTAAAAATGTATATCTATTACTTTTCGACCAAAATTTTTTTTTTTTCAATTTGTATTTAAATTTCTAAAATAACAGAATCTCAAGTCATTTTTATTGTGAATTCAGCTGCTTCTCCACTTTAAAACATTTGATATATTAACGAAAAAAAAAACTCATTTGTTCAATACTTGCTTATGAAATTATGTCATCAAACGTTAGAAAGCCTTATTTGGTTGTAAAGACTATAATTTGATCGCTTTTCTTTTATCTCTTACCTTTTTCCATGGAATGACAACTTTGATGGCATCCGATAAACAACAGAATTTGAATCCACAAAATTTATTTCACAACGCTTTATTACTATAATGTAGTGATACAGGTAGTTTGGGGATTCTATAAAGTACGCATACAGATATTGTAGTACAAATTAAGAATCATGAAAATTTGTAGCATAATTTATTGAGCAGGATGAAAGAAAGCCAGCCACAAAAATAGCATAAAGGGAGAAATGGGCTCCACGCGCTTAAAAAAAGGACTAAATTTGCTCCGATGGAACTGAAACAACACCAACGGTTTTAAAACCATTACAAGTTTGTCACAGTTTTAAGTCCTTCGGAGCTATTTTATTTCCTTCGGATCGAATTTAGTTCTTTTTTTTCAAGCGCGCACCTTCAATATATGAAATACTAATGCTGTAGTGCAGAAGAAAGAGAACCATTGCGAGAATGAATCCTGGTTGTTTACCAATAATTGAAAAGAGGCTCAAAGAAAAATTAAAATGTTGAAGAAAGGAATAAGATCTGAGCCTTTGGGGAACACACAGAAATAAAGAAACAAGAGGTGCGGGGAAGATCGAAGCTCAACCTTGCCGTAAAACAGGACAAAACACGCTTATAACCTCCGAGCCAATGACCTTATTAGTCGACCCTAAGGGTGCGAGTCCTGGGCGTCGCTAAAAATACAACTGAGACATCGATGGAACTCGACTTCTACTGATATGAAAGCGTCGAAATGTACGACACTGGTTGTTCGAGAAATCTACACAGTTTACAAAGATAGATCTGTTCTTGGAAGCTCTGTCTAAGCACCTGTAGACTAGGACACTATAAGTATTTTTTATAAGTATTATCTGAAGTGAATTCCTTGAAACTCACTTTTAGTAACACAAAAGTGCTTTAAAGTAATTGAGTTAATAAAAGTACAATTTTATTTAAAAATGTGATAATCCAGATTAAGCTGATAAATGGAAATGTTCCTTATCTAAAGTTCTGATTTGATGTCCTCTGAATGGTGTCTTTATCTGAAGATCTTGATTTGACATAAGTTACTTTAAATTGAAATCAAGATGTTGATCGCAAATGCAGATTTCTAATAAATATTTGGCACGTGCCGAGACTCACACAGCGTTCTTTGTAACATGTAGTCATTCAAATAACAGGCTTTCATGTCATGCATATTTTCTTGGTTGCTACATTAGTTATTTCCAAATTCCGCTTCACTGAAATAAATGTTTGCAGTGGGAAATCAGATAACAACAACTGAAAATCGTAAATAACTGAGACAAAACAAATAGAAAGGGAATCGTTCCAATCGAATTCAGGAGTTTTGTTCCAATATCTCCGGAGAATATTTCAACATTTATTAAGCAAGCCATTTTCCATGAAATTTCCTTCTTATGAATTAAACGATATGCTATCGTTGCATGCCTGGCTTTAAGTTGTTTTTGAGAAATTTCATTGAAGTCATTTTTAGAGTAAAACCCATTTGAGGAGTATCTTACACTGACAGATTTTTCTTTTATAAAAGAACACTAGAGGAAGGAGGGGTAGGTTGCCTCACTTTTTGGATGTTTCTTAATAACTCTACTGGCATTAACATTATTTAAAGGAAATATATATCCTATAAATTGGACATATGTTGTCTAGTATTCACGTTGACATATAAAAACAGGAAAATATTTTAATTCATACTGAAAATCATCGTTTTTCATTAAAAAGCCGGGTAGGTTGACTGACTCATTAGCCTACGGCTTACTATAATCAATTAATTCCATACAAATGAATTAGTAATCATCTCTATAATTTGCGGATGCACCAGTTGTACTTGGAAGTGGTAGAATTAACACTACATAGTTTACATAATGGACGGAGATATCGTTGTTCTTCGGGAATGCAAAAAATGATTTTTTTCATTTGTCAAATTGAGGAAGGTGAACGCTTTATGAACATCTTTTCATTCTCATCAGTATTTTCTGCATTCTTCCTACGAAGTATTTCACAGATCTTTTGCCTCAAAATTTAACCAGGATAGGATCATCGATCTTAATGTCACTGATGTGAGGAGTTTTTCTGCTCACCAAATCTTTGTTTATTGAGATGTCGCTTTCTGTTTCCGATTCGACAAATTCGTTGTCAAATGATTCACTTGTCAAATGATACACAACTATCCTTTTGAATTTTTTCTTAAAATTATGACTCTAAACTGTATCTCATTTTTTGCGTTTCTTTTCCTTGTTTAATTTAATTTATTCTTCTCAGTGGCATTTTTTTCAGGAGAATCCATGTAGATAACCGATATCCCGACTTCTGCGAAATTTTCGAAGGATCTATTGGATATGGTAGGGCAAATGGTCTTATTTCTTGAGTAATGACTACTTTTATAGCACTCGGGTGTGCTTCATCAAATTCTTCTGGCTGAATTAGTTTTGACGATGCTTCAATATTATGAAAAATATCCAGACTTCCTTGAACCGACAACTAATTTGAATATTTTCATCTAGGCTTACATTTACATCGTCATGTAGGCCTTGTTGCTTGAGAACGATCATGCAGGAATGCGAAAGAGAATTCAACATCTGAAAATTCATTCCGTCTAAATGGATAAAAGCTTGTGCATTTAAAACAAGCTGGATGTTTTCTTGACTGATGTTTTGGAAAATGCGTAAGACACCATCGAGGGCAATATATGAATTGCCATCGTAGCTACAGCATTGTCCAGATTTCTCATTACATTTCCACTGCTTGGTTAAAAGTACTATAGCACTGGTGAACAATTAGTAAATTATTCTGAGGGCCTATCAAAATTAATGTAATATGTATTTCATTGATTCACGTTTTATAACAATAGCGTCAGTCATATTACAATTCGGACAATCAAGGATTTAAATACATGAATATGAGATAGAAAAATAAATTGACAGTAATCATGTTTTATAACATATTCAGTATTTATTGCAATGGCATGTTCTAATTTCTATAAGAATTTCATATCGTGCATAAATTATTGCTTTAAAAATTGAAAAGTACTTTATTTAGCCTATTTCGTGTAATAATATTGCCTTTTTTTCATTAAAAATGTTTTCTACAGCTTGGTATATCTGCATGGGTAGATTGTCGCGATGTGACAACATGTAGCTGCAGCTTGTGATAACCAATTCCCATTACACCCCTGCAGCTTGTAATACCATCTTCGATTAAACATATTTGCTTATTCATCACATATGCATAAAAAATACTGCATATATCGCCATAAACGTAATATGTAAACGTAATATTCACAAAATATGAGACTAAAAATAATATAAAAGTATTCGTTCGTATTCTAAAGGTATTCCATATTAACCCAAAAATATTAAAAATGAGAAGTAACACATTGACATAAATAAATGGCAATTTAAAATACCGCGTACATTTGCAAAGGCAGATTCTTACTTTCAGTAATCCTACTAATATTATAAATGTCAATGGCTGTTTGTAAGTTTGTTACTCTTTCACGCTGAAACGGTTTGACGGATTTCGATGAAATTTGGAATAAAGACAGTTAAAGTCCTGGATTAACAAACAGGTACTTTTTATCGTGCGAAAACAACACTATTCCTATAATACACAAAAAAACTATCTGTTTAAAAAAAAAAAGAATACAATTTTACAAAAAAGAATACAGTTTTTATTTTACAAAGCCGTTGACAGATAGCGTAAAAAAGACCGTTTAACTTTATGAGATCTCAGTTGAATGAGTCATGTGATTAACCTAAGGCGACCATATTTCTAAACAGTATTTTGGGGACAAATCAAGCATTGTCCTCGAATCCAATGAAAACTTGGGGACACTAGAAAATATTTTTGGGGACTTATTCGAGGACACAACATATTACCATATATTCCCATACTTTAAATCTTGACTGATTTTGATACTTAAAAATGAACTCTAATAGCTCTTTATATCAATTGTGTATTCTTATTTCTAATAAAATAAGGGAAGTATTTCATTCATTTATAAATATTTATTTAAACCAGAAATATGAAAGTAACATCATGTTGAAATATTTCAATTTATTCAAAATTTAACTCTTGGAATAGTATTTATATTTTTCAGAAGACATTGCTTTTTACATTGGATCATTTTGTGATAATTTTTCATGAAACTTTGTACACCCTCTAAAATAAGGTATTCGAGTGCAAGAAAATTTTCGTACGTTAATTTCATATTTAAAGCATGGTTCTTCATGAAAAGTGATTAATCATTAACAAAACTGAAATGGGAAATTTGGCTGACAGTCGGATAACAATGACAGCAAACGTTTTCAGTGAACGAACTTCATTGTTTCTCTGAGTAGATGGCGCTTTTAGTTGGTTTAGTTTTCTTATTTCTTCAGTTTTTTCTGAGAAATAAACTAAATGGAAACTTTCAGTGAAAAAAAGTACAAATCTTTAAATTTGGGGACATTTGGGGACAAAGTATTTTTGGGTACAAAATGAAAAAAAGATCTACATTTGGGAACTGTCCTCGAATTTCGAGGACGTATGGTTAAATTAGACTAACCATCAGCATGTTTTTTTTTTTTTTTTTTTTTTTCACGGCTTGCAAAATTACAACATTTTTTAAAAAGCAGATATGCAGCATTTTATATACATTTGTAAGAAACCCACTGTATCACGTGACTGATGTTCTATCATCGTTAAATGATGCTAAAATAATATTTTATCGTCTGCTACGCCTGACTTGGATAAAGAATGCACCTAAATAAATTTTTGAAACTTTCAGTCAGTTCGAATTGTGCGTTTTTCTGCGCAGATTTTTCCCATTCTATTTTTATTGTATTACATCCAGAAAAGGATGGTAGAAATATGAATTTTAATTTTGTTTAATCATACTCATGAATAATGATACACTTTACAACTTAATGGAATAAGGAAAGAAAATAGGGAAGACGCATGGATTGTGATACGCTTTTAATATATTGAACTTTAGTGAGTATTTAAAATCTTGAATTGTTTCAGGTTTTCTTTCTCTTTTTTCCCCCCCTTTTTTCCGTTTTTTTGTTTTTGTTTTTGTTTTTTTCCTTGATAACGGCTAATATATCCAGAAGCTCTTCAGAATTATTATAGGACGAAAATAATTTGTACATTTTGTAGGTTTTTGTCATGAAACCATCTTATTTTTGTAATCAGGGGCGGCTCGACACGGTAAGCAAGGTCGCGGTAAACAAGCATCGCATTGGGGCACCGGCTTCGAAGGGCGTCATTTCGAACTCAAAAACTAAGCAGAGCATAAAAGAGGGCGTCTTTTTTACGTTAGCAGGAGGCGCCACTTACCCTAGGACCACCCCTGTTTGTACTCATATTAATTTTAAATTACATTCAGAATCTGGGAGATTTCAGTGCCATGGAAGCCAGTGAGGAACATGATTCTCTGAGCGATTTATTACGATGGCGATTCAACTGGTCGCCGGATAGTATAACATAAAAGTTTAGATTCTTTTGGAAAGGTTCAGATGCTTTCAGCTTGAGACAATATTTATTAATGTATATTACTAAAAATTACGCATGAACACCTTACCCTAAGACAAGCTACTCCTTCTTACCCTTTATATCATTTAACATTTTATATATTATAAAAGAGTTCCAGAGCTGTTTATTTTATAACAAATGTAACAAAAGTAATGTTCTGTAGTTGAATCACAAATTGTAAATTTCTTCTTTTTGAACATTAAATATTTAGTTAACACAAATGGTCGATCTCTTCCTCATGAAGACTCGAATTCAGTTTTTTTTTTCTCTACTAATCGTTTCGTTGTTTCCCGAATGGGGTATTTAAAGGACTCGCGATGACGTAATTAACTTAATATCAGGTTAGCAAGCTTTTTATTTGTTTATCTTATAATGGGAATTCATTAAGTATTCATCGTAATTCATTTAACTTTCTGTTCCAAAACTTAAGCTGTTTGTTACAGAAATTTATGGTCATACATGTTGAAATACACAGGTGTTGTTACAAACTCTTCAAAATCGATTTTTTAAGAAAGTTGCTTCGAAAATCACGTTTCACATTTTCAATGCCAAAAAATGTAATTGTGTCTCACTTTTTCTTTCAACTTTTCGCTTCGATCAATCTTCCTTTTTAAAAAGTAAAAAGTCGAAAATGTGTTTTTGATATAACATAATTGAGTATCTACAAAAACTCTTTTTGTATTTTTATCATAGTAAATAATGTATGCTAATAAGAACTATATAAAGAAAAAAGTTTGGCTTTCCTAAAACTATTAATCTTTATTGCAATCATTGCAATTCACCTGAACAAATGATGGAGTTGAATCTTAAATAAAAAATTTCTTGCTAACTTAGCTTACATAGTTGTGTAAGTAATTTAAATTAGTAGGTATAACATATACACACCAAAAAATATTAAAATTATCAATTCACCAAGAAAACATTTCCCAACATATAAATAATTTTGCATGAGCCTTTGATTTACTCCGATTTCATTTATATTAATCAACATATTATCAAAAGCCGAGCTCTCTTGAGAAAGTAATCTTTAATTAAATGTACGAAATTATGACTCATAGTTTAGTAAGGAATGTCAAAATACAATTATTTCTAGAAAAAAAACCCATGAAAGATTTGTATATTAAGAGTTCTTTGCTTCATTTTGATTATATCGATGTCTAAAATTAATGTTTAAAGCAGAGAATTGGTGATAAATGACGAAATAGCTCTTTTAATGTAGAAAAATTCAGCACTGAGATATTAAAAAGTATACAGCAACATAAAAGTATTAAAAATAAGTGAATTGTTAGTTAACACACGGGGTTCATCACAAGGTTTATCACAAACAGTCAAATTACGATACATCAAATCTCGGGAAAGGTCTATCTTATATGGAGTGTGGTTACCGTGTATTGCTATACAATCGTCACAATAAGCTAACATACTGCTAATAAGAGCAACGAAAAACGTTTGCGACAAGTATATTCCAGCTTCACGGAAGCGAGATTTTTCACACATCTGTAGTGTCTTAGAAGGGACATCAAGTAATAGCTGCGCTTTACGGCTGAGATCCGGAGACTTTTTAAGCCAGTTCATGCAGCAAATGTACTCTAATTCAAGATCATCGACAATTTGAGCTCTATGTAGCCCCACGTTATTCTTCATAAAATAGAACCCGGTCCTGGAGAAGCTCCAAATAGCCTCACATAGCTTTCAAAGACATCTGACGTAGTACAGCCGGCCTAGGAAAGGTTTCCTCGGCCATCAAGTGGGTCAGTTTTCATTTCTTGGATGGAATTATACAGAGTCCTTCGTGACTACACTATAGTGATTCTCGATCAGACATCATGTCTAAGGAACGAATATGACCGTACCATTCATGCAACGCAAGGGAAATTGGCGAATTAGGTGTGAGAGGAATCCTTGTACAGGACACCATCCCGTTTGGTAAGCCGTACATCACTGCACTACATTTATTTGGGTTGTGGGAAATAAGTCTTGGAAGGCTATGTGAGTATTTTTTTGCCACCTTCACCCCCGGGCTCCCTTTTATATGGACAATAATGTGAGGTCAGACATTGCTCCCGTTATTGGTGATCTTCGTGATTCAGAGACTATTCGCTGCATGAAGTAGCCTGCGAAGCCTCTGGATCTCAATCAATGCAATGATTTATCATTTAAAAAGAAATTTTCTTCAACGACAAAAGAAATGACATTTTAAGTTTCACTTGCTGGAATATTCGATCGAATTTCGATGAAATTTGTAGGTGCACCAATTCATAAAGATAGATAAAATATTATTAGTTTGCATTTAGCTGAGTAATCTATTTAACTTTTATATATCCTTTCAACTGAGAACTTTTGAAAAATTTGTCCGGTCTGTTCCAGTTTTATTAGTATTTTTTAAGAATAACCTTCTTTACTCCTTCTACTCCTTTTAACCTTCTTCTAACATTAAAGAGTATATTTTGCTCTTACAACTGAAATCTTTTTAAAATGTTCCTTTCGAATTTATTCATAAACAGTCACTTGGTAGAACCAAATTGTCGATTTTAGAAGGTACTAAATTCAATTTTGTGCAAATTTTTGAGATCTTATGCAATGCTAGCAGATTAAAGCCAGACAGCGTAGTTTCTCAACGAACAACGGCTTTTTACTTTAAAGAAATTTTGCTCTGCAGGAGAAGTGAGAACTGCTTAAATATTCAATTGAATTTCTGGAGTTGAAACTGATAAACACAGAAGTTCATCGATTTCTGTTGCATAGTTTTATTAGTAGATCGTTTTCAAAAAGGGGAGGGGGAAAGAAGAAAAAATGGCGCTATTGGAAGATTTCTGGGCGTTCCTAATAACCTTTAATTCAGCAACCATATCTTTAGAAAAATATAACTCTCTATGAAATGCGTGTGGGGTTTTTAGAGATTATTTCACTGGTGAACGAGGAGTACTTTTTAAAGTAAGTCTTTTTTAATTTAAAAAAAAAATGTAAACATACATTCCTTGTCTTACGTAATTTTAATCGTTTTCCATATGCATCACACTGTTTGTTTTAACATATATTCATCTTTAAACTAAGTTTTTCAAACATACTTCAAATAATATCACAGTCTACTAAAAAAAGGAAAAGGAAAAGAAAAATATTGAATGTCTTGATTTAATGAGAAGAGCACTCGTACCAACATGGCTTTGCAGACCAGAACTTATTCATCTCGATTGAGTGGGAATACAAAAAAAATTTCTCGTATCGATTTTCATTTTTATGCTCCAAATTACCATTTTTAAGCCCCCAAAACTACAAAGATGACGAAGTCGTAAAAATAGCCCGAGTATCATGCATGGTTATCGGAACAGGTGACAATTTTTCAAAAGACTTCAAAATTATGAAAAATGACTGAAAAATATGTCCACTTATTCGAAAAATTCGAGGAAGGTCTTCCGCTAATTTAAATTTCGAAATTCGAATTAGTTTAGGAGATATTGATAAAAAAACCCCGTCAAAAACACTAATTTTTGCTCTCCGCAACTACGCGATTGTAACCCCTGTAGTGAAAATGTGAGAAATAAGCATCGAGGTTGCCATGTTTGGCGAATTTATTAAATGATTTACACTCTTGCATTAAAAATAAAGGAATAATACTTTTTTTCTGTTTCGAATATTTGCTAGGTTATTTTTTAATTAAAATATCGTCTGCGTGGGAAATCAGAGCAGGAATTCAATATTTTTTATACGCAAAAGAAAAAGGATTTGTAAATTTCAGAGACTAAAGTGTATAACCTTATAATTTGGCGAAAAAAATGGCTTATATGGCGATTTTGAGAAAGTGGATTCTAGTGGTTTGCACAATTTTAGGCTTGGCGCAATTTACTGAGAGCGTAAAGAAATAGTATTTTTAAAAACAAGTGTAGGTTTTACTAGAATTTAGCCTGAAATTTTAATTTTCTGTTCAGAAATAATGCAGTTATTAAGGCGATTTTAAATGATTTTCATCAAGTCAAATAAATTGTTAGGGAAACCCCGCCAAATTTCAGAAAATTAAACTTTTTCATTTGTATTGCTAATTCTATGCCCCGATTGATATGAGTTGGTGTTACGAGCGTATGAATAGATAATATTTTTTAATCCCACCAAACAAGGTGTAATAAAATAGGAAGTCTTAATAAATACGAATACTGTTTGAGATGAATGAGAATATTTTTTAACCCAGTTAGACTAGCTGGTAATGCCTTTAAATTATTGCATTTATTGTCAAGTTTAATGTGTGATTCATTTTGGCTATTTGCCATCGACTGCCGACGTTAATTACACCAAAATGGCAGTTCTAGCAAAGTAAACATAAATAAATCATTTCATATTCTATTTTTAACACTGCTACACTTTCGGTAGCAACGGAATCCATGGTTGCCACTTAAGTTGTTCAATTTAATAATTAAGTGAAACCACTCATTTCTACATCTCTTAAAGACCCAAAAAAGTGAAAACGCATTAAATATGAAACAAATAGAATTTTAACATATTTGCGCATTAAAAATAATCGAAGTTTTATTCAGGCAATTCTGCATATTTTTCATTTTATTTCCTTCGCGTGTGACGCCATTTTCACGTCATTGTCTTCTGTTTTGCTGTCAGATTATCCGGAGAAGCACATTACACGCTAACGTATGTGCTGCTTCGGCGGACATAAGGAAGCAATTTGTCGGGTGCGTATTTGCCTAACCCCTCTGTGTGTCTAAATTGAAGCAATGAAACTTTGTAGGCGTTTTTTTTTATAACTAGAAAAAGGCAGATTAACGCCGTTAACGTGGAAGAAGCGATATGGAAAACTATTTAATTGGTAGCCGTAATGCGAAATGATAATCGATTATTCACATGCGCAAAGCAACAAAATTTCAAAAGTATGAAAAGTCAGGAATATGAAATGAAAATCCAAAATAAATCACCAGAGACTATAGGATAAGCATCGTGTACGAGAATGATATTGCAATCATGTACATAACAAAGGCGCTTGCAAGGAATGAAAAATATAATATGAAATAAATTGCTCTTTATTCCCATGGCGTTTGTGGAATCTTTCCGAATAACGGGATCCAATGTGCTTAGAATATTTCATATAAATTACTTATATGTTAAAGTTCTATTTATTTTTTCATATATATTCCAGTTACTCCAGTTACAAGAGCTAGAGCTCTAGAAACGATTTCAGATTTTGTTTAATATTGAATTTGACACTATGCAATTAATCTATGTTAAAAATAAAATATGAAATTAGTTATTTATTTAGTGTGAATTGGCAGTGAGATCAACGTTAGTTTTATGTAACAAGTGTGCTACTGTATTAAGAGTTCAGTAAGGGAAATAAGCTTTTCCGCTTAAGTTACGTCACAAATTTTTTCATTTACGAAAGCGACAAGATCTTATAAGTGATTATTGGGTGAAAGCACAATAAAGAACTAGAAATTAAATACAATTTCACAAAATAATCTGTGTTTTTTTTATTGAAAAAAAATTACTTTAGCATGAAACTGTTTCTGTTATGATACTAATATAATCTTGATTAAATCACTATTTATAAAAAAAAAAAATTATTGCTTTCAAGTCAGTATTCGCCAAGAAAACAAATAATTATAATAATTATAGCAATATCACCTGATATTGATTCAACAAGACAATTTACACTAACATACAATATTTCTAAAATTTCTAAAATTTGAAATTTTCTAGCAGTTAATCTTTTAAATCTCTGTTTCCTGATTTCTCTTCATATGCTTTGCAGAAATAAAACTCCTAATGTATTTTAAATTCGCAATTTCGCATCGTTGATAAAGTTCATTAATTCGAGTTCATCCCAGTCATTGCAAAATGTTTAATTAACTTTTCTAATCTGGTAATACATGGTTTGCAAATCAACTACCTTTTGTAAATAACGAAGATTTTGTATAATTAAAACAACGGGTCAATGAGCGTAACAGACTTTTCCGTCCGCTATCAGTTTCTGGGTCCCGCTAGGTTTGGGAAGTCTTTTCAGAAACACCTGGACAGCACCTAGTTTTGAATCTGTCATATTGACTAAAGTGTTAACGTTTCGCTCAATACAGAACTAAACACATTTTCTCATTTTCAGTTTTGTTTCGTATTTCATATTTTAGAGATATAGTATGTCATTCAAATAAAATACTATTAACAGGCACAATGTAAGGGCCATTTTCTTTTAAGAAATAATCTGATAAGGGGTGCATATGACTTCCTTGTACGGATACTAAATGTTTGATGCTCTTCATCCAAACTTATTTGTATTCCTGTTTGTAATAAAATGCAACAGCATGAAAGACTGACTCTATCTCAGCTGCTAGGAATTGTAGGTAATCTGAACAGCGACAGGTACATCAGAAAAGTTCTGAAACCCGAAGTCGTTTCATCCCTTCAAAGCATTCCTATCTTTCAGCAGGATAATGCCCGCCTACTTGTGGCAAGGAATGTGCAAGACTTTTTTTTAGCAGAAAACGTGCAGCTTCTTTCGTGACCTGCTTATTCGCCGGATATGTCACCTATTGAACATGTATGGGATTTCAATGGTCGGCGTCTTGTTCGTGATCCTCGTCCTGCATCTTCAACAGATGAACTTTAGATACGCGTACAAGAAACATGGAATGCTCTTCCCCAATCATACATTCAAAATTTGTTTAACTTTATGCCAGGTCGTATAGCATCACTTATTGCAGTGCATGGTGCTTAAACCAAATACTGATTTAGGATGCTTAGAATACTTTTTTTTTTTTTTTTTTGCTTTGAAAATTTCATCATTTATTTGTACTAATACAAGTCGCTTGGGAATTAAATTTCATCTGATTCTGAGAAGTTTAATTTAAAATTGATTCTTGACACTTCAATGCTATTAAGATTTGGCGGTTTCTTGCCATATATAAGAATCTAAGACTATATCCCTAAGCTGGATTTATTCATTGAAACTTAATTTTTTTCCGAATTTGGCGATATTTCGCTAAAAGTCATCAATCTTGGTGATAGATACCGAGATTTTGGTCATAGACCAAGCAATGATATTAACCTTAGACGTATGACGTTATTTAAGATGCCCACATAGTTAATGTATTGATAGTCTGTTGGTGACTTGTAAACACCCCAGTGAATAACAATGAAAATGAGAGGTAGGTATACAAATAGATGTTACAAACAGTTCTAATTATAAAATGTCAACACTTTGCTGCTGAACGTTTTCGTATTAGGCGAATTAACTCTTTAAGACCGTGCGTCCAACATTGAATACACAAAAATTACCGATACTACCGTACAGAATAAATGCCCCTATTTGTACACATAAAGAAAAACCAATTTTATCCGACCTCTTAATAATCAGAGTTATTTAATACACTTTTTAATTTCAAATTCAACATCTGTTATTAAAATAATAATTACTTAATTAGAAGAGAAATTATTTAATCAGGTCTCAAAGAATTGTGTACACACATATGTCCCCACAAAACGAGTCAGAAGCGATTCATGTTCAGTCAAAATAGGTGATACGTGGATAAATACGCACATGTATTTGCATACGTACTTTCAGAAGTCAAGCAGAAATGTCTCAAAGTAAACTTAGGAATGGTCGAAATCGATTTTTCCATCAAAATTATTGCACCAAAATTTTTCGAGATCACGGCAATTCCTTTACTTCGTACGAGGAAGCAAGGAATCAAAGACAGTTCTTAAAAATGTGTTCGTCTTCTTTACTTTTCGTTGCTACATTATCACCTTGTTTGTTGTCCAAAGTATTTGTCCTCTCTTACAACTAAATGTTTTTGAAACCCGACTCAAAGAAATCTGTGACAATTTCCAATCAGCATTAGCTTATGTCTCCACCATCTTCATCATCATTGTGATGATTTCCGCTATGGTAATCCTTTGGTGTCTGTAAAGTTTAAATGCACGCATGGAGCAAAATCAGGACTATATGTGAGAATTCAAAGCTTTTCGGTCAAATCAGGACATTTGACTGAAAACTTTGACTTTTGATCCGTAAAACAGCAAGCATAATTCCTTTTGTCAGTGCATTACTTCTCCCTTTTTTTTCTGAATGACGTGCCTCAGATTGGCCCGGTTGCACTGAGGGTCCGTAATTCGATTTTTGTTCAATGGGTTGATGTCAAATGTCTTTGAAGAAAGTACGCAGAATTTTATTGTAAGATATGCCAAATGTCTTAAAAAACAAGTTAATTGCGTCGAAAAGTATATAGAATCAAATTTTCACAAAATTTTCTTTTTTTTTTCCTTATAAGAATTGGCTTTGATAAAAAAGGCAATGCTGTTTCTGTTACTTGATATTTTGATGTGTGGAAACAGTATTTATGTAGTTTCTTCTAAGTTACGGATATTTATCATTTCACATCATTTAACTGAAGGCCTTGTAGCAAATAAACAATGCATCTTCTAAAATATATTTTTTATTAACATGCTCAAACCGTGTTCTCGTTCCCTGTATAAATGCATATAGATAGTATATATATAAAGAGAGAGAGAGAAATAGATAGACTTTTATTAAAAGTTTATTAAATACAGTTTTATGTTTATATTTTACGTAAAGTGGGTGCCAATAATGTTATCAAATTTTATTATTTTTCTATCTTTCGACAAGATAATCTAAATTGATTTTGAGAAAAGGTTACCGACGCATACTGAACAGGCTGGATACTCTGCTAGAAGCGGATAGCAGGATAATCGTGCGATTCTGATAGAAAATCTTTTGAAATTATCATAAATTATATAATATTTTGTGAAAATTTAGTGCATGAATATTTTCTACATATTTATATAGTTTCTTAACAAAATAGTTTCGAACCAATAGAAATATGATCTAATGTTTGAGATAATAAACATCCTTTCTTAGTGCCTTTACCATTAATGTGACAAACCAATGAATGTAAATAAACTAATTAAAGCAAAATTACTTTGATTAACATATGGGGATGATGTATTGTTGAGCACATAAGATTTATTCTCCCTTTAATCTCTTGAAACATTTCTCCAAAAGTTTCTGCAACGACATCGTGTTATACGCTGGGGATAACAACCGCAACTTTAATTCAGATTTACTTACATGTGCAATACTCATTGGAATATTTCAGAGTATACTTAGGCCAAGTTTGTAAATTGTACTTTGTGTTTGTGGACTTTAAGGTCGGTCACATACAAAAGGGCAAAATATTTCAATGTTCGAAATAAATTATTTTTAATAATTAATCTTAATAAGTAATCTCTTAATAATTAAATAGAGGTACTTATTTTTTTATTTGGCCACTTTATATTAACGAAATCGCAGTTACTCACCTGGTTTGTTCACCCAGTTAGTTTTCATAGGAGGGAAAACTAAAGTATATGAAACCATCATCGGAAAGCATGATAGATGGTGATATTCAGAGTCTTAGTGTAACTGCTTACCCGTAGCATAAGAATAATTCATTCGTATATGATTTGACTATTGATCATGAAAACTAAAAAAATTAATGCTTTATTTGAATATTAAAAATAATAAAGAATAACAATAAAGAAAAGAATATGTATAAAGTGAATAATGCGGAGATGTCTGGCACATATACAGGGTGGAGCAAATAAAAGTGGTCTTGAGAACAGAGTTACAGGTTACGAACACAGGAAAGCAAAGGAAATACTCCATACGTAGTTCGATAACTTGCCTAAAGGAGATTTTGAAAATGACCACCATTCATCTGATAGCAATTTAGGGCCCTGTCAGCAAATTGCTGAAGGCAGATCGAAGATGGACCGCTGGAATTTCTGCAATCTCATCAGAAATGTTCTACTGCAGTTATTAAAGACTATGAGGGTTATTATGATACACCTTATACTTTGAGTGTTCATCACAAAAAGTAATCGCACACAGACAGATCCGATGACTTAGTGCCGAGATAACACTGACCTTTGCTATGTCAGGGATGAAGATTGTGTAAATGGGGTCCATGGTTCGACGGGCTGTATGGGAAGTTGCTCCATCCTGTTGGAAGTAACCAGGTCTTTCCCTTCTCAGCTAATGCTACCACAAATGGATTAAAATGGTGGAAATGTACCGCTTCGCTCGTCCGGGCAACTTTTATTTGTCCCACATTGTGCAAAGCTTAAGCCTTAAATGCCCTGAAGTAGAAGCTACACTCTTCTACCTCCATAATCAAATAGAAGACATTAAGGCAAATTTCTCAACTTTCTCAAACAACATCACTTTGATTTTTAATTTTTTACCCAGTCCTTAAAGCATAGAAATAAAGGACCTAAATAAGTTTGGTAAAATGGAATGTTCGTATTATTATTTTTTTCTTTTAATTTTAGATTGTCTTGCTTTTATTAACTATTTTCTCATTTTAATTAGAGTACCGTACTGGCCCGAATATAACGCGGTATATTTTGACTGAACATTTTCGCTAAAAACCTTACTCGCGCTAAATTCGAGGCCTAAGTATAGAATTTTCTAATTATGCTGATGAAAAATTACGGGTTCGCGTTACACTCGAAGCCGCGTTATATTTGTGCCAATACGGTATATTTTTATTTTAGAAGAAAAATACTTTTAGTTACTAACTCAACTAGTCAAAGTGTCACCATGGTGTATGACAACGCCAGCTCAAATACGGTCGCGGCTATTGGCTACAACACTACCGATGAAATTTATTGAAACAACCTCCCTACAGACCCAATCTCACCCCTGGTGATTTCCGTCTCTTCGGACAGTTGAAGAAGAACCTGGCAGTACGGAATTTTTAATTCGATCGCAGATCTGGACGCTGTCGTTATGTGGCTCAGTGACCAGGGTCTTGTTTTCTTAGATGTAACGCAGGTTTCATTAGGTTGGTGTACAAATGGAAAACAGAAATTTGTTGAACATGGTAATTTTTTTGAAAAATAATCTGTACCAAATGTTTTCGGTGTCTGCGTATCGCTTGGATTTCGAAAATAATTTTTTTTGGTTAAAGAACCTTTTTTATCACACATCTGACCCTGAAACGCTTTCATATTTTAAATACGCAGTAAATTGCTATATATTAAAAACGTTTAATAATCCATGTGTAGGCCCTATTTATCTTCATTGTTCCATTACGCTGTGAAGTGAATTATGATCCATGTGTTGGCCGTATTTGGCTTCCTTGTTCATTAAGTCGGAAATTGTATTGCAATCCATTAGTGGAGCCCATGCGTCTTCCTTGTTCCATAAAACACTTCTTTGGAATTGAAATTTATTCTAAAATTGCTCCCTAAAGCTGTTTTATAATCTTCGTCAGGCATATTCTAGCTGTACTTCACATTTATTAATGCAGCATGAAAAGTGCATCAAAATCCATGAGTGTGCTTTCTTGTTCCATAAAACAAGTAATAACCACTGTCTCTGTAGTTCCATAAAACACTTTTTCATAATTAAAACCAAAACCGTTTTACAATCTTCGTCTGGCATATTCTAATCATACTTCTTTCACCTTCATATAGAAAATGCCTCCAAGCTAAGTTTAGTTTTGGGGACTTAATTTTGGTACCAAACTGCGCCAAATTTTATTTTACTTATTTATTTTGCAAACCATGCCAACTTGACATTTCACTACCCTGCAAGTGTATGGCAACTCTTTAAAAGTGATTGCAATTGAAAAATGCGACGAAAACTTTTTATCGCAAATCATGGCAGCAAAAAATGGCGACAGAAAACACCAAGCGTGAACAAAACAGCACTCTAGTGCTTAAAAAAACATTGTAGCAATCAATGCATATTTACGCCAGTTGGAGAACGGACGGAGAGAGACAAACTCAAGATAAAAAACTTTTCTTATTTGTTGGAAAGGTTTCAAAATATAATGATAATTATATCGCAAATAGCATCGGAAATGAAGATGTTTTAAGAGGTATGACCGTTACAGAAGGATTATATTTGATTTTTTTCTCTTTAAAAGGTAAAAAAGATGGCAGGTAATAACTTCTCATTAAAGACACGGATAGTTTACTGCTTTCTAATTAGCCTCCAAAATTGTCTCTTAATGAAAGTAAAAAGAATTCGCAATCGCTTTTTGAAGTAATGTCATTCAATAAGTAATAACCAGTACTATTAACTACCTTAACTAAAAACTTTGTTCAGCAAGATTTTTTAATGCTAGTTATAATCAAGCTCCTATAATTAGAAAAATTGTTGAAGTTAATCCATATCTGAAGTGCATTTTTCAAATTATCGAAATGCCCTTTTACTATCAATGTTTATTAAAAGTGAATACAGGCGATATCTTTTAAATTAGAAAATAAATTTCTATGAAGGAGTCTAGAATAAACAATTATAGATATCTACGAGTTAATTAGCGTCAGGTATTAGTTAAAAGTTTTTAGAAATGAATTTCGTGGTATTTATTTTTATCTCGTTATTATAAATCTTATGGTATTTAAGGTGTGCTTTTTTTTTCGTCTAAAGTACGTACTTGTTATACTTAAAAACTTCATAAAACTTTCATAATTTTTATGTATTTTTATAGACACAAAGTAATAAACTTTATTCTGGGTGTGTTGACAATTTTTATGTCTTAGCTTTAATCAGCAACTATAATAATGATGTCTGACACGATTTTTTAATTTTTTTTCCAGGTAAAATACATTGACAAATTTGTGCTATGATATTTTATGTCAGCATAAATAGCAATACAATTACAGGATCAATTAAAAGAATGTGGAGTAGAATAAGTATTATGGAAATTCGTAGGTAAACTAGCATTTTTTGCACATTTCAAATAAATACAGCAGCAAATATTTGAAAATCGATTTTTTAAACTCTTGTATGCTTGTTTTTTAGTTCTTTTGCTTATTACAGGAAATTTAACCTTTTAGCCATGACCTTCAAATTTTTGGCGGGTTCATACTAAATATAACTTAAGCGCAGTTGCATAAAAGTTTTGTTTTCGTGTATCTCTCTATTCTAAAAAAAAGTAAAGGCCGCTGTCGCCGCTGTCAAAGCTTATGGACCTATCTCCTCCTAAACCGTATTGATTTGAGTTTCGACTAAGGTGCCCACAGATTCGAAAAATTCCGAGGAACCTGCTAAGCTGATTTAAATTTCAAAAATCGAATTATTTTAGAAGATATTAATAAAAAACTGAAAAAATAAACCGAATGGTTGCCAGATTTGGCATAAAATCATTCATTCCTTTGCAACAAAGCGTTTCCAAGTACCTAGAATCGAGTGAAATTTACAAACATGAGTTAGAATTACGCCCATTTTACGCCAAAATAAAATGTTCGTCCGTGCTCTAATTTCCGTAAATATGCATCGATTTCTACGAAATTTATATATTTTACTCTTATCTACTGTACGACGACCCTATTGAAAATGGTATTTGTAGCATTTATAGTTTTTCTACAGGAGTACTCAACATATTCCCAATACATTGCGTTGTATGGGAAGTTATTCTTTAAAGCGTATCATCCTACCATATAGTTACGCTGATCCCTGACTCAAGATAAAACTCATTTCCACCATTACTGCAAAAAGATTACGAAATTAAGCACTGAAAAGCCTAATAATATCTACACCATTTGTACGATCCGCTTGAAATTTTCCATAATTATGTATAGAAATATAGAAAATACTATGCGCTATTTTAAAAATCTGAAAATCCACCCGTTCCCTCATTTTTAAGCGATTTTTCGCTCTTTTCAGATCCATTTTATTTCCGAGAGTAAAAAAAGTTAATCATTTGCGTGACAAAAGTAGCTGTTGCAAGTGAGTATGACATCATATTTATGTCACAATTATCCGGATTTTTCCTGATTTATGAGTTTAAATTTTTCATAAATAAAATTATTTCTTCAGGATTGCGAAGGTATATTATAGTAGTGGACACTCTTCACAGCTGCTTGCTTAGGTCTTTGGTACCCAAACTAAGTTTTAATAATGTAAACATTGGAAATTTGGTAAAGTGCAGCGATCCGGGGCCTTCGCAATTAGTAACGGGCCTGTGCGTGTATTTTGATGAGCCATCCAAAGAGGCCTACGGATGCTCGAGTCTTCAGATATACATCAGGCATTTCTCAAGCTTCCCAGTGTTTTCAAACGTTATTTAATGTAGTTTTAAGTAGTAATTGTGTTACTAATTCAAGTACGAACTCATGATTAATTTGTTTGCTATGATACATATTTACATAAAGAAAATAGATGCATATAATTTGAAGGAAAATCAAAGTAGCGCTTACTCTCATGACTCACGATTGCTTATTTTAGTTTCACAAGTGGATATTTAATATACTTTAAAATAACTAAATACACAAATGAGAAAGACATTTTTATAATGAATATTTCATGAACGTAGTCGTATTTCCTACGTTATTTTAAACAATTCAAGATTAATCTTTAACAAATGATGCATTAAAGCGCATTTCAGTGTTTTCGGGATATCCTGTATATTGGAGAAAATTGATAAAATACGCTCTATAGCGCGATCCCCGAATTAATTATTTTTTAATAAAGACATTTCATGTAGTATATATTATTCTTTTGTCGCTTTCTCAATCGAACTTAGCAGTTGCGGATCCAGAAATTTTTTTTGGGAGGGGCTAAATTTTGAAAAAAGCTTATTTCATCAAAAAATATGTACAAAATAAAGCAAGATTTCAGTCTAAAGTAATGCAAAACTTTTTGGGAGGGGCTGAGTTATGAAAAAAGATCATTTTATCTACTTAAAGTGTATAATAAAGAACAATGTTACCCTCTAGCAATCTCATTTGGGGGGAGCTGAAACCCCCTACCCCCTCCCCTGGATCCGCTACTGGAACTTAGGAATTGAGCAAGCATAATGAACGCTTGTACAAAATATTAACTACATTTGAAGTTTCTGTATAAACGGGCAAAAATCAATAATTTATAATTTACTGTATTTCTGTACTGTACCAGATGTAAGTCTGAAACACATAATCAAGGCATATATAACTGATAAATAACATTTTCAACAGGCAAAATTAATTTGTCTAAATAGTATCACAACGTCATGCTTATTTACAAGAATAAAAACTACTCAAGTAATACGATTTCTGATTAAAATAATTTATTTATAAATAACACATAAAAATTATTCACCAAACATGATTTACATACATATATTTAGAATTTCTAAATACATTAAAAGCGTTCACTTACCTTTACATTCAGAGCAAAATGTTCGAATTTTAGGATAAATTTTCATGAAAGAAAATGGCGCAAGATTCACCAAACGATTACCTACATCTAAAGTTCTTTAGCACGACAAAAGTATAAAAAAATTGTTTTAAAATAATAAAATAATATAACATTTATAATACTTAGAATAATAAAATAGAATACTGTAACTGGGGAAAACAGGCCTCAATGATAAACTCATTTTTATCGATGGCAACTCATAAGCAGGCCCGTTGCTTAGCGATGGCCCCGAGCGATCCTAACGGTAAAGGAATAAAATATTTCCCGCCCTGATTCTTAACCAGTTTTATGTTTTTAATTTTGCAACCTAGCATGTGAACGAGATTATAAACACTCAAAACAGCACTCAATTTTAATATTTTGTTTCACATTTGCTAACGTGGCTGCCTTAGCAACAAATGAATAAAAAAAAAGGGGGGGGAGGTTCTATCTTGAGATTATTAAAATACATGGAGTTCATATTTGTCAACGAAAACTTTTCGTCTGCTACGGTGTATATTTACATTAGAAAATAACTTTGAATTGATTACTGAGTTTTTTGTGTAAAATGAATTTTAATTTTTAATATGAGTTTAACGGTAACTTGAAACTGTGTTAAAATTTATCGATGCATGAAATAAACGTATATATCGTTGTTTGAGTGTGATCGCCATTATAAATTAACACTTTTTAACGCTTTCTAACAAGGTTGAAAAGTGCTTATGATTTCAGTTTGTCTGTCTGTCCGTCCGTCCGTGCTCTAGCTGTCGTAAATATGCATCGATTTCTATGACATTTATGTATGTTATTGTTATTTCTCTCTATTCTAAAAAAAAGTAAAGGCCGCTGGCGCTGTCAGACATTTGATTAAGCTTGTTGGCCTATCTTCTCCTAAACCGTGGGGATTTGAGTTTCGACTAAGGTGCCCACAGATTCGAAAAATTCCGAGGAACCTTCTAAGCTGAATTAAATTTCGAAAATCGAATTATTTTAGAAGATATTAATAAAAAACTGAATAAACATAATGGTTGTGAGATTTGGCATAAAATCATTCATTCCTTTGCAACAAAGCGTTTCCAAGTATGTAGTATCACGTGAAATTGTCGAACATGAAGTAGAAATACACCCATTTTACGCCAATATTAAAACTATGTGAAATAAGTAACTCAAAATGTGTTACACAAAGTTGACAATTTTCAAATAGTAAGTTCGCTTAGACAACAGGAGTTTAGAATTAGCGATTATTCGTTTTTCCAAAACAGAATAACTAATATCTTGAAAATGAAAAATAATTAAAATGCAGATTATTTTAAAGCCGGTTCGGTCCAGCTGGATTATTTGCTAGCAGTAGAAATATTTGGCGGCGTTAACTATGCCATTATAGCAGTAATAGTACACTTTGGATATTTGCTAGCGCGACGAGATGGTATAATTCGTGGTGCTAAGTACGCCAATCTGCAAACGATTATGTAAATGAAAATATGGATAACGGTTTTCCGTTAACCTTAAATGAACAGTAATTATAGGTTGTGAGCATGTGTCAATCGCCAAATAATGAAAAGTCGCCATTCGTGGCAAGCTATCCTATCTGTCCCGTAGCTTTTATTAACTTTACTTGTACGCAAGTGGCCAAATAATGAAAAATTGCCATGGGTGACAAATTCGCAAGATGTCCAATAGGTTTTACATTATTAAAAATACAGCTGAAACAGATGTTCAGATTTTATTACGCTTTAGCTCCTAATTAATATAACTTTTAAATGGCAACATTAAATATCATTGTGTTTCTGAGGAGTGCAAATAATTTTTCCAGCGATTATAAGCGGAGTCCGCACTCCAGGTGGAGAATAGCTCAGGACCCGTACAACACGGATTCCCATAGCAAAATATCTTCCGTGTCATGAGGGGGAGGGGGTCTACTGTAGTGTGAAGTTTAAATTTTCTTGCAATGAACATGCAAGAACCAAGCAATGTCTAGCTCAGTAACATTCTATCTGATCCAATCTTCAGGTTTTATCTGTTGAAATTATGTCTTTTTTTACGTATAAGCCTGATTAGGGGCCGAATGCCTCATACGAAAAGCGAGCGTAGCGAGTGTGGGGGCCTTGGCCCCTAGTTTTTTATAAATAAGTATATTGAGTGAGGCAGTCTGGAAAAAATTTTATTACTGTTTTTTTTTTTTTTTTTCCTACTTTGAAATATATATCTTACGAATAAAAATTTATGAATAAACTAAATTTTAAAGATCTTGTAATGATTTTTATCATCTCTTATTTTTCCTTAAAAGTCGATTCTGAGTCATTCAGACTTAACCATTTGAAGCGCATTCACTTTCAGATCAACATAGAAGACCAACTGGATAGTCCACCGCTGGAAAAGTGCTGCGGTTGCCATCGATCCATTTTACTACCAACAGCCTCGCTGTCATCTGTGTTGGACGACTTCTTCAGCTCTATGGCACCAGATGGACTATTTGATCGACCGCCATGTTGTTGGTAGTTAAATGGCAAAAGCTGCACTATTTTACCGTTAAGAAAATGTAACTTTTTTGGGGGGGGTAGCAGAGGAAGCACTTGAATAAAATGATTTAACGCCTCAACCACCGAGTGTCAAAGGGTTAATACAGCAAATAGCAACTCAATAGCTCGTTCAAATATAAAAATACAGTTTATTTTTCTGAACCTGTATGTATGTTAATGCAGAGACCACTCAGATAGATGGCTTGGGAAGTTTGTATATATCTAGAGTTATAAAAACTATTCTCAAGGGGAAAAAATCACTGAAACTGTCCTTAAAGAGTAACTTTATCTTTAGCCTCTATGAAAAACTCCCTTTCTCGAGAAAAATTTCACTGACGAATTTGACGAAAAAACCGATTTTGACTACCTCTAAATTTATTTTTGGGAATTTTTGCGAAGAATTTTTTGATGCATCTCATCGTACGTATGTATTAATCTTCATATAAATGCATGTACAACCCATTTTGATCGACCGCAAGTCCATTATAACCAGTTTTTTCCTAATGTCTGTACGTACGTATGTACGCATGTATGTAACTCGCATATCTCAAAAACTATTAGTCTTAGAATATTGAAATTTTATATTTAGGATTGTTGTAACATGCAGTTGTGCACCTACCCTTTTGCTCCCAATCGACTGGATAGTTTATGTACAGGGCCACCCAAAAATTTGAATACACTGCATTTTATGGAACACTCTACACTGTATTCTATTCAATCTACACTGCATTCTATGCAATTAAATACACTGCATTCTATGGGTAGAAATTCATTAAAGCTTATTTTAGAGGTATTAGACAATTTTAAACGGCTCAGAAGTGATATATGTTGCTAAGCGTTGCAAAATGAATCTCTCCATCGAAAATAGCGTATATATCATTTGTATACAGGAACACTCAAAATAATTTCAACACATTACGGTCAATGGCAGTTTTAGAAACATTCATTCATTTCAAGCACAATACCGTTATACCATATAGTTAGGTTATGTTTCGACCACGGTCACGTGCCTTCCTCAAATATTACTCCAAAAGTCGCCAAGATTGACGACTATAGTATATATATATATACAGTCTTATTTCCGACACTTTTAAGGTATAATGCTCAAATTTTGAATGTCACCAGCGTGTTTAAAATAGGATTCCGTTAAAAGAAAATTATTCTCGTTTATTTACAAAAAGTTACAATTTTTAAGTATTGTATACGACACCTGTCAAAAAAATTCCCAGCTTGTAAAATCCCAGCTATCATACTCTCAGGAGATAATGTACCAAATTTGAGCCTTTCACCATACAACATCGCAGATATATCCTTAAAGAAAGATGTTCGAGCATTATGCATGATTTTGAATGTAAAAGTTTATTGCTACAGTGTAAAAAGAGACTTTGCTTCGTAATTTCTCTACTACCCCTGAAATGCGATCATTGGAAATGATTTTTTTCCGTTCGAGAGAGATAGAAAATTGGTTTAAGTAAAAACTATATTTATCTTCATATTTCTGACTCATTTATTTTTATTTTTATTTATTTCATAAGAGAAATGCACACTACAGATTAAAATCCATTTACAATGATGCATAAAAGAACAAATTACATAAGACAAAATTAAAAAATACAAAATGCAGAGATAAAACAAATACCAGCCATGACTGCAAAAGTTCAAAACACTTAACTCTAAAGACTTAACTAAAGACTTAAAAGACATGTTGAAAATATCCAAATCCGAGAAAACTTATTATAAATTTTATAAAATTTATATAACGAAAAGTATATGTAATTATATTTTATAATTGGATCCTCAAATAAATGGCTATTACGAAGAGACCTGTCGGTACATTTACACAAATACTTTGAAGAATATCACTGGAGTCTACCATATTATTGACAACTTTATAAAAACAATAATAAACAAAATAGATCACGACGAGAACTTAAACTAGGAAGACCAAAAACACTTCTCAAGTAAGATGAAGAAATATTCGGAATGTAAATAGGATTACTTTTGTAATATAAATAACGAGTAAACTGAGTCTGCACCCGCTCAAAAATTTTCATTTTATTTTTATAATACGGATCTCAAACAAGACTACAATATTCAAGATTAGAGCGTATCAAACTAAAGTATAAGATTTTTAATGCATGAAGATTAGAAAATTCTTTAGTTTTGCACTTAAGAAAACCAAGTTTTTTGTAAGCTTTAGAGATAATGCTATTGATATGGATTGAAAACTAAGGTATAATGCTCAAATTTTACATGTTACCTCATGAATGTATGGATCACATTTTACTAACTGTGAATTGTTTTGTACGGGGGTCGTATTAAAACTTAAAAAGTGTAACTTTATGAAAATGAACGAGGGGATTTTTTTTCTTAACGGAGTTTTATTTCCGACCTTATTTTGAACATTTTTTGCAATTTACAGTTTCCACTCAGCTCTAATATATAAAGAATGAAAGACCGTGCCACGTTTTTAGGACACCCTGTTTATATATATATATATATATTTGCTGCTCTAATTCATTCTCATTTTTTTCTTTAAAATTTGTTTCTTAGTGTACAAGTATGAGAACATTCCCAACCTCATGTTAGAGACCATTAATCATGATGTTTGCAGAATAGTAAAGATGTACATTAAAAAATATATTCCTGAAACAGGCTTATCTTCCATATACGAAGTATCAAAATAGAAATTCATTTTTTATAAAAGAAAAAATGTAACAGTGTCGCATGTCGGTAAAAGTTTAAATTGTATATTTATCCTCAAGAATCGCACTACCCCTTAAATCACGCAGTTTTTCATCACAGTAATATTCAATCACAAATCATCATTTTAAGAAAAAAACTGTTATGCTGTAAAAATATAGGCAGATATATTACACTACCCCTTAAATCACGCAGATTTTCATCACAGGGAGCAAAACTTTTGGCAAAGCAAGAAACTATGGCAAGAACCGATGCTGCGCTCAACCGGACGTTATAAGAGCCGCTCCTGTCGAGCATCGGTCGGCGAAGTCTCATTCCACCCTGACCAAGCCACGACAACAACCTTACCGTACCCGTGATGTTCTTACATCTGAAAAGTCCCATTTTCCATCATATGATACTCTTTGGTAGGTTAAGAGAATTTTCTATTGAGAGGCAATATCTTTGTATTTCTACAGCGAAACTGTCTTAGAATTTCATGTTTTAGTTATTATTTGAGCATAAGCTGAAAATTTTATCATAAAGCATCATTTAAAGCAAAAAAAAAAAAAAATACTATTCTGAAAAAATATACACAGACATATTTGAACACATTTTTTAATCTGCAAAATTCGTATATTTTTATTTATTTATTAATTTTTGCAAGTGATTTTCTAAAATTTGTTCAATATGAAACTTTTGCAGTGTTTATATGCATTTTTATCAAATAATTTTAAGAATCACATAAATATCCTCTCGTCAAAACTTAGTTGACTGGTATTTGTAGAATAAGATTTCTTTTTTTCTTTTACAAGAAATGCACGTAAAGCTAGTGCTAAAGAAAATTCCTTTTTATAAAGCATGCATAATTCCATAAAACTTGCCTATGTTTTAGGAGAGAGCCGTTTTTAGAATCATAACGTTCTGTTTTCTCTCAAGTTTATTTTTTTCACTCCCATCTTTTTTTGCTTTCTTTTTATTCTTTGTGATATTTTTCATTGCGTTTCTTGTAGTTTAAATTTCTTGGCAAGGTGTTGTTTCACTTCAGTTTTCTTTTGTTGATATTTTATTAATATTCCATTATCCTTTCCAACTAAGTAGATTTCCTTAAACTGGAAACTTCGAATCTCTCAAATTATATAGTTTTTTTTTTAACTGGTGTGTGCGTTTTTATACA
This sequence comes from Cheiracanthium punctorium, assembly GCA_038373885.1. NCBI lineage: Eukaryota > Metazoa > Arthropoda > Arachnida > Araneae > Cheiracanthiidae > Cheiracanthium > Cheiracanthium punctorium. The sequence continues at coordinate 256,237 of JAWZYV010008858.1, read as the reverse complement.
AACTACTTATTTACTAAAGCTGTTAAGGAGACACGAACACTTTCCAACATTGTATAGGTTGAAATATTTTCAATGACCTTATCACACCCAATATCTATTTTATGATGCATGGATTTTTTTAAATACCCCCTATCATTTTTTTCAAAATTGAGGATCATATTTCTGTTTAAATTTTATACTATTTACTAAGAGTTAAAATATTTTCGTTCATTCGGTAGGATTATACGCGCTGCTATTTCCTCAAAGGTTCACTATTTTCGGGCAGTAAATTTAAAATTTAAAAAGATTATTCAAAAGATTTCTGGAACGTAGTACAACTTCTAGACCATTAAGAAAAATGACAGTTACATAAATTCGTTTAAGACAAAAATCTAAGAGGTGAAAAATGCGAGAAAGAAATTTGAATATTCTTTTCAGAATGTTAAATGTGTGTTGTCAGTATGTTAATGTTACTTTAATTCATGTTAAACTTGAAACGAAAAGTTATATATATTTCTAAAGGAAGATATTAGTGTTAGAAAAAATTAAATCAACTGTTTGAATTTATAAGAGATTAGCTAAAGTGAATTTCTTCTTACACGAATGGGGATTACTTCGACTTATTAATATATATTCAAAAGGTAAAAAATAAATATATGAATTTTTGTTGTTTTGTGTTGGTCCGAACATGAAAAAAAAAATACAAAAGAATGTCTGAAACGCAAAAAAAAAACATAAAAAAATAAAAATAAATTCTTTCGTAGTTGAAAGTAGCTGAAAATGAAGGTAACTTCGAATTTAAAAATAGTTGTTTATTTAAAAGATTTTGTTTCCTTTATATTCCTGCTTATCTGTGCAAAATTTCAAACAAATGTGTCAAAAGCGTTTTCAAAGATTAAAAATTCTAAAACCTCGAAAGTAAATGCAATATCTAATGGTTATCCGATTATTTTCCCAAATTAATAGAATTCGATTAAAAAAATGTTAATAAGTTTTTCCCGGCGAACTGAATATTAAAGTTTGCGAATGTATATTTTAGTCTTAAATTAACATGGAAATATTAGTGCCATTTCCTTTACGTGATGCATAAGTATTTGCAATACCAGACTAAAATTACAATAGAGATGTTGAATATTTTTTAAAGACTGAACTGGAATAACTGGAATGATGCATTAAAAAAGTGCTATAAAATAATAATTTATAGTATTAGAAAAATAACTATAAAATAAGAAATAAACCATTATAGTATTGGAGTAAAACATGTACCAGAATTAAGAATAACTATTGCATAAAAATTCATCTTGTTTTAGTCTATTACATAGCATTTACTATATATATATATATATATATATAACATATAAAAATAAACATCCTCTCAAAATTCAAAATTTCTATTTGCTTACTTCAAAATTCTTTAGGTGGTAGTAACTTTCGTTTTAAACAAAGGATTTGTATCAGGATCTAAATCTAATTCAAACGCAATTAATACATCTCTCCTCTTTCTCACGATCTACTGGCACCACATCTCGCAAGAATTTCCTAAGGCTAGCAGACCCGGGCATATTAATAACCAATACATGCACCTCTTTTGGAACATGCCATACTTCATAGAACCCGTAATCTGAGGTTATATACAGTTTGAAACGCAGCTCGGAGCGGAGCTTTTTTGTGATTTCAGTTGCCATGTAAAATTGAGAAAAAAACAAATTAAAAATATGTCTTCGTAAGCCCGGAGTGAATCCTTCCGTACAACAGCCTGAGCCCGAGTCCACCGTCCCGTCTGTGAGCCCTACGAACTCTGGCGGCGGTCCTCTGACCGCGAGACCCCGATGCTGCGATCAACCCGATGTGATACTATAAGAGCCACTCCTGTCGAGCACCACGGTCGGCGAAGTCCCGTTCCACCCTGACCAAGCCAAGACAACAACCTTCCCGTACCCGTGATGTTCTTAAATATATTGAAAAAGTCACATTTTCCATTGTTTTCAAGAAATACACTAAACAACTCCAGTGTATGTAGTAAAATGTCCACCGTAGTGCAATTTTACCTCAAACTACCCATTTTTATTCGTGACATCGACATCCTTTCTTTGTACATCCATCCTATCTGATCTTCAAATTACACAGACGAAGAGAAAATCGGAATTGGCCTTAAGTGAGACAGCAGTTGATTTATACTGTGTAACTGCCACATCCATGGAGAAGAAAAAAAAATGTATTTCAATAACCTATGCCCATATGATAAGTTGAACTAAACCCTTCAATAATTAAAAAAATATTTTTATTTTTATATATAATACCTAAAATACCGGTATATCATTTTAGCAAATACCGGTTTCACGAAATTGCAAAATAGCACAAATTACAGGTATGCAATCAATTAATGATACAAAAACGGCGTCGATTGAACATGCGATTTCTAAAGAATTCGTTTGGAATCTGACTCCTGTTATTCTGAATCAATTTATAATGATAAAAATGTAAAGTTATGTACCGGGAGTGACACAAAGAGACTGATTCAGTAAATAAGTATACTCACAGAATTTATTATCTAAGATTTTGCCACTTACAAATTAGTCCGATATAGAAATCACACACTTTTTCATTCGGTACTGAAAATTACTGCTAACATTCTTGGAATAAGTATTCTGGATGACCATTAAGGAGTCTCTCGGTTTTTGCTTCAACTTCTTTAGAGCGAGAGCGAGCAAGGGCGGATTAAAGGGAGGGGGGCAGAGGGGGCGACCGCACCGGCCTCCAAGAAAAAAGAAATCAATGTAAAAGATCCTATTTTACTTCCATAAAATGGACGTATAGGTCATTCTTCTATGTGACCGTCCCCACAGACAAACTAACCGCCCCCCCCCACCGACAAACTTGCAATAATCTGCCACTGAAAGGGAGATAGGGCACATAAGAAGGAATTAGAATCATATAGCAATGTGGGGTAAAAAAAAAATCGTTTTCACTTGCCTGTTAATAATCACTTTGGAAAAAATGTTGAAGTGTTCGTCTAATTCCTCAACCGAGCTTAATAAACGATGGATTTGTCTCCAAATGATTCATTCATGAAATGAAATAGAACGTTTAAACTATCAATATTAGTCACGTTTTTTCTGTGAAAGATACATTAGTTTTTGACGAACAATGATCGGAACGTTCCAATCATTCCAACACTTGTTCCAGATTGATCATTAACAGCTGCATGAACACATCGATCCTACATTGCTATGTGATTCTGATTCCTTATAATGGGCCCCATCACCCCTTAAATTTGATACCAACTATGAAGGCGAAATTCCCCAGGTTCATAGCAAGGCCGTGATAAATGAGTAAGACATCGTATAGTGGCAAATTTCTACATTTTATTTTAACATATCAATGCATATAAACTTCAAAAATATTAACTCCAGCGATGGCTGGACAGACCCCAAAGAGGCGCAGCTTTTCAGGTCAACAGAAAAGGCGAGAATGATAGCGAAAAATGCAAGCAAAGAGGGTAGTAACAGAAGCAAAACACGCCAAAGGGCACACCAAACAAAATGCGAAAACAACGTGACGCCAGTAGGCGTTAAATACATTTCTATATAATTATTTTTGAATCTCCGACACGCCAACAGGATAAAACAAAAAATCTATCAGCTAAATGTAACCCAAAATGAAAGCCAATGTTATTTATAGATTCGATGCCATATATGGTCATAAACAAACCATCGAAACTTAAACGCTAGGCTTTACAAATGCAAAAGTGAAATAAAAAGAAAAAATAAATGAAAACGGAAGATTGCTTTTAAATAAGCCAGGTGCAGAAATAAAAACTTTACAGGCGAGGGAAAGAAAATCCGAATCGAAAGTGCAAAGAATAAATTTTGAACACAGATTACATTTAGAAATAATTAACAATTAAGTTATTGATAATTAACAATTAACAATTAAGTAATTGATAATTAAAATAAGATATGTGATGATTTGCATCGCACCAGCATTTATAGGAGACTCTATATGCAAGGATTTGGTTAGTGGATTATTTTGTTTGATTAAATAATACTTGTTACCGAAATTCAGCTTTGTATCTTAAATGTCCGTTTTCTATCAATTTTTACCTTTTTATTCAAGATCCATATAACACAAGTGATGTTTTTACCAGACTCAAAAAATTACGAAATCCTTTTTCAATCTTGGAAAACTTTGAAGGGCATCTTCTTACACGTAAATGAAAATAGTTAAATCACGCCGAGTGATATTAACAGTACTCTCAAAATTTTAAATTTACTTTTACGCTAAATTTATCGTTTCTATGCCAACGGAGTACAAGGAAAATTTGTTTTAAGTATAACATATGCATTAAATAGTTCATAAATGTCCTCGATGCAAAAAGATTTATGAATAAAGTTTAGCAACTACCTTATTTAGGTTAAACGTTTTGGAGGAAAGAGACTTTTCAGCAACTTACATGATGGATGAATTTTAAGAAGCTTAAAAAAAGCTTCTTATAAGCATTTATAATTGGCCATTTCCATAAAGTAATTTATCAATGCTCTCCCATATCCGACTCTAAAGAAAATTTAAAACTAGAAAAAAAAAAATATTTCTTGCGCACAGTGACATCGTTAATAATAAACATCTATGTAATTTTTATAACCATTTTCAAATGCACTTAAAGCTATCACTTTTCTTCATCATACTGTAAAGCAGTATTATTAGGGTACGGCGATATAAGTTATAATTATACACGTACTTTTTACTAATCACAATTGTCTAATAAAAACCTGTCTGATAGGATATTACATGCAAACTTACAATACTCAAAGATATTTAAATAGCTTAGTTAAGTAGAAATTTAGTATAGATAAGTTAAAATACGTTTAATCGACGTTAGACATTTTATTTCCTATTTTCCCCATTTGTAAGTTAAAAATAGGAGAAAATTGCTCATAATTATAAAAATATCTCTGAATGAAAAAAGAAAATTCAATCTCATTAAATATCAAGTTGATGGCATATTATATTTGCAGTTTAACAAGGGAATATGTTTAACAAGCTTTAATAAGGGTAATTATGTAAGAGATGAGAGTTAAATATTATATTAGTAGCGTATGACGGTTTTTATTTTAATTACAGTCGACTCGCGATTTAACGACCTTCACGGGACCTCGACAAGTGGGACGTTAAATCAAATGGTTGTTAAACCGAAAGTTTATAAAAGGTATAAGAAAACAGTCAGGACTTCATCAGAGGGTCGTTAAATCGGGAAGTGTCGCTAAATGAACGGTTGGAAAATCGCGAGTTATTTTATAGAAATATTTTTTTAGTATAGACCGTCTGATAGGATAACAAATATATTTAAGAGAAACTGGGGTTTAAAAGATGAAATTATTAAAACATTGTAAAATAATACGCATAAAAGGTACTTAAAGAACACGACGTACGTTTCGGGTGAAAAACTTTATTTTTCATCAGTTGTACATAACTTAATCAGTTGTAACCGACTGCAAGAGAAAAAGAGAAAGAACTGAAAAACAGGAAGATCGAGATGCCCTTCAGACGTAGAGAGAGAAAAAAGCAAGAAACCAGGGAGAATAAAAGTAAAACGAGAGTAGTAAGGATTACATACTTTTACATGTTACCTTCAAGACTATATCCTCTTCGGTCCCGAGGTAAACATATTTGGGCATTTTTCTTTCCATTCTTAACCCATTTGTGCCTGGATATTTTTGCGACTTTCTTCGATTTTTACGAAAAACAGAAATAATAGATAAATTTCTGATGTCAAATTCTTGAACAAGGGATGATTTCTTTTAAAATCATTATGCATAAAAATCGAAATATCAACATCCTACTTGGTCATGTTAAAATATTTTGTAGAGTTGAGGCTCAATACTCATGAATAAAGGCTAGGAAAAATAAATAACGTTTTCGACTAATAGCGAAAATGCCGTCCCAAAAAAGGGACACTAGGCATAAATGGGTTAAAACGATTCTTTAAGATTGTTTTGTAGTTCTGAATCGACGTGCATATGCGTCGATGCTTTAATTTTGAATGAATGATGTTAACGCATGTGAATTGCAAATCCTACACACTCGCTCACATTTTATTTTTGTTTCCCGTTATTTTTACCCTTGTTTGTCGTTATACAAAATAATATTCGAATATTAGTGAAATTTCCGAAGTCTAATTTGTTCATATTTTTTTGCTTATTTGCGAAATTCAAAAACCTGAAAGGAAGGTGTAGGACATCATTTACCTTTAAAAGTTTCTTGTCAATCTTCCTTTTTGGGTGATAACAACTTTTCAATACTGAAAGTGCGATTGGATATGAAACTTTTATTCTAAAATTTATTTGAAAATGCGCTTTTACTTGTCAGTTTTAAATGTAATAGGTCTTTTCTAAATAATTATGGGACTGCTCTTTAATTTGACATGTGAGATTTTTGTCGGGTCTGAAGAGGATATATTACATAGTTCTAAGTAGCTGGTTATAAAACTAGTTTGGGATGCGGAAAAACAGAGTTTTAATTCTTTCTTTCCTTCTATGGTGGATACTATATTCAAACTACATGAGTGCTGTTCTGAAACTTATCAGACAAATACTCTCCCCTTTATATATATTTAACAGTTACAAGTTAGAGAATGAGCCTTTCAGTAATAGAATTACACACACACACACACACATATATATATTATATATATATATATATATATATATATATGTGTGTGTGTGTGTGTGTGACTTTTACACTTTGTTTGGTTCGTTTCCACTTTTTTCTCTTTAGCAATGGTAGTGTCCTTGGGTAAATTATCGTGATTCTGTTTGCTAAGCAACCTACAGAATCCTTGCTATTTTTGTTTCCTTTATTTGCATTACATCTAATCGGGTGCGTCTGAAGATTGGATTGGTGTATGCAAATTTATTTTTCCTTTTCAAAGTTTTTTAGTCTTTTGTTCGTTCATCTGGGTATTGTGGATATTTTGCGAGCTGCGATTCCAATTTTTTGTTTAAAGTATTTAATTTTTCTTGATATATTTAGTTAAAATTTATTTTATTCAAGATAGACTGATAGATGACTATTGGCTGGATTTTGAAATACATATATATATACACACATATATATATATATATATATATATATATATATATACATATACATACATATATATACATACATACATATACATACATATATATATACATACATATACATACACATACATACATATATATACATATACATATATATACATATATATACATATACATATGTATATATACATATACATACATACATACATATATATATACATATATATATATATATATATATATATATGTATGTATATATACCAGTCATTAAACTGTATTTTCCCTTTTTACAAATGCTCATGAAAAAAATGAAAAAAATTAACACTTATTTAAAAATATTTCTCAACTAAATGTAAAAATAATATACTTTTGAAATAAATGACGATTTCAATGTTGAAAATGGAACATTACTATTATCAGCTATAGATATGTTATTGCATGTTAAGATACTGCACAATTTTCACTCAGCTAATCATTTGTTTTACTACCAACGCAAGTTTTGAAGCTCTCTCTACTCCTAATTTGTTACTTAATTTTGAATGGAGTACACGAAATGTTGAAAAGATATTCTTAACACTGGCATTTGAAGATTTAGCTATGGTTAAAACATTTAGACATTACTTTTCATTTTCATTAATTGTATCCTCATTATTACTAATACCAATTATAGCTTATTTATTAAGTTCTTTTATTGTGAGCATGATCCTTTCACAATGCATGTTTATATATAATTCATTTTACATAAAAATACGCATCTTATATTTCCTATTTTATTGCGTTGCTCATTCGGAACTTATATGTAATTTAAATTGCTTACGTTTTCAAAAATAAAGATACGGAAAGAAATATTCCTTATACTAGTTCAATGAATTATTTTTTAATCTTCATATTACTTCTCAAAACATTCAATCTCAAATATTTTTATTCACTTTTTAAAAGATGCTTAAAAATTTTATTTCAGCATCAGTGATTTTAAGAACTGTCTTAAATCTCTGCAACTCTATATTTTAGTAAATTCAATTAATTACTGATAGTCCTTCTGCAAATCAAAACAGATACAGGAAACCCTCAGATACAGATACGTATGTTTGGTGATATTATTATTATTATTATTATTATTATTGTTGTTGTTGTTGTTGTTGTTGTTGTTGTTATTATTCTCAAAGATAACTTAGCTGTGATCGAAAAAATTGTTTACAAATTTTATGCCATTAAATTTTTAATTTAAACTATATTTTATTATTATATCACAAGTTTATAGTATATCCCACGTCGTATTTTAAATTACATTTATCGAGTTAATTTAAATACCTAGGAATAAAATCGACACCTTTCTTGAGCAGAGTGTGTAGGTGGGCAGTATCTCATTTGTTTCTGAAAATTTTCGCAAAAAAAATCCTTTTATCCCCGTTAATAAATCTGTACTGTATTTCTGTTATGTGAGATATTTGTAGTTTATTATTTGGCAATTATACAATCTTACTCTTATTTCAGAGGTTCTATTTTGAGTTTCCTTGAAATAGGGAAATATAAACAAAAATGTTTTCACTGCAGTTTTTCCAAAATAGAAATGTTTTCACTGCAGTAGTTCCAAAATAAAAACTACTCTACCTTATAATATTTTCATAACTTTTTGAAAAGTTTAAAAAAAGGCTAGATTACTCTCCTTAATTTAAATTTAAATTTAATTTATTTAAAAGCTTTTATCTATATTTTATAAATTTTAGCGTAAACAGGTACAGTAACAAGTGAGTGATGTTTTCAGGAAATTAAGATATTCTTATCAATAATTATCAAAAGAGGAGAAACGGCAAGACTCTATTTGCTAGATAAGGATGGATTTTTGCGTTTAATCATCGCTAAATCGAACTCGTTAATTCGAAAAACCTCAGCGTTCACTACTGAGCTATTGCAAAGATAAAAAAGTCAATAAGTTTATCATTTTCTTCCTTTTATTAGGTTTTTATATTTACTATAAATTATCGGTATCACTAGTTTTTTAAAGAAAGCGTGTCCCAATAGCACTGATCCTGATTTTATTCGGAAATACTGATCATCGACATATACAATACAATATAAAAAATTATGGTACCGATAAAATATTTCAGGAGACTAAATAAACACAAAATTAAAAATTTTATACCGCCCCTTACAAATTTCCCATTAGTAAAACATGCCCATACATTTATTAGGTGATGTGCAGAATTTCAGATTTTTCTCATAAAAATACTCCGATCCTGCCATGGCCGAGTGGATAAAATACTAAACATGGTAGATGGCTGAAGTGTGAAGGTACACCTTACGAACTTTTTTTTTCCCCCAATAGCGGGCTTCTGCTCCTGGAGACATTGCCCACAACTAAGGCCGGGGTTTTTGGTCTCTTTATTATGGGGACACCTAGTAGGTCGAACAACGTCGCTCCTTATGAAGAAACGGACATAATGACATCCACGCCCAGTCGTTGATCTTTCTCCGACCTCCGGCAGTTGAACCCGAAACCGTATAGTACGGTGCTTTATAAACCATACAATCTGGTCAGCCCTTACCAACTTTATTTAGATATATTCCTAAGCCTTTTTATGATGAAATACTAATATTTTATGAATTACCTAATTTTTTTTAACGGGAACATTTTGTTATTTAGGAAATGTAATTTAGCATATCCATTTGATTCGACCCGCATCAAAACTCGCTATAGCCTCAGTTATTCATGCTCAGGGAGCGTTCTTTGACAGTAAAATTCGTTAAATAGAGACATTTTTCTCACTTGTTCTTTTATTACTACAACCTTTCTGTCGATATTTTCACGTATTTTATACTTCAAAAAGCTAGCAGAGAATGAAAACACTTTCATGTGATATAATTTCATGTATGATTGGTAAGCGATTCCATTCAAAAGCACCCGAGAGTGTAAAAGTAATTCAACTAATCTTCCCGATTGTTGGCCACTCGTTCATACCGCCAGAGTTTTTGGTGTTATTGAAACGAAATTAAGGAGTTGAAGGAATGGTCAGAGAACCAGAAGAGTACATTAACATTATCCAGAGTGTTTCAACTACCGAAAAACTAAGGATGGGTTGTCCAGTTTATGGCTGGAAAAAAAAAAAAAAAGCCTAAGCTGAAATTGCCTGCTTCGTGGCATTTTTCTTTCCAACAGTGCAAACGGATGGCCCTCACCAAAGGAAAGACTGGAACACCCCTAGTCAGAGGGCACCCTTCCTACAATGCTGATGTGGACAACCCTAGAGCAGTCTCTAGAAGAAAAATTCATGCTGCCCATTTTCAAACCGAAAACGTTCCTCTAGGAAAGAAGGTGAAGTGTGCCAAACGGAGATCTTACAGCACCTGTAATAAGCCTCAATGCTTGATTCTGCAAAGTTTAAAGTCGTTTAAGCTGGGAGTTTGAGACTGTTATAATTGGCTCCCAACTATATGTCAGGATCGGTAGAACGAAGGCTTTGTATGTACCCAGACAGCACATAAGCTTAAAACAAGCTTGAGATTTGGCTTGGCAATGCAAGGTTGGCTTAAGCTGGATTTTGACTTGCAAAGTGCGGTGATGGCGCCATCTGTGAAAGAGAATGGACATTAATTGTCTAGCGTCCTCAAATTTGTTGAAAGTTCGTAAAAGATGTGTTTTAACGGGGATGGGTTTTTTATTACCAGTGCCATATTACCGGCAGGGCAAACGGGGCAACTGCCCAGGGCCTACAGATTTTAGGGCCAAAAAATCGTACATTTTACACTTTTGTAGTTTTAAAATAAAATTACAAAGGATAAAAAAAATTCAGAAGTAAAACAATTTTTTCAATTATAAAGTATGAACAATGAAAATAATTCAAATTTACATTTGTATAAATTAATTTAAACTTATTTTTAATTCTTCGAAATGCTCTATATCGATATAGCATACCAATATATGTAGGAAAATAACTAACCACATTTGTAAAGAGAATTTATAGCGTTAAAAAATAGCAAAATTTTTCAATTATTTGTTATTATAAGAAATATTTACAAAAATGACTAAAGTGTTTGTATTCCATACATGTTATGTTAGCAACTGTGATATTAGCATTTCGAAGTAACGTTTAACTATCTGTTTCTTTGATTTCAGATTACTTAACACAAAATTTGTGTTAAGTAAGTAAACCCATTCTATATTTCCAAATATGGAAATTCTTCAAAATAAAATACAATTATACTACGAAATTGATTTCAAAATCAGTCGTTTGTCTCGATTTTGGCCAGCGGCAGTATTGCTCATGAGTGTTGCGAAAGTTTTAAAACATGTGTTGCTCTTAAGTTTATATTATGTTTATTTCCCTATTAGTAGAGTCTCTAAATCACACATAAAATTATTTTAATTTTGATGCATCCCATGGAAAAAAAAATAATAACATATCGCCCACTTATCAATCTGGCCAGAAAACCGCTTAATAATTCACTTCAAACTTTAGTCATAGCTGCACACGGCTCTGGTGGCTGAATGGATAACGCGTTCGGCTACGAATCGAAAGGTCCCCTGTTCTATTCTAGCCACGGACACTCGATGGAAACAGATTAAAATAACTTAAAATTACAGTATAAAGGGGGGAAATGCGCGGAAAAATAAAGTATGTGGGGCGCCCCGTGTTTTTAGAAAAAAAAAATTTCGGAAAATTTTTTAAGCTTGAAATGTCAAGCTTAATGCAAGCTGGGCAAGTGTAAACTAGAACACTTGATTCAAGCTTGCATCAAGCTTACACGACTGGAATTTTCAAGCTTAATTCAAGCTTATTGACTTGATAAATCAAGCTTGCTGCAAGTTTGATGCAAGTTTGCTGCGCTGTCTGGGTAGTATTGAGAGTGGATCGGGAACTGCCCCATTTGGCTCCCTCCAACCGCTTCAAAATATTCAGTCTCTTTGAGAAACGATCCGAAACTGAATCGATGTGTTGCCTCCAAAGCAACTTCCTATCAAAAGTTACACCCAAGTAGGTGAAAGCATCCGTGTGGGATATAGCATTATATTTATATTTCAAATCGGGACAAAAAGGTTGGTGAGTTAAAGAAAAAGATTGTACAGCCGTTTTATCCAAATTAACCGTCATATTATTTGCACTACACCAATCTGAAAGGACATTAAGTGCCCTGTTAAAAGTCTTCTCAATAAACTTCTCCACTGCATTTTTCCTGGGTGCTTCGGTCCAGATCACTAGGTCGTCAGCAAAGAGGAGACATTCAATGCCATTTATTGCTTGTAGGGACTCAATTAGATCATTAATATAGATATTAAAAAGAACACAGCTGCTTACAGCTCCCTGGAGGAGACCGGTTTGTAAGTTAAAACGTTTTGAAAATTCATTCTCGTATTTTACTCTGCAAGTCCTTTGACCAAGAAAAGATGGAAACCAATTAAACATATTTGAGTCAATGCCAAAATTCTGCAGTTTTTGTAAGTTTTTCCTTCCAAATGGAATCATATGCACTCCTGAAATCAACAAATACAGCAGTCAGCATGTTTCTTTTGTCCAATGCGTCTTTAATAACCTGACTGAAGCGCGTAACTTGGTCATTTGTAGATCTATTTTTACGGAAACCAGCTTGTTCTGCAGCAAGTAGGTTGTTACTCTTTAGGTACCAGTTTAACCGATTTACTAAAACCCTCCATCAGGTTTCCCAAGAAACTGTTAAGAGAGATAGGTCTGTAACTGCCAAGAAATTCAGGATCCTTATTTTTCTTTAGTATAGGAAGTGCTTTAATAAATCAGATTTTTAATTTTTTTTTTGTTTTACCACCATGCTTAGGAACCTTAATGATGAATTCATAGTGCTGCAAAATGTAATAAATCCTTCATCCTGCAGAGAAACTGCAAATAAAAATATATTTTTCAAATAACACAATAACTAACCCAAATTCAAGTGAAGCAATGATGGAATAGGATTCGGAACGATATTTTTCACTAAAATGCAGAGTTTCAAGCAATTAGCAAAAAATTAAACTCTACAGAAGTTTTTTTCACTTCCTGTAAAAATATTCGGATGGCGCTTAGCGAGTTTTGAAATTCTCCAACTCAAATGTGTAATGTACAAAAATATTAAAACACGAAAGAATATTGAATGGGATATTTCTGATTTTTAATATACAAAAGGCATTTATTATCTTTCAGAATTTTACTGAAAAGTCAAATCTTTTTATTTTATTGCACGTAATCCTCTCTCATCATAATTTCAAATCATTTTTTTAAAATTTTAAAGCAAGGTTACACGCCCTGTATATTGACAAGACAATATTTTGTATGAATGTAATGTCCTGATAGTTATTAAATATTTTGAGTACAAAATATCAATAGACTTCAATAAACACTTCATAAAAAGAACTTACTTTAGATATATAATCTATGTTTGAAAACATGTGTGCTTGAAAATAAATACTTGAAACACGCAAAACTTTTATTTAATGTTCTCCCTTATACTTACTATTCAAAATTTGAACATTAAACAATTGAAACAAGTAAAAAGTTAAGTAAATTTCTTTTACTGAAATAAAAATAACGCGTAATTTAATGTATATAGTTTTTAAATAAAAGATAATATATTTACTGTGTTTTTAAGAATTCTAATGGAAATATGTAACTCAGTTCTAGTAAATGGACTTGAGTTTTATCGAGCAGTTTTATTCCTTAAAATATTTATTTTCTTTATTTTATTTTTTTTGTGAATATCTCCTGATTTGAGTCGCCATTTATAATTATTTCTAACTTTTATAATAGATCATTTATAAATTTTACAGTTTAATTAAAAAATCCAATTTGATGTCTACAGTGCAAGTACTATATTACTGAGTGAAACGACTAAGCTTAAACAGTGTTATACGTAAAAATGTGTTATACGTAATTGATTTAATCTGAAAATGACAAAAGTATAGTTATTCCTTTATAGAAAGTTAAAAGCATTTTAGCTGGACTACGTAACATAGAAAGATTTAAAGAATAGCTTTTCCATTAATGATTAAATCGCTTTTGTCACAAAGATCCGGAAATAATTAATATTTCTAATAGTTTTGATAAATTTTTATTTAAGGAACATTTAATTTCAGAAAAAAAGCAAAATTTATAATTTGCCAGAATACTATGTTCTGGATAATAATATGTATAAGATTAGTTGTTCGGATGGCAATTTTCTAAAATAAATAAAACTCATGTTCTATTGTGTAAAACATTATTTGCAAAGAATTTTCAGCAGACAATTCCATATTTATCTTTTTAATTAATTGTTTAAAAACATGAAGATTTATTTAGAATCATTAATTAAATTTGAATGAAGTTTATTAAATTTATTAAGCTTTATGAAACATATATTTAATATATTTGGTATATAGACTATTTTAGAAATACAGGGTGTTTCAAAACTCATTGGCACAAATTTCAGAGGTGGTAGAGGAAATCACAACGGTTTAGAATCGCATAGGTGTGGGATCGGAAACCTTATTTTCATTTACCTGCTGATAATCACTTTAATAATTAATTTTGAAATCATTGTATAATCCCTACTCTAGTAATCAATCACTCCTCATACTAATCAATTTTAATCAACTGCTTTTTCTGAAAGACCATTAGTATTTGATGAACCATAGTCAGAAAGTTCACTAGTATTCCAAAATGATTATTAACAGGTATATGAGGACCATGTTTCCGACCCCACATTGCTGAAACATCTTGGCTCACAGTACTACCCCTTAAATTTTTGGTCATGAGTTTCGAAGCAACCTGTATATTTTAAAAATGTTCTTCAGAAGTCTGTTAGATTTGTAATGAGTTAAGTATAAACAGCTGGACAATTAATACTCAAGCTATCGAAGTCATTCGATTTCTGAATTTTTATTTTTGTTGTTGTTTATTTTAGTGTTTATAGCAAATACAAATTACTGAAAATTAAGGAAGCGCTCGAGAAAAATCTCAATCTCATCGTAGGAATTTCCTAAACATTCTACTTTGTGTTAATTACTTTCATTTAGCTTATGTGTTAGCGTGATGGATTAAAGAATGGTATTGGAATCTTTTAGCAAAATGGGTTTCATTAAGGGGCAAAAGTTTATACTTTAACACAATTAGTGCTGTCGAACAAAAAAAACCACTATGTAAGGAACGGCAGAGGCATGTGCACTATCCACAACGTTTATATAAAGCACTTACAGGCGAATTTATTTTGTTAACACTTAAACAATTCGTTAATTTGATAGCTGTAAGCTTAAATTGTTTTGTTCTTTTACAAACATTATAAGCTTGTTTAAACTTGCATTATCCCTTTTCTTTCTCTTCCTTGATCTGCAATATGATGAACAATTTTCTAAAAGTTCAAAGAAGAAAAGAAATATCTTCAATAGTTCTACTTCTGGTAGTCAATGTACAAAATACTTTTGTCATTTATTGACTACACGAGTCTTTAATACAAAATATTTTTTCTATGTAAGGCACGAAATAGAATCATTATATAACATGATGCAAATTATGAGTGGTAATGTACAGATATTTCAGAATTCACACTTTGAAAATTTTACTACTAGAGGAAATTTTAAAATATTTTATTTGCTTATACAAACCATCTCAGAAACTCAATGAAACTCCAGACTTAAAATTTTCTAGTTAAAGTACTGCATATAAGTATAACACAAATGTACTATTTCCTTATTAAAGTATAATTTAAAGTACTGCATATTTGCTTACAACTGCCTATATTCTTCGTACAAATTTATTTTTCGCTACTTAATACTTTGTATATTGTCATTTACTGGCATCTCCGATAAATTCTCATTTTAGGGGTATGCAGCTATCCACCGTCACATTTATTGCTTGTTGGAAAACATTCTGTTTCATATTTTTCTTTATTTGTGGTGTGTTAGTGTTAATTTTATATTGACATACATATTTTATGTACGTAAAGTGTATTTATTATATTGTTTTATATGACTTTCTAACACGTTATATTTTTATACGTGTATTTATTAAGAAAACATTAATAAGATGAATGTTTCGAATTACTGCTTTGTTACATTTGAAGGGTCCACGGGAAGAACGATGAGAGTCCAATACAGCTGATTTTCCAAAAAATTGAAAGGCGCACGGGACTTTCCACGACCTTCTCCAGTAAACTGTATCTTTGGGCTATTTTTTCAGTGTATTCTCATCGTTCTTTCCCCTTATGGGTTCGGATATTAATAGTGCCACTAATGAACAACAGAATGCAGTAGAAACCTCAACATTGACGAAAAGTGGACTCGCATCGTTCTTCCCGTGGACCCTTCATTTGTTTTAAATCCCTTTTGACTTCCGGCTATATATTATATACTAGCTGAAGTACCCGTTCTCGACGGGTTAGTGAATGAAAACTTCCAAAAAGCAAGAACTTTCGTCAGCATTGTAGGAGTACACCGAATGGAGGTAGTATGTTGCCAAAGTAAAGAAAGCGAAGTTATAATTTTCATCTATTGTTAAAATATTACAGGTTAGAGCAACACCTCCTAGATATAGAAAGCCTTACAACTACTACGTCGCCAAGCTTTGACGTCATCATTTGGCCTACATTTAAAAGTTTGAGATTGACAAAATAAAACTATTAAAAATTTCTGGTGAATTTACCCATGATTGGCAATATTTTAATAATTTGAGTTAAAAAATATAATTTTACGACAAATGGTAGTTTTTAACCATAACTAATTAGATAATGTGATAAGGAAATAGATCATACTGAATAATTTTGTGTGAGAAAGATATTTTAATTTTAATGTTTAATATAAGATATTGTCTAATATTTGTAGAATTTACCAGAATTTTTAAATAGTTTTATTTTGTGTAAATAAAACTTTTAAATGTAGGCCAAATGATGACGTCAAAGGTTAGTGACGTAGGAGTTGTGAGGCTTTCTATATGTAGGAGGCGTTGGTTAGAGAGTAACTAAGTAATATCATTTCATTCGCTTTAGTCGTAATTATGTGATGCGCGAAAGAATATTTACGCATATTGAAATAATTTTCGCAAAATCTCAAAATTTAATCAACATTTTTGAAAAATTTGAAGCCTAGAATTTAAGTTGAGTAACAACCTATAATGTCACCCAAATTCGTTTCATTCCCTGCAGTCTTTATTTCGTGATGCTGGAAAAAATTTTCAGCACTTTAAAACGATTTTCGAAAAATCTCAAAATGTAAGCAAAATATTTTTAAAATTCAACGCCTATAAATAAGGATTAGCAACTACCTATCCTATCACCCAAATTCGTTTCATTCCCTGCAGTCTTTATTTCGTGATGCTGGAACAAATTTTCAGCACTTTAAAACGATTTTCGAAAAATCTCAAAATGTAAGCAAAATATTTTTAAAATTCAACGCCTATAAATTAAGATTAGCAACTACCTATCCTATCACTCAATTTCGTATCATTCGTACTAGTCGTTATTACGTGATGTTTGAAGAAATATAAACGTATTTTGAGAGAATTTTCACAAAATCTCAAAATCTAATAAAAATGTTTAAAAAATTCGACTCCTATATTTAATGTTGAGCAACCATCTATCGTGTGACCAAATTTCATATCATTCGCTTTAGTCGTTATTACGTAATACGGGAACAAAGATTCACTCAGTTTTAAACGATTTTCACAAAATCTCGAAATCTGATGGATTTTTTTTAATTAGATGCTTATAGTTTAAGGTGAGTGACCACCTATCATTTCACCAAATATCATTTTTTCACCTTTGCAGTTATTACGTGATGTGCGAACACAAATTTACGCAGTTTGAAATGATTTTCGCAAAATTTCAAAATCCAATCAAGATTTTTTTTAAATTCGACGCCTATGTTTTAAGTTGAGTGACCACCTATCATGACACCCAATTTCATATCATTCGCTTCAGTCGTTTTTACGTGATGCTTGAACACAAATTTACGCAGTTTGAAAGGATTTTCGCAAAATCTCAAAATCCAATCAAGATTTTTTAAAAATTCGACGCCTATGTTTTAAGTTGAGTGACCACCTATCATGACACCCAATTTCATATCATTCGCTTCAGTCGTTTTTACGTAATGCTTGAACACAAATTTACGCAGTTTGAAATGATTTTCGCAAAATCTCAAAATCTAATCAAGATTTTTTTTAAATTCGACGCCTATGTTTTAAGTTGAGTGGCCACCTATCATGTCACTCAATTTCATATCATTCGCTTCAGGCGTTTTTACGTGATGCTTGAACACAAATTTATGCAGTTTGAAAGGATTTTCGCAAAATCTCAAAATCCAATCAAGATTTTTTAAAAATTGGACGCCTATGTTTTAAGTTGAGTGACCACCTATCATGACACCCAATTTCATATCATTCGCTTCAGTCGTTTTTACGTGATGCTTGAACACAAATTTTGCGCTGTTTGAAACGATTTTCGCAAAATCTGAAAATCTAATCAAGATTTTTGAAAAAATCGACGCCTATGTTTTAAGTTGAGTGACCACCTATCATGACATCAAATTTCATATCATTCGCTTAAGTCGTTTTTACGTGATGCTTAAACAAAAAAAGCGTCACGGACAGAATGACAGACAGACAAACTTTTTTTTGAGGGTCGCATCGGATTCCCAGGTGCTTGAAACGGATAGAAATCGCAAAATTTTTGAATTCCAAGAAATGTACAGACAAAAGTCTAATTTTATTTATATAGACATATATATGTATATATACTAAAATATTATTGTAATTTTATTTTTAAAAAATCCAATTCGTGGGTGTTTGATGCTTTATATGATGCCATGCAGCAATCATGTTGTGTGTCAATCAGTGTCAAATCAGTCAGCAATCAGTGTCAAATGACAAATGTACATTTCGTCACCTTAGAAGCATTACAAATGTGATGTAAATCCATGAATTCTGTGACGTCCCACCGTGTCAAACACAAAACTTTGCAGGGTGACATCGATGTGTAATTTGTAATTAGACATAATGTGACGTCCCTGTGGGAGCGTCATATAACATCGCCGAGACCTCCTTGTTGGTCATAGGCCCGAACTAATCCTCGATAGTCACTCTGGCGGTCACCATGTGATGTCAGAAAAATTGTCTCAAGCGGCTTTTTGTCTGTTGCTGCAACCTAGTATACATAGTGTTAGAAGTATACATTCAGTAGGGACGTCACTGTACTGTATGATATGCAATTAGTATCATTTATTGAACACAGCAGCTAAACTTCAAAAAATTAGTTTGGTTTTATACAGCTGTTTTCCTTTTTTAAAGAACAAATTAAAGTATGAATTATTTATGTTTCTCTTCTACATTATTTTTTTAACTTAAATTCATAATTTATAGAGACAAAACGCGTGTACAAGTGAAACTGCTTTATTAATATGCAGTTTTATGAGGATTGTTTTCCAATTTCTTACAGAAGAATAAAAATTTAAAGCAACCGAAATATCCGTTATCTTTTGTTATCCGTCAAAGCAACAAATGATAGAGCTGTAAGATAAACTTTTAATACAGTTTATTTCGAGAAAACATTATAAGAATATATATAGAATTGTATACGAAAATGTAGTAAAAAGCTCCAATAAAGCAATATTTTTTCGTCCTCGTATCATTTTATGCTCCTTATTGCATATTATAGAACAGTGGCCACTATGTATAGCAGTGTAAAGGACCATAATAACATTATCCTTTTACAATTTTTTAATGTGAACTTCCCATAAATAAGTAATGCTTTCAGCATTCATCTACCATAAAACTCAAAACCGAACGTCTAGATCAAATTTATAGAGGAAAAACAGCCAAATTTGATCAAGAAGACAAAAACTTTAAAAGCACAAACGCTGAAACTTCACGATATTTTACTTTAAATTTTAAAGACCTTTTTTATGGAGTCCTAAATTTAGCGTTCCTTCATAAACCACCGCAAAGATAAACAATAATTTACAGACCTTCGCGCAAGAAATGAAAAGCAGTATAGCCGAACAATTTTATGTTTGAACATTTGAGTTTATGAGAGGTATAGCAAAGGGGCATTTTTTATTTGACTTATATTAGGTGTACCGGAAAGTATTGTCGTTTTTTCGTATGTCAATATTTTGCCTAGCCAAAACTACAGAAGCTTATAATACGAAATTTGCCAGGTACGTGAGTTTTATAACATAGGCGCTAGAAAAGAGAGCATTTTCCAAAATTTGTAACTCATGGGGGATAGGGAGCCAAAACGTTCTTTTCAGATATCCTGTGTGATCTCAAAGAAGAAAAGAGATATCCGTAAAATTCTTGCCTTAAAATACAATGCTCACGAATACCTAAAAATAAATTTCAGAACATTTTGAATAGAATACTCCAAGGAGGGTAGACGTGAAAAAAGGTGGAGGGTGGCCATTTTTCTCTGAGAGGGAAAAAAAAATATATTATCTATAGAATTCTCGCTTTGAAATTATGAGTCCTGTGCTTAGGCACAGCTTGTTTGCCAATTCAATAATTGATGAAAATTTATTTTTTTGAATATTATGTAAAGCAACGACATTTTTTTCCGGTACACCTAATAACTCCAAGGAATAGAAGTCTAATGATTTAAGTGCGACTACACATATTTGTATGAGAAAGGAGTATGAAACAAATATCTATTTGTATTCCAAGAAGAAAGATTTTCTACTTTCCTTTGGGGAGAAAAGAGCCTTTTTTTCACGTTTTCCGTTGTATTAAGAATGCATTGATATTTAGAAAATACTTGTGCATTTCCATTTACAATGTCTTCTATTTTACAAGAAAAAATCTGGAGTGACTCCACTCGACTTTCCGAACACTTACGATTAAGATCATTACCAAGCATTTAAATAAATTTTAATCGATGAATAATTCAAGCATATATACCAAATTGGGTCATGGGTGCATGGTCGGTTGATTTTAACGAACGACGCTGTAGCTATGACGTCATAGCTTCACATTTCGTCCTTTCTTTCGATTTTAGCGCTGCCATCTATTATCATACGTTAGAACTTACTGCATTTTCCAAGCCTCCGAGACTCGGGATCGAACTGGGGAACCAAGGTATGGTAGGCGAGCATTCTAACCACTAGACAGGTCTGAGTCGGAATCACCTGTCTCAAGTTTGATGTGATTGTTATTTCAAGTTCGGAATTGGAACATTTATGTATCTAGATATATAAAACTAGACTTTGCCTGTACACTTCGCAAAATTTAAAAAAATGCGATTTCTATGCGTTTTAAGCATTTGCGACCCGAATACGACCGTCAAAAAAAGTTTGTCCGTCTGTCCTTCTGTCATTCTGTCCGTGACGCTTCTTTTATTCGCACATCACGTAAAACTGACTGAACCGAATGAAATAAAATTTGGTAATATGATAGGCAGCCACTCAACTTGAACTATAGGCGTCGAATTTTTAAAAATATTCATTAGAGTTTAAGATTTTTCTAAAATTGTTTCAAACTGCGTCAATTTTTGTTCGCACATCAAGTAATAACGACTAAAGCGTAAGAAATGAAATTTGGTGACATGATATGTGATCACTCAACTTCAGCTATAAACGTCGGATTAAAAAAAATAGATTTTGATATTTTTCTGAAAATTGTTTCAAACTGGGTAAATTTTTGTTATCGCTTCACATACGACTTAAATGAATAAAGCAAAATTTAATGACACGATAGGTGGTCACACAACTTAAACTATGCCCCTAGAGTTTCTTATAATTTGAATTAGATTTTGAGATTTTTCGAAAATTGTTTCCAACTGCTTAAATACCAGCTGGAAAATGTTTGCACTTTTTGTGCAAAAAATGTACATATAAAGTGAATACTTTGAAAAGTATACACTTTTTGTGCACAGTTTTTGACAATATAGGATATGCACTTTTTAGTATGCATAAAAACTACATAAAATTTGCACAAAAAGTGCATACTTTCAAAATATTCAAAAATATCTACTTTTTATGCACAAATTGTGCACAATCTATAATTTTTTGCAAATTAAGTGCCGACTTTTTCTAGCTGCGTTGTTTGGCAGTAAAATGCATTCGAGAGAAATTAAACTGGAATTAAGTATATATAATATTTTTAACTCTTTTCCTGACAGAAGTAATTGGGAAATAGAATGTCCAAAAAATGAAGGAGCTCCGGCAAATAAATAGCCAGAAACAAAACAAATGGGACTTAGTCATAAAGCTTATTTATTACGCAAAAGATAAAGTAAAAAGATGGAGAAATTACAACATATACCCCCTGCACAAGGACTTAACTTTACATATTCGGTATGTTGTTTACTACACTGTATGTCTTAGACGATGAAATACAGTGCGTACAAGGTCTAACCATGATGAGTAGAAAATTATCGCTCTGATTTTGGAGAAGATTACTCCATTTAGCAAGCAATTCTCACAGAAGTTCAGGTACACATGTGAAAAATTGTTAACAGTATCCAACTCATCGGTCAAGCATGTCCCACACATGCTCTATCGGATTCAAGTCATATGAGAATGCCGGTCTTTCTGTGTAGGTGATATCCTCCAATTGAAGGCATTCGTCTACGATGTTTGCACGGGAAGGACGGGCAGTGTCTTCCATGAACTCAAATTCTGCGCCCTTGGCAAACCGAAACAAATGTACATGTTGTTCCAGAAAGATCCCCCGATAAATGTGACCCGTCATGGTTCTGAGTTGAACATGCAGATCTATTCCGGAGCCTAGTATAATTCCCCTAAACGAGCAATTCTGCACCACTGTAACGATATTGTTCAATCATGTTCTATTTGTGGTAACGGGTACTTGGAGCTCTCTAAACGAAAGTCCGAAGGGAATCAGACTGCAAGTTAAATCTGGACTCGTCGGAAAACATCACACAAGTCCACTGTTGCGGTGCCCGCAATGAATATATTCTCTACTCCAGGCTAATCGCTGGTGACAGTGAGTTGCCTTGATGGAAACACATCTGACAGGACTGCGAGCATATAGACCAATATGTACAAAACGTCTGCACACGGTCTGTCGTGAAACTGTCGAACCGTAGCTGAAGAGAGCTGACGAGACTGATTTGATGCGGCGCTCCGTCTGCTTCTTTTGGCAGTTAGTACAAATAAGGGTCCTCATTCGGCCTTGTAACTCGGAAGCGAGTTGTACTGTTATATGTACTGACATTTCTATCATCTTGGAATTGTTGCCAAAGCAAAGAGCTGCCACTTTGTCCGATTCCAAGTTACTCGGATACTTCTATCCGAATACGCCCACATTCCAGGAGACCGATAATTGGACCATGTAAAAAAATCCTCCAAATGTGTCCTTTGTGTTGGCAGTTTACAGAACGCTTGTGAACGATTTTACTTTGACACAATTTCTTACATAACCTTTTCTGACATTCTCGTCTTTGTAACTAACTATAAGTAAAATAAATACAAACTTTGTGTAAAAAACAAACATAAAAAGGTATTTATTATCTGGGACGATAGTTTTGACCCAAAAAATCTTTGGTGTTCTTCAGCCGTCAACACTTCATCTCGTAGAACAGTGGGTACTGAAAGATAAACCAAAACCTTTGTTTTTGTTTATCTTTCAATCCGTTACGATTGCACATCTTACGTAATATAATCTATTTTTAGCCCAGAAAGACTCCAAGTGGACTGAGATAAAAACATATTAAAAAGCTATTGCAAGCATGAAAAGCAAAAATACGAATTTTGAAGCCCAAATTAATGAAAAATGAGAACTGAAAAAAGAGTTAGAATGCTTGATTTTGAATAAATTAAATTCAAGAAAAAGAAAGCAAATTAAAATTAATATTAAATATGTGATCTACATTGCATGGGCCACAAAAACGTATCCTACGGTATGACATGCCTTACATTTCAGGTTATTCTGAAGTAGTATTCTTATGGTGCTTAAATATTGCTGCATTTGCAATTAATTTTTCCGTGGGATAATGTTTATTTATTTATTTACGTATTTTGGACATGGGAAACCCTGTCCAAAAAGCTCATAGAGATTTGGATGGACTTTAATCAATGACCACGGTAGCGTCATTGTTTCTGTTTCTAATTTCAAGAAGAATACCCTACATAAATCACATCAGAAGCTATAACTTCAAGCCTTTCCCAAGAATGACAAAGTTTATCTCCTTTTATGTCCGGTAGGGTTCAAGGTAAGATGATTTAACCTCGTGTGGAGAATCACTGAATGCTAATATAAAATTCTGATAACAATTTTTTGATGCTTCCTTCAGACATTTACTCTGTAAAGCAAATGTTCCAGAAAATTCTGCTTGTTTCCTGAGTTCGTCGTTCAGTAGGTGTAGAAAGTTCTAGTACAATTATTGTGATAGATCACGAACTTTATTCCTTCTAGTACTTCGTAGAACAATCAGCTGTACAAAATTCACAAGCACAATCAGACAGTAACGTGCTTTTAACAGTTCTTAACGCATTCTTAACGCATTTTATTAGTACAGAAGTTTTAACAAATTCTCGCACAAAATAAACACTTCCGAATGCAAAGATTCAATGGAAATATACGAAGGATATCGTTCAACACTCAGCAATGAAGAATTTGCACACAGCACTTAAAATTAAAGGCAATGCGAAAAAGCAAGGGAAAGGCAAGCGAAAAAAACCGCTTGTATAGCACAATTCACAGTGTAATACAGCGAACACACTCAACGAATGCTTGGTGAGAAAGATTGGACCGGTCCAGGCCACTTCCTTTTATACTTTCCGACGAACATTCCACAAAACTCGGGACCTCTCTAATGAGTCCCGAACAATCGCGTTTTGATTGCGTCATAGAAGAGAAAGTAATACAGGCTATCATGTGATGTTAATGCAGTAAAACAAACTTTAAAGGTCCCATTAGAAAAATCGCGCCAAATGTCCGAAATTTCGGCAAGCTTGGTGACTCTTTTACTAAATATCGCCACATCTGGCGCCAAAAATAAATTCCCAAAAGTGCGGTTAGCGAAGCTCTAACATCAATATTTCTCGAAATTTCTAGAAAACCCCATAGAAACCAATGGAGAAACAAAACGCCATACCTCACGTTCTTGTTAGCCGATTTTGATGCAACAAAATGCAAAATTTAACTGTTTGACGCGTAGAACACGAATTCCATAAACCATTTTAACCCTTTGAAGACGGGCGGTCGATTTTTCAACCAAGCAGTAGAACACCTTAAAGGACGGGCTTGGTTCATATTTCGACCAACTAGTGCTTTCCCCCTCTGTAATTGTTCACCTGTACTGGACTGGCGGGGAGAGATGTCAACATCCATCCATCAATTCAGATGCACCCCAGTTCCTGAAAAGGAGAATATACGCGTAAAGGTAATCCCCTTGTTCAAGAAGTTCGTTTTACTTCGGGGGCGGGAAAGAGTAATCCATCAATGATTGCTGCACAAATAGCAGCTTCAGCTAAGAGTCACTGAAATGGGGGAAAGCATTTTTCAGATGCTCCCGTCCTTCTGAAACAGCACGGCCAAAATTTCCCCGCCGGGAAAAGGTTAAACCCCAGAACGCGGGTTGTTCCGAATCGTAACACGATCATAACACAACGATTAGTTTATTTAACCATCATTTACCAATAGTTCTCGATCTGCTGCAATATGCATTCTCTTAATTTAAACTACCCATAGAAACGGGTTTCCATGTGCAAGCACCAATGTTGCTTTTCACCATACACTATACAAACTAGAAAATGTAGTTATTCGAACAATACACTCAAGATTATAAAAATGATTCTAGTTCCATACTTCCTATTCAATTTAAATTTACACTTCATATTTTATTATTTAATCTTTTTTTTTCTATTTAAAGTATTTATTATTTGTAAATTCGCGTTCACGTACACACATATATCGGTTATTTATTAAATTTCATTTTGTCCCCTTTTATAGATCTTTCTGCCATATCAATTTCACAAGAGAAATTCTATATTGATTTATTGTTCAAATTTTACGCAAGGAAGACATGAGTTTTAGATGCTTCAAACACGAATGATGCATCATAAATAAAACAACATTCAGCGGTTTAAAAAATAAATTATCTTTTACTAGACTATATAAGTATCGAGTGGCACTTTGTCTGAAAAACTTTAATGGCAGGTTTATTTATAGGTTTATCATGACTATATGCAGGCTTTATTTATGGTACTTTTTCCTGTTTGTCAACTAAATTTTGAAACTTTTTTTATAAATAATCATCTGACGCATAGTATCATGATTCATTTTTGGAATTTCTTGGAATTTCAATGTAAATATGGTGAAGGTTTAATATTTCACTGATTAGGAATTTTGAAGAAATACAAAGTATGATTGAATGCTGATTTAAACTGCCGATAATTATTCAGTGCAGATCATACTCAAGTTATATAGGTATGAATAACAAATATTTTAGGCGGGAAAAACGATTAATGATTATTCACAGTTTTTCGACTATATTGATAGATTGGAGTAAAGCAATCTCAAACAATCTGATCGATCGAATCGTCGAGTGAACGCATTCACAAAACGCTGGTGTACAAGTACGTTTTTTTTTTTTTTCTTTTAGAAAAAGAAAAGACTATTTCAAGTTACTTCAGCATAAAGAATTTTTTTTCCAAAATACCTTGGATATTTGACAATAATGGTGACTTTTATTTCTTTGGCGATTGACGACATGGCACATAATAAATAATCACTACCCATTTAAGTAGCAATTAAAACAGTTCCCATATATTCTTAAGCGTAATCTTTGACAGATAAGCATATTTATAACAGAAAAATATTTCATCTCGCCGTGTGGCAAATATCCAAGCTGTACCATTATTATTATTAGAAAATAGTATGGCTTGGAGATTTCTCGCTAAATATAGAAGATATCGAAAGGTAAATTTGCTTTTGGGAACTTATTTTTTGGCACCAAACGTGTGATAAATCGCCAAAAATGGTCGACCTTTGTTACTTTTGACATTTTATGACCAGTCCCCTTACTGGCAACTCTCTAAAAAACAGAAAATTAAAAACACATTTTTTCCAGATTTTACGAATGATTTTATCACAACGTGGTCAAATTAATTTGAGACCAAGCCTGTGCTATCTCCTTGCGAATGAAAAAGAATTTTCAATATAGATTCGCGTGATTAAATGTTACTCCATGTGCACCAGTAAAAATAGATCAAGTTCAAAGTTCTTAAATGCCAAAAATTAATGTTTTTCTTTAAATTGTTAAAATACCGTGTTTTTTTTTCAGTAAAACCAACGGCGAATTTTATTTTTCTTGGATCGCAGATACTTAAATTACGAAAATCAATATGAAAAATAACCTAATGCCTATAATTATTTAATGCTATTACAGTGATATTTACTAAGATTTTTTTTTCTATTCGGTTACCACATGTGATTTTATGGGATATTTTATTAAGCATTTCAAGTAAAATTAGCTCAAGTTATTTGTAAACTGAAAGACATTCAACGAAGTCCGTTTCTAGCAGGTTTCACTATCATTCGGACCAGCAGCTTACAGATATGGTGGTAAAACTTTACTTTATCATTGTTTAAATAATAAAAATAAAATCCGACTTAAATTTAAATACAAAACATTAGTAAACACTTTTTGTACGAATTCTACAATATTCAAAGGTTTCTTTTTCGCAAAATTAAAAACCACTGTATACTTATCGTATCCTATATACTTTTTATGATTTTTTATGAAATATCATAAAAATCAATTTCAGATGACATTCAAAAATCCTTTCTAGTTTTATGCGTGTTCCTAAAGATTATTTAAATATAAATGTATTTAAGAGGATAAATATATTTATTTTGATAAAAATCTGACGTACCATTTTACATTCTTAATCTTGCATTGCACTAAGCTTTTTATTGCATTTTCTATGATATACGCTTCCTAAATGATACTGATGTGTTCTTTTACATGTCGTAAATTTATCACATCAATAAAAATAATTTCTCTCGTTTCCAATTGCTTCCAAAAATGCCGTTAAATGTTTCTTATCTCCGCTTAATTGCAATTACTGAAACTATCGTTTTAGGTTTATAATATCAAAATTCAGACTTTCAAAATTCATTTCTGTTTTAATCTCACTTGTTCAATATTTTGAAAAAATTATATAAAATGTATCCATTAAGATTTTTTTTATGCATGTCTTTTTTTATAATCCTGACATAGACAGATGCAAGAATATCTAACATAACAGCTATTGAAATAATATTTAAAAGATGTTTTTTTTTTCACCATAAAAATATACATTTGCATTTACATTCATTATTTTTGGCATAGTAGTTTTGTTACTGCCATAAAGAAATAACAGTGTGACCACTTAGCGACAAATTTCAGAAGGATTGCGCACTTTGAGGTAAAAGCAAGTTCTTTATTCTACTTTTTATACCTTATACAGGGTGGTTATTAATTAACATGAGGTGTTCAGAGCCCTCTAACGAGTAAAGTATTGCACGAAACCTAACCAAATTTGATGAGCATGCATAGTAGACCATGGAATTTTGATTAAATAAAAAAGTTCCAAAATTTGCCACTGGGGCAATTTTGGCGCTGCAAAAGTGTATTAGCGTAAATATTGAATGGTTAATTGACAAACAATACAGCAAAAATCAATTTTACTTACAAATTTGGTTCAATATGCGCACCATTGGTAAATTCCAAGAACTGCATACGATGAACGACATTTTCTACTGCCGCTCGCAGCATATCAGAGTTCATTTGCCTCACGTGTAACGTTATTCGATCCTTTAACGTTGCGATATCGGAGACATGTCCTTGATAAACAACACCTTTAAGAAATCCCCACAACCAAAAATCGCAAGGATTGAGATCACGGGACCTCTAGGACAATTTTACAGCGCCAAAATTGCCCCAGTGGAAAATTTTGGAACTATTTTCTTTTTTTTTTTTTTGAAATCCAAATCCCATGGTCTACTATGCATGCTCATCAAATTTGGTTAGCTTTCGTCCAATACTTTACTCGCTAGAGGACTCTGAACAACACCTCACGTTAATTAATAACCATCCTGTATATATATTAGCAGGTACCCGCGTCTTTTTCCACGTCGACATTAGAATTAGATTCAGAGAGAAAGGAAGCATGTATGAATGACCAAATATATTTACACTATAGACAAAAGTGACTGTATTTATATATAATTTATTTTTTATTTATTTTAAATGAAGTATAATACACGGTGGAATTTAAAATAAGAGAGTATGCAGATTTCCTAAATTTAGATTTTTTTTACGCATTTAGCAAATAGAGACAGTTACAATAATATTTGCGAACTATTTTGAGTGTTCTTGTAAATGAGATATTTATGCTACTTGCATGAACTTTAGCCTATGTTAATCAGGAATGTCGCGGCTATCCATTAATGGAAAAGTTTTAGAATCGTTCCGTAGTTACAGAGATACCCAATAGAGCATAACGTATTAGAATTATTTTGAGTTTTCCTGTAAAAGAACTATTTATGCTATATGCACTAGTTTTAGCCTATAATACTCAGAAATAGTGTAGCTTTCTATCAGTAAAAAAAAGATCTAGAATTGGTTCAGTAGTTACAGAGATACACACAGAGCATAGTAAAATTCTTATGAGTATCCCTGTAAAAGAACTATATGTGATATATGCATAAAGGTAGCCTATAATACGCAGGGCCCCACCAGTGGCTGAGAGGTTCTGCTCTCGAAACTGGAAGGCGGGAAATACCAGGTACGAACCCCGGTCGCGCCTGTCGACTTAGCCGTTCGGAATTTTACGTGGTTTTCTCCGAAACCTAGCGTAAATACGGGCTAGGATTTCTTAGAAAGTACCCCACAGAAGGCATTTCCCAAATATTCCTAGGATCCTTGTGCATTCAATCGGCCTTAATCCACAAACAAACAGACAGTAACACTCAGGAAAAGTGTAATTTTCAATCAGTGAAAAAAGTTCTAGAATCGGTTCAGTAGCTACAGAATGTCCATAGAACGTAATGTATTAAAATTACTTTGAGTGTATTTGTAAAATTATTATTTATGCTATATGCATCAAAGGTTGCCGTATGTTCATCCAGAGTATAAGCTACCTACATTTCAAATTTATCCAAATCCGTTCAGCCATTTTTCCGTGACTCAGTCACAAACATCCAAACCCACAAATGTACACATTTATATTCTTGGGTGGATTTTAAAATTTATGAAATTTAGAAAACACATTTTCATTTTCTTATGCATTTAAATTTGTCGTAAAACTAACGTAAATTCCATGCCATTTCATGTTTTTCAAATGAACGCGATTCTGTAAATAGAATTTCTGCTTTATTTCAAAAGCATAGATCATTTTATACGGAGGAGACTCGCCAAGCATGACCACCTGAAAACGGTTTTTAATTAATAGTTAAAAAATAAATACAAATTTCAAAATTCTGAGAACCCCAGGTGCACATTACCGAAATCACGGGCTTATTTGCTCAAATTTTCAAAGCTCTGCGTGCTGAAGATTTTTCTGGAGAACATTAATTTCTGTTACCATAGATCAAGGGCTCCCAAACTTTTTTTTGCCGCGGTACCCTTGTCAGGCTAAAAACATTTCGCGGCTACCTCCTAAGTCTGAAAATTTTTGCGGTAGGTTAGCTGTAAAACAATTAGCTAAGGGGTGCCCTATCACCCCTTAAGTTTTGCCCAAGAGTTTAGATTCACCCTGTATATACACTCAGGTGACAGACGTCTTGGGATGCCTCTTAATAACGTGTCGGACATCCATTTGCCCGGCGTAGTACAGCAACTCGACGTGGCATGGACTCAACAAGTCGTTGGAGGTCTCCTTCAGTAGTATTCAGCCATGATGTCTGTATAGAGTTCCACAGCTGCGACATGGTAGACGGTGGTGGAGTTTGAATACGAACGAACCTCTCGATTATGTCCCATACATGCTCAATGGGATTCATGTCGGGTGATCTGGGTGGCCAAACCATTCGCTGGCAAATCTCCAGAATGTTCTTCAACCCAATCTCTAACAGATCTGGCGCGATGAGATGGGCATTGTCATCTATAAAAACTCAATCGTTGCTTGGGTACATGAAGCACATATGAAAACACCCCACGCTATTAAGGAGCCACCACCAACTGCACAGTGCCTTGTTGACAACTTGAGTCCATGGCTTCGTGAGATCTACGCCACACTCGTACCCTACCGTCAGCTCTTACCAGCCGGAATCATGACTTATCCGACCAAGCTTTTTCAGTTTTCCAGTCATCTCTAGGGTTCAACGGATATGATCACGAGCCCAAGAATGGCGTTGCAAGCGATGTCGTGCTTTCAGTAATTGCACTCGAGTCCGTCTTCTGCTGCCATAGCCCATTGAAACTACATTGCCCATTCCTAACGCACACGTCCGTCGTACGACGCACATTGATTTCTGCTGTCATTTTTACTTGCGTGTTGCCTCTGACGATTTTTCGGAAGCGTCGCTGATCTCGGCCATTCAAAGCACGCGGCCGCCCGCTGCGTTGTCCATAGTGGGTGGCTATACCTGGAATTAGATATTTACGATATACTCTTGTCACTGTGGATCTCAGAATATTCAATTTACTATTTATTTCCGAAACTGAATGTCCCATTCGTCTTGCACCAACTACCATTCCGATCATAACATCTATTACCAATCGTACTATTTCATTAAAAGGATATATTACGTTTACAGAGCCGGCCAGATTGTATGGTGGACCATACTACGGTTTCGGGTTCGATCCCCGACTGGGCGTGGCTGTCATTGCGTCCGTCCCTTCATAGTGGGTAAAGTTGGTCCACCTACTAGGTGCCCCCATACTAAAGTGTCCAACAACTGCGGCCTTAGAAGTGGCCAATGCTTCCAAGGCAAAGGCCTGCCAATTGAAAATAAAAAGTTTAATGCTAAAAATTTATTCAAAATGCTTCTAATAAAGAGTAAAAATTTTATATAACAGTATAAGATCTTAAATTTGGCAAAAACCTATCTATAAAGCCCATGAACAGAAACAAAATCTGTTTTTACGTTTCAAGAGCCACAAATGTTCATCCCACCATCAGCCGGAAGATAAACGTCATCCCTTCGTATTCAGAAGAAACATGTGCAAAGGAAATGAAACGGAGAAGAATCGGAAGCCTGTTAATATCGTCATGTTGCAAATAAAGCATAATGACATTTATTTCAGTGTAATGTGCCCCTTAACCTTCACTTAACAGTAATCTGAATTCTTAATTTTGAAATTAGGTAAGTGAAGGAACCACATATACTAATAAAGTTCCTGTATGCTGACCAGCTTGTATGGTGGATAAAGCACAGTACTACGGTTTCAGATTCAACTCCCGGTGGTCGAGGTTCGATCCCCGACTGTGTGTGGATGTCATTGTCTCAGTCCCTTCATAGGGGGCACTGTTAGTCCACCTACGTCGCCCATACTACCCCGCCAACCTACGCGCCCCCATAATAAAGTGACCAACAACTCCGCCCTTAGTAGTGGCTAATGCCTTGAAGGCATTGTTAAACCCCCCATTTGAAAAAACAAAAATTCCTGTATGGGGGTAAAAAGTGTATAATCATGCTTTGATGGGAAAAGGAAGGAAAGAAGTTAGCAGTTAACAACCGGGAGCAGGCATCTATTATATTTACTTTTTATTATTTTGCTTTTTGATGACCAAATATTAAACAAATAATGTTTATTAAGTTATTACCTAATAGAGATTGTCATCAAATGTCAGGCTGTTCATTATGAAATCATTAAACTTCGGACTCTCCAGATTTTCTCATCAAATACAAGCACAATTACATAAAGCAGGGCAATCGTCAATCAGCTTAGCAGTCACCTCTCGTCCAGTATTACATAAAATACGCACACGTGATTTGACAATACTATATAAACGAAACAGATGGGCACGGAGGAAAAAATTACATAAAGCAGACACGGAGGAAATCTGCTTTATGTAATTGTCCCGTCAAAAGTCTAATAATTGCAGTTACAGCCGAATGTGGAGCATCAGGAATACACCGAGGATTGGTTCTGAAAACACTTACTAGTTTAAAAGATTAATCACCTTTTACTTTAAAGAAAAGGACTATGTTCAACGCGTATATCTATTTATACTTTTTTTTTTTTTTTTTTTTTTACGTAAGTACAGCGATAATTTTTTACCGCATGAGCGATTTTAAACTTTCTGTTTTTATTGGAACGAGGATAGTTGAAAAGTTGTCCCATATTAATTTGGTCACATTCTGATGATATTATCATTCCGAAAACAGAAAAAAGACGCGTTTTAAACCATTGGTTAAAGGATTTCTAGTTGCGACGCTGGTCTTAATGTAAGAAGTCGCCAAGCTTGTCCACGTTATGTGATATATCGACAAGTTGGTGTCAGAAATAAGTCCGCAAGATTGAGCTCCAATTGGTGATATCTTCTACAGTCGTTAAGAATCTGCCAAACCCTACTATTTTCAATAGGAATCATGGGCGCCGGCAGAATATTTCCCAGGTTAACACAACGAGTGAAAATGTGTATCACGTTCTATTTGCTCAGTTGCAGAACAGTGGCGCAACAAAGACTACTCCAGGTGGCGGGGGCAAAGACTACTCAAGGGGGGGGGCAAAGACTTGGTACTTCAACGTATGGTTACCAAGTTGGAAAGAGCAAAAAAGCAAGGGAAAACACTGCATTCAAAAATCCAGGGGGGGCATTGCCACCCATGATAGGAATAGTGGTGCAGCTGAGAAAGGTTTGCTGTTACCGGCATATGTCAAAAGTCACCAAAATTGGTCACTTTTGGCGTCCCCAAGACTGAACTCAACTTGGTGACATCTGCTAAATTTTTCGAGAATTTGCTAAACTCTGCTAACTTAGAATGGGGATAATTTTTCGTTATGGTAAATAATTTGAAGCTGGTTTTCTTTTTTTTTTAATCATACTTGCTAAGTTCAAAAAATTAATGTCGTCATATTTATGAGGTCAATATTTTAGTTTTCAAACAATTCATGATTGTTGAGCCACAAGTGATTTACTTCTATTTTTTAAATATTTATTTGTGTAATGCAGTAGGAATTATTTTTAGTACGGATAAAATTTATATATGTTTTGAGAAAGAGAGGGGAGGAGAACTCTGATTTCAGTGATAAATTCTCACCCACGCGTTTAACCTCTCGAATCCGAATGGCATGAAAAAACGATTATCCTATATTTCGAAAAGCGAAATATTTCCTTTTTCATAAATTCATTCTACGATATTGAAAGACGAGCTTCAAAGAAGGAACCCATCTGAATGAAAACTACTTCGAGGGAAGAATGTTTAGGAACTTTGTAAAATAGCAAACGCATAGCATGAAATATTTCTTTTGTAAAATAAATATAAAAATAGATTTGAGAAAAATTTAAAATAAATTCCGAAATAACTTCACATGCAACTTTATAAAGAGTGGAAAATTGGATAGTTTAAATTTACTCTTTATATTCAGAAATTATAGACAATTTAAACTAAAGGAAAAAAAAGTGTAAATCATGCAATCAAAATCTCTTAAATGTTCACGAATGTAAATTTTAAGTTAAATGTATTTTTTAAAAGTACCCCATTACCTTTGTGCTAAATAGTAATACAATATAATATATAACTACGATTTCTCCCTTTCTGAATATGGGAAAATTTTCAGTTTTAAAATAAACCTCTATATTCTAAGAAAGAAGTATTCAGTAAACAGATCAACATAATGCTATAACCAATTAATAAAGAATGTAAACAGATTTTAAAACACTTCGAAGGTCCAAATTGCAATTATTACTGATACGACTTTTTTAGAGATAATTGTATTAAACGATTAACTTTTTAGACCACACATATTTTAAATTCATCAACAAAAGTGGAATCCACAGTGCTTTTGTAATAATATGCAAAAATACACTAACAGGATCTTCGCTTGCACTCTGAGAGTTTGTGGACATTAAAAAGCAAAAACCGTCAATATATTTCTGGAGTCTTTCAGATTCAGCGTTACAGGGAATAATCCCTACGCTGCATTTTTCATAAATTTTAGTTCACCAAGCAGTTTGTGCGTGTGTGTATTTGTGTGCGCGTGTTTAACTTGATGGATAAGATATGGTAATCCTGTAATACATTTCACGAAATTTATGTCCATTTTTCAGCTATAAATTATTTCAACAATTAAGAAAATAAACCGGCTATAAGTTCTCAAAGCTTCATTCAATTGAAATCTTTTGAAGTACATTTATTTTATTTCATTCAGCCTTCAAATAAATTTCAGTGAATGAGTGTTTGATTAAAAGTTTTGAAATACTTTTTTTTCTATTTTTTTAATGGACCCAAATTAGCCGCATTTAACAAAAATGTGTACTTGAGTAAAACTTGAATAGCAGGTATTCGATGCTATTCAGGGCAACGTATATGTTTGTATAAAGATTTTTTACAAACATATATCCCATAATGCATTTCACGAATTTTGTTTCAAATTTACGGCTATACATTTTCTCGGCAGTTAAGAAAATAAATCGGCTATAAGTTCTCATATTAAAGCTTCATTCAATGCAAATCATTTGAAGTAGGTTTATTTTATTTCATTCAGCCTTAAATAAATTTCAGTGAATGAGTATCTGATTTTCAATGAATGAGTGTTTGCCCATTTATTTTCTTAACTGTTGTATTAACAAAAATAACACAAAAGGTATTGAACCAAAAACTGGCATTAGAATACAAAATTAATAAAATCTTTCTATATTGATACATCAACAAAATGGAAAAGAAAAAGAAAAATAAAGAAAATAGAAAATAGCAATAAGTGAGAGAACAGAAATGAGTGTTAACAGTCCAAATTAACAAAACGCTTAGCAAAAACTATTGATAGAATGTAAAGTAATGTTATGTCTTTATGTTAATGCAAATTGTTATCTTGTATTGTTACTTTACCTTAATTGTTACCTTATCATTATGTGATTATGTTACCTTATTATGTTATTGTGAATGCAAATTGTGTTATCTTTGATTCGTCCCTTTGCTGTATTTCTTCTCAAGATTCCAATTCTAAATAAACACATACTTTCTTTTTTTCCAATAGCGGGAAATTATGTGTCTTGTGAAGTAACGGGCGAACTGACGATCAAATCTTAGTCAGGCAACGAATCGGAATTCTTAGTAGTACTAACGCACTAACCAACATATAGTCTGGGTGACCCTACAGGCTATTATAAAATAATAGGAAAAAGGAAACATTAAATAAATTGTAAGCATTTTATGTTCCATATAAACTTTAAAAACTGAAATTAATGAAACAATAGATATATGTGTGTGTGACATATAAAACTAAATACCCTCTGAAAATTCAAATTTTCTATTAACTCCTTTGAAAATCCCACAGGACTTAATAGTTTTCGTTTTCAGACAAGCGGTTTATCTACTGATCTAACTTTAATAAAAGGCAATTAAACCACTCTCATACCGTCTCATAGTCGCCAGAGCTCTCCAGGGAAGATCCAAGGACTATGAGATCAACGCATTTTAAAAGAAAATAAAAGAACTTTTTTAAATTCATGTGACTAGCTTATAAATCATGTGACCGTTGGTATTAAGATAATCAACACCCACAGTCCTCAACATAAATACATACATATATATTTATACACATATGTATGTATGTATGCATTTATATTGATAACTGTGTGTGCATATATTTATACATATATGTATGTATGTATGCATTTATGTTGAGAACTGTGTGTGCATATATATATATACATATGTATGTGTGTTTGTTTGTAAATACATAATTAAGTGTTAAACATCCCGAAAAAAAAAACCAAGTAGTTGTCACTGAAGAATTTAAAACGAAATTCAGAAAAAACAAATAAAAAACTAAACAAATAGAGCATGCAGATTTCGTCAGAGAGAGAACGAGTACTAACGGATACGAAACTAATATATATATATATATGTCATACAAGTGATCATTTAATTAAAAACATCTTTCTCTTTGGGGGCATCTGGACTATAAATTGTAATTTCAAAACATGGTGCAATACTTGTTGCCTAGGAGGGTCAAACCTGTCAATCATAAAGGTGTCTCGCCAGCAGGCGCCTCCCATGTCTGTTAATTTAACAAATGAGGATTTTGTTATGGTTTTGTGGACCAACTAGATGATGGAAAGACAGAGCTGCCGCCTAGTGGACACTCTATGAACTTAACTAACAAAACCAGGAGACATTTACCGCAGAGCAGCTCTTCCTGACTTAGATACTTTCAAACCCCTCCGTACATAACTTGTAATATGCCTTAATAAAATATTCCAGATGGACGTTGCCGTTTGTGCTGTTCCTAAACCACTCACGCACGACATATATATATTAGCTGACCCGGCAAACGTTGTTTTGCCATATAAATTATTCCTAGGATTATTTTTGTAGAAAGAAATTACTAATTGTAAGTGTGTGAGGATGTGGTATATGAAAGAGGCATGGAGCGCTGTGAACGATGCTGGAATATAAAAATAACACAATACACAACATTTATATTTTTAATTCATTGTAATTTATTCCTTAAATTTATATATATCGCTAATTACGATAATTTTACTAAAAAATAATATAAATCCCTTAACGGAATAGAGTGAACAATATTTTTTGTTATCCCATCTTTAGCTAACACAAACAAACTGGATGGTTTGCCCACTCGAGAGCATGCCACGTATAACTGTCCGTGTGAAAAACATGGTGTGCTCAAATCTAAGCCACAAATAGAGTTTGGCCTTCAGACTTATTGATAGTCATTCCATAAAAAATTTTGTCCAAAAAATAAAATAAAAAAGTATGAAAATCTGAAACGCTTTCAGACTTTAAATACGCACTATAGTGCTATATATATTAAAATCGTATTACAATTTATGCGTCGTCCCTATTTTTCTTACTTATTCCATTAAGTTGCAAAAGTGTATCATTATTCATGACTGTGCTGTATTTTTCTTTCTTGTTTCGTAAAACCCATCTTTGGAATCGAAATCTATCTTAAGACTATCACCTAAAACTACACTGCTGGCCATCGTAAATGCAACACCCTGAAGGAAGCATGCAAATAATATGAAATTTACAACATGCATTAGCTGAGGTGAGATATGCAAATGATTAGAATTTCAGCGCAGACGCACATCAAGCGCGCCTGTGGCGCCACCTCAAAGCGCTATTTAAGGCTTGGAGATTTCGACGGTTTCAAGTACAGCAATTGTGTTTTTCTTGCTTTTTTTTCAAAAAAACGATAAATTATGCCTCGTAGGAAACAACGATCATCTTTTGATCAAGTATCCGAGTTTGACAGAGGAAGGATAGTGGCATACCGAGATTGTGGGTTATCTTTCAGGGAAATCGG
Source organism: Cheiracanthium punctorium (assembly GCA_038373885.1). Taxonomy (NCBI): domain Eukaryota; kingdom Metazoa; phylum Arthropoda; class Arachnida; order Araneae; family Cheiracanthiidae; genus Cheiracanthium; species Cheiracanthium punctorium. The sequence continues at coordinate 217,823 of JAWZYV010008858.1, read as the reverse complement.
TCGTCGTATTGGACGAAACCAAACAACTGTGATGCGGATATGTGATCGTTGGGTGCAGGAGGGTACGACGGACAGACGTGATCGACCGCATCGACCTCAGTGCACCACGTCACGTGATGACAGGCAGATTGTACGCATGGCAGTGACGGACCGCTCAGTCACATCACGAACCATATCACAGCAGATTCAGTCTGTAACGCATCATCCAGTGTCTGCGCGTACCATTCGACGTCGTTTACAGCAGAATGGTCTGTCCGCAAGACGTCCGTTGCTTTGTCTACCTCTGACGCGGAACCACAGACGTCTCCGCCGCCAATGGTGCGATGAAAGAAGTATGTGGACGACAGAATGGAATGAAATTCTCTTTACTGACGAGTCACGCTTCTGTATGCAACACCACGACGGTCGGATTCGAGTCTGGAGACACCGTGGAGAGAGGATGCTGAACAGCTGCATTATGCACCGTCACACTGGTCCTGCACCGGGTATTATGGTATGGGGCGGTATCGGATATCTCTCTCGCACTCCTCTAGTACGCATTGCCGGTACTTTAACCAGCCAGCGCTACATCTCCGAGGTGTTGGAGCCAGTTGTCCTTTCTTACCTTCAGGGCTTGCCAACAGCCATATTTCAGCAGGATAATGCACGGCCACACGTGGCACGCATTGTCCAAGGGTTCTTCGTCAATCACCAGATTGAATTGCTTCCCTGGCCGGCGCGCTCTCCGGATCTTTCGCCGATAGAAAACATGTGGTCCATGGTTGCTCAACGACTGACCCAGAGTTCATCCCCAGCTGTCACACCAGATCAACTTTGGCAACGTCTGGAAGCTGCTTGGTCTGCTGTACCCCAAGAACACATTCAAAGTCTCTTTGAATCAATGCCGAGGCGTGTGGCAGCTGTGATCTCCAACAACGGCGGCTACTCTGGGTACTGATTTTGGCAGGAACCACGCTTCATAGAATGCTGTAAATTTAATCATTTGTTACTTGGTCAACATGTTATCTACACAATAAATTTTGTTGTGATATCTCTTGTTTTTCTTGGTGTTGCAATTTGGGTGGCCAGCAGTGTATTTTACAATTTCGCCAAGTATATTAAAACTTTATTTCTTCGTTTCAATATTGTTTCGAATGTCCATCATAATCCATGAGTGTAACGGTTTGTCTTTCTTGGGTGGATTCCTACTTTAACGCCTACACTCTTGCCCAGGTGGCGATCATTAAACATATGCAGTTACCATGACGATTTTTAGCATTTATGTGGCAATCGTAATTTAGAATTAAATTGGCGATTTGGAACAACATGTAAGTACAGCATACCGTTACATTTTTATTTATTTTGGATTGCTAATTAATGTAGTTTTAATAATTAAGTGTCTTCAAATTCCTTAACTGGTGCGTTTATCGCTAGTTTGTTTACTTTAGTTTTCATCTAGTTCTTTTGGGCTCGTTGGAACGGTACTTACGTATTATCTCGGCGGTCACTTCCGCCAAATACGTTGCCAATCGTATTCCAAACCATCAACAATTTCATGTGCCCGGCATTTATCTTGGTAAAAAATTGCTTGTCTTGGCGGACCGCCGGGATAATACGTAAGTACCGTTGAAACTTGTGTATAACTCCCAGAGACACATGACTGCAAAGCTCGCCAAAGTACGGGGATTTTTTAGGTTATCGAGAGTGGAGGCGTTAAAATAGTGCAACTCATTCTTCTACCATAAAACACATCTTTGGAATCGAAATCTATTTTAAAATCGCCTACTGAAACTGTTTTACTGTCTTTGCCAGGCATATTCTTCCTGTAGGCATATTCCAACTATACCGCAAAGACATTTTAAATACTGTTTGGAATGGGCATCGTAATCCATGAGTGTACCGTGTTTTCCTTTCTTGTTCCACAAAGCACTTCTTCAGAATAGAAATCTATATTAAAATCGCCTAATAAAACTGTTCTTGAATATACGCCAGGCGTTTTCTAACTATACTCGAAATATATTTATAATAAATTGCCATTGTTTTTTTGCATATTTATATTATATATATATATATATATATATATATAGTAGATTCGCTATTCGAAAACTATACCGAGTTCAAATAGTTCAAATTTAAACCACTAGGTGGTCCTGGCGACTGCAAAACTAAATAATTATAATTTCGATATAGCATTCCTATGAGCAGTAATATGACGAAATTTTTAGTATTTCTTTCTGTCACAAACTCTTGTTTATAATGAACTTACTCTGCCATTTTTAAATATTAATGAACTTACGTTTTAATTTAAAGATTTTTCAAGTAAGTTTACAAAATTTAGTTTCTTATAGTTTTGCATGTTTGGTCATGGAAATGGAAATATAAATGGTCATGGAAATAAAAGGTAAGTGAAATTAGTGTTTTCCCTTAACATATTTCATCATTTTTCTATGAATTTGTCTTACGTATTTCATAAATGTGTTGTAAGAACTAAGTTCAAATAAACAACACGTTTTCAGTGTACTTTATTTTCTGGCAATATTTATTTTGGTATCCGGGAGCTTTTTATGCGACACTCTCCTAATATTAAGGGTGAAATAAAATAATAATAAAAGAGAAGTCCAATTTATTGTTACTTTTTCCAGCATATGAAAAACGTTTGTTTCCTTGATCCTTTAATCCTTAGAGGGAACCTGGCAGATGTGGGATATAAAAGTGAGGAATAAAAGCGGGATTAATTTTAATTTAGGTGCAAATTGTTAGAGTTTAAATTTTTAATCATTTTTATAGCGGAAGTAATATTAAAGGTGCCCATGCATGTCATTGAAAAAAGGAGGAGAATTTAAGGAATGCAGTTGGAATATATTAGAAATATTAACCCTATATTTTTAGGGTCGCTGGCTATTTTTATTCCCGTACAGGTAAGATTAAAATACATATATATATATATATATATACATATAAATAAATCCTGTCAAACTCATCAACTAGCAAACGCAAAAAGTAATTTTTTTAATGTCTCATAAATATTTTATAAGCAATAATTTAAGCAAATCAAACATTTCTCAGGAATAGCTAATTTTAGCTAATAGAAGTGAGGTGGAGGTAAGTGGGACAGCTTTTTAGCACAAATACCTGAAGTCTTTGTTTAAAATGTGCTTAAAGTCATACATACATTTCAAGGAAATTAAAATTCATTTAGTGAAATAGACGTAAAAGAGAATCCTATGCAGCCCAGATCAGATATTCAAAAAAAGTTACAATTTAGACAAATGACAATCGAGAAGGAATCTACTGACTCACAGTACTGTAACATTTTCCAAGAGTATTAACTTTGGTAAATAAAAGAAGACAATCATTGACAATTATATGTATATATTTATCAATGTATATAATATCAGGATATTAAATTTTCAGAGCATATAAACAAAAGCGAAATTAGAAATGCATTACAAAAGCAGAAACATCTTTCACAAAAATTAATAAGAAGAATGAATAGTTTATAGCCCAAGTAAAATTAAAATTCATTTAAATCCTTATCCATTTTTGCAATTTACATATGGTCTGATTTATTGTAACTGAAGAGATACTTACGTGTACATCATAAAATTTAGACATCTTAAAATGACGCTTGTTAGTAATGCTTTAGGACAAATTGGTATCAAGTTAAACTCGAATTACAGGTATTTTTTAATATGTCACACTAAATATTTGCAATTTTAAAAACTTAATGCAGTAGTCAAACATTTACGGCATTTGTCTTTGGTTTTAAAACAAAATAACACAAATTTGAAAAAACAAATGGAATATCACGTTCGTTAGACAACACTCTTCTTTTACTATCTGTAGAAACAAAAAATTCCACAAGAAAAAAATAAAATAATAGTGGATTGATCATTGTAGTCATGTCATAAATTCTGAAAGAATGCATGTGGACACATTGCTTTGAAAGAAAAGAGGGGGGAAAATCGAAGGAAATGGTCTCAGAAATATTGATATGTGGCAGATATTAGGAAACTCGAAAATATTTGTCTTTCGCGCAAGTAGGGTTATAGATAAAACTCACTTAATGTGTTGCTTTTAGAAAGCATATTTATACCAGAAAGAAAAGTGCTTCTTCGGATACAATTTGTTTGACTCAATATAAAAAGAAATGTTTTGAGAAAAATATATTTTTTGGAGGTAAAGGCAATTTATTTTTATTTATATGGTATCTCGGGGGACGACGCAAGTTAGCCGTAGTATTTATACGTATCAACAGACAACAAAAAACTCATCATCCTGGTGAGTAAGGTCCTTATATTATTCAAATGATCGTATTCAAAGTTAATATACGGATGTTTTATTTTAGATAAAATATTCGTAATACAAGTGAGTTCCGCATCCTTTTACACACATGGGGCAAGCAGAAGCGGTCATTACCAAGCAACAATGGGAAAATAAGTGTGTGGGGCATCTTTATATTACACCTGGGGAAAGACGCAACATTGTTCAAAAACAAGTTAAATGAACGTTAAATTTCATTTTTCATTCTACAAATTGTACATTAGTGTAAAAGAAATTAATAATTATAATATTCTAATAATTATCATTTTATAGTATTTAAATTAACAAATATTTAATGTAATATTTTACATTCTCTGTAATGCATGTGCATTGTGTGTGGGCCTAAATCCAGGTTTATATTCTAGTAAAAGATATACAGAAAGTGTAGACACTAAAAGAAGTTCTTTGTAAATTTGAAACTGCAATCCATTAAAAGGGTTTCAACAATTTATGATGCAGTATAATATAACTCACTTCGAACTAGCAAAAAAAAACAATGCACAAGTTTAAGTTTCTAATATATTTAATTCAATACATTTCTTTCTGATATTAAAAAGTTTTAACTTGTTACATTGAAAATAAAAAATTGACGACGTAAAATGAGAGTGGAAATGTGTTCTGCATAATCTTCAATGATATTTACAGAATCTTTTATGTAACTAGTTTAAGGAAACCAAATATGCAATGTAGAAAAGATTTAAAATTTTTTATTTCGGTAAAGGTTATTATTGAAGATTATTAAATTATTGTATAAACGAAAATTTAACCACTTCTTTTTTCTCAAACAAATGTGTGATATTAATTGATTTACACCAATTTACTAAGTGCTTTAAATTAGATTTTTATGGATTAAAGAACAACTTTCCTAGATTTAATTTTTTTTAATTGTTGGTTTGCTCCACTTCTCGAATTCCCGGTTTTATCAATTTTTTATTTTTATTTTTACAAGCTACACAAAATCGAAGCGTTGATCAAAAAATATGTCTCCAGTCTTTTCGAATTCAATTTCAGATTTTAGTCCCATGTGTAATTAATTATCGATTGTACAAACTAACCGTGTTGTTACTAACAATATAGCTTACAGTATAGTAGCATAAATTTAGATATAATTGCAATTATATCTATTATCAATTATGAACTATTCCACTAGACTTGGATGTATTTTAACAAATAACGGAACAATTACTGGAAACTTTCCGTAAAAGTTTACGAAAATTCTCCGTTTATATTTGAATACAGGACAATTTCCGTAGATCAAGGATCAGCGCCTCTCTGGAACAGAATTTCTACTGGTGTTTATAGGAATAAATTTCGTAAATATACGGAAACAGTACTGGCGTCTTAGTTGCCAGTACTTTTCCGTACTTTCACTGAAATTATTTTTACAGTGTATGAATGGATTGGTAACTCGCTCTTCGCTCCTGTTTTGTTACTTTTTCAGTCCCCTCTCTTCTGTGGTCCCTCATAATCGACATTTTGCAATTCCTTGAAATTCTTTCGTATCCCACGCAAAAATGCTGCTACAATTATCCATATCATATCAACAGCAGTTACATTTACTGGCTATACATGAAGAGTTTTCGCCTAACATAAAATTTTGAAGAACGCTTAAAAGTATTCATCTTTACTTTATTACAAATGTAGTGCAGAAAAAGCTAGAAAAAATGCGCTGTTAAAGGTACATTCATATCTGATTCGATCGGATGATCATATGACATATCAGCGTACACTTCACAAAATAAATATTTTTTATTTAAAAGTAACGCAGAAATAAAACTGCTTCTCAAATTTTCCACAAGAAGTGCTTTATACACAAAAACCAAATAAAAAAGCAGTTTTTGCACTTTGGTTTGAAGAATAAATAGGTCATTTTCTAGAGCCGTTTCTTCGTTTCAAGGAAGAGTGAACGTCAAATGCACTTCATAAAGCTGTTGAAATTCAGATGTGATTTCTAAAGCAGTGGCAAATTTCTCAAGGGTAAAAATATCTGACTTAGATGCAATACAGTTTCCATTATAAGATTGGGTTTCTAAATATTTTTCCACCGTAGAAGATGAAACGTTTCTATCATAAGAAATTTGCGAAAAATTGACAGCATACGAAAAGATGTTTTTAAAGACGAATAAATGTAAAACATTTAGAAAAATAATATCATGTATGTTGTGAAAGGTATTTTGGGAAGTGTGAGAACATGTTAGATATTGCAAAAACTTTTAGTTTGAAAAATATGTATTGTTTTCTATTATTCCCACACATGTGAAAATTAGATAATAATCTTTGCTCATAATCTTTGTGAAAGCTGTTGACATGAAACAAATCGGTCTGTTAGGCCATAAGTCAAATTTGTCAATTCATCCAGGCCTTTACAACATATTCCATAACGCCTTGTAATGCATTTACTATGTGCAAGATACATGGAAGACTTTTAGGAAAGTTAGTCTTTTCACAATAAACGAAGAAAACGAAATCACAGAAAACGTGATCAATAAAAACGAAATATTTGAAACTTTGCAACGAGTGATCTTCACGAACTTAGATAAATTATGCTTTTGAAATATCATCTTTATTTAATCTCGTTTACCACAGTTGAATGTTATTGTATTTATCGTTCCTTTGTCATAAAAATAGAACAAGAATGAAATTAATTTTAACCATCAAAATGTTTGTTCAACTACACTTTTTAACATCCTATTATAGAAAATATGAAACATAAGCATTGTAAACTTTTGTAACTTAGAAATATTTTTATCTTTAAATTCTCTATCTCATCTTCTGATCTATATCAAAATTTTATCGAATATATTTGTTATATGTTTAATCTTTCAAGCAACTATCTTATTGTAATTTGTACCTTGGAATATTTCAAGCAAGCTGACCGAGTTGTATGGTGGGTAAAGCACCGTACTCCGGCTTCGGGTTCAACTCCCGGCGGCAGGGGTTCAATCCCCGACTGGGCGTGGTTGTCATGTCCGTCCCTTCATAGGGGCGACGTTGGTCCACCTACTAGGTGCCGTCATAATAAAAAGACCAAAATTCTGGCCTGTTGTGGCCAAAGCCTTCAAGGCAGAGAACGGCCATTGGAAAAAAAATATATATATATATATATTTCAAGCAAATATGACCAGATCGTCATCCTTTAGTTCAAACTACAAAATCAAACCTGTATTCAAATACAATCAAAGCATCGTTCCTATAAGACATGCTAGAAACAATTTACTGTAAACTATGTGTCAAATGGGTCTACTAACCATAAATGAACATTTGAAGAATCTACTTCAACACTAAATCTAGAATATCTACCTTGTTTTTCGCACCTAGGTTAGTAAAACACGAAACTACAATCAAGTAATTAAATAATTCAATTTTTTTTGTTTACATCTTTGGAAAGTTTTAAAGAGTAGCTTTTTTTAAATTTATTCAAATTGTATAAAAATATACTCAGATAAAATGGTCGGTATGTATGACTTCATTCAAAGTGGTCGATATTGTAATTGTATTTTGAGATTTTTTCTTGAGGTTTTTGACTGCAATTTTGAGTGTGGTCTAAAAGGTCCACATTTGCCTTTCAGAGGAATTGGTTATACCAGATAAAACTGGTTAATAATCGTAGGTACTTTTGCAGTTATCTCATCCTTAGAATGTTACATTAATTCTAGCAAATGAATTTCATTAGGAAGGTAGTGAGCGTTATAAAATACCACTATTGCAATTATAAAATTGAATTTCCTGGAAACAAATATTCATCTTTCTGGTAATCAATAAAACTTAATTCTTAATTCCTTTACTCTTAACTTTCTCTTTAATCAAGCTATCATAGAAGTTTCTTTGATTCTCAGTACACTTTTAGAACCTACGCCTGTAGGTAAAATAATAGATTTCCAGAAAAATATTGGCCAAATTATCACGAAAAAATAATTAAAATTTATTCGGAAACATAAAGCGCTTAGTCTGTTCCTGAAATGAGCTTTGATAAAATTCATATTCGAAGGAAGGCGAAGTTTAAATTCTTACGTTATCTACGTGATTTCCATGAATATTAAAGCAGACGATAGTTTATTAATAGGAAGTGTTAAAGCCAAATTTCTTTTTCCAATTAAATTACAGTTTAGAATCGTTTTCCTCTTTAAGCTAGTAAACTTACATTACGTATGCGTATCCACAAGCAGTTCAATCAGGGGAATTGAGAACGAGTTCAATAATTGCAGGTAAATAATCAAAAATAAAGATTTGTAGTTTTCAAATACAAAAAAAATTGACAGGGTATTTTAGGGACTTGCTGATTTCATTCAATAAAAATTGATAGCTATGAAGAAATTTATCGCTGATGCCTGAGTCACAGTAATGCAAGAACTGATATGAATAAATTCAGATATGTTTAATTTAGCCGGTATCTTTTATATAATTGTTAACGTTTCTTTGCAATTTTATGCTTTATTGTATAATTTTCTACATGTCGTTTTAATGTTTAGTTAAATTTTTGATGAAGAATGATATATATAGTACTCATTTTATATGTTCACTGAATAAAATTCTCAGAATTTATAAGTGCGTTAATCATAGTAATATACAGCTCTACTATTGATATAAAAACTATTTACTAAAGAAAAAAAATGCAAGATTCTTAAATTTAAAGATTTGAATTATTTTTTTAATACTAATAATTACATTATTTTTAAAATACTTATATTATTACACACAAATTTAAATAACACGTGTTTTTTTCAGTAATAAATAAATTTCAAGGAAATTATTTGCTGTTGTGAGAATTCAATTATATTTCGAAGCATGCATTACTAGCATGGATTCTTTCTTCTGTTCAAGACAGATTAATTTACAATATTTCCTAACCTAATTTTCTGAAAACATGGTGTGAGTAATGAATTCTCCGAATCAGAATTTTTTTAGAAGAACGGTATAATACATTGGATATGGAGTAATAAAACAGCTGAGTAAAATACATATTTTTTTCAACAAAATATCACGATTTTCAAGATATGTTCTTCAATATAAATAAAATTTGACACAGCGATTGATTTTGTATGGAATAAAACTGGACCCAAGTATTGAAAGTAAGTGCGATAGTACTTTTACACTTTATATTTTAAATAAACATGTCAGAATCCTTCAAAATACATATTTTCATTCATTTTCAAGGAATAGTGTATTAGTTACACCCTACTGAAAAATTGCTGCGCTAAAGTTAAAGAAAAAGTTTAAACTTAAAGCAATAACTAATCAAATAGTCAATGTAATACATTAAACTTGTTTTAAAATATGTTTTATAACCTATAATATAAATATCAACTACATTTAAAAAAGCACAAATAGCAGGTAACACAAATTTTATTTTCATTTAGATCAGTAATAACTTCAGAATATCAGAAAATATTTTCACCCATAACTTTGGAAATATCATTTAATATAGTAAGCCAAGGGACTGGACGCATGTTCTCTTAAACTATTATATACACTGTAATATCCAGTTTCTATATAGCGGAGTTAAATATTGATATAATTCTGTATAGCAAACTTGTTCAATTTTCACCGAAAGATAGTGAAATATCACATATAAAATAATAGAGACTCAAGAAAATAATAATAGAGTAAACAAAAATAAAACCTATGGTTTGCACTGAATATTCAAGTAATGAAAATGTAGGTGACATCTCAAAATGTAAAATACAAAAATAGAAAATGCTAAACGATTAAACATAGATTTAAACAGTCCACTCTGTGTGTATGTTTATCAAGATTTCGCAAGCATTAAGATTTTGTATTTTTGCACCGGACGCAACTTTTATTAAAATTGTCTCTCTCCAATATCATAAAGTATTTTAATAATTTATACCTTAAGCACCATTTAAAAATTGCAGTTCATTAAATATATCGTCATTTGAGCATCACGACGGTTGAAAAAACTATAAACTTCTCCTTAAATATATAAAATGTGATATTGCTTCTATTAGAGCATTGCTTCTATTAAGCTCCTATTAGAGCACGCCCTTTTATTTCATTCTCTTGAAATATTTAATAACAATCATTCATCAGCAAGCATGTACACGCAGTTATGAAAAATGCAAAATTTTACCTAAGCCGTAGTGAAAATGTCGGTATTTTCTGAAAAGCTTATAACTTTCGATATTTTTTGGAGTTCGTAAAATACTTAGGTATTGATGACTAATGCAATAGTGCTATTTTTTTCATGTATACAAAACTGGGGATAAGAGAATGAAGTGCAAATTGGTGACGTAGAACTCTGACGTATTAACACATCATAACAAGGCTGTCAAAGGAAAACGTGATCTAAGCTGAAGTATTTTCGAGATGTAAACAGGGGAAACAAAAGCACGTAGCTTTCAATTTTTAAACTATGCATACAGTGAGATTTCTTCTTTACTTAACAAAAAAAAGTAAGATTTTAGAAATCAAACATAGAGATGTATGACATAGGGAAGGAACTATTCATAATCAAAATGATGTACAATATGTATGATCGTTGCTAAAATATTGCTCTTTTACATTTAAAACCACCATTTAAATTTTTAACGTTCTGCTTGTGCATACTAATAAGTTTTCTGTTCTTTTTACTTTTTTTTCTTTACCAAAAAGTAGAAAAGATGAGTTTTAATCTTTTCTATCCTGTAGCTGATTTTTAAAATTTACAATATATAAGAAAAGCAAAGCAACACTCTTTGTAAAAGTGTACATTAAATACTTGTTTAATATTTTTGCGAATTTGAATATATTTAACGTAACAATTTATTTTTATTCTTATTTGATAATCGCCATGTTTCTTCCACTTAACGTTTTGAAGACCTTTATTTTTTTTTTTTTTTCAAAACTCCTCTTAAAAAGCTCCATCGAATGTAAAACCTTCTTCCTTTCACGTCATTTAGAATTATGAGTCAGTTTTTTTTTTTTAATTGAAGTCAGACAGGCTCAGATCGTAGACATTTTTTATTCGTCGAAATTTTCAGAATATGCTCTTTATGTAAATGTATTAAGCGTGTAATTTTTTTCTTTTACATCTTGTTTTTCTGTGAGTTTTGGAAGGTCAACGTTGAAAATCGCTCATTATTTCTAAATAACCTGACAATTTACATAATGCAATAATTTGTGTGCCAAAAGTGAACCATAGCACTGGCAATTTTTTTTCTTCTGTGTGTGTGTGTTCCATCACTTCCAAATTGACTGTTAGGCAAACTGTTCGGACATCATGGTTGATTTTTTGCACAAACTCCGAGAGTAAGAATAAATGGTTTTTAAAAATCCAATGGTAACTCTGTTTTAACTTAATATTTTTCATCAGCATATTAATATAAAAATATACAAATTGTATTTTAATTTTCTCAGAATGCATGAGTTACAGACACAAACTTTCAGCCTTTTATCATGTAAAGGTTTAGAGATATATTCAAAGAAGATTGGTGAGGGACTGTACAATATCAAAAAAGTATCCTGCATTTATACAAGCATTGCTTTCTTTCGAAATTCTGCATAACCCTCTGAAACACGGGGATAAAACTCAGGTGTGATCTTTCCCCCTCGAGAGCCATTGAAAAGTGGTATAAGTTTGTGTATATTTATTTTCACATCTCAGAGTCATTTTTTGATATAAGTTTGAAATTTTGTACAACACCAAATTGATGTAAGGGGTACATTTTATTACTTCGAAATTATTTGCACGGAGACCGAATAAAATATTTAAATTTTGTATTTATTTAGATATAATCCTGAGAAAATTGTAATCGATATCACAAAATTATGCATCTTTTTATAAGTAATTTCATAGTTAGTCATTATATACGTCGTCAATAATAGTTGAGGAATAAAAGCCTAGGTCAGTGAGTTTCGGACACCTTCAAACAAAGGATTTGTCTCGGGTTCTAAATTTAATAAAACAGCATTTGATACTTTTTCCCTCCTGTCCTCGTCTTTGGATTTTCACAGCTCTGAAGAATTTCGAGGATCTATGTTACCCGGGCATTTTGATAATCAATTTAATGCACACATGTGATTATCTTACAACCACGTGATCATCGATAATAGAAGTGCAAACGCCGTTGAGAGGGCAGCTTTTTCGTGACCTCTGTTGCCATGTTGATCTGTGAGAAATGCTCTACAGTAAAAATATGTTTTAAACCAGACGTGTGGCTTAATTTACTACAACTACAACTACAGCGACGAGAACCGGGCTGTCCCAGCGGCCAGCGGATCTCCTACCGTACCTTCGGCCAGACTAGAACTTCAATGCGGGCGACCGGTCATAAATCAACATGTGGCGACTTTACAAAATCAAGAGCAAGCCACCGACCGACCGATGCCCGTTCTTCATTTTTCATACATATTGGGTCTAGTAATAAGTTTGAAAGCGCGTTGTCAAAGAAATGAATAAGCAGTTTATAACTTATAATAATACCTTTATCCGTGAAAGTAATCTCCGTTATTTTCCAGCACCTTCCGCCATCGGTTAGGTTGTGCAAGGATGCCAGCCGTGTAGAAGTATTCATCTTTTGAGGCAATCAAGTCATCAATAGATTTTCTTACTTCGTCCACAGTGGGGAAGTGTACAGAAAACTAGGGAATTTTTCAAGTCTAAAGGGGATACATCAGGACTTTTATTAACCGTACTTGAACGGTTTTGTAACATGAGGCCTTGCATTGAAGTGCATGGAAAAATTTGACGGGCTGCAAGCCTTCTCTTGTAAATGGACGTTTACGATCGATTTCCTACTGCATTTGCAGTAACTGTTGTTTACAGAACTGACTAGTTGTATTTTTACCGGGCTACAGTAGTTCGTAGTACAGTACACCCTTATCCCACCAGAGAATGACAGGCCTCCTATTGCGAAACCGGTCAAGGGCAAGTTAGTAATGTTTGCCTGCGAAGTTTTTTAACGCCCGTCGTCTTAAAATGGCATACCCCTTTCGGATAATCATTTATTCTGGTCCATGGACAATTCCTCGTCTTCTGTACCCTTCCCCACAGTAAGCAGAATACGAAATTCTATTAATGACTTCGCATCAAAATATTGATACTTCTGCTCTGCTCACACCTGTGCACTACCAAACCGATACCTGACGATGCTGGAAAATAATGGAAATTACTTTGAGGAATAAAGTTACAAGTTCTAAATTGGCCATTCGTTTATTTGACAAGCGCTTTGAAACTTATTACTAGACCCAATATACAGGGTGAATAAAAATGATGGACCTGATTTTTAAAAATCATATTTTCGTATCTACTGCACATATTACAATAAATGATACATGATAATGTAAAAAGAAATATACCTTTTTTTTTGTTTTTCTGTTAAAAATATTCAATGTGTGACCCTCTTGTTACATGGCATACGTACAATCTGTAATCCAGTTCGTTTCATACATTTCTATAATTCTATACATTTTGTAGTTTTTGTAGCATCACTCTATCATTAATTCGTAATGCTGCACAAATACATTCTTTAAGTTCTGGCAGTGTTTTTGGCGTAGGTGGTACATAAACAGTGGCGTAAGCCTACAAAAAAGAAATCCCATGGTGTTTGGTCTGAAGATCTTTGTGGCCATCTGATTAAGCATAAACATGTTTTCATAAACTGTTGATACCATCGCAGAATACTCTTGTTGGTTGGTGCTTCTCTTCGGAAGCGATTTCTAAATTCACGCTGCGCCGAAATAACTGAAAAAAGCACGTTCATACTCTAATACTCAAAAGCTCTTCTCTGTCAATGTCGCCAGGTTAGGAGTTCAATCACAGCGATCTTGAATGGGCTGCCGTCTGCTGATCATTGAAGTAAAAAAAAAAAAAAACCTTGATATATTTCCCTTTAGATTCATGTATCACGTATTGTAATACGCGCAATAGTTTCGAAAATACCGGGTGATCCAAAAGTCCGTAAATACTTAAAAAATTCATTAAAAAAACAAATAATGACAGAAAATTGTGGTTTGCACAAATAGGTTTAAAAGGTGATCATTTTTTTTTTTGAATAACAAGAAAGTTTGTAGATCCAAATGTTGCCAATAGGTGGCGCTGACATGCACCATGGGAAGCAAGTTTTCATTTAAAAAAGTATGAAATCTCTCTATTCTTATCCATGCAAACTGCAATTTTATATGCGGTTTGCATGGATGCACACAGGATGCGTCAAAAGCTCGTGAAAACTTCAAAAATTCATTGAAAAAGAACAAATCATGATACAAAATTGCAGTTTGCATGGAAAGGATCAGAGAAATTTCAGATTATTTTTAGTATTGGAAAATTGTCTCCCATTTGGCATGTCAGCGCCACCTATCGAAAACAATTAGAACTACCAACTTTCTTGTCATTAAAATAAAATCCGAACCTATTTGTGCAAAGTTCAATTTTCTATCGTTTTTTGTTCTTTTTTAATGAATTTTTAAAGTTTTTAAGGACTTTTTGGTCACCCGGTATGATTTCTTAAAATCGGTTCCATCTTTTATACTCACCCCGTATATATATATATACCGGATGCGCCAAAAGTTCTTGCAAATTTTAAAAATCATTACAAAAGAACAAATCTTATATATAAAATTTCATAATAGTTTTTGAGGTTTGAGAGTTAAAGATACACACACGTCACTAAAAGTCGCCAAGCTTGGCGACTTTTGGCACAGTTCTTGAGGGAGGCACGTGACCGTGGTCGGACCATTACCTAACTTATGTGGTAAGACGGTATTGTGCTTGAAATGGATGAATGCCCCTAAAATTGCCATTGACCGTAATGTATTGGAAATCTTTTGAGTGTTCCTGCAGCAGAACTGTAAATGATAAAGACACCTTTTTTAATGGAGAAATTCATTTTCTAACTCTTTTCAGCATATATCACTTCTGAGTCGTTTGAAATAGCCCAATACCTCTAAAAAACGCTTTGATGAATTTCGGCCCATAGAGCGTAATGTATTTCGAATCTTTTAGGCGGTTCTGTAGATAAACTATCCAGTCGAATGGAACCGAAAGGGGAAGTGAACAACTAGATGTTACAACAATCCTAAATATAAAGTTTCAACATTCTACGCCTAATAGTTTTTGAGATATGCGAGTTTAATGAATTTCGGCCCATTGAGCGTAATGTATTTCGAATGTTTTGGGCGGTCCTATAGATAAACTATTCAGTCGAATGGAACCAAAAGGGGAAGTGCACAACTAGATGTTACAACTATCCAAAATATGAAGTTTCGAAATTCTACGCCTAATAGTTTTTGAGTTAGGCGAGTTTAATGAATTTCGGCCCATAGAGCGTAATGTATTTCGAATCTTTTGGGCGGTCCTGTACATAAACTATACATTCGATTGCAACCAAAAGGGGAGGTGCACAACTAGATCATAGAACAATCCTAAATATCAAATCTCAACATTCTACGACCAATAGTTTTTGAGATATGCGAGTTACATACATACGTACGTACGTACGTACAGACGGCATGGAAAAACTGACCACAATAGACCGGCCGCTGGTCAAAATGAGTTGCAGACGCGTTTATATGATTGTGCATGCTAGCCTACGATGAGATGCATCGAAAAAATTCTTAAAATTAAATTTAGAGGTAGTCAAAATCGGTTTTTTAGTCGAAATTTGGCCCCCAAAATTTTTCGGGATCACATTACTTCCTTATACTACGTACAAGGAAGTAAAAATGAATTTCACAATATTAATTTCCTTAGTTCAGCGGTTCTCAACCTTTTAACGTCGCGCACCCCCAACAAAGGCTAACCTACGGTGGCGGCTCCCCTCACATTTTTAAGTATACATTCAGTTTTTTAATATTCAACAATGTACATTTAGTCGAATTTTCTACAAAATAATGTTATCAGTAAAGTTTGAACGAACATTTTAAGAGAAAAAGGATATATTTTTAAGTAAAAATGGGAATAAATAAGATGATTATTTAAAAAACATGCATCACTACTTGTTCTTTGGTTTTTCTCGCGCCCCTCCCTGCAAATACTCTGCGCCCCCCTTGGGGGTTGCGCTCCCCAGGTTGAGAAACGCTGCCTTAGTTGGAATAATCGATCTTGGGTAATTTGAGAAATGAAACAATTTTCCGCATTTTAATGAATTACCCTAGCTAATTTGCAAACTAACTACATAATCTGCAAAATAACTGATAATTTAGTGGTGACATATGTAAGTTTAGTTGCAATCGATGTATTTTTACGGCAATTAGAATGCGGATTTATGGACAGACGGGCAAACAGAAATCATAACCACTTCTTAAAGGGCAGTCAAATAAGCTACTGAAAAGATAAACTCTCTTCAGAGTTGAAATAGGACAGCGTTTTATTTTTTCCATAATTTAACCATTTGCTTCCCCCCAAAAAATATTATTGATAATGACAATACATGAATTAGTTTCAATTAGCTGCAAGTGATTTAAGTCCAAGAAACTCCCTCTGTTGATTACCTGAAACAAATCCCTCAGACAACGATGCGTGTTTTGTATTGTGTTGGTTGGTTAAGGCAAAGCTTCAATGTTTAGAGGTGGGGGAGATGCTGTTACCAACAACGATAATGGACAACGATATGAACAATTGTGCTTCGACTTAAACTGTAATATTACAATTCTTGCTCATATTTCTAACAGAAAACAACACTCTTACTAATATATTAAATGTCATTGTTTGTATGTATGTTTATTATTCTTTCATTCTGAAACGGTTTCACGGATTTGGATAAAATATGGAATAAAGACAGTTTAAGTCCTGAATTAACGTATAGGCTACTTTTTATTGCTAAAAAAACCCACTTTTCCTATTATATACAAAAAATCTATCTTTTATCAAAAAGAAAAGAAAGAATACAATTGAGCTGTTATTTTACACTCCACAGATGGCAAAATCTTATAGAATACGTAGTTTTTAATAAATAAAACCATTTTATCGTCTGCTAAGCCTGGATAAAGAATACACCATAAATCTTTCGTTCTGACGTGGATTTATAAGCGGTATTTCGGACCAAGCACACAAATCCGAAGTACATGTTACATACAAACAAACAAAAAATAAGTTTTTGAAACTTTCATTCAGTTCGAATTAGGCATTTTTCTGCTCATCTTTTCCCCATTTTATATTGCTTGTATTACTTCCAGAAAAAGGATGTTAGAAATATCAATTTTAATTTTGTTTAATCACACTCATGAATAATGATACACTTTCCAACTTACTGGAATAAAGAAAGAAGATGGGGAAAGACGCATGTATATCTAGACGTTCTTCAGAATTAATATAGGACGAAAATGATACCTTTTTGTAGGTTTTTATCAGTAAACAATCTTATTTTTGTAACCGGGGACGGGCCGACACGGTAAGTAAGGTAAGCATCGCATAGGGGTGCCGCCTTCGAATTGGCGTCATTTCGAACTCAAAAACTAAGTAGAGCATAAAAGGAGGTGCCTTTTTACGTTAGCAGGGGGCGCCACTTACCCTAGGGCTGTCCCTGTTTTTAACCATCTTAATTTTAAATTCCATTCAGAATCTGAGCGATTCCAGTGCCATGGAAGCCGGTGAGAATCAGGATTCTCTACGTACAAGATTTATCAAGATGGCGAACCAACTGGTCGCCGGAGTTGGCTAGTAATGATAAAAAAGTGCGGTTGGCACGAATGGCATCAGAACGAGGGTAGTTTATTTTAAGAACAACAAAAAAAAATTCAAAAAATGACAAATAGGTGTTGCTGCTGTGCATACACCAAGATGATTTATGCAAGTCACGCGTTCTATTTCTTTTACTGTACTATTTCGACTTCTACTATGCGATAGCTATTTCTTTTACTCTACTGGATCACTGTGTTACTATATCATATATTAAAATGCTTAAAATTTACCAAAAATCGCTAATATTCGGTGAACGGGAATTTTCAGATTTTTAAAGTTGACACATTTTATGTATTAGTTCATATTTCAAGCGTATCCAGCGGTGTGAATTTTTTGAAAATGAAAACAAACAAAAGAAAATACACAAACACAATTCCTTTTTATCTTCAATATACAAAAGTTTGATTTCACATCTGACGAAATTTTACGTGTAACAAGAAAGATATATCATGCCAAACACATCAATTACAAAGCATTTTCCAACACAACTGTATTTTTTAGCCACATTTGGCGATGTATCGTAAGTGTACGAAGTATCGTTATCAAATTTGGCGAGATTTGGGGCTTTATCTCAAAAGAAGCTGCATCTTTCTTAATGTAATATGTAATTTTTCGAGAGCCTGTAAAAAAATTAAATGTTACTTTATTCTGTGATATAGAAGTAAGCTGTTATGAACGCTTTAATGTTTATCTGAATTGTGTTTTACGGAATTCACAAATGTCTCTAAACTGCCGTATAAATAATGTATTGTAATTCTTTTTATTGCTACTGCAAAAGAACTATAATGCTACATACATTATTTTCAACGGAGATTTTTTTTAAATCCTTAACTACATACACTGCTGGCCACCCAAATTGCAACACCAAAAAAAACAAGAGATATCACAACAAAATTTATTGTGTAGATAACATGTTGACCAAGTAACAAATGATTAAATTTACAGCATTCTATGAAGCGTGGTTCCTGCCAAAATCAGTACCCAGAGTAGCCGCCGTTGTTGGAGATCACAGCTGCCACACGCCTCGGCATTGATTCAAAGAGACTTTGAATGTGTTCTTGGGGTACAGTAGACCAAGCAGCTTCCACACGTTGCCAAAGTTGATCTGGTGTGACAGCTGGGGATGAACTCTGGGTCAGTCGTTGAGCAACCATGGACCACATGTTTTCTATCGGCGAAAGATCCGGAGAGCGCGCCGGCCAGGGAAGCAATTCAATCTGGTGATTGACGAAGAACCCTTGGACAATGCGTGCCACGTGTGGCCGTGCATTATCCTGCTGAAATATGGCTGTTGGCAAGCCCTGAAGGTAAGAAAGGACAACTGGCTCCAACACCTCGGAGATGTAGCGCTGGCTGGTTAAAGTACCGGCAATGCGTACTAGAGGAGTGCGAGAGAGATATCCGATACCGCCCCATACCATAATACCCGGTGCAGGACCAGTGTGACGGTGCATAATGCAGCTGTTCAGCATCCTCTCTCCACGGTGTCTCCAGACTCGAATCCGACCGTCGTGGTGTTGCATACAGAAGCGTGACTCGTCAGTAAAGAGAATTTCATTCCATTCTGTCGTCCACATCCTTCTTTCATCGCACCATTGGCGGCGGAGACGTCTGTGGTTCCGCGTCAGAGGTAGACAAAGCAACGGACGTCTTGCGGACAGACCATTCTGCTGTAAACGACGTCGAATGGTACGCGCAGACACTGGATGATGCGTTACAGACTGAATCTGCTGTGATATGGTTCGTGATGTGACTGAGCGGTCCGTCACTGCCATGCGTACAATCTGCCTGTCATCACGTGACGTGGTGCACTGAGGTCGATGCGGTCGATCACGTCTGTCCGTCGTACCCTCCTGCACCCAACGATCACATATCCGCATCACAGTTGTTTGGTTTCGTCCAATACGACGACCGATTTCCCTGAAAGATAACCCACAATCTCGGTATGCCACTATCCTTCCTCTGTCAAACTCGGATACTTGATCAAAAGATGATCGTTGTTTCCTACGAGGCATAATTTATCGTTTTTTTGAAAAAAAAGCAAGAAAAACACAATTGCTGTACTTGAAACCGTCGAAATCTCCAAGCCTTAAATAGCGCTTTGAGGTGGCGCCACAGGCGCGCTTGATGTGCGTCTGCGCTGAAATTCTAATCATTTGCATATCTCACCTCAGCTAATGCATGTTGTAAATTTCATATTATTTGCATGCTTCCTTCAGGGTGTTGCATTTACGATGGCCAGCAGTGTATATTAACTTTGTTTTGTTTAAATAAATTAATATTTCTAAAATACGCTTTAAACAATGACTGCACATAGAGCATTATGTATTGGTATTCTTTTGTGTACTCCTGCAAAATAATTTGGAATGGTAAAAATACAATTTTAAGAGGGTCATGCTGTATTATAGAAGAATAGCACATACTAATTTCGTAGAAAGCTATGCATATTTACGGCAGATACAGCAAGGACACCCAGACAAACTGAAATTATAAACAATTTGCAACTTTGTGGGAAAATGATTATAACATACAGTACCTAGATAAATATTGCTGAACTTAACTAACTGTCTACATCGTAACTGTACTGTCGTAAATGCTTATTTCTAATAAACATGTACCTCGCATCACAGAATTTTCTCAGTAAAATACTGTTCTTCTAATAAGCAACTTTGACGGCACGCATATTTGCTTAGTTACTGTATTCGTTATTCCCAAATGAAACGTCATTGAAATAAATATTCACATTGGGAAATCAGATAACAGCTATTGAAGATCGTTAATTTTAGAGACAATAAAAATAGACAAGGAATCGTTCAAAGTCAATTCAGACATATCTTTCCAATACCTTTAGGGAATGTTTTGCCATTTACCAAGTAAAGCATTTTCACGAAGTTTCCTTCTTATGGAATAAACAACATTCTTAACTTTACATTTCTGACCTTTATTAAGTTGTGTTTACTGAGCTTAAGCAATTTTACAGTCGCCATTTCGAGATAAATGTATTCATACACTAAAGACAATTTGCAAGGTACCTTACATTTACGGAACTCTTTGATTTACCCAAGAACTACTAAGGTAAATCGGTTAGAGATGGCCATAGTTTATTTAAAGTGAAACAAAATAAAAAATATATACTTCTTATATAATTAATCCTTTATTTTTATTATCCGTGATGAGTCTTTAGAGAATCAACATCATTTTAAATTTCTTATGCACGAAAGAAAGTTAAAAAAAGCAAAGTAAAAAAGAAAAAAAAATCTGATGTTGGCAGCACATGACTTCCTTGCACGTCTATTAATTCAAATATATTTTCGAAGCACTTCATCTAAACTTATTTTTTTTTTTTGAAAGAGATAAAATACTGCAATAATACTAAAATTTAAAGATTTCTAGCCAAATATTTGAGATATCGCCAAGCTGGTATCAATTTGAAAGATTTGCTCACCAGGTTTGACAACTTTTTTGCGTAATTTTTGAGGGAAGCACGTGAACGTTGTCTGACCATTATCTAACTACATGGTTGAAATGGCTGAATGCCTCTATAACTGCCATTGACCGTAAGGTGTTGGAAATTTTTGAGTGTTCCTGTAGAAGAACTATAATTGATAAAGACACCTTAATTACATACATCACTTGTGATTCGTTTGAAATAGCCGAACACCTTTACAATACTCTTTAATGAATTTCTGCCCATAGAGAGTAATGTATGGAAATTCTTTTGGGTGGTCCTGTAAATAAACTATCCCGTCGATTAAAAACCAAAAGAGTGGTGCACAACAAGATGTTACAGCAATCCAAAATATAAAATTTCAAAATTATACGACCACTAGTTTTTGCGATATGCGAGTTACACGCGTCCATGCGTACGTACAAACATCAGGATGAAAGAGGATGGTCAAAATGGATTGGCTTTAGGCCAAAATGGATTGCACATGCATTCATATGAGCAATCATATATAATTTCGATGATATGTCGCGCAAAAACTCTTAAAAGTAAATTTAAAGTTAGTCCAATTCGGTTTTTTTGTCAAAATCTGGAAACCGAAATTTTTCGTGATCACATTACTACCTTTCACTTCGTATAAGGAAATAATAATAATAAAAAAAAAAAACGTTTCGCCATCTTATCTGCAGGTAGGGTAAACTGTCCACAGTAGTACGTTACATATGACTAGTGATAAATTTACCATTTTCCTTCCCTTTTGCCTTTACTGCTTGCTTTAAGTTATTTTTCTGTATACGTATATAATTGCGTATTGAATATGCAAGGTTACGATTTTAAAGCATTTTTATAAAGATTTTTCTAAAGTAAGTAAGTATGCTCTTACTTCGATTAAGTTCATTCCTTGACAGCGAGCTAATGTCACTCCTTCAGACTTCATTTAATGCCGAAAAAAATAATTATATCTAACTTTATCGCTCAATTTTTATGTATCAATATTTTTTTTAAATAAAAATTCAAAATTGCGTTTTTTTATAAATCACATTTATGTATCTAGAGCTATTCTCGCTATATTATTATCAAAGTAAATAACATACGGCTGTGCTTTTTACCAACATTAAGTTAATTGTATCACAATTATTGCAATTCATCTCAACAATTCATGGAGCTGCATTTTAAATGAAATACTTATTTCTAACTTACGTTATAATGTCGTGTAATTCAAATTAGCAAGTATTATGAACCATAATTTATAAAAATTATAAATTCATCAACAATGTATTGAATTGCATTTAAATAATTTTGCATGAGCAATTGATGTTCTGGTTTCATTCTATCATTTATATTAACATATCAAATGGGCAAGCTCTCTTGAGAAGGCATCTTTAATTAAATCCACAGAAATATTACTCATAATTTAGTAAGATATGTGCAAATATCACTATTTATAGAAAGAAGCCTGAAAGCTCTGTGCATTGAGAGTTCTTCCCTTAATTTTAATTATTTACGTTTCACGTGTGTATACGCAAATATTTTATGCTAACTCCTTGCATTACTGAATTTCCATTAAAATGATTTTCGAAAAAATAAATTTGTTTGAAGTGATGCCAAATAACATTTATTCGTATTCTAGAGTTTATATATTTTTTAAAGGGACTAAATACAGAAGATCATTTACATTTTGGCGCCATCTCCTCAGAAACCAAAACACGTATTGGCAAGCAGTATGTGTCGCTAAGCTGGTAAATATATGAAAATATTAATATCTTAATTAACAAATAAATTTTGTCAGCAAATTTTGTTCTTCTAACTAGTTTAATATACATATATATATACATGAATAAAAACTGATGACATGTTTGATTGCACCTCAGAAGTATAATTTTAGCGTAAAGTTGATGATGTGGTGAGGTACACAGGACGATTAAAATTAATTTTTTTATCCTTACTTGAAGGCCGGGAGCTGTAGTTCTACATAGGAAATACGAATGGAATGTTTATTATCTTTTTGTACAACTTAAACTTTCTTTTAAATCTATTACTTTCATTTGTTTATTTGTAATACATATATTTGTTTACGTATAATTCATAATATTGGACAAAAAAAAAATACGAAAATGTTAATAGGATGCGTAAAACTTTAAGTAAATGAAGTTTAAGAAACAACTTGAATATAAATCATTTATGCAATCAGCTTTTCATTAATTCAATATCATTTAGAAAAGTATTAATATTAATATTAAATTTTAAATTAGATTGAAATAAATCAAAATGTACTCGGACTATTATAAAAGTCAAACAGTTTAACAGTTAATAGTTTAGCAGTCAGTAATAAGTCAAACAGTTAATAGTTTGAAAGCTGTCTAATATATGTAAAAATTACTTACGCTCAATTAGGTTGTCGAAACCAAAAAATTATAAAGTAACTGTGATAATTTTTTGTACAACTTATGATTTGCAAAATATGATTTACGTCAAAAACAATCATTATGAATTTGCATAAAATAATTTGTCATTTAGAGAAAAGAGCTGATTTAATATACATAAATGCATATCTTGTGCATTTGCTAAGATGTCGTTTGTTGTTCAAACTTAAATTAAAACTTGTCTTTAGGCTGAAAGATAAAATTTTAAACAACTAAGCTGTTTTTACTGCGTAAAGCTTGCAATTTAGCTCTTAAAATTAAAGAAATATTTCATGTTTGCGAAATCCGCAAATTATAATTAAACACACCCTTCTATAATCTTCGTTCCTAATTCAGATTCAGGCATTTTTTGTAAAAATAGTCGTTTTCATTTCAGGATAAATACGCATCTTTATCTGGAATTCTTCGTAAGCCTGAAAATTGCGGTTTCAGTAAAAATTTGTATCCCTTTAATTATCTAGACAAAATTATATCATTTATCTTGACAATTTAAATCTTACGCGTAACGAATACAAATGTTTATGTAAAGAAAATGTCACATGGGACTTAGAAACAACGAATAGTTATATTTTTTAACAATATGGCAGCCATATGAATGTTTGAAAAGAAAATGTCACGCAAATAAGTAAATTATATTATTTCAAGAGAAATTTATACTGTCGAGCATATTTTACAATGTTTCTGGAAGAAAAAATTATTTTTGTACTTTAAATTACTTTTTTCTGAAAAAAAAACTAAACTACACCATAAGCAAAGTGATTTAAATAAGGAAATATTCATTTTTACAACAGGAATGTCGGTTTTACTTTTCTGTATTAGTGCGAAAGTCATTTAAAGCATTTAATATCTGAAAAAAAGTACATTTTCAATAATCATCAAAGTAAGAATAGTTAACACGTCATTGTAATTAATTGCGTGTTTTTGTATCTTGGGTAAAACTCGAATTAGCATGACTCCTTTCTGATAAGAATTTTCGAGGCAGTCTGCTCTTCTGGGGTTTAATTTAGTCTTAAATTCTAGTCCTTTGCATGAAACAAATAAACTTTGTATTTCATCGCCTGTAAATTTATTAACTGGAACGCGAGAACTCATCTTTAAATTTCAAATTAAAAAGGGTGGGTGATTTTTCGCTATCGTTTTGTTAATTCACATTTATGGATATTTTTGGCGCACTATACGGCTGTATTAAGCCAAAAACGTCGCCTAGTTTGGCGACGTTTGGCGCGATTTTAAAAATGAAGCCTAATATCTTTGCTTTACCGCATAGCATTAGTAATGCGCAGTTGATTGATGGAAAGGTAAAAATTATTCTGGTAATCGAATAACGTACAGACTGTCTACGGAAAGAAATACCTCGAAGTACGAATCCCGAAAAAAATCACAAAAATATTTTATTAACGATGATTTTTATGCCTAATGGTACATATTAGAATTAAATTTATTTCACATTTTCTTATCAGGAACAAAAGTGTTACATCTTCCTCCAAAACCTTCCTTTACACCACATATGGGCAACCTCCGGCCCGCACTATCTTTGGATGCGTCCTGCGGAATATATCAAAACCCATATTATACCCACATTAACCACTCAAAATCCCATACAAATCGCAATTATAGGGGCCGCGACTTCGCTAACATCCTCGGCCGGCAGGATGAGGCCGGCCACCTCGCCCGTCAGCCTCCCTCTGGCTACGCCCTGCTGTACTCCAAAGTATTAATTAACCTGAAATTAAATGCTACCTTCCTCACTAAAAAGGAAAAATAGGTCACTAATAAACAAGCAAGTTCCATAACGACTACAACAAACAAAAACATCCATGTAAAAAGTAAAATTTTTAGATTTGCCATCTGGATTTTAAAAACGTATTTACAAAAACAAACCATTAATTACAGTTAACAATAACGAGAAAGGTTCTACTTCACTGTGCTGTGCCGAGTGCCGAAATGGACCGCGCGCTTGCTCCCTCTCTCTCGCTCTTACGCAATGGATCTCTAAGAAAATTACTAATACTGACGATCCTAATCAGGATAATGGGATAAACTTATCAGATTATTGTATTGTCATCGGTTCTTGATAAGTCTACAAAGTTTAAATTAAACCTGACCATTTAAAGTGGGTCAAAATCGCAGTCAAAGGAGTCGGTTACAAACAAACAAACATACAGGTGAATCTAATAAAATCGTGTTAAAAAAGAATATTTCAGAACAACATTGAAGCTGGGGGACTTTTGAGGCGGGAGCCCCAGGCAAAGTCCCGATTTGCCCATGCGATAATACGGACTGCCCATACCTGCTTTACGCAAATAGTCAGGCAGTATCCAGAAAAACATTTTGGAGGAACTCCAAAAATTTCGAAGGGGGTACCAAAAAGACAATATCATTTTAGTAACAAAAATCAAAATTTCGGGAGGGGTCCGGAAACCCCTCCTTTAAACACGTCCTTGAATATAGTTAAGTGACTATATTTTTGAACGTAAAATTTAGGACATGTCCCCAAATTTGAAACAAAATTGAGGACATTTTATAATTAACCGTTTGACTGCTATGCATCAAATTCCTCATACACCCTCCAATAAAAGTATTCGAGCAAGAGAGAAATTTCCTATTTTAGATTTGCGAAAAATATTTGAGTTTTTGAAAAACGCACAACTTGATAGAAATATGGAATGTCATATTTATGCATAGCCTAACTCATATTCTATGATAAATAATTTTTAATATACGAAACCAACGTAGGAAATTTCTCTCTTGCTCGAATGCTTCTTTTGGAGGGTGTACATTCCAAAAGCGCAATAGCGCTGCATAGCAGTCAAACGGTTAATGAAATAATTGCTAGTAATCTAATTTTAAAAATGTAATAATTAAAAATTGTCCCCAATTACTTTTTTACATTTGGGAGACAAATTGCAAAAAAACACAAATTGAAAAAAACACAAATTGGGGCTGTCGCCGAAAATTGGAGGCGTCGCCGTACACCTTACATATAGTGCTCCGTACACCGTACACCTTACATTGTCACCTTACATATAGTGCACATGCTTTAGATCTTCCTTTTTCCTTGTTGTTGAATTAGATTATTTACCCTCCGACAAGAGAGATAAATCAAGATATTTTTACATACCGTGTTTACTTGCATAATAGTCGCACACCCACTTTGAAGCAGAAAAAATAGCTTTAGAGTTACAGTATTATGTAATAAATTTTCCCCCACATAATAGTGGCAAATAGATTTTCACCATGAAAAATTGTGAAAAAAGGTGTGACTATAACGCGAGTAAACACGGTAGTACTTTTAGTACTATTTTAAAGTAGTGTTTTTTTTTTACATGGCTACAGTATTTTTTAGTTTTAAACTCTGGAAACACTGCCGCACAGTCAGTTGCGTGTCAGCGCTTGCAGAGGACACATTACTAGTGAGACAGTCACAAATCTCCGTGCTGTAAAATAATAATATGTTATACTTTGGAGCTGTTAAGGGCTCTACTGGTGTATTCCACTGCGTTTTAGTTTGTGGAATGATATTTTTTTTATGCGCCATTGCAGCTTCTAAAGATATGTGTTTCTGTCGGACTGACAGTTATCCAGTGAATTACTTTTTGTGAACTCCTGTGAATTAATTCTAAAGGTATATTCTTGAAACTGGTGTGTAAGGTTTCTACTAATGTATTCTACTGAGTTCTACACTCACGTCCATAAATTAAGGATAATTCAGAATCACACAGAAATTGATCTCTAAAATAAAAATTTCACTTGTGGAATGATCACACACATCTTGAAGAAGAATATGCAAATTACAGGAAACCACCAGATGGCGTGGATGGTACGTCACAATGACGAGAGTGTAAGAGAGGGGTATATAAGGAATGGTGGCAAAGAA
Source organism: Cheiracanthium punctorium (assembly GCA_038373885.1). NCBI lineage: Eukaryota > Metazoa > Arthropoda > Arachnida > Araneae > Cheiracanthiidae > Cheiracanthium > Cheiracanthium punctorium. Next base: position 190,161 of record JAWZYV010008858.1, on the reverse strand, counting down.
GTAAAATTGTTCACAAGCGCTGTGAAAGCCTTTCAGTGCAAAAACCGCATAGTTATGGGACAAAGGAGGCATTTGGATGATGTTTTACGTGGCAGAATTATGGGACGACTGGAATGTGGACGTACCCAGCTGGAAGTATCCGAGGAACTTGGAATCACCCAGAGTGTCATCTCCAGGCTTTGGCAACGATTCCAAGATGATGATAATGTGAGTAGACGTTACAGCACAGGTCGCCCCCGAGTTACAACGCCGAATGAGGGCCGCTATTTGGCAGTTACTGCCAAAAGAAACAGACGGAGTACAGCATCAGACCTGTCTCGTCAGCTCTCTTCAGCTACCGGTACGACAGTTTCAAGGCAGACCGTGTACAGACGCTTAGGGCACATTGGTCTATATGCTTGTAGGCCTGTCAGATGTGTTCCACTTACCGCAACTCACTGTCGCCTGCGATTAACCTGGAGTAGAGAGCATGCATTGTGGACACCGCAACAGTGGTCTTGTGTGATGTTTTCCGACGAGTCCCGGTTTAGTTTGGAGTCTGATTCTAGCCGGACATTCATCTGGAGAGCGCCAGGTACCCGTTACCACCAAGAGAACACCATTGAAAGACACCGTTACCGGTGGTGCAGGATGGCTCGTTTGGAAAGGAATTATTCTTGGTTCCAGAACTGACCTGCATGTTCAGAGTGTAACGATGACAGGCCACATCTATCGGGATGTCATTCTGGAACAACATGTACGTTTGTTTCGGGGCGCCATGGGTGCTGAATTTGTGTTTATGGATGACAACGCCCATCCTCACCGTGCAAACATTGTAGACGAATGCCTTCAATCGGAGGATATCACCCGTATGCATTGGCCAGCATACTCACCGGACTTGAATCCAATAGAGCATGTGTGGGATATGCTTGGCCGACGAATTGCAGCCCGTCAACCCCCTCCCACCTGTCTACCGGAACTTCGGAGTGCATTGCTTGATGAGTGGTGTAATATTCCCCAAGATCAGATTGATCATTTGATACTCAGCATGCCTAGGCGTTGTCAGGCCTGTGTATTGCATCGTCCGGGAGACATACTCCGTATTAACCATCCTACTAACCATGTTATACTGTTTTTTGTAAATAGGTTCTTTTTTGAAATTTGGTCAAGGGAGTAAAACTTGCAATTTTTATTAATTATGTCAAACATATAGCATCTTTTTTGCTCTTTACTTTTTGTTTAATAAATAGACTTTACAAATAAGTCAAATTTGTTTTGCTTCTTTCACTTTCTTTGCCTGAACTTCATTATCCTTAATTTATGGGCATAAGTGTAGTTTGAGGAATGTGCTTTTTGTTTTCGGATTGAAGCTTCTGGTGAAGTGGGTTTCCGTTCGACTGGCTGTTATCCTGTGAATTACTTTTTGTGAACTGCTGTGAGTTACTTTTGTGAACTCCTGCGAGTGAGGCATTGAAGACTGTTCGACGAGTTTCTAGAATCAATGAAGTTCGTGTTTCGTCCTGGCACCTTAGAATTTTCTAGACATTCTGAATTTTCAGTCGTTCACGCCCATAAGAACCCGCCAGGTTTCATTGCAAAAGAAAAGCGTTCATCAGAGGTTTTCGTAACACTTATTAGTAGAGATATTTACTAGTGAAAGTATTTATTAGGGTAGGTCGAAAACACAGAAATTTTTTTCAACTCCTAACACAAAGTTGCAAACTTGGGCTATTAAAAAGATGCCAAAAATGAAATATAACACTGGTCAACACGATTTTTGGGTCTGACTTCTACATGTTAAATTTTAGTTTCTCCTATGCCAAAACTAAGGAAAATATTTTTTTTTAATGGAAGTTTGCTTTTGTAGAAATTAAAGCAAATTTTCAATTTTTTGGCAAAAAACACTGATTTATATATATTTTTTTATAATTCCACTCTAAATTATGATCAGAAAAGTTTTGCTGGAAATAAAAGTCTTTTTTATTCAAGATTTATGATAAACAATAACATATAAATGTAAAATAATTATTTTATTGAGTATTATTGTTACATAAATCATCATTTTTTTAACGCAATCAATTACATTTTTTAGTATATTACTTTGCATCATTATGTTGATAAATTAAAAATATTACATTCTAAATATTACATACAATATTATTATAATAATGCAGTTTACTTTCGGGTTAATCAAAGGGCTGCCATCTTTCGTTTATGAAATAAATTAAAATATACTTATCGACGTAAATGAGACAAAAGCAAACTTTAAGAACTAAAAATAAAAATTTAAGTGTTTTTCAATGTCTAGAATCAGAATATAAGCATGAGAACAGAAACCCCCAAAAAATATTTTTTTTGTTGACCGGTGTAATCGGTTTATATATTTCGATCCGCATTTACCCTAAAGTTTCCGAAATTTGGATATTTTCACGTTTTTACGGCAATTTTTAACATTTTTAAATTAGCCTATTTCGGAATGTAACGGTTAATTTTTTTATGTATTCGAACTACGAAAAAAATTCTAAAGATTTATTTAAATCAGTCAACATTTTCCGATTGCGAATTCCCTACAAATTTAATCTGTTTTTGATAAAAAATATGCATACAAAGGTAGATTACAGTTAAAAGGAAAAAATACATCAATTTTCAGTTTTTTCTTTCTTTTGAACATCAGTTTAAAATCCAATTAAGTTAGAATATTAATCATATTTGTAAATATATTTTTTAATTGATAAAGTAAATTTTTATGTGAATATATGTAAATCCAAGAAAATCTTGTTGGACACAGTTGAACATCACCGTTTTCATCCATTCCCTGCTAAAGATACTTTGAAATCTTGCTGATGGGTGAAGTTAGGCGTGGTTTGTTTTGACAGTACGATCATTCTTATAAAACCGTGTCTAGACTCAGCTCCACAAACTTTTCTTGAGTAATCTGTCGCCAGTTGTACACATCTTTCAATATTCTCTGTGTGATGAGAATTTTATGTCCCACACACTTTGAGTCACTTTGGATTTCTAAACATAAAAATAGAAAATATTTGTTAGAAACACAAATAAATTAAAAATGGGAGAGAAGCACATTTTGGGGTGCTCAAAAAGTCCACCCTTCATTAGCTACCAAAATGCCAGCTGACACACAAGTAGAAAGACACTGGGAAATGAGAGAATAAAACAGAAGAATTCTAGGATGCATAGAAGAGAGAAAGCGCAGAATTTACATTTGAAGGTGATAATGGTGGTTACAGATTTAGATGTATCTTGAGCTGTATTTGCTTGTAAGAAATTTATGTAGTCATTAACATCTGTATTGCAAAGGTCTCGAATACTTTTTAAAATATTCATAATCCACAATAACTTTTAAAACTTGTATTTTTTCTAATTATTTTTTGTAATTAGACACATATTTAAATCAAGCTTAGTCGAATTAAGCTTATTTAAATAGAAAGAACTAAATACAATTATTACAAATAACTTATTTTGAACTTTGGAAGAGTTTCCTATATTACATCTGCTGATCCTTCAAGTCAGCAAACGGAAAATAAAACTTGCAAACATGTGTTACGTATACTCTGAAACATTCCAGTGAGTATTGTACATGCAAACAAATCTTAAATAATGTCGGGATTGTTATCCCAAGCGTGTAACGTCTTGGCATTGCAGAAACTTTCGGGGAAATATGTGTTTCAGGATATTAAAAGGAAAATAAATCTTATCTACTCTAAGATATATCATTCCTATATGTTAATCAAAGCAGTTTTGCTTTAATTAATTTATTTGCTTCCGTTGCTCAGTTACATTTTAAAAATAATGACACTGAGAAATAATGCTTATTATATCAAACATGTCGCCTTATTTCTTTTTGATAGCAATACTTAAAGGTGTAGGCGATTTCTTTTTCTCATAAAAATGTAGAAAATACTCTTCATATTTTGAAAAAAAAATATTCTTTATATACAGGGTATCCGAAAGAAACCGTAACACGATTTAATTCTTTATCCATTAGTGATACGTGAGCAAATCCGAAGAAAATGTTCAAATTAAGTAGGGAAAAAGACTGCTTTAATAAAAAAATATATCTTGTTAATTTTCCAAAAGTCATCCTTTTTAAATATGTACGCGACTCCCGTACAAAACAGAATTCCCAATTAGTAAAATGTGCACCCACACGCTAACGCGTTTATGGACAACATTTCAGCCTTTAATCATAAAATGTCGTAGAAATATTGTTAAACAAAGATAGTATGTGGCTATACATGAATTTGAAGTTAAATATTTATTGCTAGAGTGAAAAAAAAAATATTTCTTTTCGTAACTTCAGTACACCCTCCTAAAAAAAGTATTCGAGTAAGAGATAAATTTCCTACTTTGAGAATAATAATTAAGTTTTTGAAAAACGCACAACTTGACAGAAATATGGAAAGTCATGCTTATCCATAGCCTAATTCCTTTTATGATAAATAATTTTTAATATAAGAAACATACACAGGAAATGTATCTCTTACTCGAATACTCCTTTGTTTCATTATTTCCATATTAAAACGATATTAATGGACTACGTCAATTTATCTCTCATCTTTCGTGTATTTCGCCTGGTAACCCTATGTTGAAATTTTTATGATTGTAAGCTATTTATAGAAAAATACATATGATGCATATTCTACAGCTTACGAAATATTGTAACAATGGATTAAAGCTGTTATGAACTAATAGTACTAAAATATATGTAAAATTATATCGCATTTTTATGTCGCTTTTTTGGGACACATTTTTCGGACAATTTTCAATAAAGGGGGTGAGAGATAAAATGGCATAGTCATTAATATATACAAATTTAATATAGTGATTTTAAAATGTCGATTTTTGAAAATTAACTACATAATTTTTTTTTTTCCTAACACAGCCTTTTTTACTACCTTATTTTGAACTTCTTTTCATTTTACTTTGGCCACTTATTCGTAACAGATAAAAAGTTAAAGCATGTTACCATTTTTTGGATCCCACCTGTATATAAATTCCGCTTTGCACATGATCCGAAATGTCGCTTATCCCTGCAGTTTCCTCTGATAAATTAAAATTACTTTTAAAGTAGTATGGGTGTAAAGTAGAAGGGTATAAAATTTTTAGCAGAATTCATATACCTTGCCTGTTCATTATGCCTCGGTAGCTTTCAAATAAAATTTAGCCCCATTCTAGACTAAAGACTACCTTTTCAAAAGACGAAAAAATAACGAAATTAAATAAGATTAATGGTTGCTATGAGGGTTGTCATCGAAGAAAAAAATGAGTCAGAATTTCTCGTGCTCTCCCGCAAACTGAGTGAGATTTTTATAAAATGGGTGAGAATTTATCACTAATAGATTTGGATTGGGTAAATATCCAGTGGGTAGGGTATTTATTCATGTGTTGGGTAAATACCCAAAATCAAGGTATTTATGATTTTTAGTTATTTTTATTGAGTGTAACTGGACCTCCAAGTCTAAATCAAGCACAGTTACATGCAATAAAAGTGACCCAGTTTAAGATCCTCCTCAGGATCAGAATGCTCCCAGGAACCCCCAGCCCCCCTTTTTTTTCTTTCATCGACTTCAGTTCTTGAGAATCCACTTTTACACTCTGTGTTCTTCATTATTTTTTTTTCTTTGAGAAACCGATTTGTTGGGTGCGCGAATTTCTCGCAGTAATAATTTTTGAATGCGAGAAAAAGAAAAAAATGCGAGATTCTCGCGTTCTCGCGCTCTAGTGAAAACACTGGCTACTCTATTTAAAATATAAACATAGTTTACACAGACTAATGACTTTATCTTTTAAAAATGTATATTTTGTCCACGAATCACGTACAAATGTTTTAAGCATATAAAATAAACTTATATTGTAACAGATAAGTTAGTTATTTGTGTGCTGTTAGGCCTTCAGGTAAGTCATATGAAATGATGAATTTACGTTATTTATTTTGAAGAAACTGCATGCATATTGCTTGCACACATCAAAATATCGAATGTTAGAGGAACATTGCATTCAGCAATTACAAGAACAATAGCCAATTTTGTGGAAGAGTATGTATTTTCTGATTCTACAATCTGTTCTTCACATTTTCTTGTAAAAATGTGTTATAATTAACAATAAACCTTTACACACCTTTCTCAAAGAAATTTGATGACGGCCACAATAAACAGCAATCAATGTACGGATTTACAGTACAACCCTGAACAAGCTGTGGTAAGTCATCCAGAACAAAAAGTGAAGCATGCTGACACGAAAACGTGAGACATCACACTGCTCCAGAGAATTGGTGCATTCTTGTTTCAAAGAGAAATTTGGAATTCATCCACCATACAACCCGAACCTTGCTCCAAGCGAATATCATCTTTTTAAACGCCAAAATATTACCTAGGCGGAAAGCATCACAACGATGACGAAGAGGTGGAAAGGTAAACTAATGCTTAAAGGAACGTGCGGCAAATTTCTTTGAAGAGAATTTCCAAAATTTGGTCCTAAGACATATGACAAATACTTAAAACAAACAAGAAGATTATGTGGTAAAGTAAAGAAAAGTATGTAAACATGAATACATTTTTACAAACAACGTATTTGTTTTCCTTTTTAAAATAAAACAGCCTTTACTTAGAAACGTCCCTCATAAGATTTTACTGGAGTGACATAAATTTCTGAAATAACAACAATAAAACAAAACGTACAATAGAAAAATTTATAACTCTGTATTTAATGAAATGATCTATTACTTTAGTAAATCCCAGTTCGGAAACTAGGTTTCATTTAAAATAAAATTAGTATTTTTTTTTTCCAGGGAAATTTTATTTTTACATGAAAGAGCATGCCTTATACTATTTTTCTACATAGTTTCCGCCAATGTTCAAATACTTGTCATTATGGGTTACCAGATTTTCTATACCTTCTACATAGAAACTTCCCGTCAGTGACGATAACCACGACTACGGCGAAGAAAACTGCTCCGTGCAATTCAAAACAAACGTAGAGGAATGCTCAGTAAAGGAATTGTGTTGTTCCTTGTGACAAGGCTCGGCCTCATAACTGCTGGTGACACTCGAAAGATGATTCGACAGTTCCGATGGGAGCAGTTCTGTCACCCGCCGTACAGCCTAGACTTCGTGCTGTCCAACTACCACTAGGTCCTGGACATGAAGCCCGAGCTAGGCGGCAAGCTCTTTGAATCCGGAGATGATATGAAAAATGGTGTGGAGTGTTGGTTATCGTCATTGGCGGGAAGTTTCTCTGAAGAAAGTATAGAAAATATGGTAACCCGCTACGAAAAGTGTTCGAACACTGGCGGCAACTATGTAAAAATATAGTGTAAGGTATGCTCTTTCATATAAAAATAAAATTGGCTTGAAAAAAAAAATTACTATTTTTTTTTTTTTTCAAAACGGAACTTACTTTCCGAGTACGCTTCGCATAACAGACTCACGACAAAAATGTGATTCCGTTGTTTCTGAAAAAGACTTATCTAGCATACCAAGATGCGAGATAGAAGTTGACTGAGAAAAGATGAGTATCAGTTAAGTAAATTGACTCGTGGTTTTAATCACACAAAATCTCTTTTCACTAGGTACTCGATTTCCAACCGTGTTCTATCAGACTAGAAAAGTTAAACATTTCTCAATCACTGGAATAGATTTAGAATAATGAACTTCATTAACGATGTCAAATTGCGAATTTAGAATAAATTAGGAGTTTTAAATTTGCGAGTGCTTAAAATAGAGAAATCAAAAATAGGGATTTAACAAAAATAGAAAGGTTAAACTGCACAGACCTTTAGAAATACCTTTTTTAAGTGAAAATTATTTTGTTCAAGTACAATGTTATTGCTATTTGTATTTGTTTTCTTGTCAAAGAGGAATTTGAAGTCAATAATTTTTCTTTTATAAATAAAGATTATTAATCACGATTATATTAATATTGTATGAGAAATTTTCTTTTTAAAAAGTATTTTTTAAATAAAAGACCAAAGACAATTTATTATGTGATTCTACATGTTTTTAACATTTTGTGCATAACCACTTTAGTTTTGTTAAGACATTTTACACGTATTTTCACCGTTCTGAAAGAAATATGTAGCCTGTTTTAATAAATATGAGCAGCTGTTTTTACTTCTTTGTCCTTCTTGTAGTGCTTTCCTTCAATGTAATGTTTCGAAGCTTTGAAGGTAAAAGTAACTTGGAGCAAGATTTTGGTTGTATGGTGGGTAATACAAAGTCACTTTATTTCCCAAACTTCCCAGCCATTTTGGGAAGTAAAGTGAGGCTTTGTGCTATGAAATAGTAAAACTTGCCGGTATAACTGGTCTTTTTTTGTTCTGTATAGTTCGTCACAAGTTTGTCAGAGTGCAAAGTAAGCCAGAATATTCATGATTGATTGTTGTGGCAGGCAACGATTGATTGAAGTGCGTTACAAACATTTAATTTTAAGATAAAAAATGTTTAAAGGAAATATGAGAATATGTAGGAAAATAATTAAAATTATACAGAATCAGAAAAAAAAGGCATATTCTAAAAATTTGACCATATTTAAAATGATGTCCCTCCTTTATTTCTGATTTTAGCACGCATAATCAAACAAGTGTATTATAGAGAATTTATTTATCTGAAAACATAGCCGCTGGCTCAATGATAATTAGATAGGCCCGCATTTTTCCCAGTAACTTCATATTTCGAAAATGATGAACTAAGAAATTGAAATTATCGTATAAATCGGTGAACCCCTATGCCTAACAATTTCAACAACAGGTTATTTATCTAATAGTCAAGCAGTTTACACTTTATATATTGTTTTCTGAGTCGCAGAAAAAAATTCTTTTAAACTGAAAACCGTTGGTTGCTGAGTATGTATGTCGCCTTATAGTACAATTAAGCTGCAAATATTTTATTAGGTTACAAGTGAAAGGCTTACAGAATTGAACTTAGTATTTCTAAGATCTATGTACTGGTGGCTTAGTTAGGGTTTTTTTAAAGGAATGTACAATTTTTTTTAAGTTATCAGATACAAAAATACACAATCTTTTAAAATATTTTAAACATTTAAAAATTGTGATCTCTTGTAAAAGTGGAATATCTATATTTTTCTTAAAAGTTTTCTTAATTTTAAAACTTTCATTCAGTTATAGCATAACTTTGCAAGAATAAATTTTATTTTATGCCCTTTAAGGCCCCACAGTAAAAATCTTTTAAAAATGTACTTTTAAAAATTGTATTTTTACATAATTTCTATTTAATTTCAATTTAATATTATTATTATTTATATTATTAATATTTTTATTTATTTTTATTTTATTTTATTTATTTATCTATTTACTTATTTATTTGCTTTTAGTTACAAATAAAATACAAGCTTTATCTGTAAATATAAATGAAGATATTTTATGAAAGTTTCTTATATTTATCGTAAAACTTTATCATTTATGGAACCCCTCTTCCTCTGCTGCGAATCAAACCCGGGCTTCCTGAGCCAAAGCCAGGTATCCTAAATACCTAAACCAAATGGGATTTAGCAATGACTTAAATACTTCTAAGTTGTCTAAAGTGGAGGAGCCTGTTTCCTAAGTGGGAGACGATGACAGAAAGACAAAATACAATTTCATTTAAAAAAAAAAAAAACTTCCAGCTAAGCGTAACACGATGACAGAAAGACAAACTACAATTTCATTAAGAATCTAAAAAAGTGGAATAGTTTTCTGTACTATTTATTTAATGTTGTTATTATGATTACAAAATTTTATATCTACAAAAAGTATACTCCGTCGTGATGTTATGTATATGTTGTTGAAAATAAATGTAAAAATACTCAAGAGATAATTTTACCCAAGAATTATTCAAAGGCACTTCCATGCTTTAGAAATACAAAAATGTATGCGAGTGTATGTGTGTGTGGGGGGGCGGAATTACATCCAAAACTGTAGCATAGTAGGTACAGGAAATTAAGGGGTCATAGGAGGATTAATAATTCAAAAATTTGATTTTTCAATTTTAATTTCATCTGAAACCCTAGGTACTTCTGAGCATTTTGACCCCAATTTTATGCAATAAATCCAACTAGAACTGCAGATACACAAGCAAGCGTTTTTTGAAAACTTTATATTCGAACGCAATAAGGTAACTTTATAAAGTGCGTTTTTTTTCAAAACGCATTTTTATGAACTATCCGTAAAATAGCAAAATTTCTATGATTCGTATCTTCACTAAATTTTGTATTGTTATAAATGGTATCGGTACCTATAGAATGAATTAATATTTAAGAAAAATATCGTATTAAGAATTTTAAAATTGCATTATAAGTTGAAATTTGACTTTTCAGCTTAAATTTCTGTTAAAAATTTCAAATTTTTCTCTCTCACTTTTAATATTAATTCATTCTGTAGATGCTGATGATAGTTATAACAATGCAACATTTCGTGAAGATGTGAATCATAGAAATTTTCTTATTTTACACATAGTTCATAAAAAGGCGTTTTGAGAAAACGCAGTTTTAAGTTATCTTATTGCGTTCAAACATAAAGCTTTCACAAAACGTTTTTATGTGTATATCCGGTCCTAGTTCTTTTTATTGCATGAAATTAGAGTCGAAATGCTCAGAAGTAACTAAGGTTTCAAATGAAATTAAAATTCAAAAATCGATTATTTCAATTCTTAATACTCATATGAACCCTTAATCAACTATTCTACAGTAGACATATAAAGATGTTCTTTATAATATGAAGGTAATCTCTCCCTCTCGTATCATTGAATGTACTGGTGCCTCTATGGGGTAACTACAGAATAAGGGAGAGATTGTTTATGACTTGTTGGTGAGTATATACCGATCTTTTGGGCTTAGCTTAGGGGGCCCTAAACCAAGTGAATGAGCAACAACACAGAAACAACATGAAAATAATTTGTCCTCTCAGAAACTATTTTTAAAAAGTACCGGGTACATTTCAAATATTTTAACTTGCATAATAAAACAGAGTTCAGTTCAAAATTGAAAAATGAAATTAAAATTTTATCACAAATTGGATCAAACACAAACACGTATATTGTGCTGTTTCTATGCCTAGTATAATATGAGGATTCTTTATAAGATATAACCGTTATATAAGCATTTTATTTCAAACTTTTTTCGAATCAGATAACAGAAATAATAACTTCTAATAAAAGATGCGGCTAATTCACGATTAATGCGTTCTAATTAGCCTTCAATGCGTTCACTTAAAAAAGATATCTTTCTTACTTTGAAGCAGTTGTGATCGATAATCAATAACTAATACCAACCTCTTTCAGAACTAAAAATTGTAATTATCAAGGTTCTCTAAAATAATACTAATGTCTAAATCTTAAAATTAGAAAATCGTTGTAAGTTAATCTAATATCTATCTGAAACCCATATTGCAAATTATAGAAATAGACTACTGCTATCAATCTTTGTTAACTTTGAAAACAGGCCAAAAGTAATCGAATTTTAAATTAGAAAGCAATTTTCACTGAAAGAATCTGGAATGAAAATGTACAGATATCAACAAGTTAATTAGAGTCAAGTTTTAATTCAAAATTAAAAAAATAACTTCTGATATTTTGTTATCATAAATGTTATACTACTTATTTATTTATTTTTATCTAGTGCATACTATGTTTATACGAGAAAGCTTCTTAAAGCTTATGAAAACTATACCGGTTTTGATAAATTATATTTTTTTACGGAAACCTCAATAAACTTGATTCCTGATGTGATGACACTTTTTTATGTCTGAGGTTTAATTAAACAATATCAAAATGATGTTTGCCATATAGGTTTCTAATAATTATCCCAGGGAAAATAAATAAAAAAGTTTTTACCATAACATTTTACGTCTACGTAATTAATGGGGGTAAGGATTTCACTGCAGGAGTAACAAAGTATCAAGGAAAACAGCATGTATAATTAACAAATTTCGTGCGTTTCAAACCAACATAACATCTAAAATCTGCCAATATCGAGTTGCACAATTTTTCAGATTCTTGTCTACTTTTTTTCTTTTTCTTTTTCTATTTTTTTGTTTGTTTGTTTCGTAGTGAAACTTAATTCTTTCGGCATGAACGTCAAAATTTCCACATACTGATGCAATATATAAATTACAGAACAGCTGTTTAAAGTTTTTATTTATTACATGTTTTGTAAGTAAGTTTATTGACTGTGGTGGCGCTTAAAGTAATTCTTACTTCAATTTAAACAATTTTTCCCTATTTTGAAATAATGTATACGGATATTGGTTTGTTAATCAGCTGTTATCTATTACAAAGATTTATCATCTTGTATATTCAGCCTTAATAAGGCAACTCTTAGAGGATGAAAAAATCGCATAAGTATAACTGTAGTTTGTGAGGATAGCTCCTCTAGTATACGAAAGTCTCACCAATTCATTTGATTTTATTCATACATGATAGTAGTTCATATTCTTTGCAGTTTGAACTGAACACGTGTTTTATGTAACACGTATACTATGTTTCTTTAATGTGTAGATAGTTATGAAAAATGTATGCCGTTCTGAAGCCTGAGTTTCAGTATTGTTGAAGAATTTGATTTCATTAATATGGAATTCGTGAATTTTTGAAAATATCTTTTTTTTTTAAATTTATTTCAGATCTTTATTTGGGTACATATCATACGAGGATAATCAAAAAAGCCATGTTACAAATATAATTTTCACTTGAACAGAAGTACACTACTGGCCATTAAAATTTCTACACCTGCACAGAAATACTGTATTAATAGCACATGTATACACCGATCCATGCACTGCAACCCACGGATGGTATCTTGCAATCAGTTTCCACGTAACTCTTGCGAATAAGGTTATTGCTTGCACAGAAAGTCGTGTTAGTACCACATACTAGATGTCATCATTCGATATAAAATAAAAAAACACGAAACCTTCCTTGAAAAGACAATTGGTGGATACGTGGTGAACTGATGTTCACAGATCAGGGACGTAGGGTTAAATGTAAATTTAACTAAAAGTCACGCAACTGCCGAGCATTAACAGCTGTCGTCTCTGCTGTCTTCAATGTAGGAAAACTACTATTTCCATGAAGTGCGAGCACTAATGTTTCCTACTCCGCAACACAATAGTTGCCAATGTTTGATGCATACTGATTATTTTCGACACCCACAGAAATCTATTTTGATATATCTCAATGACATACTTCCCTATACCTTTAAAAATGCTGCGTCTTTACAAGTGAACTTTTTGCTCTGTGACTCAAGGCTGAATATGTCTCCTAACTCCTAAATAGGAGACTTCTAATTTATACATACTCCGTACAAAAATATCTATATTCAGGAGTTGCTTCCTGCTGACCTGCTACTAAGACACTCTTTTTCTCTCAAATTTCTTGCTCGAATGGAAGTGGACAATGGACGGCCATGGAACAATTTGTGGACTGACAAACCCAACTTATGTCTCCCAGGCTTTGTCAACCCACAAAATTGCAGGACCTAGTCAACGAAAAATTCATTCGCACATACACTAGTACCGCTTCATTCTGCAAAAGTAACTATGTGGTGCTGGTAGACGGCATCGTTTGTGTTGTAAGGTGTTTCATTTCGGGAAGATTGGTCCTATTGATTCCATCCTATACAATCAATGGTAAACGCTGTGAGAGTCTTTTGTGCAACCAAGTCATTTGAACACTTCAACAACGAGCATGTCTAGCTACAATTTTTTTCATGAAAGATGGCGCTCCTCGTCACATTGCAACACGAGTGATTCAACTGCTCAACATGAATTTCGCACAATCATAAAATTATCAGCTATCATTTTTCAACAGTCTGGCCTTCAAGATCACCGGACCTCGATCATTTTGATTCCTGGATAGGGAAAAATCTTACAAATGATGTGTTAAGTCGCCCGATAGAAAATTTGGCTGAATTGAAGGCACGGATTACGCAACACATTCACAACGTACTCAAAGAACACTGAGGATTGTTGTGGAAAATATCTATCGTTTTCAATTTGTACCCGAAAATAGTGGTCAGCATATTGAACATGTCTTGCATATCTACATTAAAGATAGATTATCGATAATTAACATGTGGTTTTATTGTTGCTTTTCCCGAGGCCATTTTAAAAGCGAGCTTAATTTTTAAATGCAATGTAGTACAACCTTGCCGTGGTGGACGGGCTTTCCGCTAGCAGTGCTACAACTGTTGAATGAGACTCCGAAATCATTTTTCTCGTCAAAAAACCAGAACGATCATGCACATCGAACAATACAGATTGTTTAAAGTGTAACTCATGCTACAATCGTCGTATTTCGATACATAATGTTACTTGTAGGCAAATGCAATATCGTTATGCCATTTACAGCGCCATTTATTGAGACACTTTTGAACTTTTTTTGTTCTTATGCCATATCGTTTCCCCCTTCTTCAGGTATAGTCAGTTCAAATATGAAGGCAGTCGAACCCATGGTTCCTTTTTTCAGCATTTTGAAGAGACTTTAACTATAATCAACCCTGTTCGAACACGCTGTTTTTCATTCTTATTAATATGAAGATAGCTGCATTGAAATAAACACTATCCTGTAAATTGTATTCTAACCAAGTGAATTTTGAAGCAGATTAAATTATTCATTAAATTTTAATTACAATCGAATATGATTATTAATCGATTAAAAACAACAGTAAAATTTAGGAATGATGAGGGCCATAATAACTGTGCTATGTTTCAAAGAACAGGATAACAAATTCTCTTTTTCACTTGCGTTAAAGCATATGAACATTAATTAAATCCAATCCCGGAACTGTTTATCACGTGTACGCTTTGTTACACTAAGTAAAATAATAGCATCATAGGGTGCTCAAATTTGACGTTGCTTATTAATATGCTTTTTAATACTCCTTCTTTGTGCTGAAATATTGAACGCAGTTGTTTATTCTACTCCTGAGAAAGTAATTAGATTTAACTCCTTTCGTCTTGATTTTTTTTCCCTTGTCAAATATGTACAAGAAGCTTTTTCATGGTCTTCAGTTGTGAAATATCAGATTTCCTCTAAATGAAGTAAAAACGCATAACGTCAGGTAGAGTAATTATGATAACTTCGTACATTTTTAGAATTTTGGATATTTTAAATATTTTCATTCTAGGAAAAATATCCCTTTTGTTAAATAAAGGATAAATTTCATATTTAAGAGCATCTACTTAAATTGTGTTCCTGTAGACTTATTTCTTTATAATTAACGGGATTGTAGTCATAATAACCCGTGGATGTAATTACCTTCATCCTACTTTACCGCTATTTACGTTATAGATCTTACTTGGTACGAAAATCGCAGTGTACTCTAAGATTGAGACAACAAGAGCGAATGTGTTACTATTATTTTTTCTAGGATCAAAAAACGCAGTTAATAACGTTAAAAATGCTTTTTTGAAGAAAGAAATATCTAAAAAATAATTTAAATTATATATGATACAATTTTTGCCTTGTAGTTACTGTGTTATTGAGTTCTCCTCACGATATATATTGTTAACAAAAAATTTGTGCTAAAAATGACGGAACAAAAATTTTTTAAATAAAGAAAATAACTTTTTAGAGACATTTTCGTTTCTACTGTATCGTTATTTCTTTTAATTAGCGAGTACACAAGTTGAAAGCTGTAATCGTGCTTGTTTTGGAAGTTACGATATGATTTTTTTACTGTTTTGTGTAAAAAAGAAGAAACGAATGCACTTGGCTATAAATTAGTGCATTTTATAAGAATTGCATTTTTTAAAGGGGGGGGGATATTATAGAAACTCTCTAATTTTCACATTCAGTAATTGTTAATTTTACGCTGATCGTATACTAACAAATTGGTTAGAATATCTAAAATCAAAATCCTAGACATAAATTAGATACTTCTGGCTACTTTCCTAATTTAAAATGCATAACGTGCTTTGCGTACTAATTTCATTCCTATAATTTAATTATTTTCCTCTCACAATTACTCTTAATTTAAATCACAAAATGAACATTTAGAGAAACAGATACTTTCTCCAATTACGCGATGGGCGCTAAACTTCTCAGAAAATTTGCGTTTCAGATAGATAAACCGAAAATTAATTTTCAAATTTAATGAGAATGCCAATGTTTTCAATTCGATTGTTCTCAATTTCCGTGACAGTTTGATCGATAATTTAAACATTAAACTGTTTAAAAGCCTACGTGAAGATTTAAAACGCTACTAGCAAGTTAATTACTGAAATACAGTAACTAATTGCTGTATTTTTGATGTTCAGAATGAATGGAAATATATATTTTCAGAACCTAATGCACGGCTGAGCTTTGCATTTTACCTACTTTAAATTGAACATTTAGAACTCTTAAAAATTATCTAATGTGGCCAAACAACGAAGTACTCGATTTGTAATGACTGATTACAGGAATTAGGCTTAATTAAATTTAATTAATCATATAAGAGCAGTATTGATCGATTTATATGTTTATTTATATGTTTATTTAAAAGCTTTACAAGTATGACTATGTAATCGGTAGCACAACGAATTGCAATAAATCTACGAATCACAAAAAAGTTGCCTATTATATATGTCAATAACTTGCTTGGGATTATATGATGAGAATTAAAATTTAATTTGCATGTTTCGTGAATAGTAAAATTCTTATCTATCCTTATAAATAAAAAAGAAAATCTGTTTGTTTGTTTACCTGTACCGCATACAAATCCACACCGTTCGGCAAATTGTCTTGACATCTTACTCAATTACGGAAATAAATACAATGCAAATTTTGTCTAACTTTAAAACACTCAAAATTCACCCGTTCCCCAATTTTTGAGCGATTTTTCGTAATTTTCACCTCTATAACGCTCTCCTGATATCCCAATCTGTAAGGCAGTGAGTGATGTGACGAACCATTTACACTTGAAAGTTAGCTATCCTAAGTGAGATCTACGTCATTTTGATGTCGCGAGTGTAAAACTGCCTTAGAAACTCAACGGTTATGAGGCTTTGCGATGAAAATTGCACCACGGACGAAATAATAAGCTTCCGCGGTATCCGAAAGTTAAGAAAATTAAATAACGTGAAATTTCTGTTTTGTCAGCTTATTTGCTACTTGTCTGCTTAATTTTATTGTCTGCTACGACTGACTTGGATGAAGAATACATCTGAAAATATTGTTCTAACTTTCATTCAGTTCTTACCCTTACGCGCCACTTACCTTAGGGCCCCTGTTTGTAAATTTGTTACTTTACCTTTCATATAAATTCTTACAACGTTGCCAATTTTAAGAGAATGTATGAAGATTTTCCACTACCCAATTGTAATTGAGATTTTTTTTTTATTGAATGAGAATAAACATGCGAATTGTTTACTGATTGTTTACTGTTTCTCACTTCATAAAATTTGTCATGTCGATTTTGTGATTAGAAATCTTTCTAGTTCATCATTGGCTTCACTTAGTTCTTCACTGTCTACAGATCTTCACCTTTGCTAAGCAATTTCATAGTTTAGAATTTTTTCTGAAGCTTTCATAAAAAAGTACCATTTTTTTTCACTTGTTTCTGTGTGCAATGCATTTCATAAAGAATACTCTAGGATTTTCCCGAGCAGTTGGCGCAATTAGTTTATTTTCGTTTGTGCAGAAAAACATGATACACAATTTGTTTCTTTAACATACACCCTTTTAAGTGCGGCTACAGCTAAGAACAGTAGTAATTATAGGCCAAGGTGAATAAATCCCAAACATCTTAAGTAGATTTCGAATTTCATCCTAATCTTTTTTTACTAGCACACCTCCGACACTTTACTAGGGGAGGATCTTTCAATAAATTACTCAATTACTCCAGTGTACGGAAAAGCAAAAATAATGCCCTTAACACCACTATTTAACCGCCAAGTTTAAGCACTATTCTTTTCAGTATGTTGCCAAATTTGGCATTAAAAATCTCAACTTGGCAACATCACGCGATTTTTCATCCTAATACACCGACAGTATGTTAGATCTTTTAAAGGAGATTTAGCAGTTAATAGAACGCAATTTATTGCATCCAACAAAATGAATATTTTTGAATATTTCAAGCGAAGGAAATTAATTTTTACATTGAAATAAAACTGAGAGTTTCAAATAGCACTGAAGGTGCGGGAATATTCATTCAGGCCATTCTACCTAAGGCGACTGAGAAAGCGCATTGCGTAGGTTGATATTTCGAAACCAAATCCATAACTACATTTCAAAAAAAGTTTAGTAACATGTTTAAGAAAAACCTTTCTAGTCGAAATAGCATTTTGGTCTGGCATGAAAAGTTTTTAGAGAATTGAAGCGTTTTAGATAGGGAAAGAAGAAGTCGCCCGCGAAAATCGGATGAGATTGTACAAGACATTCGGGAAGCTTACTCTTCCTATAATATACAAAAATTTCGTAAACCTCTTAAGTATTGTTGTGCTAACCGCATAATAATCCGATAATTTGTTGGTTTTCTAAGAATTTTTAAATGTGTCAAGGACTTTTCGGACACCCTATGTATATATGTACTAGTCAATCTTTTCACATCGGCGGGACTGTACAGGGCCGCTCCTAGGGTGGATTGCGCCTTTGTGCAACTACTTTTTTGGCGCCCCCCCCCGTCTCCTAAAATTAAGATTTGTTTTAAATTTTCATATAAATGTATAGCTAAAATTTCCGTATATATGCCTATAACGTAAGTAACATTTGCTTATACTATCAATAAATAGAAAACAAAAACAAATATTCGTAGCATTACATGTAACATGTTACCTATCACATTAAAATTATCAAGTACTTAAAAAAGAAGCACATTACAATTAAATAAATTTTTCACTAATATCATAAAAAACTGGTGTTAAAACTAAATTTTTGCTTTTCGTGCTTTCATTGCAACAAAATTCTTAATTAAGTTTTTTATATCTAATTTATTCAAAATTTCGTTTTCAATCGAAGTCTTTGATAAGTCTGTAAGTCGTTCTTCAGACATAGTTGAGCATAAATAGTTTTTTATTATTTTTAATTTCGAAAAAATTCTTTCCCCTGAGGCTACAGATTCTGGTAACGTCAAATAAATTCTCAGTACCACAGTGACATTTGGAAAGGTTTCTGTTAAAACAGGCTTATATAAATAATCAAGTACATAAGTTGGAGTCATATTGTCTTTAATATCGTTGAAGCAATTTCAGTTCTTCAAACAAGGTTTTCACATCAATATCGCTTTCAGAATTCTTTTCGTCACAGATGCAAACTCTGACAAATATTTAATAAATCTTCAAATTCATTAAGCTTATTTATATTGTGAATGAGTTTAAAATCGTCATTGTATACTTTGATCAATAGGAACCTTTCTGTAATTGATGCAATTGCGGTATCTAAAATTGTAAAAAAGAAATTCACTTTAAAATTTTCTTTTCCATCGTTAATAGTTTCATCTGGTACTTCATATTCAAACATTCTTTTCCTATTTCTTCTTCGAATTTCGGGAAAAGAGCTTTCAACATTTAGGTCAGTTGCTATTTTCATTGAAGACGATATGAAATTTTCAAACATTTCATCACTCCGTTGTTCTTTGAAATACTGTAAAATAGAATCACGACTTTGTATGACGGTTTGAATGCAATATGTGGGATCTTGCATCATCTTGCTTATTACATTAATATGGCTTAAAATTTCGTACCATATGTTAATTGAACAAATAAATTTAAATGAAAATAATTTCGTTATTAAATTATCTGCTTGTACCCTACTTTCGATGTCTTTGGAGTTATCTTCCGCTATCTCTAATAGAGCTTGTTAAATTTCTTTGAGGTTATTCTTAAAAGGTTTAATTGCCTCTATTCTACTTTCCCATCTAGTTGTGAACAGTGGCTTTAAATTTAAATTTCTAACATATTTTGATTATAGCCTATCGTTTAACAAAGCTTGAAAAATAATTACTATACAGTTCTTATATTACGCTAAAAAAGTTTACAGTTTCAAATGTCACTTTGTCTGCATCATTAACAACCAGGTTTAATGTATGGACAGCGCATGGAATAAAAGCCCGTGGATTTATTTCTTTGTTTTTGTTGTAGTCCTTTATGCTTTCCTTTCATATTTGCACCGTTGTCATAGGCTTGGCCCCTTAAATCTAAAATATTGATGTTCAGTGAATTAAGGTATGTCTGTATGAAATCACATAAACCTTGACCAGTACTATTAGTAAAACTATAGTTATGTGATCCAGTAATGAAAGCAGCTTTGCAATAATTTGAGGTAGGTAGACTGGGAAGTTCCATGAAAAAACTTTGTCTGTAAATTTTTGAATGTGCCTTGTATACATGAACTTATATCTCTAACAGGTTTGCGCCTTCTAGGCCTGTCCTTTGTAAAGTGTTCTTTCCAGTTTACACATTTTACTTCGCCCCCCCCCTCGCCCATTAGAAAAAAAAATGGTGCAGTACTTCATTTCATTAAAATAAAATAACTCATGCTCAGAGCCCATGATCTTCGGCAGAATAATTTCCAAGGAGGATGGTATTCAAATCCAGGTATGGCAAAAGGGGCACATGCCCCGGACGCCGGGAGCACGAAAATTGTAAGAAGAGGGTGTAAAATTGAGGTTTGTCCCGTTTGACACAATCTCCAGTTGCGACACTGGTCGAGAATATATAGAAAACAGTCTTTTTCAGGGATAAAAACTAGGAGAGTAGATAGGTGGTTTTGCACCTCTGGCAGAACACTCCAAATTGCGCCCCCTTCCACTACTTATTGAACAACTTCAATAATAAATTTTAATTCCCTCATAATTATTGTACTTAACCAAATCCTACCTATTCTTCTTACAGATGTGCTATTTTGGAAACAAGTAAATAAAACATAAAACAGTGAAACTCTGCCTATTAATAACGAAATAATTTAATAACGAAATTATTTTCATTTAAATTTATTTGTTCAATTAACATATGGTACGAAATTTTAAGCCATATTAATGTAATAAGCAAGATGATGCAAGATCCCACATATTGCATTCAAACCGTCATACAAAGTCGTGATTCTATTTTACAGTATTTCAAAGAACAACGGATTGATGAAATGTTTGAAAATTTCATATCGTCTTGAATGAAAATAGCAACTGACCTAAATGTTGAAAGCTCTTTTCCCGAAATTCGAAGGAGAAATAGGAAAAGAATGTTTGGATATGAAGCACCAGATGAAACTATTAACGATGGAAAAGAAAATTTTAAAGTGAATTTCTTTTTTACAATTTTAGATACCGCAATTGCATCAATTACAGAAAGGTTCCTATTGATCAAAGTATACAATGACGATTTTAAACTCATTCACAATATAAATAAGCTTAATGAATTTGAAGATTTATTAAATATTTGTCAGAGTTTGCATCTGTGACGAAAAAAATTCTGAAAGCGATATTGATGTGAAAACCTTGTTTGAAGAACTGAAATTGCTTCAACGATATTAAAGACAATATGACTCCAACTTATGTACTTGATTATTTATATAAGCCTGTTTTAACAGAAACCTTTCCAAATGTCACTGTGGTACTCAGAATTTATTTGACGTTACCAGAATCTATAGCCTCAGGGGAAAGAATTTTTTCGAAATTAAAAATAATAAAAAACAATTTACGCTCAACTATGTCTGAAGAAAGACTTACAGACTTATCAAAGACTTCGATTGAAAACGAAATTTTGAATAAATTAGATATAAAAAACTTAATTAAGAATTTTGTTGCAATGAAAGCACGAAAAGCAAAAATTTAGTTTTAACACCAGTTTTTTATGATATTAGTGAAAAATTTATTTAATTTTAATGTGCTTCTTTTTTAAGTACTTGATAATTTTAATGTGATAGGTAACATGTTACATGTAATGCTACGAATATTTGTTTTTGTTTTCTATTTATTGATAGTATAAGCAAATGTTACTTACGTTATAGGCATATATACGGAAATTTTAGCTATACATTTATATGAAAATTTAAAACAAATCTTAATTTTAGGAGACGGGGGGGGGGGCGCCAAAAAAGTAGTTGCACAAAGGCGCAATCCACCCTAGGAGCGGCCCTGGTGGTTTTGCACCTCTGGCAGAACACTCCAAATTGCGCCCCCTTCCACTACTTCTTGAACTACTTCAATAATAAATTTTAATTCCCTCATAATTATTGTACTTAACCAAATCCTACCTATTCTTCTTACAGATGTGCTATTTTGAAAACAAGTAAATAAAACATAAAACAGTGAAACTCTGCCTACAATTTTTGATATCCAGCTGATCTTGTGTCGCCAAGGGTGGCCCTAGGGTACGTGTCGACCCTCTGCAAAAGTAAAAAAGGCGCCCCGTTTTATTCTCTTGATCAAGTTCTTCTCCCGTTTTTGAGTTCGAAATGGTGTCCCTTCGAATATGGCGCCCGATACTATGCTTACCTCGCTTACCGTGTCGGGCCGCCCCCTAGTACCGCCAAACCTTTAGCTACGGCCCTGCTAAAAATAATTCTTTATAGGACTTAAAGTCCCACTTTTGGTGATATGAAAACAGAATCACTAAAATCGCACCTTAACAATATTAGCTTCATATACAAAATTTCTTGTCTGTCTTGCCTCCGTTTGGCGCCCCTTGCACCGAGGCGCCCTTGTGCGACGCACAACCTGCACAACCGTAAGGGGCGGCCCTGGGACTGTAGTTGTCTCGTTGAATGATTTAGACGCCAAGTTAGCTAACACGACTATTGTTGTACCATGAGCTTCCCTTAACTTTCAGTTACTTTCGAAACAGGAGCACTTCTGTTCTAGAACTTATGCATTGTTCGAAAGAATAGAGAAATGCCACAGTATTTGATGATAAAAAAAAGAAATCCGTAAATAAAAGAGGACTTTGCAAAAGAGTTTTTCAACGAAATGCGAGTGAAAATCTAGTTTTTCTAAATATTTTACTGGAGTAGTAATCATGTGCTTTCACTGCCTGCTAGAAACACTGCCTGTCATCTTTGGGAGAATGCAATGGAAGAGGTACAACTATTGGTGGCACAACTTACGTTACCTACCTGTCCCAAGATATGAACGATTTAAATTAATGTTTTATATAATAAGAACTCTTAACACATACTGGTGTTGGAATGTAAAATTGATAAAACTTTGTATAATAACACACATTGTGTATGAATACCATTTATGGATGTTTCATAAGTTTTCCTCCTCTAGATCGTTTTAAAAATAATATAAAACAACTAATGACTGTATTTTGAAAATAGTTTGTTTTCGATGCAAGCCCACTCCACCTTTTTTGTAATAATATATAGATATATAGGTATATCTTATAAATAAAAATGAAATTCTGTTTGTTTGTTTGATTGTTTGTTTGTTTGTGGATTTGATTCGTATACAAATCCATAAAAATGGACCTATCGGCCTGAAATTTAGTACAGATATGTAAAATAATATAGAATAACTCACAGTCCACTTTAAAACTTTGAAAGTCCACCCGTTCCCGGAATTTAAGAGATTTTTTATGCTCTTCACGCAAAAATCTTTCCGTAATTGTAACCCCTGTAGTGAAAAGAGTGTGAAATAAGGATCGTGGTTGCCATGTGTGGCGATTTTGCCGAATAAAATGTCGTTCGTATACAAATCCACAAAAATGAACCTATCGGCCTGAAATTTAGCACAGATATGTAAAATAATATAGAATAAATCGTAGTCCACTTTAAAACTTTGAAAGTCCACCCGTTCCCGGAATTTAAGAGAATTTTTATGCTCTTCACGCAAAAAGCTTTCCGTAATTGTAACCCCTGTTGTGAAAAAAGTGTGAAATAAGGATCGTGGTTGCCATGTGTGGCGATTTTGCCGAATAAAATGTTTTAAATTTTCAAAGTAAAAATAAAAGAATAATAATGATTTTTTTTTTGTTAGTTTATATTCGTAAGGTTATTTTTTTTTTAAATTATAATATCGTGTGCATGGGAAATCAGAGCAGGAATGTAATGCTTTACACGCAAAACAATAAGAATTGAAGATTTCCGAAGCTAATAGGTAAATTATTTTAGTTTGGCGAAAAAATAAAATGGCTCAAATGCCGATTTTGTGAAAGTGAGTTCTAGCGGTTTGCACAGATTTCGGCTTGGCGCAATTTATTGAGAGCTTAAGGAAATAGATTTTTGAAAACAAGTGCAAAGGTTTTATTAGAATACAGCGTTAAATTTTAATGACCCGTGAAGAAATAAAGCAGTTATTAAGGGATTTCAATTGATCTCTCTCCAGAATTCTCGCCAAATGAGTACATTGATTTAAGTTGGGAGAATTCCGCCAAATTTCAGAAAATTGAAATCTTCTCATTTAGTACATCGGAGTAATGATGAATAAAACACGTTATAGTTGATAATTTTAAAAAATTCGGCTGTATTAAGGGATTCAACTTTTCAAATAAAGGCTTGCTTTACTTTTTCGCGGTCGAACCATTTCCCATATATTATTGCTGCTAAGTCAATGCTTCGAATGATTTCCTGAAAAAACGCTTGCAAAATGGCGTATGTTGGCACTTTGGCGAGGCTTAGATTTGAAACTGGATTTTATTTGAGACTGGGATATATAATTACACTGGTTATAGATAAAAATGAATGTTGGTATGAGGTTGAAAAACTCCAGCACCGTTGAGCACCGTTGCACCATGAAATTTGTTTCACCTAAGTCTTTTATTATGGAGAAGCTTTTTATGCTATCCGTTTTCCTCTAACTTGCCACCAGGTGGCGCAGCAGAACGTCGAATTCTATTCCGTTTAGCCGTTTGCTATGCGAATATCGTCCAACCGATTTCGATGAAATTTGGTACACGCGAATATTAGAACACGGAGAATATTTTTCACTATCCATTTTGCTGTAACTTGCCGCTAAATGGCGCTGAAAAGCATCAACTTCTATACCGTTCGACCGATCGGCATAAAATTTTTTAACTTACACATTTGAGCACGAAGAATATATTCTAACTGCGTTCCTTTTGATGTTACTCACCACTAGATGACACTGCAATGCATTATTATTTTAACTCGCCACTAGATGACGCTGCAGCAGGCCAAATTCTTGACCATTGAAACGGTCGCTATGAAAATCAGTATACATAGCTATTTGAACAATGAGAATATTTTGGCATTATCCATTTTGCTATAACTCGCCACTTGACGGCGCTGTAGCAAATCATTACTTTATTGAACCACTACATGGCCCTGCAGTGTATCACTTCTTGACTGTGCAAATGATCGCTATGAAAATAGGTATACATAGATATTTGAACACGGGGAAGAGTTTGGCGCTATCCATTTTCCTATAACTTGCCACTAGATGTCGCGTCAACACATGAACTTCAGGACTGTCCAGCCGATAGTCATGAAAATTCGTATACATCGATATCTGAATGCGAAAAATATTTTCGCCGTATCCGTTTTGCACTAAAACTCGCCACTAGATTGCGCTACGCCGCATGGCCTTCTGCACCGTACAAACGATTGCCTTGCAATTCGGTATGCATGATTATTGGACACAATATAACGCGATATCCACTTTGCTATATCTGTTTATTACAATGAATAGTAATCACCACAAATCGTAATATCAAAAAGTCCATTCATTCCCGTGCGAAGAACGGGTACTTCAGCTAGTATGTATATATAAAATAATTATTTTTCTCATTTTAAATTAACAGCTGCAAACTCATTAGAAATTAATTATGAATAGATCGGATTATTTAATACGCTTACCATAAAAATATGGACATTAAAGATTCCAATTTATTTTCTTTAAAAAGAAAGCATCCTTTTAAGCTTTACCTGCACCATTATCATGAGTTCTAAATTTAGTAGATTTGGTTTTTCATTTGAAATGTGTTATTATATATGTGTGTCATAATACAAAGTTTTTATCAATTTTACATTCCAGCAGCTGTATTTGTTAAGAGTTCTTCTCATAAAAATAGTAATTTAAATATTTTATATCTGGGGTAGGTAACGTAAGTGGCGCCACCTATTGTTTCACCTCTCCCATTGAATTCTTCCAAAGATGACAGGCAATGTTTCCAGAAGGCAGTGGTACTTTTAGTACCATGTCGTTGGGTTAAAACTGTTAAAGAAGCTCAACTTCTTAAAATTACAGGTGTGTCTTCTAATGATTTTGCATAAGCTCCATGTAAAACAGGTGCAATTTTCTCCATTAAAAAAAAATCTAGATTTTATAAACTTTCACGCATTTTTCTAATCCACCCATAAAACAATAAAAATGCGTAAATACCCCAAGGGACATTATAAGCACTCTCGAAATTTTCCCTTACTTTAACGTTAAATTTATCATTTCTTCAACAACAAACTATATTTTTTTCGTTAAACTTGTTCAAAGCACGGAAGAGTTCATAAATATTCGCGTTGTAAAATGGTTTATGGATGAACTGTAGCAAGTATCTTATTTAGGTTAAACGTTTTTCCGGAAGCGGATTTTTCAGCAACAAGCATGATTGATGACTTTAAAAAAAGCATCAAAAATGTATTTTATGAATTTATAATTGGCCATACCCACGAAGTAATTTATCAGAGTTCTTGCATCCGCCTCCAGAGAAAGTTTAAAACCCATAAAATGTAGGTTGTACGCAGTAATATCATTAATATTATTCATTTATGTAACTTCCATACAGATTTTTAAATGCAGTTAAATTTATAGTTTTGCAGGGGTTAAATGTAATGTTATTTACGTAAAGCGATATAAATTCTAATTATATGTACTTTTTTCTAATATTTTTTCTAGTTAAAAAAAAAAAACCTCTGATAGGATATTACAAGTAAATTTATACTATTGAAAGAAATTTAAATACCTTGTCTAATAAGCACAAATCTGGTACTGATGATTTAAAACATGTTTAAGGAATTTAGATATTTATTTTTCTACTTTGCGTAAAAGTGAGATAAAAATCGTAGGGAACATTTTCTAGTTTAAAAATATCTCTTGAGTCGAAAAAGAAAACAAAATCTCGTTAAATATCGATTTGAGTACATAAATTAACTCATGGTTGAGAACATGATTACAAACTTGCACCTATATTAAAAGTACTATCAATAAATTAATTAAAAATGCCCACTAATTAGATAAACTTTTACATTCCGAATTCTGTAAACACATTATCATTCTACTTGTGTAATACTTCGAAAAATAACAGTCGTATTTACAGCGATATTTTTATCTAGTCTGGTAACTGCATTGGCTTGTTTTATGCTTCCTATGTTTGTATTAAAAAAAAGGAATCTCTAGCTGAAACAAGTTTTGATCAGACGTGTTTTATTTAGATAACTGTTAACGAGATTTTACTTTGCAATGCATTAGTAGTAAATATTTATTGAAATATATGCTTACGCGTGGTGAAAAGGCACCTTAAGTTATGCGTCTTGTGAAGATATTATTAATATGCATATAGTAGTAAATATTCATCGAAATAGTTGTCTATATAGTGAAAATGAGTCTTACGTTATTCATCTAGTGAAGATAATCAGCATCAATAAACAACTTTTTTGGGGAGGGGGGGGAGGTTGCATCATTCCTTTAATTTAAGCTAAGGCTATTTTAGTTGCAAGGGTATACAAAAAAAAAAAAAAAGATCACTATTTTGAGTAATCAGTTTCTCTGTTGAAGATGATGTAATCTCTATTAATTATTAATAGTTCTTCTGAAATAGAAAAAAAATAACTAAGGATGAGTACAGATACGCGTGTATACTATTATTGTTGCTGTTATTATTACTATTCTTCTAAAAACCAACCGAACAGCGAGCGAATAAATTGTTTAAATTTTTTCCCATCATTGCATTCCAAATTTAAAGTGTTTTTAAAATTTCATCAATATATTTTAAAATATGATGTCTAGTTTATTTAAATGTCTAAAACTGAAACCAACACAATAAATAAGTATCTTTGTGAGGAGGGAATGTTAATTTTTTCCCCAATATTACATCAAAATTATAAATATGATTTTTCGTATGTAGTACTTGTATGTAGTACTTGTAGCTATACTAATTGATAATTATGTAAAGAGATTTACTATTATTTCAAATTTTTGAAATAATAGTGCAAGTTTTCTCCAAAATAAGATAAGAAGTTTCGTTGGAGCAGTTCCAAATAAAAAAATTAATATAAAGTATAAGATTTTTCAAGAATATTTTGATCTTCGAAGATGCTAAACTACTCTCATTAATTTAAATTGATATTTATTTTGTTTTCTTGTTTTGATCTACGGTCAAAATATGTAGAATAAGCATATATTTGAAATTTTACTGTCGCTTGAAACAATTTGCAATTCATTTAGAAAAGTCTATTTTTGCATTAAATAATATTTACATTTAAACATATTTCATAAATGAAATTCAGTTGAAATATTAAATAAATAATAAAAATGTATCAAAAAATCAATAAGTAACAAAATAAAATGAATGAATAAATATTTATTTATTTTTCCATTAATTATAAGTAGTATTGATGTATTAAAAAAGGGTTCGTGAATTTGCAGAAGAAAATATTCGAACCCCTTTCCATGCGAAAGTACATGTCAGGATTCATATCACTCATGCCACGGCATGCTCAAGCGGGGATGTGTAACTTATATATATACTATAAAATTATTTTTTTTTAACTTTGGCTGTTAAAAAAATATTTTAAAAAGAAATTAAAAACAAGCAGTAAAATGTTTTCCTCGACTATAACTGAGTATTGCATCTCAGTATTTTACATGGAGTGTATTCACATTGTATATAATACAACCATTGTTTACAAAAAAAAATTTCAAGATAGGGATCCATTGGCCTGCATTCTAGGCCTGATATGCGAAATTTAGAAAGAAAGGAAGAAAGTAATTTTTCCTTTTTCCCTATGGAATCTAAAAAATTTAAGGGACGTGCTAGTAGTTCTAAATCACGCAAGAGATGTTTTTAAGTTACTGCTGGTCAGCATCTAATTTATGGTTTTCTCAGGGTTTTTTTTTCTGTAATACGTTTATACTAAATGAATTTTTGTTAAATATTTCATTTTGTTTTATAATGTTAATAAGATAGTTAAATAAATACAGTCCAATCAATGAGATTACAATCAGCAGGTTTCAGTACAACCAAGTTATGCGGCTCGGCTATGAAAAGTATGCACGACAATAGACCATTTTGTTCGCTAAACCAAAAATCTTTTAGTAGGAGTCTTGGAAAGACATTCGTAGCATACGAGGGATTACACAATATTTTATCGAATTAGAAACAGTGCTAATTAATTGTCCTTTCCAATGATTCAAATAGCTTAATACCCTAACACCATGAAACTTTTTTCACGATATAGGGAAACTTCAGATATAGAATGTTTGAACAGAAAAGTCTCTTAAAATGTATTGTCAAGAATTTCTAGAGCAGTTTAAAAAACGAATCTTTCGGACAGAAATTTGAGCGTAATACTGGACTTTCATTAAATGTGGAAGATATTGTACTAGTTGCGATTGGTGTCTAGAAAAGTTTGAACTGGTAACTGACTGTAGTCCAAGAATTTTAGAGAGATCAAGATAGTCAAGTAAAAGTCGACAAATTAAATGCGCAATGTAATGAGCTGATAAGACCTGTGCACAGCTGGCTGCGCAACAGTTTCTCCAGCTCTGCACAGGATGGTCACCAGATGGGCGATCCGATCGACCGCCATGATGTTGGTAGTTAAATGGATCGATGACAATGCTTGCGCCTTGTCAGCGTTAGGCAGTCTATCTAGTTAGCCTTCTGGAAATGCTTGTTCTCTCCAAAAGGTTAAATTACCTGCAATTTGATTATCTTTCCCGTCCAGTTATAATGCCGTACCAGTTTATCTGATATGTGCATTTCACCTCATATTATGGCAATTCTCAAATAGCAGAGTATTCGAGAAGTTCTCAAATCGAATTCGGAGATAATCTAAAATCTAAGCCATAGCAAAGCATAATCATTATTATATTAATCAAAGAATGTTTCCAGTTTCCCCATGGGAATTCAGCAAATGCTAACTATATTATGTCCATTATTATAAATTCAATTTAATTATGTAATAGTAAATAAATTCAGTCAAGGAATGCATTTGATCCTAATCTAACTGATAACTAGTACTTTGTGTGCAAAATGAACGTACGCGATGGACATTCTTGAGAATTTGTCCATATCGAAGCAACTAGACTGAAGAGTAAACCTAATTATTGTAAAATAATGACATTGAAACCAATTCCTGTAACTTTGAGATTTCAGATAGAACTTGTGCACACGAAAACATATAATTATTTCCCGGAACGTTCGACTAGAAGCGAGAATTTCGAAACGGGGAGCCGTAATTCGCTGAGATTCGGAAAATGTACATTAGAAACATTTCTAGGAAGCAATGCAAATATTTTCTCATCTCCAAAACATATATTTCAACAAATAAGCCACAGTAAGTTTGTTACTTTTAATTCGTCCTCGCGTGATCGGGATTTGCCACGAAGTTAAAAATTTTTAGTGTCATATGAGGAAAACAAACAATTTTCCGAACATGCTAATCGTAAATGGTTCTTTTTAATGATTATTTTCTGCGATTTTTTCAACTGAGGTTTTATTTAAGGTATGTCTAATTCTAAAATATTGTTCTAGGGGATAAATTGTATATACTTCAAATCCAACTGTGGGCTCCAACCATGATGTTTTGCATATTCTTTGAAGTCTGTTAGTTTAAGATGTATATTTCTCGTCAGCGTATCAGAATGGGCTGGTTACTTGAGAATCCAAATTAAATATATATACGTATAAGTTAAGGTTGAATAAAAGTTTAAGTAAACAAATACATTTTTTATTCTTTCTAATAGCCGGGTCAGCAGCCTACTGGAGTCTTGACCGCTACGAGGGCCGCAGATATTGGTTATTTCCTTATGAGGGCGCCTATTAGGCAAATCAACATTGCTCCTATGAGTAGTCTCCTACTTTTGAACACATTCCAGGTGAGAGACCTTGCACCTGAAACAAGCACCCCCAGAGGTATCGTGGAGCCACAAACAGATTTTACAAGCACCAGCGTCCGTTAGTATACACGGATGCACAGCAGCCCAGACGATACAGGCTTTCACCCTCCCTAGCAGTGGCCAAGCCGGTACTGCTTCACTTTCCGTGTTCTTATGGGAACGGATTTTAGCAACTAGGGAAAGTAAACAAGCATCTTAAATCGACTTTTGAGACGAAAAAACAGACCTTGAATATATGAATACAGATGCAGGTACACATCCTACTATATAATTCGCTAATGAATACAATAAGATGCATCCTCTAAAATTGCGCTAAGGTAACTTTCTACAAACATCGACAAAGTTTGGCCCCAAAACTGAACCTAAGATGGCATTATCTTAATCTATCATTCGCTAACGGTCCGACGACGGACGTCGTTTGCATCCCCAAAAATCGCGCCAAATGTTGCCAAGTTTGAGACTTTCGGAAAAATATTGCAAAATTTGGCTCCAAATATAAGTCTCTAAAACTGAACCCAGCTCGAAGATTTGTCATATTTTGCGAGAAATCGCTGCATCTTAATTTTACCGCATAGGAATTTTAAAGACTCACATGCCACTTTAAAGACTTATGCGTTCTAATTAACAGATTTTTGTGCAACAAAATGCAAATCTTATTTGATTTGCTCTTAGAAAATGAATCCTGCCAGACCAGACGTCCACAATTGAGGAGATAAATTTTGAAAGAATAATACAGAGTAAATACTAATAATTAAAGTTGGAAATGGTTTTGTACATTTTACAGAAAATTAACAATCAGAATTTTTATTATTATTATTATTATTACAAAATTAAACTGCATTACTATAAAAATACTCATAAATACATATCTATTCGAGAAAAATTATATAATGACGTTCGAAATAGTTAAATTTAACAAAATTAATTATAAGATCGCCCCGTCCCCAACCAAAAAAAATTGTTACATTATATTATATTTTGCTAACAATATTCTTGTAAAAATTTTAATTGTCCCTACAAACACATGTAAAGAACTATTTTTATCATGCAAAACATTGTCGTAAAGCGAGTTTTAAAAAAATCAAGCAGTTTAATAAATTCCTTTTTATTTATATCAGAACAATAGCACAAGCTGAGGTTCATTCTCCAGTCTCCGTTTCTTTTAAGATTGATTTGTACAGCAGAAATTCTTCTTTAGATGCGTTCTTACCCCTTACATTATTTTACCAAGAGTTATCAAATTTCGTGTGTGTGTGTTTATATAAGTTTCTACTTACCAACAGATATTGTAAAAGTCACTCATAAAAATACAAACTATTTGACAATCAGATGCTGTAATGTGAAATTCATGAAGCTTCGAAAAAACCCTTCATTCCGTTAGAAAGATATATATATATATGTGACATTTAAATTAAATATTCTCTTAAAATTCAAAATTTCTGTTAGCTTCCTTCAAAATTGTATTGGAACGTAGCAAGTTTCGTTTTCAAACAAAGGATTTGACTTGGGATCTAAATTTAATAAAAACTCAATTAATATATCTACCCTCTTTCACCCGATGTGCTGACTCCGTACCTTGCTAGAATTTCCTGGGGGTCATATGAAACCCGGGCATTTTAATAGCCAATAAATGCACCTTTTTTTGGAACATGTGATTACTGCTAAAATCACGTGACCTGCGCTTAGATAATTTGAAAAGCTGCTCAGAGAGCGACTTCTTCGTACCACTGTTGCCAAATAAACAAATAAATATGTGTGAGAGTTAATGAATTACTAACCAGAAGTGCCGTGATTTACGTCAGCAGCTACAGTCCGAGGGCTGCCTATCTTTTCACCTGGCCTGCCCAGCGCTAGATATATTTCATATATATATATATATATATATATATATATATAATCAAATATTATGCAAAAGTAAATAAAAATACAGTGGTTACGCACGTTACATAGCGCTTATTGAAGCTGCTTAAAGGAAAACATGTGCGTAATATTATTTAGCAAAAACTAGATGAATGCCCCCCAGGCCAGCCATTGTTGTTATATAAATAAAGCAAAATTACTTATTTGTTATATAAATAAAGCAATTTTTGCTCTATTTATATAGCAACAATGGCTGGCCTGGGGGGCATTCATCTAGTATTTGCTAAAATTATATATATATACTAGCTGACCCGGCAAACGTTGTTTTGCCATATAAATTATTCCTAGGATTATTTTAGTAGAAAGAAACGACTAACTTATTGTAAGTGTGTGAGGATGTGGTATATGAGTGGAAGAAGCATGGAGAGCTGTGAACGATGCTGGTATATAAAAATAACACAATACCAAACATTTATATTTTTAATTCATTGTAATTTATTCTTTAAATGTATATATATCGCTAATTACAATAATTTTACTAAAAAATAATATCAATCCCTTAACGCAATAGAGTATACAATATTTTTTGTTATCCCATCTTTAGATAACACAAACAAACTGGATGCCCACTGTATGGTTTGCCCACTCGAGAGCATGCCACGTATAACTGTCCGTGTGAAAAACATGGTGTGCTCAAATCTAATCCACAAACAGAATAGTTTGGCCTTGAGACTTATTGATAGTCATTCCATAAAAAATTTTGCCCCCCCCCCCAAAAAAAAAGGATGAAAATCTGAAACACTTTCAGATTTTAAATACGCACTATAGTGCTATATATTAAAATCATATCATAATTTATGCGTCGTCCCTATTTTTCGTCCTTATTCCATTAAGTTGGAAAGTGTTATCATTATTCATGACTGTGCTGTATTTTTCTTTCTTATTTCATAAACCCATCTTTGGAATCGAAATCTATCTTAAAATCGCCTACTAAAACTACTTTACAACTTCTTTTCAACTACTTTACAACTACTTTACAACTAAAATTACTTTACAATCTTCGCCAAGTATATCACAACTATACTTCACCGTTTTATATATTGTTTCCTACTTTAATGCCTCGACTCTCGCCAAGGAGGCGATGATTAAACATATGCAGTTACCATGACGATTTTTTGCATTTATGTAGAAATCGTAACTTAGAATTAAAATGGCGATTTGGAACAACATGTAAGTACAGCATGCCGTTACATTTTTATTTATTTTGGATTACCAATTAATGTAGTTTTAATAATTAAATGTCTTCAAATTCCTTAACTGGCGCGTTTATCGCTAGTTTGTTTACTTTAGTTATCACCTAGTTCTTTTGGGTGCGTTGAAACGGTACTTACGTATTATCCCGGCGGTCACTTCCGCCAAACTACTTTTTCGTAGATTTTAAATACGTTGCCAATCGTATTCCAAACCATCAACAATCTCATGTGCCCGGCATTTATCTTGGTGAAAAAATGCTTGTCTTGGCGGACCGCCGGGATAATACGTAAGTACCGTTGAAACTTGTGCATAACTCCCAGAGACCCATGACTGCAAAGCTCGCCAAAGTACGGGGATTTTAGGTTGGCGAGAGTGAGGGCGTTAAAATAGGAATCAACTCTTTCTTGTACCGCAAAACACATCTTTGGAATCGAAATCTATCTTAAAATCGCCTACTGAAACTGTTTTACAATCTTCGCCAGGCATATTCTTCCTGAAGGCATATTCCAACTGTACCGCAAAGACATTTTAAATGCTGTTTGGAATGGGCATCATAATCCATGAGTGTACCGTGTTTTCCTTTCTTGTTCCACAGAGCACTTCTTCGGAATAGAAATCTATATTAAAATCGCCTAATAAAACTCTTTTACAATATACGCCAGGCATTTTCTAACTATACGCGAAATATATTTATAATAAATTGTCACGTTTTGGCACCACATTTAGCGATCAATTATCAAAAATTGCAAACCTTGTGCGACTTTCAACATTTTATTAACGCCCCCCCCCCTTCTCCACATTATCTGGCAAACACATTTGAAAAGTGACTCGACACGCTAATGTCTACACAGAAATCCTGATTGAAATGAATAGCACTCTGGGGCTAAACATTTTGGGGTGGACCGCCCTTATGACTTAGGGGTATGAGACATAGTTAAAAACCTATTCTATGACCTAACGAATATACATAGAAAATTTCATTAAAATTGGTCGAGTGGTTTCGGAGGAGTTAGGTGACTAACACTGTGACAGGAGAATTTTATATATTAGATATATATATATATTCTAGCCACCTTCAGCGACCAGTTTTGGCCGTCGATGGCCGCTTGCGGCCAAAATGTGCTACCTAGAGCAGACGCGCCGCTTCGCGACTGGCTTGAGCAAATTACGGCACACGGGCTTCTTCGCGACCGAAATTTGCAACATACTAAAATAATTCTATATCTAACTTTTTCGTTTAAATCGATACTTTAATGAATACAATTGTTAATAGCAAAATCTCTTTGAGGAGGCGGCTGGGTAGATTACCGTTGAAGAGAAAAATAGCCCAGAGATATTTATCACTATATTCATGCTGCAATGTATTGTTTCCTTAAAAATATTTTTCTTTGTAACAATATAACTTTCGCTCGAACATGAATTTGTACTTAAATAAATAAAATTAGTGAAAATTTTTAAAATATAAATTATAATGAAGGGTTTTATATAGTTTTTTTTACTATAGTAAATTAATAAATTTGGCCAGTTAAAAATGACCTCGAAATCATTTTATGCAATTGTAAAATTATTTAATCCTCTTTATTTAGTTAACAATATAATTTACAGATGTCGCCACCAAACAATTTGTTCTGGTTTTTTGCTTCTGCGTTTACTTTTTTAAGGCGTGATATCTGGCTAGATATTTAGAATTGAAAGTAGCGGCAAGTTTAAAAAAATGTTAATTTTTTGAGA
This sequence comes from Cheiracanthium punctorium, assembly GCA_038373885.1. Taxonomy (NCBI): domain Eukaryota; kingdom Metazoa; phylum Arthropoda; class Arachnida; order Araneae; family Cheiracanthiidae; genus Cheiracanthium; species Cheiracanthium punctorium. The sequence goes on along the minus strand of JAWZYV010008858.1, from coordinate 154,344 downwards.
TCTTTCGAGCTGTACAAAAAATATTTACTTTTAGTTTGAGATAAAAATATCGTTTTTGTCAAATTTTCAACATGGCGACAGATGCACCGTACGGAGGGATGAGTCGATCCCGGCACCGTTATCCACAGGTCTTCTATTTCTTAGATATGTGTGAGTGAATGTTTTTAACTTAATGCAGCTTTATTTTTCCATTTTTTAATACTAATTATCCACCTTTTGTTTTAGAAACCATGATTTAGATGTTAAAATTTGTATTTAAAAGTAAGTAGAATTAATTTTTAATTGTTTTGCAGCCCATTAAGCATTTGTTGAGTTTGAAAAAATGTTTCAGTGAATTCAAATATCGTAGTAAAGTGCTAGTATTAATGCAGAATGTTCTAAACGTAGGTTTTGTCTTGATCATTGTTTGGATCATTTGTTTGTATCATTGGGTATCCGTTTTCAAAAAAATTACTTCACCTTGAAATAGAAATAAGTTACCAAACTAAAACGAAGTATTTCGCCAATTCTCAACAAGAATCAATGATATCAATTCCTATAAGGTGTTTCTTTACCTGAAAGTTACTAAAATGCTAGTCAATTTTCTACTCTAATCTGCGAAAAACCATATGTTATTCTCTAAAATACAATCTGAGAAATGTTTTGAGGAATTTATCATTCTCTATTTTTTTTTTTTTTTTTTTTTTTTTTTAGTATTTCGCAAAACACATCCTGACAAAAGCAGCGAAATTTTATTTTTACTCATCCACGTTTATGACTAGGTATACATAGAAAGGAAAATAATTAAAATTAATAATTAGGTTTCCAGGGAAATTTTAAAGACATCTAATATCATAGAAATCTAATTAACGTAATCAGTAATTTTCAACACTTTAATTTCATGCATTTAGCTCTAGTAGCCGACAAAGTTTATAAATTCTAATCCTCACGTTAATAACACGTGTTTCATTTATTTAATGTAATAGATTAGTTTGTTTATAAATTTAACTCTATCATTCTGCCCAAAATTCTGAGAATTGCAATCAGTATTTTGATTGGCTCAAATGTCGAGTGAAGCTATGTTGATAATTTATACTTGTTATAATTGGAGCATAAGCACGTTACAAAGATTGAATATTATTCTAAATCAATTATAGTTGAAACTGAAATACAGCCGTATGTAATCTATCTATATAAAAATGAATGTTTGTGGGTAGGTATGCATGTGGGTGTGTATGACGTTGACAAACTCCAAAACCGTATGACCGATCACCATAAAATTTGGTACACCTAAGTCTTTTGTCACGGAGAAGGTTTTTATGCTATCCATTTTCCTCTAGCTCCTCGCTAGGAGCCGCTGCAGAACGCCGAATTCTATTCAACCGCTAGCTGTGGAAATACCGTTTGACCTATCTTGACGAAAATTGGTACGTATGGATATTTGAACACGGAGAATATTTTTACGCAATTCATTTTGCTATAACTGCCGCTAGGTGGCGCTGCAGAGCGTCGAATTCTATTCCGTTGGACCGCTTACTATGAAAATACCATTCAACTAATTTTGATGAAAATTGCCATTTATGGATATTTGAACACGAAGTATATTTTTACATTATCCGTTCTGCTATAACTTGACGCTAAATGGCCCTGCAGAACGTCGAATTTATTCCGTTCGACCGCTTGCTGTGAAGGCACCGTTCAACCGATTTTGATGAAAATTGGTTATTTCAACTATGTGAACACGAAGAAAATTTTGCACTATCAATTTTGCTATCTATCTCGCCAGATGGTGCTGCAGAGACCCGGTGTTCCATATAAAAAATCGCCAGGGTAACTACATTTAAATATTTATTGTCAACGAATAAGGCAATTAAAGTGCAAATCAACCTAGTGCCGTTATTTAAAAAAAAAAAAAAAAAAAAAAAAAAAAAAAAAAAAAAAAAAAAAACTCGATATTTTAATGTTACGTCACAGGATCTTTTTTCTTTCTGTGTATCATTGAAAAGGGTGTCATTTTCATTTAAATTATTCAGCTAAGCTTAAACTTTTATCCACTTGAAATTCGCATCATATGGATCAATAAAATACATGAAAAATATTTATAGTTTTAATATTTACGCAAAAACACATTTAGCTTTATGTTAGTTACAAAAAAGAAGAAATAATAAATTCAGGCAATTTTTGACATAATATTTACGAATAGTTTGCATTAATAACTATGAATCAAGAATAATTAAATTATTTACGTATATTCCATCAAGGTGCTTGCGGGGAATAGCAACGGGATGGTTTTCTCTTTTTCTTTCGATGGTTGCCAGAACGACAGTTTGAAATAAAAATAGCTTTTTTATTCTAAAAAAACTTAGGTAGCTGATAGTTGTAATAGATCTAGTTATTGAAATATTTATTTGTCTGTGTACTGGCTATCAAGTTCCATTTATTTTGTTTCTTTGCGATACTTGAACGTCGTTTTTACGTAGATTGCATCCACTGTGTTTCTCAAAGGATCAATAGATGGCGCTACCGTGCAAACATTTAAAACTTTATATTTTGAGCGTTTTAGAGTTTTTTCAGTCATGTGACCTATCTTATCGTTCCAGGGGCCCCAAACTCCCGCAAGTACGAAATCTAAAAAGAATCCTTAGAGCCGTTTTCGAGATCGCTCGGCCATACACACAAACATTCTGCGTTTAATATAGGAACGGATACAGTCTTTAATGTTCAGAAATATTACTTGGTTTACTGAATAATGTTTTTAAATGTGAATTACACTTCCTAAGTTTGTTATGTTTCTCGGCATGTTCCAGTATCATGACCTAAAGTGGAAAGCCCAATTCCAGGTAAAATTATCCCTGTACTAAACTCCAGTACCCCAGACTCCCCATTACATTATTTAATTTACTTCTGCATTTATTGTAGGCCATAATTTTTTAATTACGATTTTAAAATATTCCATTTTACCCTTGCTTTTGACCCTTTTTTATTTTAAAAAAGGGTCAAAAGCTATGATCGTAAAATTTATTTTATTTCATTATGTATTGTCATAATTACTTTTATATATTTTATTTTGTAGATAAAAAAGAATTTTAAATTATTTTCAAATGAAGGGTAATCTTGCCCTTGGATTGACAGTAAAATGATCCTTTAGACACCTTCTAAAAATTCTATTTTTTGCATTTCTCATTTTGTTTTTAAAATGTTATCAAAATATGTTTATGATCCCTAATATAGTGTAAAATATGATAGCAAAGGGACAAAGTTTTATTTAAACATTTATTTTATTTTATACAATTTTTAATCTTAAGGGGTTTATTTTGGGCCACCTTTCTCTACCTATCTTTGTAGTGCTTCATTACGTCATCAGAACATAAGCAAGTGAGAGGCCTGCTTAAGCTGTGTTCTCATGTACTGCAGGTGTGGACATGTTTTTGTGATTTTATTCGCTTTGTTTATTTATTTCCGCGTATTCATCCATAAGAATTTTTTTCAATAGCACCATTTCTATAGGAACAGAAATAATAAATTACAACATTTAAATCATAGGTAAACAACGGCAGTTTTATTCTTGCATAAAAATTGAAATTAAAACTCTAACTAACGCAAATATATATTCTAAGAGAGAGATATAAAAATGTTGACGCTGTCTAAATCTAGCTTTGACACCTACATAATGAAGTAAATTGCACGTATGCATAAAATTTATTACGATTAAATATTTGAAAACCAAATTTTAGCTCTTTAAAGTCGTTTTTTAAAGCTGTAGTTGGAAGAAACAAACACGCTTTACAGTCTTGGTATACAAATTAAACTGATTGTACCAGGGGCTTGTAAAAACTTTTGGAAGAAGGAACCTTCATAATCTGCATGAACCATTGAATTAAACAAAATAAAATACGTTCCATTTATTTAAATTTCAGAAAAGAAATTTGAACATGGAATTGCATATAAAATTTTTTTTACTAGTGACGCATTCTGCAAAAATTTCGACTTTAAAGATTTTTTTCAAAAAGTTTCGTAACGAATACAGGCTTATTGTTCACTACAGTGTATAGTATAACTTATTAAAAGGCATTAAAAAATTGTTTATTTGTATATACTGAGACATACTTTGGCATAATTAGTTCATTTGATTTATGCATGACGTTTTCGAACTACAACGCTAAGATCTTACATAAAAACTGAAATGTGTATAAAAATCTGGCCAAGTACTGTAGAGTGCTGTATTATATACAGGGTGTCCAGTTTTAATGTGACCCAATAGCTAATTCCCGAACCATTCGGTTTAGATATGCACTTCCAATTTGAAAAATGTTTTAAAAAAGGTAAAGAATGTTTTTACGTGCTTTTCGAACCAAAAAACCTATTTAGAAAAAAATTACAAAAATTAAATTTTTATACGGTCCCCAGGTCCTATCACTTATATTTAGGAAAAGATGCAGTACACAAAAACAAAGTAAACACAAAAAGTTTCATTTTATTACGATAAAAACTGACCAAGTTATGGAACTTTGAAAATCATACATTTCATCCATTTTCTCGGCCAATTTCAAGAAGCTAGTAAGGGACCGTCTCCAAAGTGAAATTAATTGGAACTCTGCCAGGAAACATTCGCTCTTGCACGTCACTCTTATGTAAATCGTTTTTAAATTTAAAAGTACACACATTACGTTAATATTACAATAACTGAGTACTTAAGAAACAAAATTTATTCTGTGTACGTGTAAAACATAGATAAAATAAAATATTTTGGACGAAGAAAACTTTTCAAAAGCAGTTCCAAAAACTTAGACTTATTTGCCTGCGGCTTCAGACTGATTTGCTGCGGTACTGATCATGGCAAACGTTAAAAATCTGTTGTGTAGTCGCTTGCAATTGCATACAGTCGTATTCTAATATTAGGAATTCTAGTACAGGAAAACGAGATGTATACAAATGAAGAATACTGCGAAATGGTACTGTTGTATGGGCAGTGTAATCGAAATAAGAGAGAGGCGGCAAGACTTTATGCCATTAAATTTCCCAGTCGAAGACATCTATCGTACAATTGCCCGTGCTGTTCAACGCTTGTATAGAACTGGGAGTTGTCATAGACGTATTCCCTTGTCTCGTGCCACACCTTCAAACTTGCGGATACCCGCTGAGGATGTTCTAGGATATGCCCTGGCTCATCCTGAAAGTAGTGTCCAGGATATTAGCAAGGCTTGTTCCTACTCAAAATCCTACGTGTAACAAAATCCTACGTGTTCCTACTCAATCGACGGTGTGGAACATATTACATACGTACGGTGCATTTCCTTATCGTCCAGTCCTGGCGCAGGAGCTAATGCCTGGAGACCAGTTGTATACATCTCGTTCTCCCATACTAGAATTCGTTATATTAGAATACGGCTGTATGCAATTGCAAGCGACTACACAACAGATTTTAAACGTTCACCATGATCAGTATCTCAGCAAATCAGTCTGAAGCCGCAGGCAAATAAGTCTATTTTTTTGGAACTGCTTTTGAAAAGTTTTCTTCGTCCAAAATATTTTATTTTATCTATGTTTTACACGTACACAGAATAAATTTTGTTTCTTAAGTACTCAATTATTGTAATATTAACGTAATGTATGTACTTTTAAATTTAAAAACGATTTACATAAGAGTGACGTGCAAGAGCGAAAGTTTCCTGGCAGAGTTCCAATTAATTTCATTTTGGAGACGGTCCCTTACTAGCTTCTTGAAATTGGCCGAGAAAATGGATGAAATGTATGATTTTCAAAGTTCCATAACTTGGTCAGTTTTTATCGCAATAAAATGAAACTTTTTGTGTATACTTTGTTTTCGTGTACTGCATCTTTTCCTAAATATAAGTGATAGGACCTGGGGACCGTATAAAAATTTTATTTTTGTAATTTTTTTCTAAATGGGTTTTTTGGTTCGAAAAGCACGTAAAAACATTTTTTACCCTTTTTAAAACATTTTTTAAATTGGAAGTGCATATCTAAACCGAACGGTTCGGGAATTAGCTATTGGGTCACATTAAGGCTGGACACCCTGTATATGTACTATAAATATGATGTATGGAACAGCATGAGAAACGATCTCAGTGGCTGTTCACAAGGTCCTAATCAATCAGTGTGTTTGTAAAATATTGTCTTATGTGTTTCGTTCTAATTTCACTTAATGGTCGTTTTCTGGTCACGGTCCTGTTAAGGTAAGGTATATATTATATACTGTATTAAGTAGCATGAGTAATACAGGGTTGTCCAAATTAAACTTCCCCAACTCAGAGGCCTGTGCAGGATTTTGTATGGGTCATAATGTGATGAAATTTTGAAAACAGACACTTCAGATCACGCGCTCGTGATTTATTAAAAAAAAATTATTAGTACCAGAAGTTGCCGATAGGTGGCGCTGTAACTCTAGTAATTTGCATATTGCAACAACGTGATTTGCAGAAATAAAGCTTCTGCTCAACGTATCCAAAAGACGAGTCCTACAAAAGTGGAAGACAGGCGCTGCACAGGCAGTTGTTTTCAGCTCGCTGATGCACAATGACGACTTTGAAAGACGGTTCTGTTAGTGAAACTTTTCCACCAGAATGACGAGAACTCCTGTGCTGCGATAAGAGCATTCCGTCGGCTGAAGAACTTACGCCGAGGACCAATGACACCACGCGCTTTACTAGACATGATGAAGTTCGAAAGAACCGGACAGCTGGGAATTTTACCAGGTAGAGGACGACATGTTGTGGATTCTGCACGCGTACAAGACGTTGCTTTGGCGGTCGTGGACGCCACTAGCCAATCGCCACATGGTGTTGTCAGTGTGCCAACTGTATCTCGTGCTGTTGATATGTCCTATTCGACCACGGCACACATATAGAACATCTGTAGAACGTCTTGTTGATCTGCAGCGCCACCTATCGCCAACTTCTTGTACTAATTTTTTTTAATAAATCACGAGCACGTAATCTGAAGTGTCTGTTTTCAAAATTTCATCACATTATGACCCATACAACATTCTGCACATGCCTCTGAGTTGGGGAAGTTTAATTTGAGACAACCCTGTACATCAAAGAGCCATCACATTATAACCACCCACACGTTTTTCAATGAACTCGTCTGGATGACATGGAGAGCACGTAATTAAGTGGGAATGGTATTTAACTGCTGCTGGAGAAGGTAATGAATCATTCTTGCCCTTAACGTTTGTGAGTGATGGGAAAGGCTGTTGATCTAAGCGAAATTGATAGAGTCCAGATTGCAATGACCCGAAGACTCGGAACGAGTATCTCCAAAACTGCACGACTGGTCGGTTGTTGACAATCTGCCTTTGTTAAAAAGTGGATTAATGACGGTGAAACCAGCAATAGGCGCCCAGATGTTGGACGTACACGCATCATCAAAGAAAGAGGATGCCGCTGACTGTCCCTGCTAGTACAGCAAAATCGGCGGAAGACAGTGACTCAGCTGACAGCCCAATACAATACAGGTGCAAGTGCAAGTGTTCCGTAACACACAATTCAATGCAGGTCCCAGTACAAGTGTTTTGGAACACACAATTCAGTCGAAATGTTTGAAGTGGGGCTGCGGAGCAGACATCCCACTCGTGCGCCTCTGCTTACCAAGCGTCACTGTCAACTACGCCTACAGTGGGCACGGGAACATCGAGACTGGAGCACGGATATGTAGAAGAGATTTGCATGATAGGATGAATCACGTCAATGGTCGTGTCAGGGTACGCCTTCTTCCAGAAGAACAGCTGCTCCCCTCTCCCCGGCAGCTCAGAGCTCGATCACTATATAATGTTTCAATATCTCGCCTTTGTGTGGCCGCTACTTAAATATTTGGTAAAACCTGTCTCCAGTATCTACCAAGAACTCGTCGCATCCATGCCCAGGCGAGTTGCAGCCGTTTTGAAGGCCAAGGAGGCGCAACGCGTTATTAAGTAGGTGGTCATCACGCAATGGCTCTTCAGTGTATAGTTACAGTTCTGTTGTCAATACATGTTTATACAGAGTGTCCCAAAAATGTGGTAACGAGCTTTATTTCTTTATCTACTAGAGATAAGTGAGCAATGTAAATTGAAAAAAAAAATGTTTAAAATAAGGTCGGAAATAAGTCTCCGTTGAGAAAAAATTCCTCTCGTTCACTTACAAAAAGTTACACTTTTCAAAATTTGTATACTGCCCAAGTATAAAAAAAAATTCTCAGTTAGTAAAAGGTGCTCCATACACTAATGAGATGATTTTCAAAATTTGAGAACTATAACCTAAAAGAATATGAAGAATATATGAAACATATCAAGATAAATATAACGCAGACTTAAACCACTTCTTAATAGCTCTCGAAGGGGAAAAATCACGTCGAGTGATCCAATATCAGGGGTCGTACATACGGAAGAAAATCTGTTTTATCACTTTGGCAATAAACTTTCACATTCAAAATCATGTACATATTACGGTGGAGCGAAAAATTAAATTTTGCAAAATTGTTTTTTAATAGCTATAAGAATGTGACCCAACCTTTCAAAAAGCGTATCCTAAAATATTTTTTATTTATTTTGAGTCTATCTACCTGCGCATTTGATTTGAATTTTGCAGCGTTCGTCCATTGCAAATGCCCAAAAGAAAGAAGAATTGCGAAAGAATAAAAACTTTTCTGACGGATCAGAGGACTGACAGGAAAATGGTTATTGGTGGTATAGACGTTTCACAAACGAAAAAAATAGAAAAGCGAAATGATAGAAATCAAAAACTAGAACACTATTACGGTTCTGTGACATATGAGGATAAACAGGAGAATAGAGTTGAAATTTCCCCGCGAGCTCCTCTTATATTGGATGAGTCAGAAGATACTGAAGAAAAAGACGATTGCTTTAGAACCGTAATCTTCAAAGCACCAAGGGTCCAAGAAAAAGCCAAAACTCAGCTTGCCATCTTTGTCAAAAACATGTGACCGATGGCGTATCAGATAGAGCTGCTGCAGCAATCGCATCAGCAGGTCTTCATGACATTAAGTTAGATGTCGAAGTAATAAGTAGATAAAAATTGCGCCGTGAAAGATCAAAAGGACGCAAAGAAATATTAGCTAAAAATAGAGTTGTCAGTGTTACAGCTATATACTTTGATGGCAGAAAAGATAAAGATTTAAATGTAGAAAAAAAAGGGAGTCAAAAAATACCGCCAAGTTATTGTAGAAGAACACATTTCTGTTATCAAGGAACCTGACTCTGTTTATATCGGCTACGCTGTCCCAAGTACTAGGACGGCCAAGAGCATAGAACGTGCTATGTATGACTTGTTCTCTTCTGAAAACGTTTCATTGAGAGAAATTGCAGCTGTTGGTTGTGATGGAACAGCAACAAACACAGGGAAAAATGGTGATGTAATACGGTTGTTAGAAAAACGTTTGAATCAACCTTTACAATGGATCATATGCCTTTTACACACGAATGAATTGCCTTTAAAACGCCTTGTGATAATTGCCTTTTCATTCTTAGATGGGGCAACTTCTGGGCCAAGTTCCTATTCTGGTACTATTGGAAGATTGCTAGAAAAATGCGCAGAAAATCCTATTGTGTGGTATAAAAAGATAGAAAGCGTTTTGCCGGATATTTTGGCCGATAGCATCAAAGACCTCAGTTCTGACCAACGTTACTTGTACGACATTACATCAGCTGTAATTAGTGGCGATTGTCCTCCCGATCTAGCACACAGAGCTCCAGGGAAAATGCCACCTGCTCGATGGTTAACAAAAGCCAACAGGATATTAAAGCTATATATTTCCACAAGTAAACCATTTGAAAACCTTAATCATCTTGCCACGTTTATTGTTAGAGTTTACGCTCCTGTTTGGTTCCAAATTAAAACTCGTCCGTCATGCAAAGATGGATCTTAAAATTTTTGGAAATTGGTTTCGAATTCTCAATACCTTCCAATTAAACTAAAAAAAGTAGTCGACCCTGTCATTGAGTGGAACAGTTTCTTTGCGCATCCTGAGAATCTTCTGTTGCCGATGCTCTCAGATCCTGAAAAACACATTCTCGAACTTGCTGCTAGAAGGATTATAAAAGCAAAAGAAGCGACTAAATCTGAAAAGGTCCCTCGTATTTTTGAGGTCCCTAAAATTATGCTTAATACCAAATCATACACAGACCTTATAGATTGGCAACAAAAATATTTTCAACCTCCCATCTTCAGAGACTTCAAGAATGAAGATTTGCTTTCGATGGTGGGAATAAAAGGAAGTACAAAAATACATTTTCTAAGACTGTCATGCCATACCCCGGCTGTAGAACGTTCAGTAAAGATACTAACAGAGGTTTCTATGCAAGTATGTAATAAGAAGGCCAGAGAAGGTCGCATGAAATCAAAAACTGAGTCAATCAAACTCATGCCCAAATTCGAAACCAAACGCGATTTTAAGATCTTTTTTGACAATTTTTATGTATGCTTATGTATATTTTATGTTTTAAGTGGCTCACATTTTTAGTAAATTAGCATTCATTTGTTCTATATGACTTGTTTTTTTCATAATAATAAATAGTTTAATAGAATTTATAAACAATATGCTCTTTGAAGTTTTATCAGTATGGTAGCACAAATGTAAATTTTCAAAATAAATGCGCGGGTAGAAGGAAAATATTTATTTTAAAAAAGTAATGCTTCTTAAAATACTCTAATCTTGGGTCACACTTTGATCACTATTATAAATGAAAATTTAACAATTTTTTTTTTCCCATATAAGAGTGCTCCACCCTAATGTATATGCCACGATGATCATTCTTTAAATATATCTTTCAGACATTTTACGATGAAAGGCTGAAATTTGGCACTTCACCTCATTAGCGCATGGGGCGCATTTTACTAATCCGGAATTTTTTTGTACGGGGGTAGAATGCAAATTTAAAATGTGCTAATGAATAAAATGCGTTAATTTGTTAATGAATGAGAGGAACTTTTTCTTAACGAAGATTTATCTCCGACATTATTTTGAAAAAAAATTTCAATTTACATTGTCCACTTAAATCAAATAGATAGAGTTCGTAACCAACTTTTTGGGACAACCTGTATAATTTAAAGAATATTTCTTTAGAGTATTACTTACTAATGTTACTTTTTATAATATTAATAGTTATTTTCCTTGTTAATACCAAATTAAATAGGTATAAAAATTATTCAATTATAAATATCAGCTTTAAAAAAACACCATATCAGTAAAAGATAATATATTTTTAAAAATTCAATTAAAATATTCTCATATTTTGTCTGAACGGATGAAAGTAGTTTTAAGATTTTACACATCGTTCACTGGAAATCAAAATGTGCCTTCATATTTTCATGCATTACATCATTTCAAGAAAATTATTTTGTTTCTCTGAAGATTTTATAACTTGACCTTTGTTTAGTTTCAAAAGTTTCCACAAACATTTTGTAGTTTCCACCATGAAGCAGGATTTATATTTTTATGTTTTGCTTTGCTTTGCTTTGCTTTGTAGAGTTAAAGCAATTTTTCTGTTCTTACGCGTGAAGGTAAAATTACTTGAAAGAAACTAACTTTTGCGGAAAATAACAATGGAGTCCATAAAACTTTCAGGTTTCTTTTTTTAATAAAAATGCTCAATACATATATTTTTTAGTAGCGTTGTCTATATTTTTAGAAGGGCTACATTCCCTAGAAATAGCATTCAATTCCAGCTACGTGTGAGATATTCTTAATAGTATACAAATTGTTTTTATAAAAAATGTTTTCATATAATACCTAAATCTTACTATATTATCAAAAGTTACGTTAATAATTTAAATTTAACATATCTATACATTTTTATAAGTTTCATTTTCAGTGTAATAATTTGATTATTTAAGAAAACGTATTCCCAGAGTGGATTACAATTTTTCTCTGATAAAATTATTAATACTGTACTTAAAAATTTCATTTTCAAAAGATATTATATTTTTTGATTATTACAAATGAAAACATATGAAAACCAAGTAAACAAGAACTTGCAAATTCCGAATGCATAATTTTATTTTATGTATATTCTTATTTGTACAAGCATATAATTATATCATAAACAAAAATGAAATTCAAACAAAATTTAAAAGATTTTATTCTTTTTTTAATTGGTAAGTTGGTTACGGTATATTGGTTACAGTGTATAGTATTGATAAGCTGGTTAGAGCAACAAAATGACTGAACCTAAATAAACCGATATTTTTTTCGGTTCAGTTCCGGTTTTCGGTTTCCGGTTCAGTGCCGGTTTGAATCCCTGGTTTTGAGATTCGAAGGAGAGACAGCGGAATGCCGTGTAGCTTGTGTGTGTAAATATGCTTTGTTTGTGTGTGTAAATATGCTGTCTAAATATAATTTTTAAGAGTTGTTTTTAGTGTTTGTTTAATCTCCTAGACTGCGGACTGCCCACCTCTAACATAAATAATATTTATAACTTAATATGAACATAGAATAGTTAGAAAGTGTAATTTTTTTTAATGTTTGAAATTTAAAAATCTAAAGAATATTCTTTTTTTTTGTACTACGCATTGATTACCCGTGACTTGCAATGTTAAAAATATTTATGATATTTTTAAAAGTCACTTACATAAATTTATTTATCAAATAGCAATACAATATTATTTACCCATACAATCAATTAATTACTGGATTTCCCCAGGGGCAACATTTTTCCATACGTGAGTGATAGGAATGAAAGGTCAGTATAAAAATTAAATTTCGTATTTTAACATGCATACGGCCCTAGCAAAACATTGCCATATCTGAAAACTACTTTCTATATTAACGAATTATTCAATTTGAAATTATGGTAAGGCTTTTGTCTAACTTTTCTAATTAAAAGTATGTTTCGATCGCTTATAGTTTAAAACATAATCCTTTAACATCTATTTTCAATCACTAGGTGTATTTATTGTGCACGAATGCGATAATTTAAAATACCTGTCTCACTAGACATAAATATTACACATTCAACCATAAGTAAAATAAGTAGTTCACACAAATACATCACACTGCTGAAGTGCAACTGAATAAGAATTTGATTTTCTGTTATTTGGAAACTAGACATCTCAATCCTTGCTGTCTGTACGGGGAAAGATACTTATTTTCCCAACTAACAACAGTTCAATTAATATCACTTTATCAATCTTTTATGTCATTGTAATACCTTCCGTACAGTACAGTGAAACTATGCCAGCTCTGGTTATTATAAGGGAAGTAGTGACTTCGGTGATCTATTGCCAATAATGCAGGTCAGGATGAGTAACATGATGACATAATCGCCTTCCGAAATAAGTAGGTTGCATCAGAGTTATTGCGTCTGACTGGAGTAGTGACCTATATGATAGGAAATTATTGTCGTTTCTTGCATAATTTATGTTAGATTTGTGGCTCTTTGCTATTGTTAATCAACATAAATAAAATTTGTGTCAGTATCAAATGCAGGCAAGGAACTGTACTTTCGTTGAAGTAGAGCAACTCAAAAAATCCATGATGTATATATATATATATATATATATAATTATATCTTGGATTTAATGTACAAAGAAATTACAGGAAAAATTATGCGTTAGGAGTTGGAGCAGAATATTTAGGATTGGCTTATATTATATTCTTTTCAATAGTTCAGACGCAAAGTGTGATTAAAATTAAGTTTTACATATATCTTTAAATATTTTGTTCAAAAAATAAACTTGTTTGTAAATGGCTTTCAAAGATGCGATTTTTTTCTTCTTAATGTGTTTTTTTTTATCACAAGGTCACCCAAAAAGCTATATTTTCTATTCCTTTAATGGTACGACTCATTATAAAACCTATGGAATCAAAAATAATTATACTGGTGTGTCCAAAGTTATAAATGCAAAATGGGTAATAACTGAAGAAATATTCAGTTAATTGGAACAAAATTTAACATAAATGTGCATTTTCATAATAAAAAGCATCTAACAACATAACAACAGCTAAAAAGGGTGTGTTATTAGTTAATGCCCAGGATATATCAAAAACGGTGTAATTACAATCCTTCATACCTAGATCAGAGTTCGGCAGTATCGCTAATACATGTGTTTCCAAAATACATTTGCATCTTGCATTTTTATTTTCACTCGTAAAAAAGCGAAGTATTCTTGAGAATGCATTCTAAAATACATTGTCAATGTATTTTGTATTTTCAAAATACAAAATATACATTTTGTATTATGACATTAAATTAATCGTTACACCACAGATTGCTCAGGTAGCACGTGCAAATGAAAATCATAAACTACTTATTTTCACTTTTTCCCCCTCTCTTGATGCAATTGAATCGGTGAGTGCAGAAACCACCTCAATCACAAACAGGAAATATTTTTCAGGAGAGAGAGAAAACTTCATAAAACTTCGTAAATTAAGTAATATTTGCATGACAAAAACATAAATGCATGTTATGACAGAGGAAAAAAATAAGTTTAAATATTTGAAAATTTGGAGGAGTTATGAAGTTTTTTCTCTCTCCTGAAAAAAATTTCCTGTTTGTGACTGGGGTGGTTTCTGCACTCACCGATTCAATTACTGAGCTGCAGCAGAATTACACGAAGTATTGTCACTGAAGAAGTGTTAGGATCTCTTGTGATCTTTAAATTTAACTAAACAGGAAAGGGAAAGAAAAGCCTTTCATACCCCTGTCTAAAACATAAGTAGTATATTTGTCTAGGAATGTTTCTAGATTCCCACTATATATGAAACCAAACGTAGTAAAACAATGTTTGGGTAGTATTTACTAATGTTATTTAAGGGAATATGAAATGTGTTGCTAAGTTCTAGAAAAATAATGATGCCAGTATTTCTGCAGTAGTATAGTGGATTCTTGGCTATTGTGGGTAAGAGATAAAGCTACGCGAAGGCTATCATCCTTAGGGAGGAGGGAGGAGATGCCTTGGGTGAAGGACTTTTTAAGAGGTTTTAAGGAGCATTCGGTTACATATGGAGTAAAACAAGCCAAATTCCAGTCCATTAGAGATACAGCTTCCTGTAATAGGATGGGCTGAATTAAATTTCCATTCTATATGATTTCAACATCTTTTGTGCAATTCTTAATTAAAAATGTTTTCAAATTTTCTCTGTAGATGGAAATGAAAAAGTTAAGGAGCAGTATCAGTTATGGAAGCTGAAAACTTAGATTATATGCAAGATCAGACTCCAAACTAAACCTGGACTCGTCGGAAAACATCACACAAGACCACTGTTGCGGTGTCCACAATGCATGCTCTCTACTCCAGGTTAATCGCAGGCGACAGTGAGTTGCGGTAAGTGGAACACATCTGACTGGCCTACGCGCATATAGACCAATGTGCCCTAAGCGTCTGTACACGGTCTGCCTTGAAACTGTCGTACCGGTAGCTGAAGAGAGCTGGCGAGACAGGTCTGATGCTGTACTCCGTCTGTTTCTTTTGGCAGTAACTGCCAAATAGCGGTCCTCATTCGGCGTTGTAACTCGGAGGCGACCTGTGCTGTAACGTCTACTCACATTACCATCATCTTGGAATCGTTGCCAAAGCCTGGAGATGACACTCTGGGCGATTCCAAGTTCCTCGGATACTTCCAGCTGGGTACGTCCACATTCCAGTCGTCCGATAATTCTGCCACGTAAAACATCATCCAAATGCCTCCTTTGTGCCATAACTATGCGGTTTTTGCACTGAAAGGCTTTCACAGCGCTTGTGAACAATTTTACTTCTTTGCCACCATTCCTTATATACCCCTCTCTTACACTCTCGTCATTGTGACGTACCATCCACGCCATCTGGTGGTTTCCTGTCATTTGCATATTCTTCAAGATGTGTGTGATCATTCCACAGGTGAAATTTTTATTTTAGAGATCAATTTCTGTGTGATTCTGAATTATCCTTAATTTATGGACATGAGTGTAAATCTCATTTTTCGAAAGTGAATCTTTCGGCATATATGGGGGCTGAACGCCAATAAGTGGCTTTTCAGATTTTCCCAAACATGGTCTATAGAACAAAGATTCGGAGACTTTGCAGGAAACTTCATGCAATGAATATACCCTGATTCAAGAAGATCATCAAGCATGTAAGCTGCTCTTGCAGAGATGGTCCTTTGCGTTTTGCGTGCAATGGCGCGTCTCCTTTTGAGCGCAACGCGAATACGACAGCCCGTTAGTCGTGAGGCCGAATATGCCATTCTTGGATACACAAAGTACGGGGACCCGCTCTTTTTACTGAAGTGTAAAGATTCAGCACGCAGAGTGATTCTCGACGAGTTTTTAGTTGAAGAGAACGGTGAGCTCTGTATCATTCACTCCAACGCAAGGGAAATCGATCAAATTGTTTGCAATAAAAGAGCAACCTTCTACAGCAACCTACCTTTCAGGTTTAGAATTTTTCCTGCACTGGAAATATTCCACTGACAATTTAATGGCAGAAGAATTCTTGTTTCGGGTGGCATCTGGTTGGGCAGTCATTCGCCACTGCACGATTTTTATTTGGGTTGAGCCACTATAACAGATTTTGCTTTTGTGTCTTTAATATTGGACACCTTGTCATTAGAAAACGTTTTCTAATTGAAAGTACTGGGCTTATCTCAAATTTTAAAAAGTGCTGCAATGATCAAACATTTTAAAATACGGTAATGTATAAATGTACAGCGTAATCTGTGAGATTTATTTTGTTTCCCAGAATGCTGTGAGAAATCTCAAAAACTCACTCTAATATTATTTTGTTTTCAATAAGTTAACATATCTAAAACTTCACTAAACAATGACAGCCCATATTGCATTATATTAGATATATCTTGTGTAATCCTGCACTTGAAAAGTTCAAGAAGTTAGTAATGTTACATTCAGGTACTTTGATGGAGAAGATTTTTTTATGAACCTCAGCCTTAGTTACTTAATTTGGTATCTTTGAAATATTTCCACTTTCTAAAAACGCACTTCACACAGTGGCTGACAATCGATCCAAATGTATTGCAATTCTCGTTCTCCTTTCCGGCATGTGTCATGGAAGAAAATCGTAAAAAAATTCTACCATATGATTTTGATGTATCTACTCGTTTTGAGGTCTTCTGAATTCATTTACACCATTTTTACGGCGATGTATGCGCGCATCTCTGCGTACGTAGACGTGTGTGGGTGTATATGTGTGTGTATGTGTGTGTGTGTATGTGTGTATTTGTTTTAGCATGATAACCCCTAAACGGTGCATTTGATAGAGCTCAAGTTGAGCTATTGTGACCCATAATACACATCTAAATTAAACTTATTCAACTGCACCATTTAGACAATAGTAGACATTAAATGATTTGTGCTCGTAGGCCGTAATGTATGAGAATTCTTTTTGTAACCTTGGGATCAACATATATTCCCGCAGAGAAAAATACTACACTGCAAAAAAGGCCGTCAAATTTACAGAAAAAAAACTGTCAGTCAAGACGCCAGTTTATTTCTGTTTTTTTTTAGAGAAGTCTTCCGTAAATTTTACAGATTCTTAGTTTATTTTACTGAAATTTTCCGTATACGAAAAAAATACGGAAGACTTCTGTAAAATATACAGAAATAAACTGGCGTCCTGGATGACAGTTTTTTTCTGTAAATTTGACGGAATTTTTTTTGTAGTATACTTTACAAATACCCTGTATACCATCAGGAAATATTTTCAGCAGAAATAGAATCACAAGCATCAGCTTTAAAAGAATGCGAAGTTTGAGTCACGTAAATTGGTTTTCTGAAACACATTTTAACTGACATTCATCTAGACAATTTTCAACACATATTTATGAAACTATAATTACAAATATCTGTTTTTGATATACAGAAATAGTGAAAACATCACGAATCACAGAAATCTCATTATTTTTCGCGAAAAAATCGTTTCGTCTGTGTAATTACATTCTGTGGTCCGTTAAATTCGATCCGATACACATTCAATCATTTAGCTTTACGAACACAATTTTAAAATTGTGTGTCAAGGTTGTTAGGATGAAGAAACAGTGCCCCAAGTAATTTTCCCGCTGCTTTATAACTTGGTCAAGATATATTTCCACTTATTGTCACCGCTTAATTGGGACGTTTTATGATATCATTTCACAGATGATTACGCGGGAAAATTGGAACTCGTCAGCTTTTCCAGACAAAGATTACAACACTTGTTCCTACCAGATTTCGACAGTGAACATACATAGTCAGCTGTGTGAACTTGGCAAATATAATTTGTCAGAAAATACAGAGAAAGAAGTCCGTATGTTCAATGGGAAATTAATATTAAAAAATTGCGAAAAATAGGTTGTTTTAAATTGTACGTTTTGCAAACATTTATGTCTTGATGCAGTTGAAATCAATTTTACTTAAGTTTTTGTTTCCCGTTTAAATTTGTATCGGTTACATTAAAAACAAATTCAGTCACGAAATCACAATTTTTCAGAAGTGAATCAAAAAACTGCATAACACAAAATCATCTATTTTCAACGAAAGAAAAATATTTGATAACTATTTCTCTAGAATGCATTACTGACTGAAATAAATATCATATCCTAAAATAGGAGTAAATTACCTGGATCAATACAAATTTTTAAAGTGTGGTCACTTGCTGAATTACTCGCCATTTTATTATGGACATGCCTACGCGGCGGCCAGCGATATCCCATACGAAGGGCCGTAGAAGTTAACACCCATACTCAATATTTGAACCCGGACCCAAGGCGTTGTAGAATGTTTCTTTAACCCTTTGAGGGGCAACCCTTTCAAAATTCTGAAAAAAGGGCAGCCGTTGCCATCGCACGATTTAAGCACTCCGCCATCTTGCTGGTAGTTAAGTCGAGCGGTGGCAACGACTGCCCTTTTTTCAGCATTGGAAAGGGTTGCGCCTCAAAGGGTTAACAAATGATGGTTTCATCTCAGTAAAATTCGATAAACCATACTTTCCAAATTTCGATTTCATTCCAAAGGGACATTCCATGATACAACCAGATGCTTGTTCTTTATGTGTGCCCCTAATGGATACCGTCCATTACTTCAAATGCTCGCTGTCATACTGACTTCCTTTCTAGTTTGAGTTTATTGTAAGCTAGAAATGAGCATTTATAAGTTTCTCTTCATTTGAATGCTTGTGGATTAACTTCAATTAACATAGTAAATGGATGTTCCTGAAAAGATGCTCCTTTGTGTAAGCGACATTAATGGACGAAATAGATGTATGTGGTAGATATTGATGCAACTTTGTGTAATGTGGCTCTCTCTAAGCAACGCAGGGAGTGCAGTAAAACTTTAATTAGTTATTCATCCAGAGCTACTATTGCATATTCACATTCGTTTCTTGTGCGTTATTTGAAACCCATGTATATGTTACATCATTGTTAAATCATCTGAAAAGTGTAATATAGATTGATTATGTAATAAAGAGAAGTAGGTTAACCTTTTAAAACGAGCTAGTGCAGCTGTTTTATCAATATAGGTAAATATGACTATATGTCAGTTCTGGCACGACTGTCGCGATTTGCTGTTTTCCTTATTTTTCTTTATATTTTCAAAAGAAGAGAATTTCTAACGGTAATTTCTTTGGTAAAATTACCAAAAAAATTACCGTTAGAAAGTACACTGCATGGGCTCCCCGACCGTGACCTTCGCAAACAAGGCCTGGTGGCTCAAATATTGAGTCATCCTATGTAGGCCGAATTTAGACGTAAAATTAAAAAGTTGCATAGCAATATTATGATTGTGGTTGCTTATCATCAGTTTATAAAATTTATTATTTCTTACATTTATCTTGATTTACTATTGATTACGGATTAAATATGACACTAAAAATGCATTTAGAAATTGTGATTGCAACTCCAATGTTTAATATATATATATAATTTTAACTTTTGTTCTGAAGATATGTTTTTAAGCACTGATAAATTTGATAAAATGATGATGAGCAACGAGAATTTTAATTTTATTTTACATATTTTAATTTCATACCTAAATCGGCCTACTTAGGATGACGTAATCCTTAAGCCAGCAGGCCTTAGTTGCGAAGGTCACGCCCCGACACCGTAAGGGTAAGCATCGCATCGGGGTGCCGTCTATGGCCCGATTAACCTCTGAAGTGAGGGGAAGCTCAGTCTCATATCGACCCCCTCCCTACCCTTTTTGTTTGGGAAAAGTAACGTTTTAATGATTTTCTTTTAAAATATATTTTATTTGTTAAAATGAAATTTTATTTATTTAATTAGTAATAATGATTTCCTTTGATAAAAATATTTTATTCATTAATCTGAAATTTTTCTTTGATAAAAATATTTTATTCATTAATTTTCATAATAGCTTAGTTCACTGTAAAGAGATTTTACAGAATTTTTGAATTACTTTAAAAAGTAAACTAAAAACATTACCTTTGTGGCAGCTGCACCCCCTTTTCGACTCCATGGTTTCTCCCACCTTGGAGTCAGCAGCGAGCTACACCTCAACCCCACCGTGTTTACGCAATGGGTTTAGGCGCTAGAACAGAAAAGAGCTGTTGTACGGTGTATTCTACGATCTCATACGTAAGTTTTATACGAGAATTTATATTATACGATACCTACGCCGATACCTGATCCATGTACATAGCCTGTATATAATTCATTAAATATAATTTTTAGGAAATCTGTTCTTATTTTTATTGAACCCGGACAATTTAATCTTGGCTTAAGCTTACATACGTCACAGATTGGCATCCCTGCTTAGGATGGAAAATTTTAATTAATTTTCAAACAGATTTCATATTACGATATTAATATGGATCAGGCTAAAATACGACGTTCTTCAATACGAACTGCTTTTACTAAAACGGCAAATAAGCTTGAAGAATTATTTAAGTCGAACGCTACATTAACTGATGAAATTGAAATATATTTAGAACAATTAACTGATAAAGCGACGCAACTGAAAGAATGTGATGATGTAATTTTTAAGTGTTTGGAAGACAAAAAATGTTCGCAGAAAGAATTCTATGAAGAATATAACTCTTGTGAACAATATCAAGAAAAATTTATACTCTTAAAAACAAAACCAAAGTTGCTCGCTGCTAGCGTTAATCAAAACAACGGGAGTGTCAACGGCTCCATTTCGTCTACGAAAGAGAATGATCAGTCGCCGCTTGTAAATAATGCAGGAGCTTCGGCTAAGTACACTCTTCCGATTTTAGAACTTCCGAAGTTTACTGGGAATCCGAGAGAGTGGCTAGGTTTCTGGAGTCGATTCGAAAAAATTCATAATGATGACAGAATAGACGCTCGTGATAAGTTTGCGTATTTAATTCAGAGTACAGTACCTAACAGTAAGCCGCGTCAGATATTAGATAGCTTCCCTCCCACCACAGAAAATTATCCTAAGGCTGTGAATTACTTAAAGGAGCGTTTCGGAAAAGAAAATATTTTCATACAAGTATACGTTTGGGATTTATTACATCTTGTTATAAAAGATAAAAAGCCCGATTTATCAACACTTTACGATGAATTACAAACAAAATTAAGAGGGTTAGAATCGTTAGGTCTAACGAAGGATAAATACGCCGAAATACTGTTTCCGTTGGTGGAATCATGTATGCCTCCTGACCTGCTGATGACGTGGGAGAGAAACCTCTGTTTTGCGCAAGAGAAAAATGAAGGTAAGTCTGATCTAGACTCTTTAATTTATTTTTTAAGAATAGAAGTTGAAAGTGAGCAAAAAATAAAGCTTGCTCGTAATACATTCAGTGTTGAAAAGGTAAACAAGAAGCACTACAAGAAACTTTACGATAGTTGTGTTCCGACAGCTTCTGAATTGTTTATTTCTCATAAAAATGTGCGTAATGAAAATACACAAAGTAATAAAAAATCAGAATATTGTATTTTTTGTAAAATGTTTACGCATTCATCCGAGAACTGTGACCAAGTAGATAATATGTCATTGTTGGATAAAAAAGATGCAGTTAAGAAACAAAATGCTTGCTTTGTTTGTTTAAGACGTAACAGTCATAGAGCTATCCAGTGTAAATCTAGGATTAAGTGTTTAATATGCAGAAATAGACATTTTGCTATTCTATGTCCTGATTTACCTACGAAAACCAGCACGTTGAACAACCAAACGCATTTCTCGGATGTGTTACTGCAAAATTTGATTGTACGATTACGAAATGGCAGTCGAGAACAATTAGTACGAGTTATCGTTGATACAGGTTCTATGAAAAGTTATATCTGTGAAAGTGTTGCTGAAGAAATGCAGTACGATGTTTTACGACGAGTTAACTTAAAACAAAATTTGTTTGGTGGCATTGAAACTGAAGAAAGTGTTCACAACGAGTATAATGTTGAATTGCGTAGTTTTGATGATAGATTTAAGTGCAGTGTAAAATTAAAGTCAACCGAATATTTGTTCGGATATCAAACAAATACCCCATGGTGCCTGGATTAAAGAATTAAGAAATTACTGTATTGAATTAAGTGATTTTGAGGGAAATTCTGTAAAAGTTGATAAAGCAATTAAATTACTTCTTGGAGCTGATACAGCTGCCAAATTACTTTCAGGCAAAATTTATAAAGTTAAAATCTGGACCTGTAGCGGTTGAAACGTCCCTGGGATGGACCCTAATGGGGAAAGTTCCGGTTAGTACAGCAGATGAATCTTGTGCATCAATTTGTATTTCGTCGTTGCTTGTAAATAATAATTGCATTTCAGATCTCTGGAAATTAGATGTTTTGAATATAACTGACCCTGTGCAAGATAAATCTAGAAAAGAGTTAGAGACAGATACGATGAACTATTTTAATGAAACCATATGTATTGATCAAGAGGGTAGATATGAGGTAGCTCTTCCTTGGGTTAAGGACAG
Source organism: Cheiracanthium punctorium (assembly GCA_038373885.1). Classification (NCBI taxonomy): domain Eukaryota; kingdom Metazoa; phylum Arthropoda; class Arachnida; order Araneae; family Cheiracanthiidae; genus Cheiracanthium; species Cheiracanthium punctorium. The sequence goes on along the minus strand of JAWZYV010008858.1, from coordinate 131,539 downwards.
TTCTGCTTTGCCAGATAATTACAGATTAGCTGAAAGATGTTTTAAGAAAACAAAAGATAAACTATCAGCTTCCAATAACACCAGTGCATATAATGAGGTATTTATGAACTGGCTATCTCTTAAAATAATAGAAATCCCGAATCAGGAAGAAATTAAAGAAGGATATTATTTACCACACAGGCCTGTATTTAAAGAAGAAAGTACGACAAAAATACGACCTGTATTTAATGCTTCCGCACGTACGGGCAATTCACCATCACTTAATGACTGCTTAGCAACAGGGCCAAATTTGATAGAGATTATCCCATCCATTCAAAATAGATTTCGGAAAAATGCTGTAGGGGTTACTTCAGACATAGAGAAAGCATTTTTACAGATTTCGATCAGGGAAAGGGACAGAAGCTTTCTAAGATTCTTTTGGGTTGATAGAGATAATTTCGAACAAAGTCTTATATACCAACATAGAAAGGTTGTATTTGGAATCAGAACCAGTCCATTTTTATTAGCTGCAACTTTAGATTATCATTTAAGCAGGGTGACAGAAAATTTGAAACAGACAGCCGAAATTCTCAAGAAGTCATTTTACGTAGATAACTGTTTGGCCAGTCTAAGTTCGGCAGAAGAAGTTGAAAAATTTATCCTTGAATCACGAGTGATTTTATCGACGGGACATTTTAATTTGCGTGGATGGCGATCAAATTTTCTTAATGGAATGATTGAAGAAGATCAATCTATGGAAAAATGTGTCACTGTTTTAGGACTTATTTGGGATACGCAACGTGACACATTAGCTTGTAATTTTGATAAAATACCTTCTCAAGTAGACAAAGTCACTAAACGCAGTGTTTTGGCAATAGCTCACCAAGTGTTTGATCCGATAGGATACACTTGCCCTGTTATGTTAATACCTAAACTAGTCTTACAGGAAACATGGTGTTTGAAACTTAAATGGGATGACGTACTCCCCGATCACCTTACGGTAAAATTCACTTCATGGCTCCAGCAGTTACCGTTACTTTCCAAAATTGAAATTCCTAGATGGTTCAAGTTTACGAACAGCAATGAACTGATCAGCTTTCATGTTTTCTGTGATTCTAGTCAAGCAGCCTACGGTAGTTGCATATACTTGAGAATAGAACACGACGATGAAGTAACTGTCAGTTTAATAAGTGCAAGAAGTAGGGTAGCACCCTTGAAAAATGTAACAATTCCCAGATTAGAATTGCTTGCATGTCTGATCGGAGCTAGATTATTGTTTTCCATTCTTAAAGATTTACAGTTCCCTACTTTTAAGATTTATTGTTGGACTGATTCTACAACAGCTTTATGCTGGATACAACGGGAACAAAACTGGGCTACGTTTGAAAATAACCGTGTCAAGGAAATACGAACACTAACATCTCCCACACATTGGCAACACATTCCTGGAAAATTCAATCCAGCCGATTTAGCTAGCAGGGGATGTTCTGCTGAACAGCTAATACGTCTGCAGTGGTGGGAGGGACCATCATGGCTCTATAACAAAGAAGAGACATGGCCTAAATCTGAAGGAAAAATAAATGAAGATCTAGTAAATGCAGAGAAACGTAAAACTGTAGTTACTACTCTTAATAAGTCTGAAGATGACTCTAAATGGTATTACAATTACTTTTCTTCTTACAACAAAATTGTTAGAATGCTTGCGTGGATATTTCGCATTTACGGGAAAATGAAAAAGACTAATATCGAAACTCTACTTAATATATCAGTTCCAGAATTTGAAAAGGCAGAAGTAGCTCTCATACGTCTGATACAGAAGGAATCTTTTAAGGGTTTAACAGATGAAAAAATTCGAAATTTAAGGCCAATAATAGACAGAAACGGTGTTATCAGAGCTCAAACTAGTGTTATCTACCGAGATGACGCAGAATATTTCAAATATCCGGCCATTTTACCATCAAATCATCCTGTAGTACATCTTTTAATAATGAAAGTGCATTGTGAACTGTTGCACGCGGGAACCTCTCTAGTGATGACTCAACTCAGAGAGAGTTATTGGATACTAAAATCCAGAAAGACCATACGCAATCGCATACGACGTTGTATGAAGTGCCAACGATTTAACGCCAAAAACTTCGAAGTTACACCTGGCACATTGCCAGAAGACAGAGTTCGCGATGCCAAGGTATTCGAAATAGTTGGTGTGTATCTGGCTGGACCTCTCCATTTGAAGAATAAGCAGAAAGCGTACATTGTACTTTTTACGTGTGCAGTGTATCGAGCGGTCCACCTGGAACTCATCACGCAATTAACAACATGGAGCTTGGGTCGAGTGTTGAAGCTGTTCCTGCGCTAGGGACGGACATGTACGCCTTGTTCTGTTGAAGACTGAGAATGCTGAGCTTCTACGACCTGTGCAGAAACTTTATAAACTGGAACTTGATGATTCTTCTGATGACTAAACTGTTGAACTTTTAATTTCTCATTTTTTCAATTTTTATGTTTAACTTTAACTGTGTAACTAAGAATTTTTTGTAAGTAAGTATTTTGTACATAAGTAAGTATTAATTGGTTTTGAGTGTTACTCAAAAGGTGGGAGGATGTGGCAGCTGCACCCCCTTTTCGACTCCATGGTTTCTCCCACCTTGGAGTCAGCAGCGAGCTACACCTCAACCCCACTGTGTTTACGCCATGGTTTTAGGCGCTAGAACAAAAAGAGCTGTTGTACGGTGTATTCTACGATCTCATACGTAAGTTTTATACGATAATTTATATTATACGATACCTACGCCGATACCTGATCCATGTACATAGCTTGTATATAATTCATTAAATATAATTTTTAGGAAATCTGTTCTTATTTTTATTGAACCCGGACAATTTAATCTTGGCTTAAGCTTACGTACGTCACAACCTTACTGGAACAGTAAACGTGATTTATTTAGTTGTATTTTTCATTAGACGTGGCTTTTTTCAGGAATTCTTTATTTATTTTGATGACAGCATAAACACCAGAACATGAAAGTTCAGGATTAATTTTGGCATTTAGAACATGTTTAACATTAGATATTGAAAGTCTACTCCTTTCTGCCGACTAAATGTTCACCATAATAGAAAAAACTCTCTCAACTGGAGCAGATGCCCCAAGAAAAGGCATCGCAAACTGAACCAATTTAGAAATGTTGCGACATGAAGTATCGGATTTCTGAAAAACATTAAATATGGTTTTCCTCACCTCCTCATTATAAATCTTTACAATAACTTAAAAGATCACTTAAAAACAAAATTTTAAAAGTTTATCGCAGTTTTTCAGTCATTTTTGGGCCGCTTTCAAATTTTGATGGGAAGCTCAAGCTTCAAAAACCTTTTCGGTAATCAGGCCCTGGTGCCATATTCAAAAAGGTGGCATTTCGAAGCTTGAAAAAAGTATAAAAAGGAGGCGCCTTTTTTACGTCTGCAGGAGGCTCCACGTACCTTAGGCCGCTCTGGTGGGTTTCTACTACGTTTACCATTCCCGTTGTCCATGAAAAGGATGGAGGAAGACAGCATATTAAATCAGTGGATACAGTTTCCATTATTGCGCTTTAACAAGGAATATTTTATTTCTTAAAAATGCGTAGTCATTTTAATTATTGACATGGCTAATACAATGGCACGCTACGAACAAAAATACGATTATTCAGAAAAAATGATTTTAAATGATTGCATATAAAATCACTGATGCAATTGGCGACATCGATGCATCTAAAATTGAGTAAATTCCACGCAAAAACACGAAAAATTGCATGAATCTGAATTGGTAATCAGCAAATACGGTGCAGTTCGTATGATTCTTCATTGGTGCTCTCTTAAGTTGTTTTATTTGTGGTACATCATGTGTCGATTTTTTTGAAGAACGGTGCACAGTGCGCGCAAATATTATCAGATTACACTCAGTTGTGACTCATTTTGGAAGTGATTTTTTTTTTCAAGGAAAGCACCCTAGATTTAAAAAAATGTTAAATACCAATTTTCTTATTGACTGTCCACTATTCTACAGAAATTGAAGTGTTGCCAAGTTAAAAAAATATTGAATTCACAGTACAGTAAATGCAATGCATTTCGTTTCTTTTGCTTCAGTGTAAAAATAAATATTTTTGTAAATTCCAAGCAATATGTACATTTTAAAATTAAAAAAGAGAACTCTGTCTTCAAAAAAGTGGCAAATATTTTTTACCTTAATATATGCTAGTGTATAATTCGGAATATTTAAAGAATTAGACTGATTTTGTTTTTAACTTTGCATTTTACAATTTTAAAAATTCATTATTATTGGAGTCAAATATGTTCATGTAATTTTGTATTTCCTTCAATAAAAACACTAGTCGATATTATATATGGGTTTATGCTACAAAATTCATTTCAACCTTTCTTTAAAAATCAAGTACTGTATATATTTTTTTTTTCAATTTAGACATATTCCTCACAAACAACTTGTAATTTCATTAAAAATTTAAGTAAGCAGTAACAAAGCGTTTATATAATTACTTCAAAAGCTATTTTTATACGTGAGTCACAAGTATTTATGGAGATTTAAATATTGAAAGCAATTTCAAAATCTTAAATTAAGAGCACCTTAACAATAACTGAAGTGCTTTAAACAAATTGAAACAGGTATAGTAACGCTGCAAGTGTAATAATATCTGATGACATGTAATTAACGTCCTGCATTGTTTCATCAGTTTCTATTAAAGTGTCGCCACTGTAACGGATATGAAGTTAAATTATTCATATGCATCACTAATTTGAGATGAAGACGGCACACAAATATAATTTTCATATTAATAAATGACACACTAGATTTCCCATAACATGTCAAGAGATTTAATTTTGTTTGAAATAATATTGCTGAAAACTCAAATAATGAATTTCATTTCCTCGGACAATGCGAAAATAAGGAGATGACATTAGCAATTGTATTCTTCGTAAAGTTAATTAGTTTTCTCAAATTTCATTGCAGTATTAAATTTATTCTTTCGGAAACTTATAAAACTCCTTAAAATAAACCCCGGAAAAATAAATAAAAATTTGCAACGGAAATTCCGCCAAATTGTTTAATTTTACCGAAAATAAATTTTAAGAACTTTAATTATTATAAACTTAATTCCTGTACAAAGAGTATTCCAAACTTCCTATTATAAGAAAGAAAAATATCTTCAAACAAGACATGTAATCAACACTTGATAGGAACAGCACAAAATTGTGTTTGAGTTTAATTTTGAGTTTCCATATACCATAAGTACTCCAAAAATTCTCAACATGAAAAAATATAAATATATTTCAACAATATGAAAAAATCACGTTTAACGAAACACTGCAAAAACTAGTCGAAATAGTTGGGATGCGTTCATCGGCAATTGACATGTACCAATTTTCAATATTTCAAGTAACCCTCAAGAAGTTTCCTTTCCCTATTCTTGTAAGAAAATATGTTATTTTTCTAAACGGTGGTAAAAGCTTTCAAGAGAACGGTTAGTCCCTTGCTAGCCCCTGGCCAATTACGCTGTTTACGTGTGTTAACCCTTTAACGCGCAGTGTTCCCGCTCTGGGAACACAAAACTCTGACGTTTTGACTGTTGCCAGTCACGAAGAATAGATTTGATTTCTTTAAAAATAGTTGCGGGTGACATAGCTCCACGCGAATCCTTTACTTTTTTAGCACGTCATTTTCCGTAAAAAAATTGTCCCGATTATTTTTAACAGCACTGACATCTGCTGAAAAATAGAAGAATGCGAGAACAGCTGGATAGATTGCCCAATGCTGAAAAAAGGACAGCCGTTGCCATCGCTCGACTTAACTACCAGCAAGATGGCGGACGATCGAAACGTTCATCACGTGCCACCGATCTAGAGACCCCTTTTTTGACGCAGCTGGCTGTGCCGGAACAGCCGGCTGTCGTCAAAAAAGGGTCTCTAGATCAGTGGCACGCGATGAACGTTTCGATCGTCCGCCATCTTGCTGGTAGTTAAGTCGAGCGATGGCAACTGATGCCCTTTTTTTATTATTGGGAAATGGTTGCGCCTCAAGTGTTAAAACCCTATAAGCGGCTGTGACGTAAAGTCCCGTGCACTACACCCCAGTTTTCACTGCAATGCATCAGCAATTTAAATTATTTATAACACTCAGTTTCAAAAAGTATGTTTTGATGTTAAAGTTTGTAAACAATTTAAGAGCTTATTTCCTAATAATTGCAAATCTTCCTATCAGAATTTTATCTTTTTCATAATTTTAAAGCTGCATGAAAATCATACTGTGAAAACAACTTGGGATTATGTGCCCATTTCCGAGACGTTCAGAAGGTTGAAACGTGACGCAATTACATCAACCGGTATTTTCAGGTTTCGACAGAAGATACCAGGACTTAGATGATACTAAATAATTGTGCTACACTGGAGGAAGTTCCTCTCTAAATGTACCGTAAGTGTATCCAAAACGATGAGTATTGCAATCCAAAGCAGGCGGATTTTGACGTATATTTGTTGTCATCGAAAGAGAGTATGAGGATTGCACTGAGGACTGACCAGGCCATCCGTGAATTGATAAAAATGTTGCATTACCTGATAAGTTATGTTTTTCACTCAATCAAGAGGATTGACATTACCGTATACGGCAAGAAAGATCGGAAAAACAAACACATTTCAGTCATTTGCGATGGGATACAAACTGGCGAACAGTTTCTGCTGTGAGAACAGTATGATTAGTATTGATAGTAGTAGATAGCTCTATTCACTTTCTTCCTCTACTCCCTCTTTCCCCCTTTTTCTTTTTCTTTCTTTCCCTCCACCCCCTATTATTTTATTTCGTTTGCCTTCCCCCTCTTCTTTTTTTATTTGTTTGTTTGTTGTTTTGTGTGTGTGTGTGTGTGTGTGTGATTCAGTCTTTTCTTTACGTTTTTATTTTATTATTTTTATTATTATTTATAAAATAATAATAATAATAATAATAATTATATATTGTACTGTCCTGTTCGTGGTTTTATATATTAAAAAAAATAACAATTTTTGTTTTTATGTTAATTTTGTTTGTTGATCTTTTGTTTGTTCTGTTTTCTTTCTTTTTTATGTGTGTGTGTTTGTATTCGTGTGTTCTTTTATTATTGTTATTATTATTTATTTTTGTACTTTTGTGCTTCTTTCCTTTCTTTTTATCCCTTCGCCCCCCCCCGTTTTCCCCTCTCTCCGTGGTTTTGTTCGGCTTTTCTTTTTCCCTTGTGGCAACATGCTTGCTTGTTTATCTTTTTTCAGTTCCCTCTGTTTTTAGTGACGAAGGGCTTTGACTGAGGCAAAGACTAAAACAATTTTTAGTCGAAACGTACGTATCTACTTACCTATTACATCTTATGTGTGTTTTTTACAAAGTTTTTTTTATTTTTTTTATTGCCTGCATTATCTGGGTGCATTAAATGATTGTGAATGCAAATATGAATAAGTTTGTGTACGCTTCAATAAATGCTGGAGGTCCTTGCATTCAAAATGCCTATGCCGGGCAAAGAAAGGAATCTTTACAGTTGTTGTATTGCAACGATGGAAGTGAAAAGGTCAATCCTGGGTTTAACCCTTTGACGCGCAGTGTTCCCGCTCTGGGAACGCCAAACTCTGACTTCGTGAGTCACGAAGAATAGATTTGATTTCTATAAAAATTGTTGTGGGTGACATAGCTCCACGAGAATCCTTTACTTTTTAGCACGCCATTTCCCATAAAAAATTATCCCGATTATTTTTAGCAGCACTGACATCTGCTAAAAAATGGAAGAATGCGAGAACAGCTGGATAGATAGTCCAATGCTGAAAAAAGGGCAGCCGTTGCCATCGCTCGACTTAACTACCAGCAAGATGGCGGACGATCGAAACGTTCATCGCGTGCCACAAATCTAGAGACCCTTTTTTGGCACAGCGAGCTGTCGTCAAAAAAGGGTCTCTAGATCTGTAGCACGCGATGAACGTTTCGATCACCCTCCATCTTGCTGGTAGTTAAGTCGAGCGATGGCAACGGATGCCCTTTCTTCAGCATTGGGGAAGGGTTGCGCCTCAAAGGGTTAATGTAGGGATTTAAACTCAGTAACAAACCCCTACTCTTTTCTAGCGTACTCATTTATTTCAGTTTCTTAGGAAGTGGAAACAAATTTACATTTTTGAGCGTTTATAAAACATTCAGATAGAAAAACATTTTAGAAAACTCAGTTACCATGAATTCTGAACTCTGTGACCTTTCGTAAGTGCGTGTCAAAGAGAAAAAATAGAGGAGCATTCTTTATCTCCAAAAAATATACAACCGTTACCTTTTTTTTTTATTTCGATCTTCGGAGCTAGATAATAAGGTGCGTGCTTTAGAATTAATGTAATCTATAGCGAAATACAGATACGTAACTGCAGAGACGTACTACATTCATCAGACTGATTCTAGTAACGATCACTCCATTCTTACTCTTTGTAATCGATTTTCCAATATAACTGTTCTATTTCTTAACCCATAATTGCTACACTGCATTTGATGAATTTTCAATCAATATCTGTCATGCAGACAGCACGTTCATTGCACTCTACAAAAGACAGAATTCTATTTTTATTGTTAAAAAATATTCCTTTCTGCTTATAATTGTCTCGAAAAATAATAGATGGTTCCAATTTTCTCTGTAGAAAAGCACTTACATGGATTTATACAGGGTATCCAGCTCTAACGATGCCCAATGGCTATTTCCTGAACCGTTAGTCAGAGACACATTGCTCCACGTGCAGAAATGCTTTAAATTGTATTATCTATTATATCGGAATACAATCGAAGTCAATAAATCAATTCCTATAAAAATTACGAAATATCAATATTTATACGGTCCCCTGGTCCCATCAGTTACTTTTAAAAAATATTTTCCTTATACAATTTCATGCAAAAATTTAAAAAGATCGTCCTTTTACGACCAAAATTCTCCCGAGTTGTGAAGCAGCAAACATTTTGACTGAAGTCACTTTTCCACGTTTAAAAATGTCCCGTTACGGTAAATTGTTAGGAGGACCATATGAATAGTTAAATTTTAAATCATAGGTATCTTTTTCTGACATAATGCGGAGAAAGATGCAAAATTTACTCGTAGAATACTAATCTTTAATCAGAGGGTTATACTCGGGCTCTATAAAAATCTATCCGAGGTCTTTTAATTTGAATGATTGATCAAAACCATGTACATTAATTTTTTTTTTCAAATTCCATTCTGTATACGAGTTTTTGCGTACAACTCCTATTTCGCAGCACGAAAAACGCTGTAACTTGGTGAATTTTAGTCGTAGAAGGACGATTTTTTACAGAGAAATACGAAATTTTACGAAATTTGACAAAGAAGCATTTTCAAAATACAACTGATAGTACGGGACACCGGAGAAAAATTTAAATTCCGTAGCTTGTATAGGAATTTGCTTTTATAGGATTTATTGACTTCGATAGTGTGGGTTTCTACTATTTAAAGTATTTTTGCAACTGGAGCGATGTGTCTCTGACTAACGGTTCAGTAAATAGCCATTGGGCCCCCTTTAGCTCTCGACATCCTGTATATATTCATTTGTATTAAGCAGCGCACTGGTGGTTAAGAAGACAGTTTGTTTCAGTTTTGTTTGTCTTTTTGGTTTAAACTGAGTCAGAGAAGCTTGAATCTTTACCTTTAATCGCTAAATACTTATCAAAGAAAAAAGCGACATTTTTATACTTAAATACTGAAAAATAATTATTTCTTCTTCCATGAACTATAGTATTTTTATGTAGCATATTTATATACTTCAAGTGCATTAAACTACCATCAACTATTCCGATAATGTCAAAACATTCTAAGGTTTAATTGAAAGGCTACTAGCATTCGAACATTTACTTTACTGACAACTAGCTGAAGTAGCGTTGACAGGTTAGTACTGAATGCAAATTTCCAAAAAGCAAGAACTTTCGTCAGCATTGTAGGAGTACACAGAATGGATGTAGTATGTTGCCAAAGTAAAGAAATCGAAGTTATAATTTTTATGTATTGTTAAAACATTACAGGTTAGAGAGTAGCTAATATCATTTCATTCGCTTTAGTCGTAATTATGTGATGTGGGAAGGAATATTTACGCATATTGAAATAATTTTCGCAAAATCGAATCAATATTTTTGAAAAATTGGAAGTCTAGAATTTACGTTGAGTGACAACCTATCATGTCACCAAATTCGGTTTCATTCCCTGCAGCCTTTAATTCGTGATGCTGGAACAAAATTTCAGTATTTTAAAACGATTTTTACAAAATCGTAAAATTTGATCAAAATATTAAAAAAATTCTCTTTCTCTCTCTCTCTCTCTCTTTCTCTCTCAACGCTTATAAATTAAGATTAGCAACTACCTATCATATCACCAAATTTCGTATCATTCGTATTAGTCGTTATTACGTGATGCTTGAAGAAATATAAACGTATTTTCACAGAATTTTCACAAAATCTTAAAATCTAATAAAAATGTTTAAAAAATTGAATACCTATAGTTTATGTTGAGCAACCATCTATCATGTGACCCAATTTCATATCATACTTTAGTCGTTATTACTTAATGCGTGAACAAAGATTCACTCAGTTTTAAACGATTTCCGCAAAATCTCGAAATCTGATCCATTTTTTTAATTACATGCTTATAGTTTAAGGTGATTGACCACCTATCATTTCACCAAATATCGTTTTTTACCCTTTGCAGTTATTACGTGATGTGCGAACACAAATTTACGCAGTTTGAAACGATTTTCGCAAAATCTCAAAATCCAATCAAGATTTTTTAAAAAGTCGACGCCTACGTTTTAAGTCGCGTGACCACCTATCATGACACCCAATTTCATATAATTCGCTTCAGTCGTTTTTACGTGATGCTTGAACAAAAAAAGCGTCACGGACAGAATGAAAGAACGACAGACAGACAAATTTTTTTTTAGGGTCGTACCGGATTCCCAGGTGTTTGGAACGGATAGAAATCGCAAAATTTTTGAATTCCAAGAAATGTACAGACAAAAGTCTAATTTTATTTTTATATCGATGGTATCATGTAAGAATATATTTATTTTTAATTGTAATTATTTATCTAAAAAAGCAATTCTTAATGTACAAGACAAACAATTTACTGTGACATTTAGCGCATTATCTGACTCACTAACAGAAAAAACCAAAAATTTAAATTTCACTGCATTTGTACCAACAAAATTGGACTCCTGGAAAAAGATTTGTGCTTTCATATATATATATAATTTCCTTTAATAAAATACTATACTTATCATATCATGGTTAGCTATATAACGACAAAACTATAAAGATACTTAAAAAAAATTTCAAACTTTCTTCCTTAGTAAAATTCTTGGTATATCTGCAACATTTTTCCAGTTAAAAACTCTGATAAATAAAAGGAAACATTTTGGTTAGAAATAAAATATCTGTGGGAGTTCTAAAGTTGCAAAACTTTCTATTCTTCTACTTTTCCCCACCAAATACTTACTTGACTAGGAAGATTTCTCTTAAAAACTTGCAGAAAATCCAAATAAAACATTTTGAAGAAAATTTTCTGCTTTCGTTAAAATGCTTTGTTAGTTTAAAATTACAATTACATGTTGTTCACATTTCTTCGAAAAAGTGTTGTTACTACGATTTGTGAAATCTAGTACAAAATAATGTTGTTGGTAAAGAAATTCTTTCATGCAGTTTTAATAAATTTTATATAATAGTTTATTGAACTGACGTTCAATTTCTTTTAATATATTACACTAAAAAAATTATCATTTTTAAATAACTATGAAATTGCGGAGAATTATGCAATATTCTACATAGAATTGGGTACTTTTACTAAACAATAGTAATATGTGTGTTGATTTAACAATAGCATTTGTAGACAATTTACGATTCATCCGAGCATGCAAGAACTCAGCTATCTCTCTTTTCTCTCTATTCTAAAAAAAAGTAAAGGCCGCTGGCGCTGTCAAAGCTTGTTGACCTAACTCCTCCTAAACCGTAGGGATTTGAGTTTCGACTAAGGTGCCCACAGATTCGAAAAATTCCGAGGAACCTGCTAAGCTGATTTAAATTTCGAAAATCGAATTATTTTAGAAGATATTAATAAAAAACTGAAAAAATAAACAGAATGGTTGCCATATTTGGCATAAAATCATTCATTCCTTTGCAACAAAGCGTTTCCAAGTATCTAGAATCGCGTGAAATTTACAAACATGAGTTAGAATTACGCCCATTTTACGCCAAAATAAAAACTATATGAAATAAGTAACTCAAAATGTGTTACACAAAGTTGAAAATTTTCAAATAGTAAGTTCGCTTAGACAACAGGAGTTTAGAATTAGCGATTATTCGTTTTTCCAAAACAGAATAACTAATATCTTGAAAATGAAAAATAATTAAAATGCAGATTATTTTAAAGCTGGTTCTCGTCCAGCTGAGTTATGTGCTACCAGTAGAAATATTTGGCGGCGTTAACTATGCCATTATAGCAGTTATTGTACACTTTGGATATTTGCTAGCGCGACGAGATGGTATAATTCGTGGTGTTAAGTACGCCAATCTGCAAACGATTATGTAAATGAAAATATAGATAACGGTTTTCCGGTAACCTTAAATGAACAGTAAATATAGGATGTGAGCATGTGTAAATCGCCAAATAATGAAAAGTCGCCATTGGTGGCAGGCCATTCTATCTGTTCCGTAGCTTTTATTAACTTTACATGTACGCAAGTTGCCAAATAATGAAAAATCGCCATGGGTGGAAAATTCGCAAGGTGTCCAATAGGTTTTACATTATTAAAAATATAGCTGAAACAGATGTTCTGATTTTCTTACGCTTTAGCTCCTCATTAATATAACTTTTGAATGGCAACATTAAATATCATTGTGTTTCTCAGGAGTGCAAATAATTTTTCCAGCGATTATAAGCGGAGTCCGCACTCCAGGTGGATTATAGCTCAGGACCCGTGCAACACGGATTCCCATAACAAAATATCTTCGATGCAAAAACATAGCAATGTGTAGCTCAGTAACATTCTATCTCATCCAATCTTCGGGTTTTGTCTGTTGAAATTATGTCTTTTTTACGGATAAGCCTGATTAAGGGCCGAATTCCTCATGCGAAAAGCGTGCGTAGCGAGTCTGGGGGCCTTGGCCCCTAGTGTAAGAAAAATAAACTCCAGCGGCCGCTGTCAAAAGCTTGTCATGCTGTCTCTTCCGAAACCCCGAGGAGTTGAGTTTCCACGTAGGTCCTCCGCAATTCTAAAAATTTCGAGAAAGATATTAAGATGACCTAAATTTTGAAATTCGAATAACTTTAGAAGATATTAATTTTTTAAAAATGTAAAGCTGAGCATAATGGTTTTCCAGGTTTGGTAATTTTCTCCAGCATAAAATCATTCTTGTCTTTTCAACAAAGCAATTCCAGGTATCTAGAATTGCGTGAATTTGACAAACCAAAGTAGAATTGTGCCAGCTTTAAGCCAAATTAAAAAGTATGAGAAACACTTCGCAAAAAGATGATATACAAAGCGTACAATTTTCAAATAGAAAGTAATTTCTTTTGGATAAGAGGGGTTCAAAATTACAGATATTGGTTTTTTTCAGTACAAAAATAACTAATTGTAACTGATTTAAAAAGCATCATTTTGTATCAGAGATAAGAACTTGTAAAAGGCTATCTCTCCAAGCAGGGTGAATCTAAAACAAATGTATTCTAAATGCTAGTCCCTACCGTTCTAAATGTTAGTTCTAAATGTCCCCCCGGTATCCGCAAAATGAAAAATAATTCAACTGCTGATTATAGTAATGCTCGTTTGGTTTAGCTTGGGTATTTTCCACCCGTTACCGAGTAGAAATATTTGGCGGCGTTAACTATGTCATTATAGTAGTTTTATCCCAGTTTGTATATTTGCCAGCATGGCGAGATAAAATATTTCCTTGTGCTAAATACGCCAAACTGCAAAGGATTTTGGCAATTATGCATACGAATATGTCCCAGACAGCACATAAGCTTAAATCAAGCTTGACATTTCCTTGAATTTGACGTATTAACGGTGTTATTCGAAAAATCATGTGATTTTGGTACATAATTACAAGTAAACTAATTATGCCAGGCACTTCAAAGTTTTGAAACTGTCTCTCTACAAGCTGTATTACATACTGCGAAGACAAGTCAATCTGTATCAGTTTCAAAACTTTTAGAAAAAATTCTTAAAAATCGGAAATTTTCGCAAAGCGTGTCACTCTTCGAAAAATCTTGCAGCTCAGATCCATGTTTAAGATTTTTTTTCTGAAAATTTAACAAAAGCCACAGCTTTTTCGCTTATCGTATTGTGTAAAACAGCTTATGAAGAACCATCTGATGTTTTTTGGAGACTATGGTGCTATTAGTTTATTTCAATTTGTTTACCAAGACTAAAAACAGAGTTCTTTTTTTTCGAAGAACAGCCTTAATACAAGTTTGACTTTAGCTTGATTTTAGCTTTCGAAAGTACGCTGATGGCGCCATCTGTGAAAGAAAATTGACATTAATTGTCTAGCGTTCCTCAAATTTGCTGAAAGTTCGTAAAAGATGTGTTTTATTTTATTACCAGTGCCATATTACCGGCAGGGCATACGGGGCAACGGCCGAGGGCCTACAGATTTTAGGGCCCAAAAATCTTACACTTTTGTAGTTTTAAAATAAAATTACAAAGGATAAAAAAAAAATCAGAAGTTAAATAATTTTTTAATTATAAAGTATGAACAATGAAAATAATTCAAATTTACATTTGTATAAATTAATTTAAACTTATTTTCAATTCTTCGAAATGCTCTCTATCGATATAGCATACCAATATGTAGGAAAATAACTAACCACATTTATAAAGAGAATTTTTAGAGTTAAAAAATAGCAAAATTTTTCAATTATTTGTTATTTTAAGATATATTTACAAAAATGACTAAAGTGTTTGTATTCCAAACATATCAGCAACTGTGATATAGCATTTCGAAGTAACGTTTAACTATCTGTCCCTTTGATTTCAGATTACTTAACACAAAATTTGTGTTAAGTAAGTAAACCCATTCTTAACACAAAATTTGTGTTAAGAATGGGTAAGATATTTAAACAACCTTCAGTATGAACCGATCATAAACTTTTTTTTTTTTAGGAGGGGGGGGGGTATTGCAAGGGTCCCATTTTTTTTCTTCTGCCCAGGGACCACAGTTGTCTTGATCGGGCTCTGTTTATTACGCACAAAACCTAGACATTAGAACACGCAAGGGGAAGGAAAGAATGGGATAAGCCCCAGTGAAGTGTAACACGAGGGAGTTTTAGTTTTATTTACATCTAATTAACATTAGTAATTCCATCAACTAATTAATTAGCCCTAAAATAAATTTTAATATAATTAACACAATTTAGTTAGATAATATACTTCACTTTATGGGTGGTTCACCATAGAATTTAAAAAAAAAAGATTCTATATTTCCAAATATGGAAATTCTTCAAAATAAAATACAATTATACTACGAAATTTATTTCAAAGTCGATTTTGGCCAGCACTAGTGCTCATGAGTGTTGCGGTACTGAAAGTTTTTAAACGTGTGCTGCTCTTAAGTTTATATTATGTTTTTTTCCCTATTAGTAGAGTCTCTAAATCACACATAACATTATTTTAATTTTGATGCATCCCATGGAAAAATAAAAAAAAACAAATAACATATCGCCCACTTATCAATCTGGCCAGAAAACGGCGTGTTAGTCACTTCGAACTTTAGTCATAGCTGCGCGAAGCTTGGTAGCTGAACGGATAGCGCCTTCGCCTTCCAGCCGAAAGGTACCGGGTTCTATTCTAGACACGAACACTTGATGGGAACAGAATAAATTAAATTGAAATTTCAGCGTAGAGGAGGAAAATGCCTGGCAAAATAAAATATGTGGGGCGAGTTCGCCGACCGGCGCTTCGTGTATTTAGAAATTTTTTTTTTAGGAAAAATTTTTTAAGCTGAAATTAAGCTTGCTATGCAAAGCTTGATTCAAGCTTGAAATGTCAAGCTTAATGCAAGCTGGGTAAGTGTAAACTAGAACACTTGATTCAAGCTTGCATTAAGCTTACACGCTTAAAATTTTCAAGCTTATTGACTTGATAAATCAAGCTTGCTGCAAGTTTGCTGTGCTGCCTGGAGTGTAGAACTTGAAGAGCTGTTTTCATGGCAACCTTACATGGGAAATGATTATCGATTATGCGCATGTGTAAATCGCTAAATAATGAAAAGTCACTATTGGTGGAAAGATATCCTAGCTGTTCCGTACTTTTTAGAAAAAAAAAAACAACAACTATGGAACACTTTTTTTTTTCAAACTTAATGAGAAATGATGATTAACTATACACATGCGTAAGCCACCAGATTATGTTAATAAACCACCATGGATGGCAATTATCAAAGTGTTTCAAAGGTTTTACCTATTTAAATATGTATGTTCCAAGGAGAGGATGCATTACGCATCAAACTGGCACGTTTTAAATTATTGGATAGATACCCTAAGAAATCATTATTAATTTCGCGCAGGTGTAAATCGCAAAATAAAAGTCTCCATTGGTGGAAAGATAACCTAACTGTTTCGTAGTTTTAACAATGAAATCAAATGAAAGTATTGTTTTATTTTCAAAGTTAAAGAGAAATGATTTTAGAGTTGTATCCCGTTTAAAAAAAAAAAAAAACTGGGTACAGCTTTGGTATTTTCTTTCCATTACTTAGCTTAAATATCTGGCGGCGTTAAAGCAGTTTTGGTACTGCCTGGATATTTGCCACCAAGGCGAGATGAACTATTGAACGGCGCTAGATACGCTATTCTGTAAAGGATTACGCAAAGAATGTATAGAGAACTGTTGGTGTAAATCGCAAAATAAAAGTCGCCATTGCTGGAAAGATAACCCAACTGTTTCGTAGTTTTTAGCAACGAAAGCAAATCAAGTACTATTTTATTTTCAAATTAAGATAAATGATGATTATAAGCATACGCAAGGCGCCAAATTATGAAAATCAGTCATGGCTGGCAAATACGCAAGGTGTTCCATAGCTTTTTCATATTTAAAAATATTGCTAAATTTAAATTTTTATGCTCAAAGGAACATGCAAGAAACAAGGAATGTGTAGCTCGATATCTTTCTATCTGATCTAATCTTCAGGTTTTGACTGAACGTATGTCTGAATAATGTGCATATTTACGAGTAAGCCTTATTAGAAAGAAGATGAATGTTCAATACGAAAAGCGAGCGCACAGAGTCTAGGAGTCTTGGCCTCCTTGTAATAGAAAAAATATATATTCCTTTTAAATTCTACATTAGTGTTACATCGTTAGAAAGAGCATCATAAACTATACATTTTATTAAATATTTATTTTACAATTTTATTTTCTATGTGAAGATTTTACTTTTTCTCTTACTTTAATAGTTTGCAAAATATCTGGAAATTACTTGAAATTCACTGAAATCTACGACTCTCTAAACAATAAGGAATATTGATGTGATTCTTGCAGCTTTCTGCCGTCTAGGCGGAAGATAGTTGAAACTTTTGATTCCTAGATCTCGGGCCGACCTTACATTCTGCAATTAGGCCGATACATGCAATCATCTTTCAATACTACGAGTGTTACAGGATTGGAATTAAAAAATTTCTCTACTTTATCGCTCACTTTAGTAGTAGGACAATATGGCAGATTCAATTTATATCAATTCTTAATGTATTGCTAGAGCATTGTTATTAGCCAGTATCATTTCTTGATATTTTATGAAAATGACTCTTGAAAAATGTTTTTTTTTTTATATATAACATTCTTAAGAAGTATGTAGGTTTAGAATAAAATTTGAATTTTGCATCAATACCTCAAAATATATTAAATCAACAACAAATAAAGATTTTTTTTTAAATCTACGTACATCTTTAATAATCATTTAATTCTACACTTATATAAAGAACGTATGTCTTCCATCTTAAACATATCGTTACTCGAACATCAACATAAATATGTTTCAGTGGTATGTAGATGCTGATTTTAGCACAAAGCCTACGGTATTCATTTTAAAAACATTCAGAAAACGACAGCAAGTCCCGACTTGGGAATATTATGAGAAGCTGAGCAAACTTAAATTTCTAAATAAATCTTCACACATTTTTAACTGAAAAAGTTAAATCTGCTCCATCTGTTTTAAACTTTGAAAACATTTGAAATCTCTCAGCATATGTTAAAATATTTTGCGTATTTTATTATATGTATTAGGGAATAAAACACCCATTCTGTCGTCCCTCAATCGGTAAAAAAATTATTGCAAAATTTCGTTGAACATACTCTGTCACATAATATGTTAGTGTCACAAAATAATTCAGTATCCAGTTTTCGTCCGAGCTGGCAGAATGACACAATTCTGTCTCGACGAACTTGGCGTCTGTGGTGCAAGGATCACATTCAAGATATTACTTTATTTCCTCCTTCGTCTTATAAATATTTTTTTGGCATATGTTCTGATGACATGTTTAAGTATACATGCATCGTGTAAGACTCGTCAGACTTACAAGCAACGTCATATTTATAAATATTGTGCTCGTGTTGATGAAATAGATTACACGGGGTGGCCCAAAAAGGTGGTAACGGACTTTAATTTATCTTTTAGAGATAAGTGCGCAGTGTAAATTGAAAAAATGTTCAAAATGAGGTCGGAATACGACTCTTAAGGAAAAAAGTTTCTTTCTTTCATTTACAAAATGTTACACTTTTTTAATTTCTATACGACACCCGTACAAAAAAATACCCAGTTATTAAAATGTGCCCCATACACTCATGAGGTCACATACAAAAATTAAGAATTACACCTTAAAAAGTGTGAGAAATATGATGATAAATATAACGCTGACTTAAACCCCTTTTCCATGCCTCTTGAAGGGAAAAAAACACATCGAATGATCCCATTTCAGTGGTCGTGCAGATATTCGGAAGGGAAATCTGTCTTCTCCACTCTAGGAATAAACGTTTACATACAAAATCGTGTACAGTCCCCGATCATCTTTCTTTAAAGATATCTCTGCGACGGTGTATGATGAAAGGCTCAAATTTGAGACATCACCTTTTTAGTGTACAGGGCACATTTTTCTAATTGGGAATTTCTTTGTACGGGGATCGTATACAAATTTAAAATGTAACTTTTTATAAATGAATGATAGGAAATTTTTTCTTAACGTAGTCTTAATTCGGACATTATTTTGAACATTTTTTTTTTCAATTTATACTGGCCACTTATCTCTAATAGATAGAGAATTAAAGCCTGTTATCACCTTTTTAGAACACCATGTATACACTGAAAGTTATATAGTGAAGACTATAACATACAATGTGCTCCGTAAAATCTTTTGCCATCCTATTAACTTCGGAACGACGAGAGCCACAGACATAAATGTGGTGTCTAGGTGTAGTAAAGTAGCTATGCGCTACTCAATGACACAGCTTACAGCGCCACCTGGATTCGTTAATACGACGCTAAATTTGGATTTTGCGTTCTTAACTCAAAAAATGTACGAGATACCGAAAAAAGATAGTGAGATAGTTGATCAGCATCACCATGCTTAAAGTAATGTTAGTAAGGTGTTATACAATACCGGCAATAACAAAAGTATTTCGTATTTCTACAATCATTGTTTTCTTTTGTAATTTGTGTACAGCCCTTGCAGTATTTTCCTAAAAACACGATCTACAGATGTGATTTTTTTTCTATTCGAGAGGCATTGAAAGTTAACATATATTTATTTTTATATCTCTGAGCCTTTTATGATAAATAACTGAAATTTAGTACATCACCTAATTAATGTATGGGCACATTTTAATAATTGGGATTTTTTCGACCTTATAAAAATTTAATTTTTTATTATCTAGATTTAATATCCGAAAAATTTTAATCGATATCATAAAATTCTGTACCTTTTATTTTAGGTAACTTTGTGAATTACTGTACATCTATATGATCAATATTTAAGGAATAAAAGCCTATACCAGTGTTTTTGGAACGCTCTGTGTACAATAAAATATACCGATATCTAAAAACTAACTAAATGAACGTACTCTATAATTGTAAAATATATTGAGATCTAAAAATTAATTAGATTAACATTCACCTCTTTAAAAGAGAAAATAATATTTGAAACATTTAAAAATATGTCAGTAAAAAGATCTGTGACTATTTTACAGGGTTAGCAAGAAATAAGCTGCCCACTTCAGAGGCCTCTAAAATGCGCTTAGTTTAAATAAGATAAAATTTGAACGACAGGTAATTTAAATAATGCGCTTGACATTTGTGCAAATAAAACAAATTGCTACCAAAACGCATCAATAGGTGGCGCTATCACAAAAATAGTATTATTTGCATATACGTAAAATCTGGAACATCATTGGCATTGCAGCATATGCGTATTAACATCATTCGCCGGTTAAAATGAAGGCGGATTCTGCACGAACATTAGTCACTTTTCTGCACACCATGCCTATGTAGCAAGAAAAAGCTCTACTGGTAAAGATGTTCTACCAGAACCAAGAAAACTCCGTTGTAGCTGTCAAACAATTTCATCACTTGAAGAAGTCAAGTGAAGGTCTAGTGTCTCCATTTACCCTACACAAGGTGCAACAGAAATTTGAAATAAACGTAGATTCTTTCAGGCAGAGCACAAAGAAAATTCATTCCTCTACCGTCGATAATGTGGATACCTTGGCCGTTGAAGCTAACAGACAGTAGCCACTTGGTAGTGTGGGTCAGTTGTATCGAGAGTAGCAAATTAACCCTTTGAGGCGCAACCCTTTCCCAATGCTGAAAAAAGGACAGCCGGCTGTGCCGCACAGACATCTGTGTCAAAAAAGGGTCTCTAGATCTGTGGCACGAGATGAACGTCTCGATCGTCCGCCATCTTGCTGGTAGTTAAGTCGAGCGATGGCAACGGCTGCCCTTTATTCAGCAGAGATGTCAGTGCTGTTAAAAATAATCGTGACAATTTTTTACGGGAAATGACGTGCTAAAAAGTACAGGATTCTCGTGGAGCTCTGTCACCCACAACTATTTTTATAGATATCGAATCTATTCTTCGTGACTGGCGACAGTCAAAACGTCAGAGTTTGGTGTTCCCACAGCGGGAACACTGCGCGTTAAAGGGTTAAATGTTTTTATGTGTCTTACAGCACCACCTATTGGCGAATTTTATTTTAATACACGCTTAAATCTACTGAGTAAAATAATAATCAAACGGAGTATATTTTTACTGAATTTTTGACTTCAAACAGCCATTCTCCCGATTGAGTAAAATTTGCTCCATTAATCGACAAAAATCAATGGAGCGAAAAATTCTCAATTTTTCAGCATTATACAACAGCTCCATTTAGGCTAAATAATAATCAAAAAAGAGGAGTGTCTGTCCGTTTTTGATTAATATAACTGTACTCAAATATGATTATTATTTAAGCTATAGAATGAGCATTTTTACAAAATCAGTCCTTTTTTAATTAATATATCTGTACTCAATAAGATTATTATTTTAAGCTAGAAAAAGGGTGTTTTATGAAAATTTGCTGTTTTTGATTGATATATTCAAATATTCGTTTTCTTCATTTTTTATTACCCGAGCTGTAATCTATGATTGTAAGCCCGAGAAAATAAATTTTAAATCAAGGAAAATACAGTACATATATCTTAATACACTATAAAAAAGTATTTTTTAATAAATAGAATATAATTTCATTATAGTCTCTAGTTATAAAACGAATTCACAGTACAGTCAGAATACAGAAATGCAATCATGTTTAAACCAGCTGTGAGATTTAATTAAAGCAGCAACGAAATTTATTTACATGAAAAATGTAAAATAGTACTTACTCACTTCACTGAAGATATCATAACTTCATTTGTACAACAGCGACAAGATTTTTATAAACCAATCGTTAAAAACTATGTCCATTAAAACAAAATTTTTACCGAAAGCATCCTCTCCACATTTAGGTTGAATTTATTTCACAACTATGAATATGAAAAGATGCATTTGGTATTCGGATATAACATAAAATTATCACCAGCGAATACATCGAGAAGTAATCACCCACAGCATAGTAAGTAAAATACATCCGGTATCCTCTTTACAAACTCTTTTAATTCATATTTTTAATAACGACATGTTTGTTCTTCGATGCCCGCCGCATACCACGATTGCCGCGTTGTGACTATGTACCGTTTTCCGTTTAAGAGTGTTGGTCACGTGATAGTAATAGGCTATCTTGCAGGCATCTTTTCGTGGGGGAGCGACAGAATTCTCAAATAGACAAGATTTAAGTGAAAAATGGAGTTAAGTAGAATCTAGTGAATCCTGAGCATTGAGGCGATGGGGGAGTTTACAAATTATTGTCTTTAATGAGTATTTTTCGAAAATTTTTAGCGTAAAAGGATTTAAATCAGCCAATAAGAAATTTGATCAATAAAGGAGAAATTTAATCAATAAGTTAGTTTTAATCAATAGATTTAAGCGTGATATCTTTCTTTTAATTTAAGAAATGTCAAGTGCATCATTTGAATTATCTGCAGTTCAAGTTTCAACTCATCTGTATCAATGAGAGCCCTCTGAAGTGCGCAACTTATTTCTTGCTAACCGTGTATTTTCCATTAATCATTCTTCTTTGAGTGAAAAGCAGTTTCTATTTATAGAAAAATATCCATTAATAAAAAGACTAAAAACCTCATTTCTTACCTACTCAATCAACTGATGTACTTTATTGAGATCGTTCGGAAAACTTCTAAAAACGGCTCTGGGAAATTTATCTTCTTGCGTCACGATAAAGATATAGCTATCAATAATCTAAAATAATATCAAAAAGTTTTCATCATTACATTTCCAGTGCTTAACATTCATCCATTCAAGCAAGCGCGAAAAATTATTACTGGTTTCCAACTAGCAAGCTAGTATAAAAAGAAATCAGAAATCGGTGATGGTTAAAAGGAAAACGAAACAGTTTTTCTCAAAAGGCGTATTTCTAAGGCGTCATAGTTTAACTGTATAAAAAGGCATTAATGCATCGATGTACCAGTTTAGTATATTGAAGATACACTCCAGTTTTCACACTTTTGATCTTTTTTTTTCATATTTCATCACCAACTTACTCGTCTCCAGGGGCAATTGGGAGAGGGGAAACGGGGCACGTACCCCGGGTGCCGTGCTCTCACGTGCGCCAAAACTGAAAGGAAAGGGCTTAAATCTTAAAATTTAAGGTTTGTCCCAGGTGACATAATTCCTAGCTGCGGCACTGTTCCTCTTTATGTATTTATTCATTATTTTAATTATTGATAAAAAAGTTTAGAATATTGTGAAAACTTAACGAATAATACTTTGTAAGAGTTATTTTGTGATAAAAATCACATGTTTTCCCCCAAGGGAGTACATATGACAATAGGCATATTAAGCTATTTTAGCTTATGTACAGGACTATCTAGCTAAACGATTTTAAAATGCTGCGCTAATCGTACGCGTTGGTCGAACTGTTTTCCGAATAAATTCATAAAAGTACAATAAACACTTACAGGTCCAATTCCAATTGGCGTTATTGTTAATATTTATGTTAAATTATCTCGGTAACGCTGCATTACTCGTCAAAAGTTGCTGTTCAAAAACTTATTTCTGTGAGGTAATTCAATAACAGTCTGAAAATTTCTACCGAAAAAAAAAAATGTCTGAAAGTTGTTTGTACTTACCTGTAATTTTACATAAATATATTTACGCTCTGAATCACATTTCAAATTAAGCTATAGGACATATCATGAGAAGTTTTGTGGAGTATTAACTTTATAATTCGGAAGATGTGAATCCGTTCCTATATTAAACGCGGAATGTTTGTATGTATGTACGATGGCAACACCACCTGCACCTACCACTTCCAAAGAGTACAGGCATCTGCCGTTGACGATTATCCCCATCGCGTTGCATTCGCACGCTTGTATTTGCAACAACGGGTCGCACAGCCGGATTTTCCATCGTGATTTTGTTTTCCGATGAGTCCTATTTTGCACAGGACGGTGTCCTTAAGCTGTACAGCATGCACGCATGGGTGCATGAAAACCCAAGGTGTTCACGTGCCCAAGCACGTCAGCAACGTTTCGCCGTATACGATTGTGCTGGTATTATCGATAACATGTTCATTGGCCCTTATATGCTACCCGAACGCTTCGACGGATATATATATATATCATTTTTAGAAAGTCTTCCACCATGCTGAAAACTCTACTTTCAGCATGATGGAGCGCTTGCTCACTTAGCAACACTGTGCGAGAATACCTCGATAGGACATATCTAAATCGCTGCATTGGCAGATGCGGACCAGTCGCATGGCCACCCCGATCCCCCGACCTGACTCCCCTGGATTTCTACCTGTGGGGAGACATAAAGTCAATGGTGTACGAGGCGCCAGTAACATCGGACATGGATCTCATTGCCAGGATCGCGGAAGCGGCGTCACATGACTGTGGCACGCCTGACCAATTTAGAAGGGTCCGTGAATCCTTGCGCCGACGTTGTGAAACGTGCATTGTGGCGAATGGAACAAATTTTTCATATCTGCTGTGATCCCTACTAGCAATTTTGCTCGGGCCCTCATCGGCTGGCTGCGTGGCCAGTGGTAGCCCGAGCAAAATTGCTAGTAGGGATGTAATCATGCTCTTTAATAAAAATCGTATTTACGCCGCTGTCGATATCGTTTTTTTTTCTGCTTCTGCACATCTGTGATCATCGCCCTCTAGCTGTCGCGGTTTGCATTTTCGAACACAAGTTCCTTTATAAATCTTGTTCATCATGAAATGATAGACTAGCATGTTAAGTTTGTAAACGACCTTTTGAGGCACCCTGTTTATTATAGCCTTATAGATTTCTATATATATATAGCCCATATATATCAGTTAAAACCATTTGTTTCTAAAGCATAACTGCCCCACCTTGGCACTGTAGTTATGTCACAGAAAAGGGTAGATGGCCGAAGTGTGTAATGTCCCAGGTTCGGGTTCCATCGCACGGCTGTCGATCTAACGGTCTGGAGTTTTGGTAGTTTCTTTCCAGATGTAACGTGAATACACGCTAGAAATCCATAGAAAGTCCTACTACCAAGACACCCCTATCCTTGGCAAATCGCCCTAGCGTATCGTTGCCATACGCACAGAAACCAAACAAACAAATCTAAAGTATAAAATTTAATCAGGACTGAAAGAAATATATTTGTATGAATTGTTTGATAAAAAAATTACATATGTTTTCAATTGAAACATTTTTTTTTTAAAGTTCGATAACTATAATCACTAACTGTTCGATAACTCTTCTAGCTTTCTTAACTATTCTGAAGTTATAAATCTATTCAGTATTTTGAAATTTACATACAACTCATAATCAAGATAAAAATGTTTCTCTGTGTAGCATAGTTCGAAAACACATTCCTGCGATAACATCAGAAATCTTATTGTAACTATTCATTACAGAACGTAACAACCAAGGTATGTTTGCAGCCTTTCGAAGCTGTCCTTTGCTTTGTATGCTCTGGAATTCCTTCATATGTACTTCAGGGAATACATTCCATCAAATGAAATTTTCTAAGTTACTCTAACTGGGAATATGTTAGAAACATGGGAAGATGCATTAAAGATATTTCACCTCAGCTTCAAATGTGTACAAGTGGAATATATTTTTCAGATGGAAAGGAATTTATTATTCTTCAGATCAGAAATAGAATTTATTCTTCAGCAGCGAAAGTAATCCAAATTGGCATCCACTAATCCCACTCCAAAAGTCTCAAAAGGTCAGCCAAATAAGGTATTCTTGAGTTTGAGCTGTAGTAATCCTTTCCAATAAGAAGATTAATTAATTTGCTTGCTGTATATGGCTTACATTGGACTGGAAATATTAATTCGCCCATTTCTGAGAAGCTCGATAAGATTATTTACAGTGTTTGTTTAAAAGTTATTGATTTACGACAGTAAATAAATAATCAGCTTGCGCACTGCTCAAACCCAGAAATATTTGTGATGTGTTTTTCGTAGATGAATTGACTTACTTTGACCAAAAGTATTTATAAGTATTTTGTAAATACAGGCACAAGTATTGCAAAAATATTTGAGAAAAAAACTAGTTCTTGATAAAATAACCAAAACATGAATATTTAGAAAATTAAAAGTCAGGTGTCTTAATTTTTAATCGCCCATGTGAGTAAAAATTTTAAATTAGGAAAAAGTTGTCTCGGATCTAGAGATAACCTTTAAAATCTAAGTTTCGGTATTTATAAATAATACGGAGTTTCATCGACATATTATTGACTTACAAAAGAAGGAATGGTACTTAAAATTTCCTCAATGATATTTTCATAAAACATGAAGTGTTCATTTCCATAATCAATGTCAAATACAAAATACAATCAATATCAATTATTTAGGAGTTTCATACTAATATAGTATGTCTTCTCATAGATAATTTTATGCAAATACAACACTTCTTTAAAGTCACATCAAAATAGTATCCTATTTCTAACAACTTTTCCTTGTTTAGAGAACAGTCACGAAATCTCTGCTTTTAATTAATTTAAAACTGATTTACTCTGCATTTCATCGAACATATTTGAAAAATTTAATTGTGGCTTACTTAGCAATATGCGAATAAGATAATATGGAGATGGTTACGCAGTAAACAACAAACTTGACAAGTTTCAGTAAATGATTTCAGTAACTTTTCATAAATTTTAGATTTGAGCGTAATATTTTCTTTGTTTGAATAACACACGTTACCCAAAATTGTTCCTAGGCCACACACACATACATACATATTGTATTTATTTATCTGTGTCAAAAACTGGCGAAGAATTGTTTAGAGGTGTAGGTACAGATTGTGGATGCAGCTTCACTTTAAATTGAACTATCTATTGTTAAAAATGTATTATTATTGTTATTATTTTTATTCATTTTTACTGGGATGGCAATAATAGTAATCAAATATATTATGC
The DNA here is from genome assembly GCA_038373885.1 of Cheiracanthium punctorium. NCBI lineage: Eukaryota > Metazoa > Arthropoda > Arachnida > Araneae > Cheiracanthiidae > Cheiracanthium > Cheiracanthium punctorium. The sequence goes on along the minus strand of JAWZYV010008858.1, from coordinate 104,495 downwards.
TGTCTCGTTCTGAAGAGGGTATCTAGTAAATTAATTCTAAATCACGGCTTTGAGCTTGTTAAGATTTCCGTTGGGAAATAATTTTTGAATTAAGAAATTGTTTTGGGTGTTCTAACGTTTTTTTTGTTTTTTGTTTTTTGTTTTTTTTTGGGGGGGGAGGGGGGCTATGCATTGTTATAGTTTTAAAAAGTGTTTTTTTTTAATGTAAATTCTTATTGCTGTAGTAGTATTTAATGTGAATGCAAATGTCAAGCATGTTTAAATAAACTGCTTCTTCAGTTAAAGTGCAGTGATTTATTTACTGAAATCTGCTCATGCAAAATCTACGTTTGTATGTTACTTACTCTTAAACGCTTTAAGATCTACAGCTATATTCATATGAGAAAGAACTGTTCAAATCTATTCTTCCCATTATTGGACTTTGTGTAAAATATTTGCTCTTAATTCTTCCTTAGCAATACCTGCTCTGCGATTGCACAGCTAATTTTACAGAAATTATCATCCTAAATTTGGTCTGGAGATAAATTTTTTAATAAATTAGCCAGAACTAGGTTTTTTTTTTCATACTTACCTGCACTAGTTTAGCAATAATGTAATTATTAGTTTTGATCATATGAAGTGTTTTTATTTAAATTATTATTAATTCATTTTAGAAATAATATTTAAAAGTGAGTTAAAAAAACTTCTAAAAAGCGTTAAACCCGCCCTCTTCCAAACAAGCTTTAATGTGTGTATATATATATATATATATATATATATATATATGTAATGTATAAAAAAGTAATTTGGGTTTTACTAGTTTGGGTATTGTTCAAGCGGTACTTTCACTGTAAGTTTTGCTTTTCTGTCTTACTTGCCACGCGCGCTCTGGAGCTATGTTTTATTTATTTTGTTATTTGTCAGACATCAGGCCGTCGATTCTGAGTTTTTTAGAGTGTACACGTGTCCCCACGCCTTTGTAGCCCCGGATGCGGGTCATGTTGGTAAATGTGTGTGGTTCGATTAGAGATAAGGGAGAGGCAGAGTTATGTCTTCGCAAACCACGTGGTGTGGTGAGCGTAAATACACCGCACCTCGAAAACCGTAAGACTTCTGCCACTGGAACTGCTTAATTAGTCCACGCTGATTTTTTTACCCGTCTCCCTTCTCCTCTTCTCACTCTATATTGTAACTTAAATGTAATGTTTATTAAACCGTTTTACCTGCCTTAACTCTGGAACTTTACTGAAATATCTGACGTCTCATATCTTATAAATAAAAATGAAATTCTGTTTGTTTGTTTGTTTGTTTGTGGATTTGATTCGTATACAAATCCACAAAAATGGACCTATCGGCCTGAAATTTAGCACAGATATGTAAAATAATATAGAATAAATCATAGTCCACTTTAAAACTTTGAAAGTCCACCCGTTCCCGGAATTCAAGAGATTTTTTATGCTCTTCACGCAAAAAGCTTTCCGTAATTGTAACCCCTTTTTGTAATTGTTGTGAAAAAAGTGTGAAATAAGGATCGTGGTTGCCATGTGTGGCGATTTTGCCGAATAAAATGTTTTAAATTCTCAAAGTAAAAATAAAAAAATAATAATGATTTTTTTTTTGTTAGTTTATATTCGTAAGGTTATTATTTTTTTTTTTTTAATTATAACATCGTGTGCATGGGAAATCAGAGCAGGAATGAAATGTTTTATACGCAAAACAATAAGAATTGAAGATTTCCGAGGCTAATGTGTAAAATTTTTTAGTTTGGCGAAAAAATAAAGTGGATGAAATATCGATTTTGAGTAAGTGAGTTCTAGCGGTTTGCACAGTTTTCGGCTTGGCGCAATTTATTGAGAGCTTAAGGAAATAGATTTTTGAAAACAAGTGCAAAGGTTTTATTAGAATACAGCGTTAAATTTTAATGATCCGTGCAGAAATAATGCAGTTATTAAGGGATTTCAAGCGATCTAACTTCAGAATTCTCGTAAATGGAGTACATTGATTTAAGTTGGGGGAATTCTGCCAAATTTCAGAAAATTGAAATCTTCTCATTTAGTACATTGGAGTAACGATCAATAAAACACGTTATAGTTGATAATTTTAAAAAATTCGGCTGTATTAAGGGATTCCACTTTTCAAATAAAGGCTTGCTTTACTTTTTCGTGGTCGAACCATTTCCCTTATTGATTGCTGCTAAGTCAATGCTTCGAATGATTTCCTGAAAAAACGCTTGCAAAATGGCGTATGTTGGCACTTTGGCGAGGCTTAGATTTGAAACTGGATTTTATTTGAGACTGGGATATATAATGACACTGGTTATAGATAAAAATGAATGTTGGTATGTGTGTATGAGGTTGAAAAACTCCAGCACCGTTGAGCACCGTTGCACCATGAAATTTGGATCACCTAAGTCTTTTATCATGGAGAAGCTTTTTATGCTATCCGTTTTCCTCTAACTTGCCACCAGGTGGCGCAGCAAAAAGTCGAATTCTAATCCGTTTAGCCGTGTACTATGCAAATATCGTCCAACCGATTTCGATGAAATTTGGCACACGCTGATATTAGAACACGGAGAATATTTTTCAGTATCCATTTTGCTGTAACTTGCCGCTAAATAGCGCTGCAACGCATCAACTTCTATACTGTTCGACCGATCGGCATAAAATTTGTTATACTTACACATTTCAGCTCGAAGAATATATTCTAACTGTGTTCCTTTTGATGTTACTCACCACTAGATGGCACTGCAATGCATTATTATTTTAACTTGCCACTAAATGACGCTACAGCAGGCCAAATTCTTGACCATTCAAACGGTCGCTATGAAAATCAGTATACATAGCTATTTGAACAATCAGAATATTTTGGCGTTATCCATTTTGCTATAACTCGCCACTTGACGGCACTGTAGCAAATCATTACTTTAATTAACCACTAGATGGCGCTGCAGTGTATCACTTCTTGACTGTGCAACTGATCGCTATGAAAATAGGTATACATAGATATTTGAACACGGGGAAGAGTTTCGCGTTAGATGTCGCGTCAACACATGAACTTCAGGGCTGCCCAGCCGATCGTCCTGAAATTTCGTATTCATCGATATCTGAATGCGAAGAATATTTTCGCCGTATCCGTTTTGCTAAAACTCGCCGCTAGATTGCGCTACGCCGCATGGCCTTCTGCACCGTACAAACGATTGCCTTGAAATTCGGTATGCATGGTTATTGAACACAATATAATGCGATATCCATTTTGTTATATCTCTTTATTACAATAAATAGTAATCACCACAAATCGTAATATCAAAAAGTCCATTCATTCCCGTGCGAAGAACGGGTACTTCAGCTAGTATATATATAAACAAGAAAAGTATTTATCAGTCGAACAGTCTGTTTTCAGCATGAATTTAAACTACAAAATTGATAAAGAATGTAGTGCTGCTACAATTTATTTCCAATATTCCATAGTGAACAACAGACATTATTTTCAAGTGAATGGCATAAAACTTTAACTAATATTTAATAAAAAAAAGCACTCAGAAATTGAGAGGGCATAGTCTCTGTTTCTAATAATTTAAACTAAATTTGTCTTAAAATATCTTCATTACTTCACATTTCTAGCGTTGCATTGCAATATACGGAATTAATAATTTGCCCTCTCAATGTCTGAGTACATTTTTCTAACATTTTAGTTAAAATATTATGCCATTTACTTGAAAATAATGGCTGTTGTTGTTATGGAATATTGGAAGTAAATTGTGTGTGTGTGTGTAGCAACACTGCATTCCTTATGAATTAAGTAATTTATATTAATTAGATCATGCAGAGAGGGACGGACTCTTCGAATGACAAATATTTTTATGTTTATTTATTTATTTATTTTAAAGTTTTTCGGAAGATGGCGGTTTTGAGGCTTTTTTGAGGTTTTCATTGTATATCAGCTGTTTTAAAAAATACTATAGTTTAGCAAAATTCCTCGTCCTCTTCAACGGGATACGAACACGAATGCCGCTAACTCGTGCCTCACAATTTATAAGACAAGCGTCTTATCGACTAGGCTACAGAAGCAGCTACGATGACTCGCAACATTAAACTTTTGATTCGTTAGATCGTTGAAGAAAAACACTATTCACTCTTGTCATACATTCATTAAAAATCCCGAACTGCAGTTGAAATCACCTACAGCTATAAATTAAACGCTAAAACATTTGAAATTTTGTATGTATATATTTGAAAGATGACTTCAATCGTTTTTACTAATGTTGTTTAAAAGACACGATCTAAACGTTTTAATATCAGCTTTTGAAAAGAGCCGAAATGAAAAAAGTTTCATTAGTTTTAGAGAAATACATGGTTTTTAATTTGAATTTCAACACTTTTTTCAATTCCTTTATATAGGTTTTCGTTAGTGACACCCAAAGAACCTTTATACGAAATTTCGCAAAAATTGGTCACTCCGTTTTTTATACTAAGAGTCCACTCTCAAAATGCAATTTTCATTATTTTAAGATAAATCAAACTCATTGACACTTCGCGAGTTTTCATCGTACAAACTTCTTTCAGAACACATTTTAAAAAGCATAAAAAATCATGAAGAAAACTCTCTTGCAGTATTTGCATACAACGAATACTTTGTGAGGAGACCATGTTGGCGGTATTTGCAACATCAAAGGAGAGTTCTGTAAAGAATAGATATCATAGCGCGCTAGAAGCTTCCATCCTTTACTTTAAGGTTTGTAAGCTTTGTTTTTCATTTGTGTTCGGAGAGGGCTGGAACAGCAAGCGCTGTGCTAGCTCAAAAAATAGGAAATTAACGTTTTTTTTTATAGCATTTAAAAACTAAAAAAGAATCTCGTTTATAAAGGATATATAATACATAAATTTTATTAAATATCATTATTTCTCCTGAATTATTTATTTTTTATTATTATTCTCAAAAGCACACTTGCATGCCCATTGGTTAATTTTATATTAAATTTGAAGTACAGCGATCTTTTCAACCAAATATCAAAATTAATAATAATTCCATTAAATGTTTCCATACAATATACAGCACAAAGTAAAAACTGCGGAAAATGTCGAAATTACTTTTTGATATTGATGACAAAGATATTTTACTTACATTCATTTCTTGGAAATAGACGTTTCTTTCGGTTTGGTACTATTCGGCGCGAAACTCATTTTTACTTTAAATAATGTACAAAAATAAAGATTGTCTTTATTATAAAGTTTTTTTTAAAAACTATTTTAATTCCGTATAATACAATGTAATCAGTGCTGGCCCCTTTTCGAGACACAAAAAAAATCAGTTGGTCCAGCCATCGCTTCAGGGGGACCCCTTGAAAATATGCTAACGCTGGCCCATTTGCGAGATCTAAAAAACATGAGTGGGTCCGGCCATCGCCTCAAGGGGCCTCCTCGAAAATATGCTAACTCTGGCCCCTTTGCGAGACCCAAAAAAAACATCAGTGGGTCCGGCAACGCTTCAGAGGGCCCCCTCAAAAATATGCTAAAGCTGGCCGCTTTGAGAGACCAAAAAAAACATGAGTGGGTCCGGCCATCGCTTCAGAGGACCCCCTCGAAAATATGCTAACGCTGGCCGCTTTACGAGACCCCAGACAACATCAGTGGGTCCGGCCATCGCCTCAAGTTGCCCCCTCGAAAATATGCTAACGCTGGCCCCTTTGCGAGACCAAAAAATCATCAGTCGGTCCGGCCATCGCTTCAGGGGGCCCCTTCGAAAATATGCTAACGCTGGCCCTTTTGCGAGAGGAGTTGAAACACTTTAAATTATACAAATTTCTATTCATGACATTTTTTTTTGTTCATGCATGAGAAACACAGATTTTCACCGAGAAGGCCGCGGCAAAATGAGTTTCGCGCCGAATAGTCCCATCCTGCGTTTCTTCGGACCATAAAAAGGACATATTTTACGTAAGTGTTCATTGATTAGAAGTAAGTGTCTTTACTTGGAAACTTTCAACTAGCTCACTTGATTGTCACTTTCAGTTATTTTTTTATTGTGATAGGATGAAGTACGTTCCCGGAATGTATTTGCATATTTCTGCAGAAATATATTATAGGCGAGGAAAACAGAACTGTACGAAAAGCATTAGCTAATGATTTTCTTCTGTTACTCTCGTCAGTGAAATCTGACATAAATAGAATTTCTGGAATTGTGCTAAAAGTATTACCTCGAACTAAACCCTTAAGTTATTTTGATCATTACAAGATCAAACTGCATTTTTGTTCAAATGTTCTATAAGCATACATGATTTTTTTACAGGAGACATTTGCAATTTATTTGACATATATTTATCTGTGCTTCATATTTGAGAGATATTTTTAATTTTAATTATTATATATATTTTTTTATTTTGGCAGAAATAAGAAGCATAATGCCAATAATAATGAATTATCGCTATGTTTCACAAATGCCAATTTGTGTGATATGCTTTTACAAATTTTACAGTTTTATGAAGCGTATTTTAAAATTATGTATTTTTTTTTTTTCTGTTCAGAATGAGTACATACAAGGTTAAATTTCATTCCTGACTTATACCTAGATTTTGTTTATTTAACACTTTTTAACAATATTTTGGGGTTTTTTTTTCTTAGTTTATGTATAAAAAAACATGGAGGATATCTAAATTTTATGTATCAACTCTTTGAAATGGTGCGCTATTGCTGGATTATTGTAAGGAATAATATGGAACTCGAACGTTGGGTACACTTTCTCGCCTGCGGATTCACAATTTTCGATAATTTATAAAACTACTATTTACTGTTTTTGAAAACATTATATAAAAATGAGTTATTAAAAATAAGATTTATTTATTTATTTGCTTTTTTTGGCAGAAATAAGAAGCATAATGCCAATAATAATGAATTAGCACTATGTTTCACAAATGTCAATTTGTGTGATATGCTTTCACAAATTTTACATTTTTATAAAGCGTATTTTAAAATTATGTATTTTTTTAAGTTTGTTTTCTGTTCAGAATGAGTACATACAAGATTACATTTCATTCGTGACTTATACCTAGAATTTTTTATTTAACACTTTTTAACAATATTTTTTTTGTTGTTTATGTATAAAAATAAGCATAGAGGATATCTAAATTTTATGTATCAGCTCTTTGAAATGGCGCGCTATTGCTGGATTATTGTAAGAAATAATATGGAACTCCAACATTGGGTATACTCTCTCGAATGCGGATACACAATTTTCGAAAATTTATTAAACTACTATTTACTCTTTTTGAAAACATTATGCAAATATGAGTTATTAAAAATAAAAAAACTATAGAATTGCTGTTGTCAAATCTATAATATTTTGAATCGTAACAATGGAATTGTTTTTGATAATATTTAAAAAAAAAATATCTCTTTAATAAAGGATGTAAAATACATAAATGTTATCAAATATTACTTTTCTTGAATTATGTACTTTTCATAATTATTCTAGAAGGCACAGTTATATGTTACATTTGTTAATTTTATATTAAATTTGAAATATAACACATTGTCTTTTCATGCAACTTTCAAAACTAATACATAGTTCCATTAAACATTCCAGTACAATATACTGTACAAAATAAGTATCTCTGAAGATGTCGAAATTGTTTTCTGATATTGATCGTCAAAGTGTTTTGCTGTCATTCGCTTATTGGAAATAGTTACATGTTTCTTCAAACTATAAAAAGAGTAGGTTTTACCTAAGTGTTCACTGATCAAAAGCAAATGTTTTTACGCGGAAACTTTCAACTAACTGAATTGATTTTCATATTTATTTATTACTGTATGAGATAAAATACTTTCGAATTCATCTTTAGTAACTTTGACCATTAAAAATTAACCCATTAACAGAAACTCAGTTTTGATTCAAGCATTGCTCGAATGTATCTGAATTTTGATCAGATAAAATTTACACTTTATTTCCAAAGAAATATATTTATCCCAGTTTTATATTTAAAACATTTTTCTTTTAGCTAAAATAGAAAGTTTAATGACAAAAATAAAATTTTAACACAAATTCTACAATTTTATGAAGCATATTTTGGTGACATATCATTTTTTTTAGTTCGTTTTTATTTAAAATTGGTTACATACAAATTTAAATAACAATCAATTTATATAAAATACATGTATGAGTAAAATATCGCCTAAGTACGTTCTGGGAGACTTCTTTCTTCTTTCTAATGGCCTGGTCAGCGGCCTACTGGAGGCTTGACCACTACGAGAGCCGCAGATGCTGGTGATTTCATTACGTTGTCTCATATTAGACAGACCAACGTTGCCCCCTATGAGTGGTCTCCTAATTTCTGGGAGACGTAACAGCTCTCAAAAACCTTAATATTTCGTTTTATTTTATGTGTTTTTAATATAGTTTTTTTTAATTTAACATTTATTAACGAGAACTTTTTCACTTTATGTTTCAAAAACATAAAGGATGTCTAAAATTTTGTGTATCAGCTCCAAGAAATGGTGCGCTATTGGTGGTTTATAATGCTGTAGAAAAGGGAATGGATAAAGAAGCATTTGGTATATTCTCTCGCCTACGGAATCATAAATTTCGAGACGTTTTTACATTCCAGAATACAAATTTGCATTAAGAGAAGCCTAGAATATGATTCCGACGGCAGTCCTGGAAATTTTCACGAGACTTCAAATTGTAGACAAACGTTGGCTATATGGCCTTATCATGACAACGCTGCAAAAACATACGTAGATGTGTCTGCTGACCAGATAATTTAGACCAGACCATTCGATAAAAAAATCTTAATCGTTGCAAATGGCCGCTTCTACCTAGACGTGCATGAGACCTGACAGACAAACACACCTAGGCAGAAATGGTGGAGCACGACAATCAAGTACTCTGGACATTCTAGGAAATTTATAGATTGGAATTTAGACTGCTTCAATATTTGGAAAACCAGTTTTGTAATGATTTCTGAAAACGACTTGAACGCAAGCCACATTTTGCTTGAGTTCAAGTCGTGGTGAAAAATTGTTTTTCCTCCCAAGTGCACGTATAGATTGGTAAGTGCATTTTATATATGTTATTTTACAACGTTTAAATTATCTCACCTTTTAACACCATTTTCTTTTGTACGTTTTTTTGTTATTCTTGCTTGTTAGGCTTCATATAGGTGCTCAAGACTGACGTGGTACAGACAGAATTTTTTTTTCAGAGGTCCTGGTTAAAAAAAAAAAAGGAAAATAGTGCTTTAGGGTAACATTTTGCTTTATTGTACATTCTGTTAAGATTGAATAAGTATTTCCTTCGTCTTCTTTTTTTTAAGTTCTCTCTCCCCAAAAAAAACCTTTCCGCCACTTCTTGCGCACCTACGCAAGTCATTTTTTCCCAGACATATGGCAAACCTATAATTTATTTATAAATGCAACTTCAGATAATTTTCCACATCACACTTCAAGATTTTCCATTTTTATAGCCAAAATTTTCAGTTTTACCTGACCTTTTTAAAAAATTTCCTTACTATTCCAGCTTTTTCAGTTTTTCTTGACCGCTGTAAACCCTGTATACTCAAAAAAACATTCTTGCTAGCATTTCAAACTAGTATGATCCTTATCCTCACCCGAAGTTTCATGAAAACAAGCAATAGTTGCGGTGTGTGTGTGGGGGGGGCGCAATTTTACTGTCAACAGTATTACTACCAAATTAAAATGTCAACTTTTTGCCGCGGCGCTGTAATTTATTGTTAAACTAGTAAGTGTGAAACCCATACTGCGAAAAAAACACATTCCACAATATAAAAGGTTTTATATTATAATAATTTTAATGTTTTCAAAGCAAGATTTAAATACTTTTTAGATAATTCTTCTAAATTTTGCCCAATTGCGCACAACTTTTTCAAACCATCTCAAAATTGGGATCGTATTAGATTTTTTAAAACTTTCATTGTCTCACACAACTATTTTCTAATGCACAAACATCTGTAGAGAATTTTCCTGTTTCAAAGTGAAAAAAATATTTAAAAAATCAATTCCAGAAAACGTACTACTCATTTATCTTTTGACAACAAGCAAAAATCGATTAAAACGCTCTTACGTTGAAGACCGTTTAATGTTGCGTAACATCTGTCTATTTTAACAGCTAATTCATGCTTTTAATCATTTGCTGAATCCAGTAGTATTAGGCTTCAAAAATTGCCCAATCACGGTAATACTTTTTTAAGAACTAATATCCGCAATGCTGCAACTACATTCTTGTGTGTTATCGCTAGTGGTAAAGATCATTCCTACTACGGAAGTAGCCATTCGACATTTCTACAGTACATAGAAAAGCTTTTGAGTTGCAGCCATTCGACATTTCTACAGTACATAGAAAAGCTTTTGAGTTGCTTTTAACATATTGAAAATTAAGTTTTGGTATTCTAAAGATCATTGTTCAGTACTTGTCGTTGTTTCTATTGCCCTCTGGCAACTACGGAGCGGTGCCAGATCCTTCATACGGCGGCGATACGCAGAAATGGAGGACTTCCATTTTAATGAGCCCCAGTGGGAAGGAGTACGACTTTGCTCGGGGTTAGAACCAATTTCAGGCGGGAGAACAACCACCTGAAATTGGTACCCCCAGAGGTACCGTATGAACATGGAGGACATTGAAGCCACGAAGGATTTCAGGTGCACCAGCTCCAATATGCGTACACGCGGTCCCACAGCAATTCAGCCGACAGAAGAGTTCATCTTCCCAAAGCATTAGTCAAGCCGGATGCTGCTTCACTTTTCTTGTTCTTATTGGAACGGAGTTAAGTGACTAGGTCACTGCGGGACTATTATCGGAAACTATAGCTAGCTCAATTTCAGTACTTAAAAACTGGTACTAAAATGTTTATGATGAGAACATTTTTTTTTCCATTACTCGAGTTTTGTAGGCGTTTATGTGTTTCGACTTCATCACACATTACTTTCAATCAGCCATTATGTTTTCAAGTGTCAAAACACAGCCACTTTGCACGCGTTCTAACTATAAAGAAGAAATAGGATAAAGTGAGCTATGGAAATCTCGTGGCTTGACAAGACAAGCTGCGGTGTTGATATTTTGGTCGCACCTTTTTGCCAACTAAGAATCATGTAACCTAAGGGTGTGGCCTTCTTACTGAGTCAATCACGAATTAAGATGGCCACACCCCCTAGGTCACATGACTCTTAGTTGTCAAAAGGGTGTGGACAAAATGTCAGCATCGCTACATGTCTTTCTCGTCAACTACGTGGAAACCTTAACTTGAGACACCTGTCCCATAATGCGACTTGTGACATATCACACGCATAATTCTTGCGCATCCAACGGTCCTTACTTTTCTACTAACCACTTGTGGCCAAAGAGCTCATTTCCGTTTTCATCGTTCTATTTTTAAGAAAAAGCAGTACATAGCTGCTCTGCAGATGGATACAATTTTGTGATGTGTGACAATGATTTGTGAAAGGTTCTGGAGTAACATTTCACAGGAGAGAGGCTTTTTTTTATATTTTGAAAACATACTTTTTATAAATGAAGGATATTTTAATGTATTTACATCCACTAAACCTTGGCGATATATTTTTTTTACGCCAAGAGGGTTTGCGATGCGTATGTTGCTAATAAATTTCACTTGTAGTTTGCGCTTACCATTCGCCAAATGTGGTTATGCAACACAAGTGTAGAATATCCGCCCATTTCCATGCCAGAAGTCACGTGGTTATTCTTGCCTCACATTTCTAATTAGTTTTGAATATTGATGCGCTCATTATAATACTTCTGCTCCCTGGTTCTAACAATATTCCAAAGTATCGAAAACTACAGCTAGCTCAATTTCCATAACGCACATCTAAAACATCACATTGAATCACTTTTGTTAATCTACTCGTAAAACACAACTTACACACAATTATCGTAGATTGTAGTACTGACAAAAATGGTAAACACGGTCTTTCATACCCTACATCACTACATAACTAAAGATAGCATAAGTAGCCAACTTTCCACAGATAGGATAAACACGAATTCATTTATTCTGCGAGATCATTGGTGTTTTCAGTTATAACTTTGAGTTGACGATAATACAAGCAAATGCATCTGTCTTTGGGATACATCTACGATAACAGGTTGCAATCTGCAGTCACAAAACGGAACTTAGAAGATCTCGTTTCCCCCCAAAATATGCAATAGTAATCTAAGCTAGGTATTCTGTTAAATAATTTCGAAAAACAAAAAATTAATCAGTGATTTCTGATTTCTGAAGTCAACAAACAGTATCTGGAATGTATTTTATCAGTGATTTTTCAAAAGGCTAAGAAATCGAAAATTTCTTTTTAAGGATGATTTATGTATTCGGATTTTGATTAAGAGCATGAAATAAATATATTTCAAAGTATAGCAAAATAATGTATTATTAAAACATTAATAATCAATATTCCAAGCTGTCACGCTTTTGGCATAATTAGCAAAGCAATTAACCCTCCTTTTTCCAGATGTCACATATTTTATCTATGTGACATGCAAATGTAGGAAGCATTTCTAAATTTGAACATTAAAAGTGCTTTCCTTGTCAGAAGAAATTTGGTATGATGCGTAGCTTTTAGGAGTAATGGGATAAAAGATGTATAACTACGTGTCCTACTTTAGTTATTTCAAAACATGTGAGATCTGTTTTAGCTCCTTCTTCTGGCTAAAAATTTTAAATTCTTATTTCTAAATTTTTCAGTTTTCAAGAAAAATTACCTTAGGTACAAAAATAATTCTCTAAATAATTCTAGTTTACGAAACTAATATGGTACATAACCCTATCTTTTCTATAACACAACATTTATAACAGAGTGGAATGGAATGTTTTATGGAATATTTTTGCACACTATCAGTTTACTCACGTAATTAAAGTACATGAATTATCCAACGTTATATACAGTAGGAATCAATTAAGACGTACTCGCACGGTACCCTCCCCCCCAAAAAAAAGTTATAATCGAAGTACATTATAAGCAACGGAATATGTACAGCATTTAATTGGGACAAAGAATTTGGCTGAGATACACAGCATAATGCTTTAAGGAAGAAGCGAATGTAACATCTTATCAATGAGAAACTAGGTTCGTACCCGTTCATCTAATGGAAAAAGGGAAATATTTTTCTTACTGATATGTGATTAAAATTAATTCTATCATTACGGAATCTCAAAATAGGCGAAAGATTTTACTCGCAGCATAAACTTTGCCTTCCATATACTAAAGATGATAAGTAGCGCAATTATGACGCAAAATAATGACACAAAAACTATGTCAGCACTACTTGCGATCGGAAATAAAGAGCGTAAAAAACGTTTTGCAAACAAATTTATTCATTTTCAAAATGCATTATTTCTTACGAATGAAAGGTGATTTTTATTTTAAGTTCTAGCATTACGCATCTAAAATAAGTTCGCACAATGTGGACAGCTGCTGAATTTTGAATGCTAGTTCGCAAAGCGAGATCTTTTTGCCAAAACCCGCGCTTGAATCGGTCCAGTAGTTTTTTGGTCTGTAGAAGAGACACTCATTTTAACATAGTATTTTATACAGGTCGACGTAATATGATCTATTTACGATTATTACGTCAAAATTCAGAATTATTTTATTGGCCGTTGACATGGTTGTAAGGGAAAAAAAAATCCTCGTTCTTCGGGGAGGGTGAAAGGCCGAACGTAAATGCGAAAAGAACGTTTTGGGCCCTAATTTTCTATATATTAGTCAGATTTCGGATTTCAGTAGCTTTGAACCTTTTCCAAACAACAGGGATCATTTTTTAGAAAAAAAAAAACGCGCTTGTATCGATCGAGCATTTCTAAAGAAAAAACACACATTTAAACATTGCCTTTTATATCGATTGATGCATGTATCATAAAATGTTACTTTTTTGTGTACATAAATAAATTTATATATATATACTGCAGCATTATAATTATTTAAAGAAACAGTTATTAAATAAAAACAGATGGAAATTTCACTTTTTTATAGAAAAAAATTAGTTAGAAATTACTTTGAGTTCCACAAAATTAAACTATTATTCTAACACAGTTAGATATTCTAAAGGTCATTAACATAAATTTTATCACATAAAAATAATAAATTATATAAATCCACATCAAAGTTCTAACTGTGCATTTCGAAAGATCGCAAAGTAAACTTTGTATGTAAGAATACACCATTTTTAAAATAAAGATGTTGCTATCATGTGTGCAACTTCTTATAAGAGGTTGACTGCTCATACTCAAAGACAATAGGGACAATCTACAACAATACATGATAATATAAGGCCAATTTTTTTTTCTATGTACAATGAGCAATCACTTGCTAAAATGAAGTTCTGTATTAAATTAACACACTTGAATCGCAATTGATAACGGAATAAATTGAACACAATTGAAACTCACATTTTTTCTGCTATAAAGAATTAGCTCTAAGAATATTTTTAAGTATATGTACAGAGTCAAATTTCGAAGTTGGATAAACACTTACATTAATAGTAAGCACTGATTCGACAGATTTATACAACCAAGATAGCGATTTCCTTATAAACATATCAATTAGTTATAGAGGTACTTGTTTTATCCGGGAAGAACTTTTTTCATTCAGTGTACTGTGTACTAGTGCACTAGTCATACTGTGTACTAGTACTGTGTACTAGTCATAAAAACAAAAACAAAAACAAAAAACTTTCCGATATATGAACACCAAGAGGCCTATCTGCTGAACCAGTGGTTCCCAAACTATTTTTCCTTGCGCACCCCTTCATACAATCCGAAAGAAATTGGCGAACCCCTTGCGTTTTCGCTGTGTACTAGTATATTATTTTCGTGAACCCCTTTATATAATTCGCGAACCATTGGTCAAGAATCAATGTGCTAAACCAATCGAAAGGAAATTTCAAATGTTGTTACTCAAAGGTATGCGGTCTAAATTGTAATTATTTAAAACAAATAAAGCTTTCACGGTTACAGTTAGAGTTTAAAAAAAATCTATTGTCTTAAATAATCACAATCTCCAAAGCTTAGCTTCATAAAACAATTTCTAAATTTAATTTCGATTGGTTGAGTGGATATGTAGCTGGATTTCCTATTTGGGAAGTTTTTAACACTTTTTGTAACTTTGTGCTTTCTTGGTTATATTTAAATTAAAGCTGACATTAGTGAAATAAAATTTATGGGGAAAAAACTCCGTTAAACACTTTCACTTTTTATATGCTGCTGAAGTTATTTGTGTTTGTGCCGTGCATATTTGATTTCGCGTCCCGTTAAAATATGCAAATTACACCAACATTCTCAAATTTAAAAAAAAAAAATCAAAACAAATTCTCAAACAGTATGTGCATTTTTATTGGGACAAATTTTAATTGAAATTTAGTGAAATAAAAGTTTTAATTACAGTTTTAAGTAAAATGTGAGCCCCTACCTTAAAGAATACATTTACATAAAGTAAAATATTAACATAATTACATCTTTAGCAAAACGTGATTAAAAAGAGTGTAATATTTTAAGTTTACACTGCGTAGCGAAATTCTATTAGAGAAGTATTTTACATTGCAACGCTTGCTTAAATTTTATTTATTTAAATAAGCGTTGCATTATTCGCAGCAATTTTATTCAACATAGAAATTCCAGAATACTCATAGTTTGCTTTGTGAAACTAATTCTGGAAACACTGAATTGCTTTTTTTTTCTATATCTTCAGAATTCTTTTTGTATCTGACATACGGAAACAAGCATGATGAATTAAACGTAATAAGCTTATTTAATTAAGATATATTCAAAGTGTCGTGGAAGTAATCTCAAGGGAAATTGAAAATAGTTTTCTTATTTTTCCTCATTCCTTGTTTATTTTTTCATTGGTAACACTTCATAGTAAAAGAAAAGCTTTCTACAGTGTAATTTATATTTATAGCACATTAAATTTTTTTTTAAGACTAGGCTTAAATCTTCAAGAAAAAGAATACACTTTTATTTATTATGATTTCTGATTATTCACGTATAATTATTTCAGAAGTTTCTTTTGCTTGATTTATTTCAGTAATGTATTATGTTCTTGAATTAAAATAAAAACCACGCATTAAATCATCAACGTACCAAATAGTTTTTGTATTACTTTTGTCTATTTTCTTTAAACGTGCGGTATACTGTATAAATGGTTCACGTGACATATGAACAAAGAATAAAATATCATAAAGGATTATTCAATTCCCCGAGGCGCTTTCGTAATTAAACAGGTGCAAAACCCCATGAAATCTACGATGATAAAGATTATCTTGTATTGCAACAAGTAGAATTCTGGATTACTTTTATAAAATTGCCGTGGAGAAGTTTAAGTAGTAACTGAAAAGAATGTAACCAATTATACGTCTTTATCGCTACCAACTGTATAATGTATATATCTTCTTTAAAGACGAGGGTGACTAAGATAAAAGGACTAACTTGTGTACAAGGCTGGAATATATCTAAGAACAAAATAAATGGAAGAATTTAGTATCGAGAGAAAACAATCTCAAATCAAATAATTAGTTTTGACGACTATGAACTTTAGAGCATCATGCAAAAATCAGAAGACTTAAAAAAATATGTTTAGTAAAATTTATGATAGAATATATTGAGTTAGCTAACATAACACATATTAGAACTATTGATGTTTGCTTTCTATTTCTGCCAAAGCCCACGTGGGAAATAATTCTGCCTGTAAAGTGTTTAGCAGCGACTTTCATTTGCAGGGACAGAAATACTGGTATCTCCTGAAATATATGTCCAACTAAGACGTTAACTATCGGGTGGGCTTACTCTGCTTCCCCGCCCCTCTCTGAAATTTATATTTTTGCTGATCGTATGTTAATAATAAAGCCTTTTTGTGAGAAATTTTACCTTCTGGACCTTTTAGGCCCTCGCCGAACTTTTTTTAATCTTGCTAGGTGCCTGCATCTAGCCGATGGTTTAAGCACACCTAAATCTTTTCAGCTTCATGAATTCTGCATGTTTTCCCGTATATACCCCGCATATGACTGATTTGAACTATTAAAATGTAAGCTAAATTCAAAATTAATTTATTCAAGAATAGAGAGTCTACAAGAAGTAGGACGAGGCTTAGCTGAAAGAGAACACTTTACCACTGTGTCGACATATAGTCGACACAGTAGTATAGTCGTCACATAGTGTCGACATTTTCTGGAAAATGTAAGGGAAAGTGGCCCAAAATAATCCCCTTCAAGGAAAACTTCCATAAAATAACATAAATGTTAAATAAAACTTCGGCCCTCTCCTACAATATTTTACACTATATTTTTTGCATCATAAACATATTTTAACAATATTTTAAACCCAATATGAGTAACGAAAAAAAATTGAATTTTGAAAAGGAATCCAAAGAATCCTTTTACCCCCCCCCCCCAAGGGCAAAGTGATAAAATGATCCTTCATATGATGATAATTGTAAATTGCCTTTTATTGGCAATATAAAAGATGTAAAAGTAATTATGATTGTACATAATGAAATAAAATAAGTTTTACAATCATATAGTATGCATGATTTATTTTATGAAAATTTTAAAATAAAAAAGTGTCACAAACAATAAAATGGAATATTTCAAAATTGTGACCTATAAAAAATTATCGCCTATAATAAACGCAGATATAAATTAAATAATTTAATGAGGAGTCACGCATTTTGAGAACAAACATCTGAAGGGCTGCGATGATGACTAGGACCCGGTACTGAAGTTTCTTCAGTCGATAGATCATTTTACGCGTCAGTATGGTTGTTCACTTTAGGTCCTATTACTGTGACACGCAAAGAAACATAACAAACAAAACAAGTGTAATTCACATCTAAAAACATACTCTATTCAGTAAAACAAGTCTATTTCTGTATAGCAGACTGTACTATATAATATAACCCAGTTTTTTTGAAGAATTCTACTCAGATACGAAATACAACGATCGCTTAAATATCGCTGGTGCTTCTTCTTGACTTGGCACAACTATTTTATGTATTACCTGATAGGTAGTGCCACCTGTATCTAAGAAAACATATGTGGATAGCTTTGCCCGCTAGGATTATTTTGGGCCACCTTCCTCTACAGGGCAGCCCAGAGAATTGTCGGGCCCCAGGGCAAGGACTTACACACACACACCCCGCTCCACCCCACCCACCCACCAAAAAAAAATCTTCCATTTTTTTAATCCAGAAAATTTGTTTAAATACTTTAGAATTAGCACACTTTAAATTTACCATAGATCATATATACAAAACCTTGTACATTATAAAACGTCCATATATCCATTATAAACGTCCATATATACATTATAAAACGTAGGGTAGAGAGTACTAAATGCGTTTTAACATATTACTATTACAAAATATTACAATATACTAAAAAGATACAGCACTAACACATTAGTACGTAGCAAATGCGTGAGCTTTGAAGTTTTATTTTGGTAATGAGAAGATAAATGTGAAAGAGGCCAACATCATTTATTTCATGATTTAAAAATATACTTCTACATGAAAGAAGGAAATATGCTCAAAGTATAAAACATATTTCTTTTATTCACTTTTTCTCGCAAACCACAATCATATTTATTACTTGATTCCATGAAGCCAAAAAATGATAAAATTTTCCAGAAAAGTTTTCTTATATTACTTAGTAAACTATGACAGATCGGATTGAAAAGCAGTGTATGGAAAAGTCCGATGTATTACATAAACACAAGATTTTCTGCCTTTGTGATATTTTTTATCACATAAATCATTTCTTAAATCGATTTACCGCCTGTCGAGTACATTATAACATGATTGCTTTGCTGTGTTTCCACAGACACATTTATTTATGCAAGAATAGAATACTTTGAGACAGCGATTTTCATAGGGATAATGGGATTAATTTAATAAGTTTGAGCTCATGTCGGCATTAAATATAGGAAAATTGAATTTTATACGCATCTCCACAAAATACCAAAATTTATAAACACGTTTATTATGAAAAATATTGTGAAATAACGTCTGAGAATGAATAGTTAATATGCTGCGATGTAAATACTTTCTTTTAAACATGTACCTATAACCTTTATAATATTTTTAGTGAGGATTAAACAAGATGAATAAGAGATTTTGCTTATTTTCTGCTTAGTGCTGTCACGTAATATAAAGCAAACTAATTTATTGCCTTATTTTCCTTAATTTATTTGTCATATTAATGTGTAGTAAAACGTTAATGCAGTGAAACAATGCGCACGCCTCTACTGATGTAATACTGAGTTCGCATTAAGCAATTTTTGAATTAGCTTGTCTCCTTTCCTAGTAATTATTTTTAAAATTTACAACGTATAATATACAATCGAATTCTGTTAAAACGAAGTCGAAGGGCAGAAAAAATCTTTTCGTATTAACCGAAATTCGTGTAATCCGATAAAACAGGAATCGGAAAGTGGTGGCTGGGGAGCAGGTTTACTTCATCTTAAGAAAAAGTTTGTGTTAAGCGTTTTTATCTAAACGAGGTTCGACTGTAATACTATACATGCGAAACAGTTTGAGTGTTTCTCAGACTTGAAATCACTAAGTTGTACTATCATGTGTTTAAAGTAAAATCTCCCATCACGTACGAAGAACAAGAACTCATCTACGTTTAATGTTACTCTTGAAACTTGTCATCAGTATGGAAATGTTACTTCAGTTCATGATTTTCTCTTAACTATTCAGAACTTAAAGTCTGGCTCGTTTTGATTAGCCACACAACGGTTGTTGTGCATGTATGAAAGCTGAAGCCAAGAAAAGCCAAGAAACCTGAAGCCAACCGTCACATTTTCTCTCCTGAAACGAATTTACGGATAATGCACCCATGTCCAATCGATCTCCAAAAACCTTTGAAGTGAAAAGCACAGAAACTATAATTAAAATGTATTGTGTGTTATTTCACAGGAAAATTAAGATCTTATTTTAGTTAATGGTATGTTTCTATTTCGTTTTGGAACACAAAAGAAACGCCCTCATTATTCCGTGACATTCGAATATATGACGACTAAAGTAAAAATCTAGTGTGACTCCGCTTGACCTTTCCGAACAATTGATCTTTACCAAGCGTTTAAGTATACTTGATTCAACTCAATCGGATGTAGTGTTCAGACGCTAGTGCACTTCGAATAATTGGAGTGTATAGGCCGCAATGTATAAGATTGCTGTTTGTAGCCCTGTAAAAAACTAAGTCCTACACACATCAAAATATATGCCGTGTGTAAGACAGTGGCCTATAATATGCGTATTTAATTTGAGTTCAATCGAATGCACCATAAAGCGTACTTTCAAGAATTAGGGCCGTAATGTATAAGACATTTTTGTAACCCTGTACAAAATATACAAGTCCTATACGCACCAAAGTTATGTGACGATGACCTGTAGCATACATACTGGATTTGAAATTATTCGAATGCACTATTTAGATACTATCATACTTTAAATGATTTGCGTTCGTAGACCGCAACGTATAAGAATTTCTTTTTGCAACCCCGTGAACAAGCTATCCGCTCTACACACACACAAAAATCTATGAAGTTCATGCAACCATGACCTATTATAAACATATCCAATTTTCTCTCCATCGAACCCCGAAAAGACGCTAGTGCACTTTCAAGAATTTTCGTTCAAAGCCTATGTGAAAGAATTCTTTTTTGCAACCCTGTAAAAAATCCATAATACCTATACACCTCTAAATCAACACAACCTGTACGAGGATTGTCTATAAAATGTTGCCAAATTTGATCTCAATCGAATGCACCATTTAGAAGCTATCGTGTTCACTCATACACGCACACACACATACACACACTCATACTTACATACATTTCTTAAAAATAGCGTAAATGAATTCAGAAGACCTCAAATTGTGTAAATACATCAAAATCACAAAGTCAAATTTTTTCATGATTGCAATACTTTCCTTATGATACGTCTTCAGAAAGTAAAAATAGTGAAGCTAGACAATATAAAAAATCGGAACATTAAAAAAAAACTCAGTTCTCTAGAATTCTTTTTGTTACTCATGGTATGAACTGAGAAATTTGCAATCTAAAGAAAGAATTGAGACTTGAATATCAGTTAAACATTAAATGATTGTACTCTTTTACAAAAATCTAAATATAAATTATTTCGGTTTTCTTTTGACTGTAGCATTCAAGGAATTAAGTGACAAAATTGGACACCGTTACTATAGTAACTAAATGACAATGTTAAAGACAGGAAATGAAATTTTACTCTTTGACGTTATTTTTACACCATGCCTTTAAATATGTATTAGTAAGTTAAATGCTAACGAGTTTGACATTAAAAAAAAAGTGACGATCAAGATTGTATAACATGAAATATGAATCTAGATAGGAAGATATAAATAATGTACGAGACTCTCTAAAATTTTTCTGGGAGAAGCAGATAAACATATAACAAACTATATTTAATATTTAATTATTTTCCATTTGTATTCGTGAGTTTTGTAATCTCTATTCCGTGCGAAGAACGGGTATTTCAGCTAGTGTCGTATAAACTTTAAATAATCGTATTCTTTTACAAAAATCTAAGTAGATATATCTTTCGTAAAAACAAATTTTCAATAAAGCAATTATAGTCAATTTAAGATATTTTTCGCAGGTACTTATTATTACGTACCCAGTGAAACTTCTATGAGCGACCACCTCTTCCAGTGACCAATTTTTATAAGACACCGATTTTTAATCATATCACTTAATAGTAAAAGATCATCCAAAAGACACCAAACAACCCTCTATAAGCGACCAGTCCCGGTTCCCTGTCCGAAAATTTTCATGCATTTTTCTGGAAGTAATGTAAACAAAAACGGCGGGTGATCGCTTCGGAGAAGTTTCACTGTATTTCTTAATAATAACTAAAATATGAACTGTGGATGTAAATAATTACACCTTATTTTCCTTTTTCTCTCGTGAATTAAGAATTTAGAATCCCATCAATCCACTCAAGCTGGATATAAACATTTTTTGTCAACAAAATAGGACGCGGAACTCTTAGTCAAAGGGTTTAGGTTCATATCCCGGGTGACAAAGAAATGAAATATCTAGGGGCCATATGTCCTCTCGCTGGCTTGGCCGGCAAGTAGGAGAGAGTTGCAATTCCGGCGATGCTCTAAATTGTGGGGTCTCTCCTGGGGCCCCAACATGATGTTATCTCAAAGATTTCCGTACCGGATAAATCAAGCCTTCTCGACTCATGACGTCACAATGAGAAAACCTGTCCATGTGCAACCACGAAGCTGTCAGAATCGTTCCGATGTCGGATTCACTGTCGGAAATAATGCTGTCTCTTTCCGAAACCTCAGATGAAGGTGAAAACTTGAATTCCGATGTCGGATAGTAGAATATAAATGGGTTTTTTATTGTATATATTATGGAGTGTTAAATACTACCACAAAATGTCCCCCTTTACTGTACCAATACTGTAATCTTGAAATGCTAATTGATGTCTTAGATCCATCTATATTTCTTCTAACTCTCTCTCAATTAAGAGTCTTCTCTTAGAATAATTCGTTCTGTGGCATCCTGTAGTAGATCAATATTTTTTAGAAGTCTCTGAGATATTTGAAGTTACAGTCTTATGACAAAACAGTATTCTGTCTTTTTGTTTCATCAGTACCTTGTAATTCCTTCGCTTGCCAATTCTCATTCCTTTGGCATAAAAACTATCTAATTAACGCTAGCTATTTAGTTAGTCTCACTTCTCTTCCTTTCGAAAAGGAGTGTCTTCATGAGATTAAATAAAAGAAACTTTCTTTTCCCAATTAACAAACTTGCACTTATGGAAATTTACTGGAATGTATTCCTCATTTTATTGCATTTTGTCATAAAACATTCATAAAAGGCATTGTGTGTTACTAGAATTCAACCAAGCTATTTTCTTTGTTAAAAGCATAATTTATTCAGTCTGTGTTCTCAGAATAAAGAAACACTAAAAAATCGAATTATATTTGTAGTAAAAAATCTGGGTCTGAATTCAAATTACTAAATTTAAAACCCCCAAACTTCCATTATCCTCTTAATAACAACAGTATTTTTCTCCTAAAACCATGCATAATACACTACATGAAATATTTTAACGATTATAATTTAATAACACATTGGATACGCTAAAAGAGTATTTTTCAGTAACTCGATTATATAGTTCTAGCTTTGAAGATTTTTTTTTCACTTCTAAAAAGTCTTTTATCACTGATTTGTTTCAAAAATTCAGAGAGATGTCACGATGATACCACATCCAAAATTAATGTTAAAATGTTTCAAAAATATGCAAATCATCAAAGAGTTCATTCACTTCTCCCACTTTGGGATTCGATAAATATGACGAATCTTGAATCTTTGGAAGTTTCTTCTTGAACTTTGATATTAACGCAAAACTTTGATATTGAAATACCATGTGGACCATTAAATTTCAGACTTAAAACTAGTTAAAAGCAATCGAATTGCGAATTTGTTGATAAATGTTCTTTTCCTAAAAAGTTAGTAGTTAAATATCAATTAAATTACACGAACATGTATTCTGCTGTCGAATGAATTATTAAGCTTTGTTCATTTAAAAGATATGTTTCGTTCTTTTGCAAGTATACTTATTGAACGAAAGTATTAATTAAATGATAGTCTTCAATAAATTTGCTTTAATTGCTTTCCGTTTATGCAATACCAATTGGAAACTGTGTGATACACTTTGTTCAGTTTTTAAAGTTTCTAATTTTCTTTTTTTAACCCTACATTGAAGATTTGCAATGCAAAATAGATGAAATCTAAAGTATACCCACTAAAGCCCCTTGCCACTCTCTTAACTTCGGAACAGTTGCTGCTTACAGTCATATAAGTGGGGTCTAGATACAATAAAGTTGCCATGCGTTACGCAAGAAAACGCTTACAGCACTACCTGGCTGCTAAATTTGGAGTTACCGTTCTTATCTGAAAAACGGTACGAGATACATTAAAAAAATCAATTACAATGTTCAGAACCATTGATTTAGTAAGAAAATATACCTTGCGCTCATCACTGTGCACAATAATGGGCACAATGATGCTACAAAGGCATAAAACGCACATTTTTATGTGCCAAGTTTTCCAAAACTGCACTTACCTGACATTAGGTTCATTTATCTTCCATGCTCAAAGTGTTTTCCGTTTGCAAAATACGCATCTGGTGTCTGGTCTGCAATTCCCGCTTCACATTGTACAACATGATTAGTGGCAAGCTGGCGCAAGTGTAATTAATCCTTTTAACACCGTGCATTTTAGGCTTTCTATTTTTAACATTAATGTACACAAGGTGTCTTCTCGTACTAAATCAATAATGTTGAACAACTTTGCAGCTGACTTTTTTCCTGTATCTCGCACCGTTTTTGAGATAAGAACGCTAACACCAAATTTAGCCGCCATGTGGCGCTGCAAGAGGTTTTCTTGCGTAGCGCATGGCAACTTTTGTATTCCTAAGCCCTACTTTTATGACAACAGCAGCAGGTGTTCCGAAATTAAGAGAGGGCAAGGGAGTTTAGTAGGCATACTGCATATGTACTTAAACGTCAATTTCAAAATTAAAAAGCTTTCCAATACATATGAGCAAGCATGACTAATGTACTCAGGGAGCATAGTAGCACACGTCGGCTATTTTAATTACAGTAAAATGAAGTTATTCTCTTTTTTTTAATTATATAAATTTTGCATCGTTTTTAAGAGCTTCAGAAAGCGCACCTTTTTATACACTTGCACATTCTTCTCTTTTTTCTCTCTCATAGTTAATAAAATATCTTCTCCGCTGCCTAAAAGGTTTCGAAATTGTCTGCGCTTTATGGTATGACAAAACTCACCAAGTTTGGCGCCAAAAAATAAGTCCCCAAATTTGAAACCAGACTGCCGATATCTTCCATATTTGGTGAGAAATTGCCAAACCCTACTGTTATTCAATGGGAATATTCATTTGTGTTTATAATGGTGTCTGTATTAGTGTAAATAAAGGTAAAGTGTACTTAGAATGTGCCGGACGAATATTCTAAAATAGTTTTAGTAGGCGATTTGAACATAGATGTTAATTCCAAAGAAGTGCATTATGGTACAAGGAAGACAAATACAGCGCGCTTATGTATTACGATAAACTTTGCAATGTAATTGAACAGGAAGACGAATAAGGCCGACATATTGACTATGATACACTTTCCAAAATAATGGAACAAAGAAAGACAAATAGGGGTGTCACATGGATTATGGTACAATTTCCAGCGTAATGAAACAAGGCAGACGACGCATGAATAGTTATGCACTTTCATACTTAAAAAGGGAGACAAAAAGAACCGACTCATAGGTAGTGATGCACTTTAAATTGTAATGAAGTCATAAAGACAAATAGGGTAGATGCGTGGATTATGATACACTTTTAATATATAGCACTTCAGAGCATATTTAACTTTTTTAGTTAATTTATTTATTTAGCAAAATGCAGTTTAAATACGGTAAAATCAAACGTATTTATCAGACAATCCTATTTGTTGCCGAGGGTTCGTCTTCCGAGCTAAGCTGCATTTCAATTTTTATGTTAGCCACATAATTTGATACTTCTTATGGTTTAAGAGTTTATGACGGTTTTCTTCCATCACACCCCAACCCCCACTTTTTTTTTCTTTTTCAATTAACTGCTTAGTGATAAAAAGCTTTACCAGGTTGGTGACTACAGAGTTCTTTTTTTAATTTGTCATTCCTCCTCCTAAAAAAATACGAAAATGTATTTTACTATTCTTTAACTATTAAAATTGTTAGAAGACATGAAAATGCACTCTTCATAAATAGTGAAAAAGAGAATATGAGCAGATAAAAATAAAATACATACACTCACACACACACACACACACACACACACACACACACACACACACATATATCAGGGGCGTAGCCAGGGGGGGGGATATCGGGATATATCCCCCCCCCGAAATTTTTGGATTAGTGATGAAATTCCGTCTATTTATACACATATAAGTTCATATCCCCCCCCCGAAATTTTTTCCAGGCGCATATCCCCCCCCGAAAAATTTTCCTGGCTACGCGCCTGATATATATATACTACCTGCGTACCCGTTCTCCGCACGGTAGGGAACGAAACTTTTTCTTACATGTATAGTTCGAATTGATTCCAGTGATTTGGGATCTAAAAATAAGCAAAATGATTTGACTCTTGGCGTAAAGTTACTCATTAGTTATTTGTAAAGTTAGTATAAGTACTGACCTGAGACCATTGTTAATATTATGACGCAAAAAACTATGTCGGTGTCATTCGCAATTAGAAAAGAAAAGCGTGATGGTTCGGAGTGAAAGTTCCTAATATTCAAAATGTCTCATTTCTGCATCATACTCTTTTTTAGATTTAAGTTATGCCATTAATACTTTAGATACTACATGATGTGGAGAACCGTTTTATTTTATAATTAAATAGTTGTGTACCCGCTCTTTGCAAGGCAAGAAGAGAACATTTTCCCAAAATGTGATTATAACTACACGTGACTAAACAGAATCTCCAAGAAAAAAAAAGTTCAGTTACAATCTTTTCTGTTGAAACTACCGCGGGATATATTAACGTGACGTAGAATTACTTAGCTGTGATGTAAGATGGTTGTTGAAAAAGGAATAGAACACTTAGTTTCACGAAATATTTATTAATGCGGTATATTGTGCTTTGATCAATATTGCCCTAGCATATCTACTAACTATTACTTATACTATCTTTTACTGATACCAATACAATATATTTTCGTTTTTCAGTCGTTAATACTTAATTTAAATAAACGGCTTAGATATTTGCCACGAATGTAGTCTTTTATTCTTTGGTGACTTTTGCAATTTACGCACTAGTATAAACGATAATCATTTCACTTTATGGTTGCCACTAAAACAGCTCTCCATACATTTGTATGCTTAATTATTGTCAGATTGGCGTATTTAGCACCAGGGCCCTATTATCTCACGGAAAAATCGGGACTTTGGCCAGTGCCTCCGGCTAGAAATGGCCCCCAATTTCAAATGTTGTTCTGAAATATTCTTTTTTATAAACATATTTTATGAAAAATAAAACAAATTTCATAGATGGAGGCCCTCAAATTCATCAATGGAGTCCCTGTTTGCCATAATCAGGCCCTGTTTAACACCGCAATATATTTCCTGCTATTCGAAAACGTGACCCGTTTAAAATCTCAATTGAAAATAATGCTGGATAATTCACTTGTGAAAAAACAGCATTCAATTATTTTTCTGGCAACGTAAAGTAAAATATAGAATTATTTCACATGCGCGCCGTATGTTTTGCTTGTGAGTCCGTTATTCTGATTGAGTTTCGAAAGGGGTTTTAAATTCGTGACTCAAAGTGGCACACATTTCACATGTGAAAACTCGGTTATTTTTAAGTAATTTTATTTATTTTTTTTCAACTGGCAATTTTAATCATTGTTACTGTCTCCAAGACATCCAAACCGAAAGATATCATACCGAAAGTTTTAAGCTGCTGCGATTGAAATGAAAATCCTTCTTTACTTAAAAATTCGTAAAAAAACTCCTAATTTATATTTTCCTCTGGTTTTTCTTTTAAAAGAGGGCGAAATGTATGCTCCGTCATTTGACAAAATATAAAAAAGTTATGACGGATAGAATTCAAGATGCAGCAATTTTAAAAATATTTTACGAAAGTCAGCGTCAAATTTAATTTTATTTGAAAAATTCCCAAAAATCTGCAAATTATGTTACACATTCCGAACAAACAATTTTTAAAAGAAAATTTTCTCCTCTATCTGATGATGTAAATTTCGTTTTACTGCGAGTGCAATTACCGACGTTATTACGTATTAAGCAAGAAAAATCGCTAAAAATCGGACAAAACATAAAATAAAACATTTTCTAATTCGAATTTAGAAAAAATCGCTCCGAGGCGTGTTAGGATCTGTCCTAGTGAAGCCGTATGCAAACTTTGGTGGGTCTGCGACCCACCGTCTCGGCGCAATGCGATCGAGAGACGCGCGCAAGAAGATTGGTGGTTACAAACTTACCTACCTACACAGCTACATACAATGTTTACTCTCGGATTTTATTATACACTCATGTCCATAAATTAAGGATAATTCAGAATCACACAGAAATTGATCTCTAAAATAAAAATTTCACCTGTGGAATGATCACACACATCTTGAAGAAGAATATGCAAATTACAGGAAACCACCAGATGGCGTGGATGGTACGTCACAATGACGAGAGTGTAAGAGAGGGGTATATAAGGAATGGTGGCAAAGAAGTAAAATTGTTCACAAGCGCTGTGAAAGCTTTTCAGTGCAAAAACCGCATAGTTATGGCACAAAGGAGGCATTTGGATGATGTTTTACGTGGCAGAATTATCGGACGACTGGAATGTGGACGTACCCAGCTGGAAGTATCCGAGGAACTTGGAATCGCCCAGAGTGTCATCTCCAGGCTTTGGCAACGATTCCAAGATGATGGTAATGTGAGTAGACGTTGCAGCACAGGTCGCCCCCGAGTTACAACGCCGAATGAGGACCGCTAGTTGGCAGTTACTGCCAAAAGAAACAGATGGAGTACAGCATCAGACCTGTCTCGTCAGCTCTCTTCAGCTACCGGTACGACAGTTTCAAGGCAAACCGTGTACAGACGCTTAGCGCACATTGGTCTTTATGCTCGTAGGCCTGTCAGATGTGTTCCACTTACTGCAACTCACTGTCGCCTGCGATTAACCTGGAGTAGAGAGCATGCATTGTGGACACCGCAACAGTGGTCTTGTGTGATGTTTTCCGACGAGTCCAGGTTTAGTTTGGAGTCTGATTCTCGCCGGGCTTGAATCCAATAGAGCATGTGTGGGATATGCTTGGCCGACGAATTGCAGCGCGTCAACCCCCTCCCACCTGTCTACCGGAACTTCGGAGTGCATTGCTTGATGAGTGTTGTAATATTCCCCAAGATCAGATTGATCATTTGATACTCAGCATGCCTAGGCGTTGTCAGGCCTGTATTGCATCGTCCGGGAGACATACTCCGTATTAACCATCCTACTAACCATGTTATACTGTTTTTTGTAAATAGGTTCTTTTTTGAAATTTGGTCAAGGGAGTAAAACTTGCAATTTTTATTAATTATGTCAAACATATAGCATCTTTTTTGCTCTTTACTTTTTGTTTAATAAATAGACTTTACAAATAAGTCAAATTTGTTTTGCTTCTTTCTCTTTCTTTGCCTGAACTTCATTATCCTTAATTTATGGACATGAGTGTATATAAGATAAGATTTCGGTTTAACTATCAGGGGAAAATGTAAGAAAAGCGGAAGCCAATTATTATTATGCATTTGTATAAAGTTTTTCACCCCATTAGGCTTGTTTTTCCCAGAACGATAATGTTATTTACTATCATTGTAACATTGACAAGCACATTTTCGAGATTCAATAATTATTAATTTCACATATGAATGCTCCACACATAATTGTAGCATTAACCTTTAACAAACAGAATTGAGATCCAGACATATTTATTTATTTATTTATTTTACATTTTGTCTTCTAATCCATTAGTCATTGAAACAGGGGTAAAATATTTTATACAATTTTCCCTGTGTTTTCAATTCGAAGCATGGGCTATTTCTGACTTTACTTTTACGTTGGTTTCAAAAACGGAATATACTGATTTGTAGTTTAAGTAATAAGTGAAATATTAAGAATTATTAAAAGATATATTTTTACATTTAAGTAAAGATGTGAATTAATTATGAAGGGGGTGGGAGTATACCAAGACAGCTCTATAAAAATTTATGAAAATGGCTATTGCTATTTTTTGTTTTTTGTCCAATTTCCCACGAAGGATAAAAATACAACTTCTATTTCAAAAAATCAAGTCAACTTTTAACTATATCTGCTATTTTTTTAATGCGTCAATAGCGATAAAATTTCATTTTTTATAAATTTTCTATTTGATGTTCCCATGATGTTTTGGCTGGGAACAAAAAAGGTTAGGAAAATGCATCCAAGAAAATTATTTCTTTTTTAGTCTCTGCCTTTCATTCTTATGAACACTGCTTTGCAGTAAAGCCAAGAATTTTTCAATTTTTCATTTTTTTCGTTAATCTAAATGGAGAATTTAAAAATAAAAGTGGATTCTTCTGGAAAGTAAATCGTCTTTTCTATTACATTTTTCGCATACTTTTTTCTTTTTAAAAACTAATTAATGGACATTCATTGAAGTAGGCCTCCCCTGCAATCCCGTCAAGCCTCCGAGTCATAACAGCGAGCTGACTATGATATCTAAATAATGACCCTGCATTTATGCTTCCCAGACTAATAGTTTTGCAATTATGGAGGCAAGACGATATAGACTTTTTGTTACAGTCCGCTTTTCTAGCCTGGTATCCGAATGCGATATAAAAAATGTTTCACGTAATAAAAAAACTATATATATATATATATATATATATACAGCGAGAAGAGACACTTCCATATTTTAAATACGCACTAAAGTGATGTATATTAGTTATATTAGTTTGTGGTAAAATTAAACCATCCTTTACTCAGTGGTAAGATGTATTGTACTGAATCTTTATTCCCTCAAGACACAACCAACACCCCCCTCAAAAAAAAAAAAAAAAAAAAAAAAAAAAAAAACTCATGACCTCTGCAGCTGTACTCTTCGACCTTACTTGGCCTAGTGTGGATGTAGATTCTCATGGTTTTAGGGTAGCCCATTGTTTTCACTTTTGTGACAAATTTTATTATTGATTGTCTACTAGTCAACTGGAAATGAAATTTTTTAAGTTTAAGAACAAAAATTATCGAATTCACAACATAATGACTGTAAAGACTTTTTTCACTTCTTTTATTTGTCTCAGTGTAAATTATATAATTTGGTGTAAACTTCAAGCAAAGCATACATTTTAAGGATAAATATAGAACACTTTGTTTTCAAAATTAGCAAATTCTCTTTTTTTAACATTAAAAAATTATTGTGGAATTTCTTACATCCACATAGAGTACATTTCTTTTCTAACTGCATTTTACTCTTAAAAAAAAACTCATCATTATTGCAAATCAAATAAATTCATGAAATAAAAAGGTAAAATTCCAGTTTACCTTTATTAAGAAGCAATAGCTGATATCTAATATAGGTTCATAATACCCAATTCATTTCAGACTGTTTTTTTTTTTAATTAAGCAAATAACACATTTGTTCAGTTAAGATAAATCTCACCCTTACGACTTGTAATTTGATTAAAAATGCAACTGTTATTGCTTGTATTACCTTATTCAAATTTGTATCTTGTCGCCAATCCGCTTCTGGCAACCCTATCGATGGGTTCTGGGTGGTAGCTGTGATTTTCGCCAGTCACAAGTAGTCGTCTCGTTTTTGTAAGCCGTAAGCACGGCATCGTTGTACCCTCTTGACTCATTTAATTTTAAATAGTCACAGAATACAGAAATTAATTGTTGATCATTCGCCTTACAGTCCACTTTTTTCGTATCGCAACATTTCTGGTCCTTAATCATCGCCGGAGGACCTATGGATAAACAAACTCTCGTAACGTTGAACAGGCAATTAGGTAGCCTGAAAACAAAGGTAACGAACCTTACCAAGTATTTAGATGATTTTGTTCCGTCATCGGATAAAGCCATTGAACTCGACTTGAAATTGAACTCTTTAAGAAAAACACAAACCGATTGTGAAGAATTAAGACTCCAGTATTATAAGTTACCGGAAGAAATAAATATTGCCGATAAAGAACATGATTTGGATATCCTCGATGACGCATTGCAAGAACAGGAGGTAAGAATTAGATCTTTCCTCTCTTCTATTCGTAAAGTTGATGATATTTCTGACAAGAACATAGAGCATTCTATTTCGAATAATGTATGCACAAATGTAAAGGTGAAATTACCCCAAATAAATTTACCAGAATTTTTCGGATCGTATCAAGAATGGGGACTCTTTAAATCAAAATTTGACTCCCTTATCACATCTAATGAAAGTTTAACAGATCAACAAAAACTGCACTATTTGCAAGCTTCGTTAAAGGGAGAAGCTAAACATTTGCAAACGCCGAATGATACATTCGATTCCCTATTAGGCGCTTTGCAACAAAGATTTGAGAATAAACGTGTTATTGCATCATATCACATCAATTCTATTTTGTCCTTGAATAAATTAAATAATGAATCGGCAAGAGATCTAAGAACCCTACTAGATAACATTCAGAAGCATATTCGTTCTTTAGAATTGTTTGATTTGAAACCCGACAAACTTTCTCAGCAAATGTTGGTTAATATTGTGTTAAACAAACTAGATCATGAGACTCGTAGGCAATACGAAATGACCTTGGACAGTACTGAATTTCCCGACTGGGAAGACTTTCTCTCCTTTTTGTCAAAGAGATGTCAAATTTTAGAAAGTTTAAATGCTTCTTTTCATAACCAAAACAAGCAAAGGAACATTCCCCTCCATTCTAAACCGAAGGTGCTTCTTTCGAAATCTCAGCCTAATAATTGTGCTTTATGCAAACAAGCACACAGTTTATTTAAATGTAAACGCTTCAATTCAATGAAAGTTAATGAAAGATTTGATGTAGTAAAAAGTCATAATCTTTGTATAAATTGTTTGTCTCCATTGCATAAATTATCGAATTGCCCTAGTGTTCGAAATTGTTTCTGCTTTAAACGGCATAATTCCTTATTGTGTAGAAGTTTGAATAAGAGTGTCGATAATCATAAGCATTCGCCACAAGAAACTACTAACCACTTGAAAACGGAAGCAGTAAATTCAGAGTTAAATGTGAATTCTCCACCCTTTTCGCCTCCGTACGAAGGTGTCAGTCAGTCTGCATTACCAGCTGGGAAAGAGGAAGGATTTATTGGTTCGAGTTTCGTATCGGGAAAAAATAAACAAAGCGTGGTTTTAAGTACTGTTCTTGTTTTTGGTGAAAATAACGTTGGAAATAAGTTCCCGATAAAGGCAATTCTTGACTGCGGTTCTATGGTGAATATTATCACATTGGATACTGCGTTAGCTTTAGGATTAAGGCTTCGAAAAATAAACACCTTAGTTTCGGGTATTGGAGGTGCATCTCATAAAATAAAGCATGAGGTTTCAATTGCAATTTCAAATAAGGAAGGTCAGTTTAGAAGAATAATTGATTGTTTAGTTGTCGAAAGTATTACAGATTTTACACCAACGTGTAAACTTGATATGAAGGGGATAAAAATTCCTGACGGCATTAATCTATCAGATAAATCCTTTCATTTACCAAGTAAAATACATATGTTGCTTGGAAATCAGTTAGTTTTTGATTTATTAAAACCTGAAAAATTGAAATTAGCTGGAGGTAATTTGATATTACAAGATACTGTGTTCGGCTTCACTGCTAGTGGTATTATGCGTCATGAAAACACTAGTCCTGACTTTCATTGTGGTCTTATTTCAACCCTTGATGAATTAGACAAAAATATTAGATTATTTTGGGAAATAGAAAATTTAACGGACGTGGAAAATCCGGTCGTTAAATCCGAAGAAGAACGAATTTGTGAACAACAGCATTTCTTAAATACCTTCAAAAGGGATGAATCTGTTCGCTTTATAGTACAGATGCCTTTAGCTAAGGATCCCAGTTGTTTAGGGGACTCCAAACAGACAGCTTTGAATAGACTCGAGGCCTTATGGAAAAGGTTAGTCAAAAATCCGGAAATGCTGATTTTATATCGTAATTTTATTCGAGAATACCAAACAACGGGTCACATGGTAGAGATAGTTGAAGAAGAGCCAGCGGTGACGTATTATCTACCCCACCACGGTGTTTATCGCCCTACTAATAGTACAACTCCACTTCGCGTAGTTTTTAATGCTTCGTCTGTTACTTCCACTGGTGAATCTCTAAATTCATTGCAAATGAATGGTGGTATAATACAAGAAGACTTATTTTCAATTCTACTTCGATTCAGAATTCACAAGTACGCGTTAACTGCAGACATAAGGAAAATGTTTAGGATGGTTGCTATAGATGAATCTCAGCGCGATTTGCTACGAATCGTTTGGAAACATAATTTTGAAGATCCAGTGAAGAAATATAAATTAACCACCGTAACCTATGGTACTAGTAGCGCTCCCTATCTAGCCACTAGGTCGTTGAAACAACTTGCAATAGACGATGACAAGGATTATCCATTAGCTGCTGAAGTTTTGCTTTCAGACGTGTATACGAACGAGATCTTAACAGGCAGCGATGATCTGGAATTAGGGAAGAAACTCCAAGCTCAGCTTGTCTCACTGTTACAAGGTGCTTGCATGCAATTGCATAAATGGGCAGCTAGTAATCCTTACCTATTGCCAGATGAATTAAATGAAGATAAAGACTTATCTTTTTCCAATCAAAATGAGACGAAGACACTCGGGCTTTTATGGAAGCCACAGACAGATTCCTTCTCCTTCAAGGTATCTACTAAGGATGAAGGAGGAAATAATTGTGAATTCACCAAAAGAACTGTGCTCTCCACAATCGCGAAATTGTTCGATCCACTCGGGCTATTAGGGCCCATAATAGCAAGGACTAAAACTCTAATGCAAACTCTGTGGCAGTTAAACTTAGACTGGAATGATTGCTTGCCTCCAAACTTAAAATCTGAGTGGAATTCCTTTGTTACCGCTCTGTCATCTATAAACCTTTTGGTTATTCCTCGTTATTGTGTTCAACATCATTCCATTCGAACAGAAATTCATGGCTTTGCAGATTCTTCAGAGAAGGCTTTCGGAGCCGTAATCTACATTCGTTGTGTTGACGCAAATGGGCAGATCATTGTTAATCTGTTGTGCTCTAAATCTAAAGTTGCTCCTCTAAGGACAATCACCATTCCTCGGTTAGAGCTGAACGCTGCAGTTCTTCTTTCCAAATTGGTTAAAAGATCTCTGCAAGCCATAAAAATCCAAACTGATGACATTTACTTTTGGTCTGACAGCAGCATAGTGTTAGCGTGGATTAAGAGGCCACCTTCTCATCTCAAGCCATTCGTTAGAAATCGTGTGAGTATCATTCAAGCGCTTACCAAAATTGAATGCTGGCGCCACGTCAGCTCCAAGGAAAATCCAGCCGATATCCTTTCGAGAGGCGTAAATCCTGACAAAATTCAGGAATGCGATCTGTGGTGGCTTGGGCCGCCATTTCTACGTCAAGTCGAAATAAGAGAATTCTCTAACCCTGCTTCAATAGAGAACAATGACCTCTTTTCGCGAGAAATAAAAGAAACGCCAACCAGTGAAATGTGTGGGCTGCTGGAGACAGTCGAACCACTAGATCTTATCAGTAGCTGTTCTTCGTACACCAAATTACAGAGAGTGCTTGCTTGGTGCAAAAGATTTGTAAACAACGCAAGAAACCCTTTACAACGAGAGACTGGATGCCTTAAGAGTTATGAACTTAGTCAATCCTTGTGGACAATAGTGAAAAACATTCAAGGAACTAACTTTGATAAGGAAATACAGTGCTTAAGCAAAGGGACTCCGATTCCAAAATCTAGTAAACTTTTAAGTTTAAACCCTTTCTTAGATAGTAATGATATCCTCCACGTTGGAGGACAACTGAAAAACTCTAACTTGCCTGTTTCTCAAAGGCACCCAATATTGCTTACTTCTAACCATCATTTTACTTATGTTGTAATTAATTATTTTCATACCTTATATTTCCATACAGGTGTAGAAGCTACGTTTACTTCTTATGGTCTATTTGAAGGTAGTTTAAAATTTGAATATGTATGTATGTTTTTTTTTTCACTTTATTCTTTTTGAAAACTGAAAATATTTGTATTTTTATTTAATATCATTGTGATGGCATTTAATCTCATTTACGAATTTTGATTGTTATTTGATTATTTAACCTGTATCTTTAATTTGAACGCCTCCGTCGTTGCAAGGCGGGGGAGAAATGTTATTGCTTGTATTACCTTATTCAAATTTGTATCTTGTCGCCAATCCGCTTCTGGCAACCCTATCGATGGGTTCTGGGTGGTAGCTGTGATTTTCGCCAGTCACAAGTAGTCGTCTCGTTTTTGTAAGCCGTAAGCACGGCATCGTTGTACCCTCTTGACTCATTTAATTTTAAATAGTCACAGAATAAAGAAATTAATTGTTGATCATTCGCCTTACAGTCCACTTTTTTCGTATCGCAACAGCAACCGTCATAACAAAGCAGTGGTATAATCTCTTCAAAAGCTATTTTTATACGTGGGTTACAGACATTTAAAAATTCAAAAACAAATTCAAAATCTTAAAAGTATGTTAACAATAGCTGAAATGGTTTAATAAAATTGAAACAGACATACTAACTCTACAAGTGTAATAATGTCTGATGACACGTAATTAACATCGAGCATTGTTTCAGCAGTTTCGATGAAAAAGGCGCCGCTGTAACGGATATTAAATTAAATTATTCATATTAGCACATTAATATGAGATGAAGCAGAAACGCAATATCATATTTTTATAATAACAAATGACGCACTTGATTCAACATTATATGGCTAGAGTTTTAATTTTGTTTGAAGCACCATTGCTGAAAACTTAAATAATGAATGTCACTTCATTTTAATGGATGTTGGGAAAATAAGGAGATAGGATAAACAATGGTTTTCCAAGCAAAATTAATTAATTTTCCCCGACATTGTTGCCGTGTTAAATGTATTCTTTTAGAAACAAACTTAAATCTCCCTAAGTATTTTATGTTACAGCAAGCCTCTTGAGGCCCTATGAAACTCCCAAAGATAAATCTGAAAAGAAAAAAATAAAATTTCAAGGCGGAAGTTCCAAGAAGCGTAGAATTTTACAGAAAATAAATTTTTTTGTTAAACGAAAAGTATTTTAAGAAATTTAATTTTCATAAGCCTTTTTTTTTTAATTTATATATGAAGGTATTCCCAAACTTCTCATGATAGGAAAGAAAAATATCTTTAAATAAGACATTTTAGCAACACATATTAAAAATAAGATAGTGTTGTAGCATTATTTTGCTTTTCTCTACAAAATAAGTATTTTGTACACCAAATGCTTTTAATAGGAAGAAAATTATCTTAAAACAGCAAATATGAAAAACAATGTTTAATAAATATACTACAAAAACTAACCGAAATAGTTGAGATGTGCTCATTGGCAACTGGCATGTAACAATTTTCAATATTTCAAGAAGCCCTGAAGAAGTTTCTTATTCCCTATTCATGTAATAATATATTTAATTATTCTAGAGGGAGTAACAGCTTCTGTGATGCAGATCACATATTTATTTTTAATAATCATTTACTTTGGTTTTCTTGTGTCCTTGCTGGCCTCCTACCACTAGACCTACAGGTGGAGAAAGAAGCGCTCATCTCGAGACTCCGAAAGCAGGGTCAATCGATCCAGTTCGGAGATACGAGAATAGAACCCTCCGAAGTAGAGGGCGAACTTCCGCGATGGGGGACACACCCGAGTAGGAGTCCGTTTATCAGCTGGGACACCCTGGGCCCACGGAGGAAGGGACTAGAGCTCTTCACGGATGGGTCTAGGCTCAATGGCAAAGTGGGATCAGGATACGTCCTGTATAGCGGTCAGAAGAGAATCTCGGACGGCCACTACAGGTTGTCGGACAACGGAAGTGTATTCCAGGCCGAACTCGTCGCGATCCAGAAAGGTCTGCAGGACCCACTCTGTCGAAGCACAGAAACCTTGGACGTCTATACGGACAGCCAGTCCTCACTCCAAGCTCTCTCAAGGCTGAACTGCAGAAATGCAATGGTTGCAGCTATCCACTCCGAAATCGGAGACAGGCGGATCCGCTTCCACTGGGTGAAGGCACATGTCGGAACCTGGGGAAACGAGGAAGCCGATGCTCTGGCGAAGAGTGGAACACAGAAACCATCAGTAGATGAGAGAGTAAAGAGTTCGATAAGGAGCGTGAAGTACTCCATGAGAACTAAAGCCAGAAAACTGTGGCAGAAAAGGTGGGAAGAAGCAGAAGTCGGACGTTTTACACGTTCGATCTTTCCAACGGTGAGCGAAAAGAGAACTTGGAAAAGTAGGAAGGTGAACTGGGTCGTGACGGACCATGGTCCCTTCCCGGCCTATTTTCGACGGTTCTCCGTAAAGGAGACAAGGAACTGCAACTTCTGCCCTCTGAGAAGTCCCGCCGACAGTCTGCACGTCGTAGCCCACTGCCCTGGGTTACATGAACTGAGAAATCGGTTCTGCCCGAAATTGGATGCCTCGACATTCAATAACTACGTGCGGAGCGAAAAAGGGCGCGAGGCCCTGTCCCGCTTCCTCGACGCGCTAGGAGACTCACTAAGTTAACGGGCAACTTAGAGAAAAGAGCGAGCGCTTCCCCAAACCAGAGATAGCTGGTGGGGGATAGATACTTGGTGGTGCATGTATCGAACA
Source organism: Cheiracanthium punctorium (assembly GCA_038373885.1). Lineage (NCBI taxonomy): Eukaryota > Metazoa > Arthropoda > Arachnida > Araneae > Cheiracanthiidae > Cheiracanthium > Cheiracanthium punctorium. Next base: position 66,053 of record JAWZYV010008858.1, on the reverse strand, counting down.
AAGTCAAATACTGGTGGTGCATGTATTTGCTTCTCGAATTTGCTAGGGAATACTGGTGGTGCATGTATCTCCCAAAGATGCCCGGCCAGTCGGCCGGCATCAAATACTGGTGGTGCATAATTAGAAATACTGGTGGTGCATGTATTTCAGGGAAGGACCAATGAGTCCTTCTATGGTGGTGCATAAAGTTCGAAATACTGGTGGTGCATGTATTTCAGGAAAACCGCGGTTCTCGCGGTATTCCACCCCGCAAAAGGGTTCTTCCAGGCCATGCACGAGCATGGAGCAAAGAACTAACAGGTTTTCCATGCCGAACGGAGGGCGAGCCCCTCCGACCGTGGTTGTGACCTCCTTCCTGTCAATGGACAGAGGAAACCTATGGTGTCTATGCTGCGCGAGTATCGTGCTCTCTGGTGTCCTGAGATCTCCTAACGGTGCGACGGTTGTTGTAGTGATGACGGGTGGACAGTGGGCCGGGCTCGTCCTGCACCGCTGGTCTGGGTGCCAGCACTGCCTCCCCTAATGTGGGGAGACGGGCAAGGGTTACCGTTTACCACCCGCTAGGCAAGCCCCGCGCAACCTGATGAGGGCCTCTTTGAGACTCCTCGAGAAGGTTTGCTGTCAATGCGGCGGCCCACTGGGGTTCCCTTAGGGGGGCTACCAATCGTGTAATGCTCAACATAGAGCGGGTGCACGTATTGAAATAGTCTCCTTAATGTAATCTATCCAAAATCAAGAATTCTAAATCACTTCTGTTTTCATTTTTCTGTCATTTCGGCTTTTAAATCTGTATTTTGGCCTTTCCCGCATGCATTATTCAATTTATGTAAAGATGCTATTTGCTTATGGTATATTTTAAATTATTAAGTTGCGTTGTGACACATGAAAATCCAGGTTCGATACACTTAGTTGCAATATAATAAAAAGACGTTAAATACTAAAAAACTATTTTATTAAAAAGATACTATCGAAATATAAACTTATTACAACGGATGGTGGTGGTGTTGGCTAGCGATATAAAAAGAACGTCCTATAAGGACAGTGATAATAAGATGGAATGACTTAAAAATTACGCCAGCACAGAATTACACATTGGTGAGAACAAACACCTGGCTGAGATCAATAAATAACGCCAATTCCAGAGCAACCCTAACAGTTAATCCAATAAAATTAAAATGACGTAATCGCGAGCCAATAATTTTAAAGATGTCGCAGGGCAACAAATAATAACTTACGTCAGCAGGATGCCAAGAGGGGAAGCAGAAAGTACGTTAATTTTGCAAACGGCTCATAACGCCGCCACCGGGTCGCATATTAACTAACTTTACTCTCTGTTGGAAACGGGGGATCTTGAAGCCTTCTGATTGGCTGCTATCTCAGATTGATGCATGACGTCATGATGCCTTACCGCTCCTTCTTTATTTTAACCTTGTTCTTAGCCCAGCGCTCGATATAATCTTATTAGCTTATTCTTATGTAGTTTATCAGTTGTTTCAATGTCTGTTTTTCCAGAAAAAAAAAAACTTCCCAGCAAAAAAAGGAAACATTAACTTTCTGTAAATATAAAAAGGAATCAACCAAATGCAAAACTGCATTAAATTGTAATTTTTTGTACAATACATATATATTAAAGATATAATTTTACTTATTTTCCATATTTCTTGCATTTCTTATTATTCAATTGTAACCTCGAAAATTTAATTTATAATTTTTGGATATTAAAGGAAAAGAATACATATGAAAAATTATTCGAATACTACCACCCCCAAATAATTCTTTCTATCTTAACGTGTCTGAATCTGAAAATAAAATTAAAAGAACTTCTGTGGTTTTTACTTTCTCTTTCTAAGTCCTGGGGTTTATATTCAACAACTATAAGAAAGTTGGGAGAATTTGAAACGCAACCAACCATTAAAAAAAAAAAAAAAGACTCTTTGTGAAAGAGGAAAATTAAGAACTTTTATTAAGTACTAATAGTTTTTTTGAAAAAGTTACATAATGAAATAATTCTTGGAATTGAAAAATATTTTTATCTATTAAAATTTTTTGTTTCATCAGTGAAAAAGATTCAATTCATAACTCTCTCTATATATCTGAATAATTTTAAGAAATGCCTTATAGAGAATTAACTGAGAATTGTGTATACTCAAAAACCACAGCAATAAATATTGAATGAGAAATTTATTGTTTATATTAGATTATTCTGAATACATAGGTAAGTGTCTTTACCAGTTCAAGGAAATTTTTTGTTTCGCATATTTTTCTATGAATATAGTAGCATTAAAAAATACTTTTCTAATTTCTAAAAACATTTAAATTTCTAAATATTTTTTAAAGAAAAGTATATTATAAATGCATTTGTATCAATTTATAATATACTTTTCTAATATTTGAGGTTTTAAAATATTATCACTTAACAAAATCGTTAATCAAACTTACAAATTTAAAATTAACAAAATCCTCTTATATATCCTATTATGTTGAATTTATCATTCAGAATAATCTTTTGATAAAAATATTGTCATTCTAAAAGGTACTGTATCTTTCTTACAATGAAAAATGAATTTCATTTTATAGTAATACCTAGTACTTTTCTTTGCTATAATAAAGAAAAAAAAAAAAAAAAAAAAGATGCTCTATCCTTAGAATATTTCTGTCACACATATGTAGACATTGTTAAACTTTATTTCCTTTGAAAAACAGGGTTCAATTTTTGTCATTTAAAATTAGTAGTATTTAATATTCATAACATTTGAGTATCTGATTAAGAGAGAGAACAAATTAACTAAAGAAAAATATGTTTAAAGGAATGCTGTTAAATGGGAGGAATTTTTTTTTAATTAAATATACACCAAAACAAATCATTCTGATGTTTTTTATGCTGTTAATTTAATTAAGGCGAGGCAGTCATGAGTTTAACAATAAAAATATAGATGGCACCACCACATATATTGAAATTTTAAGATGCTCTGAGAAAGCAGCCAATAAGAAGGCTTCAAGTTCCCCCGTTCCCAACAGAGAGTAAAGGTAGTTATTATGCCACCGGGTCTCATTTCGATAAACAAACACATAAGAATAATGCATGCGGGAAAGGCGAAAATACAGATTTAAAAGCCGAAATGGCAGAAAAATGAAAACAGAAGTGATTTAGAATTCTTGATTTTGGATAAATTGCATTAAAGAAAACCAAAGTAAATGATTATTAAAGATAAATATGTGATCTGCATCACAGCTTCCTTGGAAAAGCTCCCTTTCCTATCCTCTTGACTACCCTACTAGCAATTTTGCTCGGGCTACCACCGGCCACGCAGCCAGCCGATGACGGCCCGAGCAAAATTGCTAGTAGGGTAGTGGTTCCCAACCTTTTTTCTCCTCGCGAACCCCTTCTAAAATACCAAAGAAATTGACAAGCCCCGTGTACAGCCGCTAGTAACATTCAACAAAACAATAAAACTTGGTAAGATAGTTGTTTTCAGACTTCGCCTCTCAGACTAGTTATGTAACTCGGTAAGATAGTTCCGAAAAATGAAAACAGAATTGATTTAGAATTCTTGATTTTGGATAGATTACATTAAAGAAAACCAAAGTAAATGATTATTAAAAATATATATGTGATCAGCATCACAGCTTCCTAGGGAAAGCTCCCTTTCCTATCCTCTTGACTAGTGGTTCCCAACCATTTTTCTCCTCGCGAACCCCTTCTAAAATACCAAAGAAATTGACAAGCCCCTCGTACAGCCGCTAGTAACATTCAACAAAACAATAAAACTTGGTAAGATAGTTGTTTTCCATGTCACACAATAGTTCATAGCAAGAAACTATACATCTAAGTTCAGACATTAATAAAAACTAAAATGATATCTACCACAAAATGAATACACATTTTACGAATTTGTTAAATGAACTTTGTTCAGCACACATATAAATACACTCACTTCCGAAAGTTACGCTCGGAGAGGAAAATGTTATTTTCCGTAAGCCAAGCTGAATTAAAAAAAGCTGAAATTTGCTGCAAAGGTAGAAGAAAGTATGCAAATATGTTAAGTAAGTGCCAATCGCAGTTTTGCGCCGAGAAATATGCAAAACGGACAGTTGTATAAGGAGCCGCCATTGTGAAGTGCTACAGGAGTTGCATATAAGTGCTGATGAAATGTTTTAGAACATCCGTACGATTTGTTTTCAAACTAGACGTGCCTCTATGGCTTTCAGAAGACGAATTGAAGATTCTGAGCACTGGTGGACTGTCGGACGTATTGAAGCAGGGCAATTTGTCACAGATGTTACCCTTTCTGTCTGTGGGTGAAGGGGCGGGGGGGGGGTTAAAATAAATAACAAAACCTTAGTGTTTTCTAATGTATTAAATTGTTTCACCTTGATGTGAAATGAATACAACTTTACATTTTTGTTTACTTATAGACGCTGAGGAAGATACAAAATTATTTTACAAAAATTACTTTCACGAATTCTGAAAGTAACATTTCGTAAAAGTGTGTCAAAAAATGGAAACGCGTTTTCATTTAGAAAAAAATATAGGTTTTTATCTTTTTTTTTAAATCTTTTTTCTTTTTTTTGCGTGTGAGTGTGTGCGCGCATTTCGATTTTCGGGACTTAATAATAAGGTGTATGCCCTAAAATTAAACAAATCTATAGCGAAATACAGATACGTAACAGGTACTTGAAATGAAAACCAATTTACACTTTTGCTTTTTTATAGACACTGAGGAAGATAGAAAATCATCTGAATAAAAATTACCTTTCACGAATTCTGAAAGTAGCATTTTGTAAGAGTATGTCAGAAAAATGAAGACGCATTCTTCATTTAGAAAAAATATAGATTTTTTTCCTTTCTTTTGTGTGTGGGTGTGTGTGCGTGCATTTCGATTATCGGAACTTAATAAGGTGTATGCCCTAAAATTAAACAAATCTATAGCGAAATACAGATGCGTAACTGCAGAGACGTGCTTCATTCATCAGACTGATTCTGACAACGATTACTCCCTTCTTACGTTTTGTAAGCGATTTTTCAATATAACTATTCTTCTAACCCTTAATTACTACATTGCATTTGAAGAACTTTCATTCAATATCTGCAGTGCGAACAATACTATGATTGCACTCTATTAAACGTAGAGTTCTATTTTTAATCATAAAAAGCAATATTACTTTCTGCTGAGAATCGTCGCAACGAATTGCTGAGAGTGCGAATTTTCACCATAAAAAAAGTTACTTTCATGCATTTTAACATTAAAATAAGAAGAAATTTTTTATTATTTTTGTTTATTTTTAATACTAGAACTGATTTATGGAAGTTTGTTTCTTTTACATTTTTATCACTAAATGCATATTTATTTTCCAGAAAAGTGGCCGTTTTATCCCGTAAAGACGGAAAATTACACCGAAAAAAATATTTTGTTGAATCAACAAAATCACCCGAGTGAATATGCTTATACCTTACTAATCCCCGGTACTAAGATGTACCGTTAAATTAAAATTGTAAAAGAAAAGAAAAATCTATTCACTGTAACCATTTCTTACAAAAATCACTACCAAATACTTCATTTAATGAGCTTACATAACGATTGCATGTTCTATTAGAGTAGGCTGTTTTAAATAGGCGGCTTTCCGCTCACGTTCTAATTATCTCGAGCCCCCTCCTCTCCCCAAAAAAGCGTATTAGTGAATTTTCAGACATCTGTTTTATGTTTAAAGGATTAGATTTTCTAAAAGTGTGCCAATCAAAGTATTTCTTGACTCCTTCAGATGCGTTGGTTCTATACTCTTGATAGTCTGTGGTTTCTAGCTTCATTCATTCGAACGGCTTTATACTAGGGTGGAGCGAAAAATTAAATTTTGCCAAATTCTTTTTTAATATCTATAAGAATGTGACTCAACCTTTCAAAAAGCGTATCCTTAAATATTTTTTATTTATTTTGACTCTATCTACCCGCGCATTTGATTTGAATTTTGCAACGTTCGCCAATGCAAATGCCCAAAAGAAAGAACAGTTGCGAAAGAAGAACAACTTTTTCTGACGAATCAAAGGACTGACAGGAAAATGGTTATTGGTGATATAGACGTTTTACAAACGAAAAAAATAGAAAAGCGAAATGATAGAAATCAAAAACTAGAACAATATTATGCTTCTCTGAGATATAAGGATAAACAGGAGACTATAGTTGAAGTTTCCCCACAGCCCCTCTTATATTGGATGAGTCAGAAGATACTGAAGAAATAGACGATGTCTTAGAACAGTGAACTTAAAAGCACCAAGGGTCCAAGAAAAAGCCAAAACTCAGCTTGCCATCTTTGTCAAAAACATGTGACCGATGGCGTATCAGATAGAGCTGCTGCAGCAATCGCATCAGCAGGTCTTCATGACATTAAGTCAGATGTCGAAGTAATAAGTAGATAAAAATTGCGCCGTGAAAGATCAAAAGGACGCAAAGAAATATTAGCTAAAAATAGAGTTGTCAGTGTTACAGCTATATACTTTGATGGCAGAAAAGATAAAGTTTTAAATGTAGTAAAAAAGGGAGTCAAAAACCGCCAAGTTATTGTAGAAGAACACATTTGTGTTGTCAAGGAACCTGACTCTGTTTATGTCGGCTACGCTGTACCAAGTACTGGGACGGCCAAGAGCATAGAACGTGCTACGTATGACTTGTTCTCTTCTGAAAACGTTTCATTGAGAGAAACTGTAGCTGTTGGTTGTGATGGAACTGTAACAACCACAGGGAAAAATGGTGGTGTAATACGGTTGTTAGAAAAACGTTTGAATCAACCTTTACAATGGATCATATGCCTTTTACCCACGAATGAATTGCCTTTAAAACACCTTTTTTCATTCTTAGATGGGGCAACTACTGGGCCAAGTTCCCAAGTCCCCTGGGCCAAGTTCTGGTACTATTAGAAGATTGCTAGAAAAATGCGAAGAAAATCCTATTGTACGGTATGAAAAGATAGAAAGCGTTTTGCCGGATATTTTGGCCGATATCATCAACGACCTCAGTTCTGAGCAACGTTACTTGTACGACATTACATTAAGTTCTGACCAGTAGCGGATCTAGGGTAGGGGCTAGGGGGCTTCAGCCCCCCTCAAAAAAGATTATTAAGGGGTAACATTTTGCTTTATTATACATTTTAAGTAGATGAAATGATCTTTTTTTATAACTTAGCCCCTCCCAAAATGTTTTACATTACTTTAGACTAAAATTTTGCTTTATTAAACATTTTGTTTGGGTGAAATAAGGTTTTTTTCAAAATTTAGCCCCTCCCCAAAACAATTTCTGGATCCGCTACTGGTTCTGACCAACGTTATTTGTGCGATATTACATCAGTTGTAATTGGTGGCGATTGTCCTCCCCATCTAGCACATAGAGCTCCAGGGAAAATGTCGCATGCTCGATGGTTAACAAAAGCCAACAGGATATTAAGGTTATATATTTCCACAACTAAACCATCTGAGAACCTTAATCATCTTGCCACGTTTATTGTTAGAGTTTACACTCCTGTTTGGTTCCAAATTAAAACTCATCCGTTATGCAAAGATGGATCTTGAAATTTTTGGAAATTGGTTTCGAATTCTCGATACCTTCCAATTAAACTAAAAAAAGTAGTCGACTCTGCCATTGAGCGGAACAGGTTCTTTGCGCATCCTGAGAATCTTCTGTTGTCGATGCTCTCAGATCCTGAGAAACACATTCGCGAACTTGCTGATAGAAGGATTATAAAAGCAAAAGAAGCGACTAAATCTGAAAAGGTCCCTCGTATTTTTGAGGTCCCTAAAATTAAGCTTAATTCCAAATCATACACAGACCTCATAGATTGGCAACAAATATATTTTCAACCTCCCATCCTTAGAGACGTCAAGAATGAAGATTTGCTTTCGATGGTGGAAACAAAAGGAAGTACAAAAATACATTTTCTAAGACTGTCATGCCATACCCCGGCTGTAGAACGTTCAGTAAAGATACTAACAGAGGTTTCTATGCAAGTATGTAATAAGAAGGCCAGAGAAGGTCGCATAAAATCAAAAATTGAGTCAATCAAACTCATGCCCAAATTCGACACCAAACGCGATTTTAAGGAATTTTTTGACTATTTTTATGTATGCTCATGTATATTTTATGTTTTAAGTGGCTCACATTCTTAGTAAATTAGCATTAATTTGTTCCATATGACTTGTTTTTTTCATAATAAAAAATAGTTTAATAGAATTTATAAACAATATGCTCCTTCAAGTTTTATCAGTATAGTAGCACAAATGTAAATTTTCAAAATAAATGCGCGGGTAGAAGGAAAATACTAATTTAAAAAAAGTAATGCTTTCTAAAATCCTCTAATCTTGGGTCACACTTTCATCAAATGAAAATTTAACAAAATTTTTTTTCCCATATAAGAATGCTCCACCCTACTTTATACTCCTGAATATCCGTGGTATGGTAGAATTAGCCAACTTAAATTGCAAAAACCATTGCCATGGAGTTAAATTTGTGCATCAGTCAAGAGTACTTGAGGGCATAAAACACGAACTGGGGTCGGGACGACCGCTGGAAAAGCACCAGGGCTAAGAAGTGAAGAGTGTCTAGGATGAAGGAACTGATTGTTGAAAGATTCTGATTGGCCCTAATTTTAACCAAATATTTTTGTTAATTTAAAAAGGCAGCCTGTCAAATTGATTTGTTCAATTGAATCAAACAAACTTTTGTGAATCAACAAAAGAAAACTACCAAACAATCATGTCATCAATACAATCATGTCGAGCCCTCTCCTCCCCAAAAAAAGCGTATTAGTGAATTTTCAAACATCTGTTTTATGTTTAAAGGATTAGATTTTCTAAAAGTTCATAACCAAGTTCATTACCAAACAAAGTTTGTTAAATTCAACAAAACACTTTTTAGCGTGTAATTATTTCTTCGTCTGTGAACTAAGCACAATTTTTTATTAGGCATTTTTATAGATTGTATTGTAATCTTCTGTCCAATACTTAGATAATGTGAAAGATCCTTAAGTTTTATTGATATGCAAATAACATGCGAACATTTCTTTGCTTTGATAGTGACCTTGTGACAGTGGTATCACTTAAGACTATGCTTATTTGTATCTAAATTTGCTTATTTGATAGAAGTAATTCTTCATACGTAAAACAAATAATTTACTGTGAAACTGAGCGCATCATCTGGCACGCTTCAAAAAAATCAAAAATTCAAGTTTAAACTTCAAAGCTTAAACTTCAGTGCAACTGAATTAACGATTTTGGACTTCTAGAAAATATTTGCACTATTCATTTTCTTTTGCTACACTATTCTTATAATGGTTAGCTATATAACGAAATAACTAAAAAAACTTACTAACATTCATAATCTCTTCCTTACTGAAATTCGTGGTGTATCTTCATTTTTTTTTCAGTTTAAAACTCTGATAAAAAGAAAGAAACATTTTTCTCCGAAATAGAATATCTCTAAGGTAAGTCGCAAAATTTTCCATTCTTCTTCTTTCTCCGGACTTTTATTTCACTAGGAAGTCTTCACTTAAAAACCTTTTGCAAAAGATCTAACTAAAAGGTTCGAAGAAAACAATTTTTTCGTTTAAAAGTTTTGACGGTTTCAAATTACGATTGCATGTTTTTCGCATTTCTTCCGAAAGCGGTTGTTACTGCAATTTGTGAAATCTAATACAGCATAATTTGGATTCTGATGAGATTTTTTATCTAGCTTAAATATATTTGTACTAATGTTTATTGAGCGATGCTGAGCATTTTTTTTAATATTAAACTAAAGCCTTCAAATTAAATGGAGGAATTTTATTATTTTTAAATGTCGATGAAGTTTTGGAGATTCATGCAATCTACCACAACGAATTGTGTATTTTTTTGCAAAAAAAAAATAGTAAAATTCATGCGCTAACTTAACATTCGCACAGGAAGCACCTTAAAATGCGCAGCTCAAAATTAAGGTGATTTCCGATTCATTCAAGTGTGCATGACTAATGTACATCTGAACCATCCTAGCACATGTCAACCCAGAGCCGTGCGGTAAATTTTCTCAATACTATGCAAGTTCTCAAAATGCCGTCCCTTCAGTAGGGGGGGGGGAGGGGGAGCAAGTGGTTCACCCCGCCCACACCCTCCAAAAAACATAAAAATCCATGAATTTTTCATTTTCAACATAAAGAGTGCATTTATTCCCACCCCCTCTCCTGATAAAGGAAGTCTGTGTACACCACTACGCCCCTGAAATGTTTCTTCCTTAAAATAAATGTTGACTATGATTTGAAAACAAAGCTACACGAAAAGAACAAATGCTATTTCTACTTTAGCAACATGAACAACAGTATGTTACAGTTTTACTCGTCTAACTTTATCTTTAAGAAATAAATTCGTGGATTAGGGATGTGTAGTCTAGAGTAGCAGCCAATGTAGACTCGATAATTTTTAATTAATTTTAATTGAAAAAAATATCTTTCCGCACTAGCTACTGTGTTAGCAAAATTTTCATTGCTACAACAGTATTTGGATACAAAGGGATTAAACGATTTTTGCACAAATAACACCGGTCAACAAAAAAAAAAAAAAAAAAAAAAAAAAAGAAATTGGGGGAAGGGGTTTTGTTCTCATGCTTAAATTCTGATTCTAGACTTTGAAAAACGCTTAAATTATCATTTTTAGTTCTTAAAGATTGCTTTTGTCTGATTTACGTCGATAAGTATATTTTAATTTATTTCATAAACGAAAGATGGCAGCACTTTGATTAACTCGAAAGTAAACTGTATTATTATAATAATATTATATGTAATATTTAGTATGAATATTTTTATTTTATAAACACAATGATGCAAAGTAATATGCTAAAAACTGTAATTGATTGCGTCTGAAAAATGTTGATTTATATAACAAGAATACTCAAATAATTATTTTACATTTATATGCTATTGTTTATCACAAATCTTGAATAAAAAAGACTTTTATATCCAGCACAAACTTTTCTGATCATAATTTAGAGTGGAATTATAAAAAAAAAACTATAAAAATCAGTGATTTTTGCCCAAAAATTAAAAAATTGCTTTAATTTCTACAAAAGCAAACTTTCATTTAAAAAAAATAATTTTCCTTAGCTTTGGCGTAGGAGAAACTAAAATTTAGCATGTTGAAGTCAGACCCAAAAATCGTGTTGATCGGTGTAATTCAAAACATCTAAATGTTTTATTGAATATGGTAGCAATCTAGATACGTCATGCAATTCTTCTTCTAGATCATTCGCATTAATATGGGATTCATTTTTGACCGAAAGTATTGAATGGAGATTAATACAGTTCATTTCTACCGTTTTGATACCAATAGCCTTGAGTTTTAAAATATCGTGAAAAACTGAAATATGTTGTTACGGGTTTCGAGAATCTGATTGAACTTCAAAGAACTACATATAATATCCAGAATATAGTTTTAAAAGTTTACTTAAATTTATTCTCCTCTGTTAAAGGTTCGTCAATATCCTTTACATCAAATTGACGTGTTTTTTTTTTCTTCTGGCTCTAATTTCAGTTTCTGTTGGGAATTCTATTCTGATTCCAAGTTTTTCTGCAATTACTTTGGCAGGAATTTTCACCTCATCATATCCCGTTTACCTGTTTTTTCCACCTTTTCTATAGCTTCGAATAATATCCTTAAACAATCTGGCAAATTACCCGTTACCGATTGCATTAGCTTTGAAGCTGAGATTATTTCAACTAAAATGTCACGCCAGAGAATTATGCCACAAATCAATTCTTAAGTTTTAATATTTTCGGTAACACTACAGCTCTAACTTTTGTTTCTGTATCCCTGTTGACATCTTCTATCATTTCTATTACTGCATCATATAATTATTAAAACTGCTTGAATTCCAAATTTGGTGTTTCCACATCGATTCATATGCAAATTAGCCACAAAGAACCGGTTGCCCCTTAACTTTTGGAGACCAATGTATTTTAAAAGATGATAAAATGCTTTGCGTTTAGAGTCTGGCGGTAAAAAAAAAAAAGTTTCTAGATGTATTAACTTGATCATCTGTTTACTTAGTTAAAATTTAAGAATGCGCTGTAAAGAAAATTTACAAAAAAAATTACATAGAACGCTATTATCCGTTACCATCAGTTATGGGTTTTGAATGTGATTATGCATGGGGGTAATTAGGTGTTACTACTCGATAAACTTCTAAATAATTTTACTGAAAATCCATTGCAGTTGTGCCCAACAATCTCAGACGCACATACATCTAAAAATTATATTACAATTTTCTGAGTTTTTGTTAAATGCTAAGGGACTCCAGGAAAAACTTTCTTTAAAGAAGACCCTTTTCTTATCAGAAATTACATCTATCTGAAAGTATAATAAAAATTTCCTTCTAAAACAACGTTATTAATTATAACTGGTTATTAATTATATTCGAGCTTTTTGTTTTTGTTTTTTGCTAATTGAAATGAATTTTACTGAACTGAACAATGAAAATGAACTGTGACGTTTTCCTTTTTGATCTTGAGAAGGGGATATATACACTGTGTCTTTCATCCAACACATAATGACATACCCAATAATTATATGTTAAGCAAAATATTCCATTTATTTAGACATTCATTACTGGCTACTATATCCTCTCAACTTTTGGGGGAGTGCTAAATCATTCCTCTCAAATTAATGTGGATCGGAAATTAGTATTAATAAATATAAAAGAAATTTATATGCCCTGTGATTTGGGAATCATGGATAACTTCTAAAATTATCACTTTTTCTTACTTAAAACTCAGAAATTTTTTTTTTGAATGAAATATCGACAAATTTAACTCAAAATAATTACTTATTTCGCATAACTCTAAAATTTTTAACCCTAGAATGTTGAAATTTTCTATTTAGAACTATTGTTACATCTAACTGTGCATCTCTTTTAGGATTGCAATCGACTGAGCAATTTCTTTCTGTGGTCACCTAAAAGACTTTATTAAGGTCTATGGATACCTCCAATTCATTAAAAGTGTGTGATGAATCACTATTTCGGCTATGACCAAAATCTCGCTAACTGTCTCAAGCTCGTCGGCTCTTGGCGAAATATCGCCCAATTAAGGGCCAAAAACAAATCTTTAAAACTGAACGCAGTTTGCCTATATCTCAAATAATTGGTTAGAAATCGCTAAACATTAGTATTATTTTATCACTTTCAAACAAAATAAGTTTAGGTAAAATGCTTCGAAAATATTTATGAGTTAAGAAACGTTCAATAAAGTCTCGTGGTGTCCGCATAAGATTTGTTTTTTTAAAAGACGTGAAGTGTGAATTTGATTATCAGTTTCAAACATAAAATACAATTAAGGTGAAGGAGTTTTACACTACTGAAAAATGTCCCCTTTACGCAAATAAAATACTTCTTTAAATTAACATTAAAATGGTATCCAATTTTCTACGTCCAACGTTACTACAAGAGAACAATCACAAAAATATCTCGTTATTTATTAGTTTAAATTGCTTTACTCTCATTTTCACTTAACGAATCTCAGAAATTTAATCAAAACTTAATTAAAAACGGAAAATGACTTTCACATAACTTCCTAGAGAGTTTACTATGTTAGATTTGATTTATACATGTTTAAATCATGGGTATCGAAATTCTTATTTTCGTGTAGCGACTTTTATATTTTTTAAATAAATAAAAGAATACGGATTTAGTTATAGAATTAATAACATATTTTGAGAATTGGTTGCTGAATTATTTCATGTAATTTTTTAAAGATCATGGTGCTGACTGATTTCATCAACTTTTCTAAAGGTCATTTATTTTAGAGATATATTTCCTTTATTTTTAGTACTTTAACCAAAATTTTTCTTCAACCGATTGGAAAGGAATATTCGAATAAAGTTTAGAAAATTTGTGACTATATACATTGTCGTAGCAATACGATGGCAAGCGGGAGCGTATGTCTGCGTCCAAAATTATGGTACAGTTATTTGTGAGATGTGTAGATGCAGCTTGACTTCTAGCTACATTCAAGCGACAAAGAAAAGTTATTCAAATCCATTTTTTACCTTATTAGATATTAGAGATATATAATCTCTGTGAAAAAAATTATCTTTTCGTAAATTCTTTCCTAGCAAAAACAACTTTATAATTACACCGTAGCTTGTTTTAAAGAAAATATCCTCCTAGAATATTGATCAGGGCCAAACATTTTTTTTTCAAATAACTTAGTCAAACCTAGATTTTTTTCCCAGCATTTGATGGTAATAATCCAATTACATAGTTTGTGAAATTTTATAAGTGTAGTTTTTTTAATTATTATTTATTGATCTTATTTATGGCACAAAAACTATTTTTTATGGCACTGAAGGAACATTTTATAAAGGACGTATAGAACATAAATCGTATAAAACATTATTTCTCCTCATAAAAATTATTTATTTTTCATTTTTCTTATAAAAATACGTATACATGTTCACTAGGTGATTTAATGTTCAAGTTAAAATATAGTTTATAGTCATTTAATCCAATCTGAATATTTACTTCAAATTTAATACCGTTCTATGTCAATACAATATACATCACAAAATAAAAATTGCAGAAGATGTCGAAACTGATTTCTGATATTGATGACCAAGATGTTTTACTGTCATTCATTTATTGTAAATAATTACACGTTTCTTCGAAGCATAAAAAGGATATATTTTACGCAAGTGTTCATTGATCAGAAGCAAGTGTGTTCCCTTGGAAACTTTCAACTAGCTGACTTGATTATCACATTTATTCTTTATTGTGATAGAATGAAGTACGTTCCCAGAATATATTTGCATACTTCTAAAAAAATATATCACAGGCGGAAAAAATAGAACTGCATACAATGCATTAGCTAAGGATTTTCTTCTGTTACTCTCGAAAGCGAAATCGACAGAAAAGGAAATTCTGTAATTGTGCTAAAAGTATTATCTCGAATTGAGCCTTCGTTGTTTAGATCATTACAAATTAACTGATTCACAGGGACTGTGTTTTTATTTTTCAAATGTTGTATAAATGTATATGAAATTTGTTAAAGTGAAATATGCAATTTATTTCAATTAAAATGTGTTTACTGGGTTTTATATTTAAGAGGGGTTTTTTGTTTGTTTGGTTTTTTTTTGCAAAAATAAGAAGCATGGTATCTGAAATAACATCTTAACACAAATTTTACAATTTTATGAAACGTATTATATACTTATGTATCTTTTTTTTTCACTTGTTTTCTGTTCAGAATGAATACATAAAATGTTAAATAAAACAAATTTGCATAAAACTGTCATACAAATTTGTTATATTTGTAATAATAGTTTGTATAATTTGAGTAAAGACAGTCAAAGTACATATGAAAACATAATCTCTTAAAAACTTTCTTAAAGTTTGTTTCTATTTTATGGATTACTTATACATGGTTTTATTTATTTAACGCATCCTAACAATAATGTGTTTAGTTCATACTTAAAAAACGTAAAGGTTATTTAAACTTAACGTATCAACTCTTTGAAATGGTGCGCTATTGGTGGATTATTGTAAGGAATAGTAGGGAACTCAAACACTAGGTATACACTCTCAAGGATTCCCAATTTCCGAGACATTTACAGTCCAGAAGACATCTTCATTAAGATATTCCTAGAATACGATACTGATGTCACTTCTTGCAGTAAGAGAAATTTCATGAGGGATCAAATTCTAGACAGATGTAGGCAGGTTTGCCTTTTTATAGTATCATTTCAAAAACATACGTTGAAGTGCCTGTTGCTCAGATAATTTTGTTGCAAATGACCGCTTCTACTTAGATGAGCAAGAGACCTCACGGACAGACCAAGAGGGAAGTAGTGAAGCACAAAAATCATCTACCCTCAAAAATTCTAGGGAAAATTTTAAGGAAGATTTTTGGATACTAGAATATTTGGAAAAAACAGTTTTAAAATGATTTTTGAAAACACATTTTATATTATTTCATTCAGATAGGAAGTTAAGCTGACAGAGTTTTTGTGTGATTATTTTGCAGTTTTGCTGTATGCCATCAAAATTAGTATCTGAAAGGCAAAGTTTATGTCAAGAATCAAACAAATTCGCAGTTTTTTAGATTTCACACCATAAAATACATTCTTTAAGTGCAAAGAACAGGTATGAGGCTAGTGTCTTCAGTATAGCTTGGTTAGTTCATGTTAACAGTTAACAATAAATTAATGCCTTAATTTCTTTAAAATTGCAATAACGAAAAATGGAGCAAATGTGAACTTAAACCTGGAAATTGAAGCAAAAGATGAATTCAGAAACAGCATTTTTTGCTGCAGTCAACAGATAATCAGATTTAAATAAAGTGATTAATACATGTTACTAATATAAGATGCAAAAAATGTTTAAACTTAATTTACATCAAGGAGCAATAAAAGTACCGTTCATTCGTGATATCGCAATAATTCATTAAACTGATGACTGTAAAACCGGCAATGAGAAAAGAAAAACATTCCAAAACGTAAAAAAAAAAATATACGATAAATACTTTGATGTTTACAAAGCGCTATTGAAATAGTTTTCGGGAATTTATCTTGTATTCTTTTTTCCTGATTGCACGACTTCGTCAAACCATTCTCAAATAGAGTAATATTGGATATTTTTTTAATGAAGTATCGAACTTATCTATTGAAAAGGGGGGGGGGAACTAATCGTAGAAAACTTATCAATTTAATTCATTATTTTCAAAAGCTAGTAAAAATTGATTAAAAAGTGTTTAAGCCAAAGAATGTTCCAAGTTGCGTAACAGCTGTTTATTTTAACAATTATTTCAAACTTCTTCTCATTCGGTAAATCTACACAGTAGTATTAAGCACACGAAAAATTGCCCAATTAAATTAAAACTTTTATAAGATAAAATATCCGCACTGCTGCATCTACATTCATATGTGTTGTCGTTAATCATATTTTTAAAAGATATTTCTACTCCCGCAACAGCTATTGGATATTTCTACAGCACATAAGAAAGCTTTTTCTATAACTTTTACATTTTGAAAATTCAGTGTTTGTTTTCTAAGTCTTCTAACACTCTAGATTTTCATTACGGTATCTTTGCAATGTTTGAAGTAGAAATAATTTTATGAATTCCGGGTTAAATTAAAAGCATGAATTAAATATGTTTCAGTGTTTATTAAAAAAATCTATAGCCAAAAAGATAGCAATATCCAAGCAATATTTTCAGCAAGCATCAAACTATTGGTGTACATGACAAATAATGTTCATTTTTTTTTTCATGTGACACACACATTTTACCTATGTGACACTTGAGATGAAATATACGAAATGTTTCTAAACTTGGACATTAAAAGCGCTCTCCTCCTTGTCACAGACAATTTGAGCTGAAATGCAGCTTTTAGGAGTAATGGGATCTAAGATATAACGACTCCTCACAATGTAGTCATCTCATAAAATGTCAGATTTATTTTTTCTCCTGCTACTGGCTATTAGTTTTCATTAATTGCTACTAATACTTTCTTAATTGTTACACTTTTCAACGTTTAATAAAAATTGTTTTAACTATAAATTACTGTTCTTTTTAAATAATTCTTGCTTACGAAAGTAGCATATTATATAACCCTACGCATTTTGTTTTGCAACAAATTCGTTACATCACAGGGATCGCTTAAGGAATATTCATGTAACCTCTCAATTTCCTGTCATAATTAACGTATCTGTGTTATTAAACGTTAAATATTTCAAAAAAAATCAACCGTTAAATTAAAAGTGCTGGTGTGTTAACTTTTATTTATTTCAAAACTTTAGTGAGTGGGTAATGATTTTGAGTTTGTCAAATTAAAAACGCTAGTTTCTCTTAGAGATTTAACTTGTAGAACATCATCCTTTTTTAATCGTTGACTTCCCGTCATGTCTTCAATGTTTTAATGCATTATATATTATCATGCAAAATACACTGCTGGCCATCGTAAATGCAACACCCTGAAGGAAGCATGCAAATAATATGAAATTTACAACATGCATTAGCTGAGGTGAGATATGCAAATGATTAGAATTTCAGCGCAGACGCACATCAAGCGCGCCTGTGGCGCCACCTTAAAGCGCTATTTAAGGCTTGGAGATTTCGACGGTTTCAAGTACAGCAATTGTGTTTTTCTTGCTTTTTTTTCAAAAAAACGATAAATTATGCCTCGTAGGAAACAACGATCATCTTTTGATCAAGTATCCGAGTTTGACAGAGGAAGGATAGTGGCATACCGAGATTGTGGGTTATCTTTCAGGGAAATCGGTCGTCGTATTGGACGAAACCAAACAACTGTGATGCGGATATGTGATCGTTGGGTGCAGGAGGGTACGACGGACAGACGTGATCGACCGCATCGACCTCAGTGCACCACGTCACGTGATGACAGGCAGATTGTACGCATGGCAGTGACGGACCGCTCAGTCACATCACGAACCATATCACAGCAGATTCAGTCTGTAACGCATCATCCAGTGTCTGCGCGTACCATTCGACGTCGTTTACAGCAGAATGGTCTGTCCGCAAGACGTCCGTTGCTTTGTCTACCTCTGACGCGGAACCACAGACGTCTCCGCCGCCAATGGTGCGATGAAAGAAGGATGTGGACGACAGAATGGAATGAAATTCTCTTTACTGACGAGTCACGCTTCTGTATGCAACACCACGACGGTCGGATTCGAGTCTGGAGACACCGTGGAGAGAGGATGCTGAACAGCTGCATTATGCACCGTCACACTGGTCCTGCACCGGGTATTATGGTATGGGGCGGTATCGGATATCTCTCTCGCACTCCTCTAGTACGCTTTGCCGGTACTTTAACCAGCCAGCGCTACATCTCCGAGGTGTTGGAGCCAGTTGTCCTTTCTTACCTTCAGGGCTTGCCAACAGCCATATTTCAGCAGGATAATGCACGGCCACACGTGGCACGCATTGTCCAAGGGTTCTTCGTCAATCACCAGATTGAATTGCTTCCCTGGCCGGCGCGCTCTCCGGATCTTTCGCCGATAGAAAACATGTGGTCCATGGTTGCTCAACGACTGACCCAGAGTTCATCCCCAGCTGTCACACCAGATCAACTTTGGCAACGTGTGGAAGCTGCTTGGTCTGCTGTACCCCAAGAACACATTCAAAGTCTCTTTGAATCAATGCCGAGGCGTGTGGCAGCTGTGATCTCCAACAACGGCGGCTACTCTGGGTACTGATTTTGGCAGGAACCACGCTTCATAGAATGCTGTAAATTTAATCATTTGTTACTTGGTCAACATGTTATCTACACAATAAATTTTGTTGTGATATCTCTTGTTTTTCTTGGTGTTGCAATTTGGGTGGCCAGCAGTGTATATAATCATAAATTATAAAAATCCATATCAAAGATGTAAATGTGCTCCTTGAAAGATTTTAAAATATAAAAAAAAATTAAGGGTTTGTTGCAAAAAGAAGGTAGCTCCAACTATTAACCTCTTCGTTCAACATGCAGTTCACACAAGTGGACCTTTTTCCTTTACACTGTTTAAACGATTCTTTAAGATTTTTTGCAGTTCTAGTTTGACGTGAATATGCGTCCATGCTTTAATTTTGAATAAATTATTTTAAAGCATGTGAATGTGTCAATCCTACACACTGATGCACAGATTTTATTTTGGTTTGCCGTCATTTTGTCGTTGTTTGCCGTTACACAAGAGTATTTGAATGTTATTGAAATTTCCAAAGTTGAATTTGTTAATAATTTTGGTATTGCTCGAAATTCATGTTACTGAAAAGAGCTTTTAGGACATCATTTACCTTTAAAAGATTATTGACTTGACAGTCTTTGTTTATGGGTGATAACAACATTTTACGACAGAAACAGATATTGTGAATTCAGTTTTTATTCGAAACATAATTTCAAATAAAGTGCCGATTTGAAATAAATATTACTTATGTTATTTGAAAATATGCTTTCTCTTTGTCGTTTTTAAGTGTAATATGTTTTCAAAGATAATTATGAGATGGATCATTAATTTGACATGCTATATTTCTGTCAGATGTGAAGAGTTTGAAGTTTGCGGAAAACTGAAAAAAAAATATTTTTAGGATTCAACGCTATCACTAGTACTAACGTTTAGAGCTACACCCTCTCAAAAAAATATTGAAGTATAAGCGAAATTTCCCATTTTAATTTTGCGAATAATTATTGATTTTTTGTAAAACGCGCAATTCGACAGAAAGATAGAGAGTTATAATAATATATAGCCTAATTCATATTCTACTATAAATAATTTTCAATATACGAAACCAAAGTAGGAAATTTAGCTCTTACTCTTTGAGAGGGTGTACATCCTTTTGTTACCAAACGAAAGACATTTTTTTTTAGTGCAAAATAATACATGTAACTGCGTACTCCCATAGGACGGAGCTACCACTTTTTTGCAGAAAACCCTTCCATTGTACATAAGAATACTTTTTATATATAAAGGTATTGCTATTATGTGTGCAAACTTGTGTTTTTCTGCAAAAAAGTATTATCTAAAACATTTACTTTCAAGTAAAAGTACAAATTATGTTGAAAAATGAGATAAACCCTTATATTAACAAAAAACACAGATTCATTGGATTTCTTCAAACACAAGGATTCTCTTCTTAACTATCTGTTATAAACGTGTTTGTTTTCTGAATGAACTTCTCCACAAGAACTCCCCCCCCTTATACGAATTCCTTAAGATCAATCTGCCCCATCAATCGAAAGGAAATTTCATGTATTATTGTTATTTGTAAAATGTTCTCATGTGTGCGATTATTTAAAACAATTGAGTTCTCGCGACCGCTGTTAAGGGTTGGAATTTTTTTTTAAATTCCACTGTAACCCTGACTGTGAGAGCTCCAATACTTTACCCTTTGGGTACGGATTTATTTGAGAAAATATTTGCATGTGGAACGGGTATAATTTTTGGTTGCTTGGAGTTGTATATAAAAGCAGTACATTTTACGCAAGAATTTATTTATTTCTAAAAGATTGGTGACATATGCAGTATTAAGATGTCTTCAAGTAATTAGAATTGCAAAACAAAAATAAATTAATAACAACAAAATAAAACTAAATTAAATAAATGCAGGCTATAACAAAAAACCAATTACTAATAATTATGCAGTGTGATATTTTTCAAAGCAAGTTTGGTACCAAGCGTGGTCATCCGCTCCTAGGGAAAACAAGTGAATGACGTCTCTCAGACGTCAAATGTACCCAAGGGGATTAATAATCACACCTTCAAGTTCTTAACTTCACAAAAGAATATTTGAATTGAACAGATAGGCTGCTAGGAATGTTTTACACATACCATCAAATAATATTTACGGAAAAAAAATCTCCTGTAAGAACACTAACCTTTTTTTTTGTATTACTCAAATTGTTTATCTTTATACTTTCTCTGTGTTGGACTTCGTTCTCTGTTAAAATTTGCAGATTAAGCGAAGAGTTGTTCAAGCATTCAGTGCATTCCGTTACTAGCACAAACTGCAATTGAAATGCTTCAGTATAAAAATTTCATTTGCAACTTAAAGTGCAATTTAAAGCTCTTTCTCCTAAAAAATACATTCTCATGAATAAAAAATGCTTGAAAATTACATCTTTAAGAAAACGTGATTCTAACAACTGCAATAGTTGCTGAAGTGTACACCACGTAGCAAAATTCCTCCAATGGAATATTTTACATTAAATGTAATTTTTTTTTTTAAATCTCGGTGCAATTTCATTCAACTTAGAAATTCTAATACACTCCTCGTAATTTGTTTCATGAAACTCATTCTGAATACTCTAAAGCTCTCTTTTTTTGGTTCTAAATGTTGCGAATTATTTTTGTATCTTTCTTCCTAAGAGAAACAAGATACATTAACTATACATTCAAAGTTTCATAGAAGTAATATTACAGAAAAATGAAAAACTAATCAACAGGTAAAAAATTCATTATGGAGAAAGAAAGCTTCTACAGTGCAATTCATATTTCTAAACTACTATTAGGGATAATATATATATATATATATATATATATATATATATATATATATATATTATTAACGTAATAATTATTTCAGAAGCCTTTTTGCGTGATTTCTTTCAGTAATGCATCGTGCTTTTGCATCACCTCTCTCTTAAATAAACCACGCATTGAATCATCGATATACTAAAGACTTATTTCGTAATTTTTGTGACTTTCTTTAACATGTATTATATAAATGTGTTTATTATATAAATGGTGTATTATATAAAGGATCTCCGATATACTAAATAAATTACCAGAAAAGATTACTCAATTTTCTGTGGCGATTTCTTAATTAAAAGGAGCAAGAAGTCATGAAAACTACGATGATATAGATTATCCTGTTTTGCAGCAAATTGAATTCCGAACTGTTTTTATAAAAACGCTGTGGAGGAAGCATTTAATAAGTAATAATGCAACCATTTGTATATATTTTCTGTATAAACGAGGTGGGCTAGTATAAATAGACTAATTTGTGCGAAAAGTCTGGGAGTAAGTCTAAGAGCTAAAGTAATGAAAGAATGTAGCATTATAAGAAAACAATCTCAAAGCGAAAAATCAATTTTTTTCGAACATGCATAGCAATAAATTTGAGATCAGGTGAAAATCTTAATAAACATTTTTAATAAAAGTGCATTTCGCAAAGTTTATTATAAAACCGATGCAGTTAGTTTATGCACAACACATACTGCATCCACTGAGATTTACATTCAGATTTTTAAAAATACCACGTGACTTAAAATCTGTAAATTAATATTCCGTGTAGTAATTACAATTTTTGGTGGCAGAAATGCTTATCTCCTGAAGTATATCTTTAAACAAGGGTTTAGGCATGGTTAGGCATGCGATATCAAGCCGAGGAACTCTTAATCTTTCCATCTTCAAGAGTTCTTCGGCTTGATATCGCATGACCGCACCTGGCGTATAACTTATTTGAACTATTAAACAGCAAGTGAAATTCAAACTTAAACTAATTCTACAATTGAGTTTTTGCAAGAACTGGGACAATGTGAGCTGCAATAGAGCATTTTACCTTTCTAAGATCGGAGTAACTTTCGAAATTTGCTGAAAAACTTACTTCATATTTTCTTCATCTTACAGATGAATTTTCCACATCACTGCAAATTCCCAGCACACATTGGGAACACATTTGGAACACATTTATTGAAAAAAAGTGTTCCAGTTACCTAAAGGTGTTCTGAAATGCGTTACGAATGTGATTCGTTATACAGGAAGTGTTCCCAGAGTGTTCTGAAGGTGTTCTGAAAGTGTTATGCTTAGGATATATTTGTTAATCTAAACTTAGGAACACATTTGAGAAAAGATTGGGAACACCTCAAGAACAGATAGGGAACACATATCAGGAGCACATTTGAGAACAGATTGGGAACACTGGTGAAATCATTGCTTTCTCTGTTACAACGATATTGTTATGAGCGAGTAGCTTGAACGGTATAGCATCGGCCTCGAGATCGGAAGGTCCGGGGTTCAAATCCCGCTGCCGGTAAGTGAGAAAAACTAAAATCTAAATCCACAAATTATTTCTAAAATTCAATAACAAATGGCAGCACTAAATTAAAATCATTAATTCATTAAAATCAGTTCCAAACTCTAAAAAATTCTAATACTAAAAACGTAGTTCCTAAACATAACACCAGATTGCAGCACTAAAAATTCAATAACAAATGGCCGCACTAAAATTAATTAAATAAATTAAAAGCTGTCCCAATCGAAACATAGCAGACTCCAAAAATACGACTCAACCATCCAGGAGGGAAACAACTCAACTCCACCCCTTACGTCACTTCCAGCCACGCCCCTTAATGATGTCACTTCCGCCGCACCAGGACCTGCTCTTACTTTTTAGAAAGTGTTCTCAAATGTAATCCTAAAAGCATTCCTTAAAGTGTGCTAAAAAGGATGACAAAATAAGTGTCCTAAAAAGTATTCTTAAATGGGTTCCAAAGAGTTTTCTCAAATGTGTTCCAAAAAGTGTTCTCAAAAAGGGGACAAAATAAGTGTTCCAAAAAGTGTTCTACAATGTGTTCCCAAAAAGTGTTCTCAAAAAGGTGACAAATAAGTGTTCCGAAATGTGTTCCAAAAAGTGTTCTAAAATGAGTTCCAAAAAGTGCTCTGAAATGTGCTTTTAAAAGTGTTCTCAAAAAGGGGACAAAATAAGTGATCCAAATGTGTTCTAAAATGTGTTCAAAGATTTGCAGTGATCCTGTTCTTGGATTAAGAATAGAGAAAGGCTGCATTTTCAATTTGAATACCTAAACATAGAATATAGACTTGCGTTGAAGTGTAGAGAGTATTAAATATCTTTCAGCCCATTATTATTGCAATAGCTTTATTAAAATACTAATAAAGCTATTACGTTAGTCTATATCGAATGTATGAGCTCTACAGTTTCATCATGGAAAAGATATTTCAAGAAGAAGATAAATTTTTCAAAGTCAAATTAAAGTATTTAATCTCAAGATATAATAATACACTTCTACATGAAAACAAGAAAATATGCACATAAGATAGAAAATTTTTCTTGTATTCACTTTTTTTCTCGCAAGCCACATACATGCTCAATATTTGATTCCATGGCGCCAAAATATAAAAATTTCCATAAAGCTTTCTTATATTTCTTTTTTCAAGCGTAAACTATTACAGATCGAAATGAATGAAATTCTCAGATGTGTCACGTACACATACAATTTTCTTTCTTTTGTAATATTTTTTAGCACATATATCATTTCTTAAATCCATTTACCACATGTCGAGTACATTATACATGATTGCAATGCTGTGTTTCCTTAGATGCATTTATTTATTCAAGAGTATAATATTCTGAGACAGCGAATTTCATTGAGGTAATGGTATTCATTGAATGAGTTTTAGTTTATGCCGGCATTAAAGATATGAAAATTGAATTTTCGCTCACATATATTCAAAATACCAAAATTTATTAAAAGTTTATTATGAAAAATATTAGAATGCATATTTTAATTTGCCGCGCCGTAACTTTTTTCTTGAAAATCTATACGTGTTTGCTAAGAATGCAGCTTGGGAATGTTTTTAACCAGCGGCGTAGCCAAGGGGGGGTCCTCATAGGGGGGTTGCAACCCCCTATGAGGATTTTTTGGTCAAAAAAATGATATTCTTTATTTCCTCATCACTCACACGTATGCATGTATGTGAGTTGCAGTACTCACAACACCCCCCATGAAAAATTTCTGGCTACGCCACTGTTTTTGACAATTTCATAACTTAGAGAGAGCCATGATAATCTAGTTTTCAGGGTGCCTAACTCTTGTTCAAAATGTTCAGGATCGTATCTCAGTTGATTAAAGACGCTAAATTTCTGGGACGACATGCCCTCTCACTGGGTAGACCGGTGAATGAGATTTGAGATTCTTACAATTACAGTATAGAGAATAACAAAAAGCTGAGTGAAATTGTGTAGAGAGAAAATATTTTATTTTCATAATTATTGATCGTTTTAGTGCAATAAGCTTTTAAAGTTATAGTCATTCCTCGTCTGTAACTAAATTTTGTTTGATTCACTATAGATATTTTAATATTGTGCCTCGAGAAAATTTTGTATAATTTTCGCAACACCTAACAAAAAATTAACCATTAAAAAATCGACGAAATCGACTGAAAAATGCAACTTTTGGAAAAATTTTTAAATTCATTCAAGTTTTTCAAAAATTTCAGACATTTATTGTTTTAGTTGTTGCTGATCAAGTTACTAAATTTCATTCTATTCTCTTAAGCTGCTTATACGTTATAAAACTTTTGCACGAGCATTTTTCACAAAATTTCAAAATCTATGAAATATTTTTTAGAAATCTTGGCATCTATAGTTTAACAACTAATAAAATTCTAAATTTCATTCTCTTCCATTTACTTTTCTTCGGAGTATAACAAACATTTACTCAATTTTCTCAAAGCCGAATCCAACTTTTGAAGTACCTTCACGCCTATGGTTTAAGTGACCACATGCTAAATTTTATTTCATTCACTTACGGTAACTTATGCGTGATCCATACAAATACTTACACATTTTGAATAATTTTTTGCAAAATCTCAAAATCTAATCCAAACTTTCAGAACATTTGACGGCTAGAGTTTAAGTTGTATGACTACCCATTATATCACTAAACTTCCATTTATTCGCTTTAGTCGATATTTCGTGATGCATAAACAAAAATGAGCGTATTTTGAAAAAAAAATTGCGGAATCTCAAATTCAAATAATTGTCTTTTTCAAAACTTCGGGGCCTATATTTTATCTTGCATGTTCACCTATCATGTTAACCAATTTCTTTTCCTTCTGTCTTGTCGTCATTAAGGGATGCGAGAACAAATGTTTAAGCATTTTGAAACAATTTTCACAAAATCTAAAAACCTAATTCAGATTTCTAAAAAATTAGACATCATTCGTTTAAATAGAGTGATCACCTATCATGTCAGTAAATTTAATTTCATTTGCTTGAGACTTTTTACGTAATGCCCGAACAAAAAAAGCGTCACGGATAGAACGACAGACAGACAAAGGTTTTTTCGGATCGTACTTGTTTCCCAAATGCTTCAAACGAATAGAAATATCAAAAATTTTGAATTCCAAGTAATGTGCAGTCAAATGTCTAATTACATTTATACGGATATTTACAGAACTTTCGAATTTCTGCATAAAATCTGCATAAAAAATGATCTAATAAACGCCAGCTATTAAGTTAACCTAGCTTCTCTTCCTTTAGCAAACGGGTTTCTTTTAAGATTAAATAAAATAAACGCGTCCTTTACCCAAGTGACAAATTCGCACTTTTGGAAATTTACTTTACTGTACTCCTCATTTTATTGTATTTTGCTCCTGAAACATTCATAAAAAGCATTGTGTTTTACAGAATTCAGCCAAGCTATTTGCATTGTTAGAAACACCATTTATTTAGTTTATATTCTTACAAAAAAGCAACACTGGATAAACCAAATTATATTTCTTGCATAACATGTGTTTAAATAAATAATTTACATTTACTGTTCAGTGTAACAAATTTAAAACATGAAGCTTCCTTTATTCTGTTAATGTCAACTTTTTTTTCAAGCCTAAAACCATATTGGATAACTTCACGAAGATTACAGTATAACTAGTTGAAGTACCCATTCTTAGCACGAAATGGATATTGTTAAACCAACTAATACAAATGGAAAATAAGTAAATAAATATTTAATATACTTTAGTTATAGATTTAATCGCCAACAATTCCTTTTTTTTTTACAATATTCATTAGACATATTCTAACTATACTTGATTTTTTAAAATACTGTTTTGAGTGTGCATCATAATCCGCGAGTGTGCCGTATTGGTTTTTTCTTGTGCCGTAAAATACTTCTTCAATTTGAAATCTACATACCCATCATTTACTAAAACTGTTTCAAAATCCTAGACAGGTATATTCTAACTATACTTCACATTTACTTACACGAATATAGACATCAATATTCTAATTAAATAGATAATAAAGTTATGCAATTTCTCGTCAAATATGGAAGATATCTTTAAGATGTGTCGAGGTTTGAAGACTGATTTTTTAAATCCAAACTTCGCAATAAATCCCCGAAAACGGCAAACCTTGGAGACTTTTCCATTTCATCTGGCAACCTTTGAAAGGTGATTCGCCTTTTCACCAGGTAGATAAAAATCTTTGTCTGAAATTAACAGCACTCTAAAACAAAAAACATAACACAAAACGTTAAAAAACAGTTTTTTGCAAACCACGCTGTATTAAGATCCATTTTAAAAACCTTTGAAAAATTCGTGTTCGATATTTTTTATGCAAGATTTTTATGACTATCTTCATTTTCCATCGATATATCATGACAAATGTGAAAATAAAAATTTGGTTTCTCACACCAGTTTGGACACAAAAAAAAAAAAAAAAAAACTAAAATGACTTTAGGTACATCTGTTAGTTACATTTTAAAAGGAAGAACTTTATAGCTTTCACTTTTCTTTTCTCTGAGATATAAAGGAAAACGTAAAAAGAACGTTTGCCCCCCCCCCCCTACGCCCGTTCGGATGTGAATTCTAAAAAATCCTGAAAAACTTTTTAGGTATATGTATTAGTTACATTTTAAAGCAAGAATTTTGTTTCTATCTCTATTTTACTCCGAGATATGGAGGGAAACGTGAAAAGAACGTTAAAGAACATTTCGGCCCCTTACGTCGTTTGGGTGCAAATCCTAAAAAAACATAAAAAAGACTTTTAAGTATTTGTGTTAGTTATATTTTAAAGCAGGTATTTTACGGATGTCTCTTTTTCCCTCTGAAATATGAAGTAAATCGTGGAAAGAATGTTTTAGACCCTTACCCTAGTAGCACAACTAGTTCAAAAAACGTTCAAATTACGTTGGAAACACGTTTTTTGACGTTAAAAAACGAGTTTTAAACGTCTTTTGGACTAATTGTGCTACTAGGGTTCCACTGTCTGGGTGCGAATTTAAAAAAAAAAACCGGAAAATGATTTTAAGGTACTACAGTTAGTTGCATTTTACAGCAAGAATTTTTACGGCTATCTCTATTTTCCTCCGAGATATGAAGGGAAATCGGAAAAGAACGTTAAAGAACGTTTCGGCTCCTTATCCCGCTCGGGTGTAAATTCCATAAAACCATGAAAATGACTTTTAGGTATTTAAGTTAGTCGCATTTTAAAGCAAGAATTTTAGGCTATCTCTCCTTCCTGTGATGTATGAAGGGTACTGTGGAAGAACGTCAAAGAACGTTTTGGCCCCTTACGCTCGTTTGGATGCTAATTCTAAAAAAACCCCGAAATTTATTTTTCGGTATATTTTACAACAAGAATTATACGATATCTTTTTTCCTCTGAGATATAAAGGGAAATGTGAAAAGAGCGTTTTGGTCCCTACGTCCGTTTGGGTGCGAATTCTAAAAAATCTTGAAACTGACTTTTAGGTATTTGTATTAGTTACATTTTAAAGCAAGAATTTTACTGATATCTCTTTTCCCCTCTGAGATATGAAGGAAAACGTGAAAAGAACATTTTGGTCCACAATCCCCGTCTGGGTTCGAATTTTCAAAAATCGCTTCTTAAATGACGCCTAGGGCACAAAAGCTATAAGCTCCTGAAATTTCATGTCTGTATCTCCGGTAGATTTGGCTGGGCAATGATCGTCAGTCAGTCACGACATCTTCCTTTATATAGACAGGTAACGCTTTTGATACTTCAATATGTTACTTTTGAGCTACGCAGATTACTTAGCTGAAGAAATTCTGTTGCTCCAATTGGCTTATTTGATCGGTTTTTTTTTCAGTGAATTATTTCAGAACTTCAAAGAGTATTTTCATGTCGTGATGAGAAGATTTGGAATATTCATGTCGAAAGGTTTAAAAACTGTGTCAATTATCAAAGATTTCACTCATTTCTCCAACATTGGGGCTCGAGAAATACAATGAATATTTGTTAGTTTCCTTATGAACTTTGATTTTAAGGCAAAACATTGCTATTGAATTTTTCATATGGACTATTAAATTTCAGACTTAAAACTAATTAAAAGAAAGCGAATTACGATGTTTTGTGCAGTACACACTTTTCTATGGCACGAGAAAATAAATATCAATCAAATTGCAGGAACATGTACATTGTTATCAGAAGAATTCTTACATTCATTATGGATTATGCATGATTTAAAGCGTATTTTAGAGATAATCAGAAATTTCAAACAAAGCAAAATGAGTATGTGTTATTATGGATCACGAAATAGTGATCTCCATCGAAAATGACGTATGTGTCATTTGTATTTCTTCCACAAAATCACTCAAAAAAATTCCAACACATTCGGTTGATGGCAGTTCAGAGACATACATTTATTTCAAGCACAGTACAATAAGTACATAAATGTTTTAATTGTTTACTTTGCAGATAAAAAATGGAAATATTATTTAAAATTCCTTTACATTGTCTCGCAAAATTACACCAATAGTGATATACCGCTTTTTTTTAATTCTCTCTAAAATGTCGCCAGATTTAAAGGCAATGCATCGCCCACATTTGGCGCAAAAAATATTATTGTTTTGGAAAACCTTTTATTATCGATGCAATTGGCATTATTTATCTTTTTATTTAATTTGTCTTTCTTCCTCCTAAAAAAAAATTGTGAACATAATTTACTGTTCTTTAACTATTAAAATAGTTAGAGTAAATGCAAATGCACTTTTCGTAAGTGTTAAAAGAAAAGAGAATATGAATTTCTGTAATTACCGCTGAAATAAATATAAAAAAAACACACAGATATATTTAATATTTCTGTGTTATATCACTAAGGAAATAAGCAAAGAAAGCGTAAGCAAATTATTGCAACGCATTTGTGTATAAAATATTTTTACCCCCCCCCCATTAAACTTTTTTTTATTTACTATTTTATAAAATAGTAATACACAGTTCAAACTTAAATAATTATTTTTTTCTCAACTCTCAGTGCATGATTGCAGTAATAAAAAAATTCATGAAAATAAATTACTTTTTAATTCTTGCATTTCATTCTTATAAACATTTTTTTTTCCCAGTAAACTAGATTGGTATTTTTTCCATTTTATTATTCATTAAAAGTGAGAATTTTAAAAATTCAAATATTAATACAAAGTAAATTATCTTTTTCATTACATTTTTCGCATACTGTTACTTTTCAGAAAACAATTAATTGACATTTACTGATAAATGTAAAAACAATTGCATAGATACACAGATTATTTCAAAATAAGAGCTTAAAAATTAACGAATGTCTTTTTAATATTTGCCATGCACAGATGTTTTTCGGTAATTTCAAGTTTTTGTTTGAGAACTTAAAAATTTAATTAGAGTTTATAAAATTAGATGTGATTTTCTTTTTTAAAATTGGAGAATTAAAGAAGCATTAAGCTTTTAAAATTCAATAACCATTTATTTATGCCATTCAAAATGTGTTTCTGTTTCAGTTAAATTTTCACTTACTCCCAAACTCACAACAAATGAGCGTTATTCATGATTCAAAGATTTTAATTATTTTTGACGCTATACGTATATTTTAGCGATTAACAATTCAAATACACATTCACTGAAAAATAAAGAAGTTCTAAATAATGCTTAGAATCATAATTAGTTAATATTATTCAATATGCAATGAATTTCTTCAGTTGACTTATTTCAACAAGAAACGTACTATCAATGTTTAATGCGAAGAATTAGCAGCTAATTACAGGCAAGGTAAACATTTTCGAATGAATTGCTTTGACATAGTTCATTTGCATTTTTACATAATCTCTAGAACTGTCCTGACAGGTGTATGTACGAAAAATGCAGTTTATTTTTTATTTTCATACATTTCAAATAAAGCCCCCTTTTATATAAGAATTTTACCTGCACATTATTTTGAAAAGAAAGAATTATTTAATATGAAACTGTTTCTATCTTAACTGTTTATACCTGTAAATTCCGTTTCAGGGTATTTACTAAGAAAATTAAAGGGCACGTTTGTGAACTGATTACATAACAGAATCAATCTCACCGTCGCTAAGTAGTCTATAAAGCATGCTCCTCATACTAATTTGCTATATTAGAAGTCTTAAGCAGGAGTAACAATAATTTTAAAAATCATGTATTCAGTTAAAACGTATACAAGTATTTTTTAAACTTTAACATAAAACAAATTTTTAATTTTTTTAATAAAATACATTCAATGTTTTTCACGAATATTGTCCGAAAGGTATATTTCAGGCACACTTAACTGTAAATATTAACGTCTTGTTAACTGTAAAAATTAATTACAGAAGAGGTAGATAGTCTATGTGTAATTAGAAAAAATTTAGAAAACTACTGTAAAACATTATTTGAAACTATTGTCTATTTTATCATGACACACACGCACAATTATACTGTAGTACTTAGTAGTAGTATTATACTATAGTAAAATAGCAGTCTTAAAGTAGCAGAAAAACAATGATTTAAAAAATTATTCAGTTAAAATGTATACAAAAATTGAAAAAAAAATTCCAGCATTAAACAAAATTTAAGTTCCGTAAAATTTTCAAATTCACGCTTCGTATTTTTAAGTTAGTGCATTTCACCCATACTATTAATCGCAGACCGTACAAGATTACTAAATCTACAAATTATTGGCTTACATCATTAAGAAAATTTGCCGAGAGAAACCGTTATGACATAAAAACATATGCTGCCTCAAAGCATTTGTCAGCTACTGTATGCCCCACCAGTAACGATTATACTTTTTTAGACATTTAATGAAGTATATGTGTCCCGTTAGAAGTAGACGAGCTCACAATACTTAATACAAATTTGCATAATTCTATTACTTTATCATATGCATATTTTGAAGTCTCAATTTTTACAAACTAAGTATAATTTGGAGGTCATTTTACCCATGCTTTCGTAATTGGGAAAAAAACAGAAACAAAATTTTTAGTAAGTATATATAGTATTTTCAAAACAATCGAAAATTAATGAAAAAAAAAATTCAAACTAAATATTACACTTGTAGACCATAACGATCATTAAACTGCATGTTCAAATTGCGCAGAAATAGCGTATTGTATTTTGGAACTTTGCAATTACTTTTTATTCTATTTCTATGTGATTTTACAAATCTGTGCAAACTGTAGTTGCTAGCTCCGTTATCTATTTGCAACACATTGTGTTAAAATTATCTGTAGAATTTAGTTAATTCGCTACGCAGAAAGTACTTTTGCTTATTTAGATGCTATTACCAACAGTATTATGAAATAGTTAATAAATTTTGTATGAAAAAAATTCAGCAAATTCTTTTTTTCAAATTTGGAATTTATACTCTTATGTACTGAATTGCACAAAGCTGCTATTTCAATGAGAAAAAAATTGTTGTGGTTTAATAATAAAATAAACTCTTTTGATTAGATTTTACTCAGTCTGCAAATATCAAATTTTAGAATTCAGAAACTAAAAAATTCTTTCACATTTTTATCTCTTAATCAATAGAATGCATACATGAAAGCCTTTTGACGTTTATTCACAGAATGAAGTCTCGTGGAATTTTTTATTCATATTATTCTCAAAATACATGATATATTGTCATTCTATCGAAAGCATTTTCTATTCACAACTTACATTTTAAAATTGTTATTTTAATAGTCATATCGTATACGGCAGTATAATAAATTCGCTTTCCATGAATTAAACATGTCATTCAAAAAAGAATGAAAATATATTCCCGAATACGTATGCAAGTCATATTTTTAAATGTAAAAAGATATCGTAAGAAAGTTTTCAATGCATCATATATTTGTGCACAATTCGTATACGTTAGCATTCTTGAATTCTTCCATTCAGTATGAAATATTTATAACAATATTCATCAGAACAGACTAAAAAAAATGCTGATATAAATGCTGATGTTTCTTATCTTCTGCAATTGTTATATTTATTTCTGTCGCAGGGATACAATTTATATATTTATTTGCTAAACTGTAATCGCCATTTGAAGATATCTAAATTACGTTCGATTTCTTTTCTTCAGTATGAAAACAATTTGTTGTCATGTATTTTAGTTATTTGTAAGAAACCTCAATGTAATGCAGTCGCATAAAGTTTTCGTTTTTTATTATCTCTTGAGTTTTTTTAGTTTCAAAGATTTTTGTCTGAGCGGTGAATCCCTTTTTAAGAGTTGTCAGATAGCGAGGGGGGCACGGAGTTAGAAACATGTCAAAAGTCGTCTAGGTTGGCCAATTGCGGGGATTTGTCGTCAAGTTAGCCACCAAAAAAAAATGCTTTCAAAAACGGAACCCAGCAGGGCGGTATCTTCTAATTTGCCAAATCCTACTCTTAGTTTAGTTGGAATATTAATTAACTCCTACAAAGAAGACCATGATAGTGTAAAACAAGGCGAAGTATAGTTAGAATATGCTTCATGAAGATTGTAAAATAATTTCTAAGGTTATTTTAATGCGGGTTCCTATTCTAAGGAACGTTTTACGGAGCAAGAAAGACAAATATGACATACTCATGAATTATGAAGCACTCTCCGAACAGAATGTATAAAGAGTAATTAGAATATGCCTGATGAAGACTGTAAAACAGTTTTATCAGGCGATTTTAATATAGATATCACCTCCAAAATAAGTGTTTTATGGAAGAAGGAAGACGAATAGGCATCACTAATAAATTTTGATGCACTTTATAATGTAATGAAAGAAGGAAAACAAATGGGCCGACCCATGGAGTGTGAAGCACTTTTAATATGTAGTACTTTACAGCGTATTTAATAAAACATGAAAGTGTTTCAGATTTTTTTTTTTTTTTACTTTTTTCAACACGTAGTTTTTCTTTCAGTTTCTTTTTCTTTTATTTCTACATCGAACCAGTCATTTTTCGTTTACTTCTACATTATTAATGCTGAGATGTGTTTGTGCTGAAATTAAGTACTGAAATTAAGCCAATTATCTACACGTGGGATCTAGGCTGAAGGGGGTAAGGCCCTCCGTGTGCGTCTTTCTAAGAGGTTCTAAGCTGTATTTACTCTAAGTTTGGCACCACAGAGCTAAATAAGTTTCCTGGCACAGCTGACTGCACGGTCGCACAGCCAGCTGTGTCTGAAAACTTATTTAAATATGCGACCCCAGATGGCTATTCGATCGACCGCCATGTTGTTGGTAGTTAAATGGATCGATGGCAACGGCTGCACTTTTTCAGATTTGGGCAGTCTATCCTGTTGGTCTTCTATATTGATGGAAAAATGCTTGGCCTTTAAAAAGTGAAGGTTACTTCATCCCGACTTCATCGTTCGATGTTTTCTTCACCGCATCATTAATAAACCAAAACCAAATTATATTTTACCGTATTGGTCCGAATATAACGCGGTATTTTTTGACTGGTCATTTCCCGTGTAAAAGATGACTTGCGCCAAAATCGAGGCCTAAATATAGGATTTTCCTAATTATCTTAAATAAAAATTTAGGGGGCACGTTATGTTCGAGGACGCATTATATTTAGGCTAATACGGTAATAGTTAAAACATAATCTATGTGCATTTTACAATAATTTGCCATCTTCTTATAAATATTTAAGCATTATCTGCATATATTTATTGTTAATTTCAATATAGTTATGGTCGTTTTTGTTTTACAGTTTTTAATACAGTCCAACCCGTTTATTGGATTACGCTATTTGCCAAGAAAGGTTATTCTAATAAGCGGGTTATTCCATTATCCGCCATCACAATGACTAATTATTACGGTTGGGTACATTGAAAATTCATCACAATGAGCGGGATATTTCTTCAACCGATATTTTATTTAGCGGGTTAGACTGTAGTTTAAAACGCTAGAGAAATAAAAGCTACTTTTAAAAAATCGTGACAACAAAACTTATTTTTAATGAACAGGATAGTGTTATTTTGTATAATGTAAATAAATTCAACTTCAAATATTTGCCAAATAAAGATCGGAAAATACAAAACATCCATCAAAATACATAGGGCATAAACTACTGATACATGAAAATTCTAGAATAACTTACAACACTAAAATTTCAAATAATATGTAATCTCTACTTATTATAAAAGAAGATGCCTGTGTGTGTGTGAGTGTCGGCGGCATTACGGAAAAACGGCTACACCCAGAAACACCAAATTTGGTACAAAGGAAGTTCTATACATGAAATTGTGCACCTCGAAGCGATTTTTTCAAAATTCGACTTAGATTTTTTTTGTGTTTTATGCGATTTTTGGCATTTTTTCTCCCCTAATTCGTAATAATGTCTAAAATTACGCTCGCAGCAAAATGGCGCGGATAGAGGTAATCGGATAGAGGTAAAATATGATCGGATAGAGGTAAAAATTTTCTTTTAAAAACAGTTTGTTCTGAAAACGTGACATAATTTACCGATTATTAGAAATCTTTTTACTAAGCATCTGCTTCGGCAAATTTTTTCGTAAAATAATTGTAAAACTGTCGCATCTTGAATTCTATCCGTCATAACGTTTTGATATTTTGACAAATCTTGAAACATACTTTTCTCCCTCTTTTAAAATGAAAACGAAAAAATTATGTAAATTAGATTTTTTTACGAATTTAATGCAAACTAATGTTTAGAATTTAATAGCATCAATCGGAGAGCTTTCGTCTTTGCATTGCAATCATGGCACGAGAATTTATGTTGGGTTGTTGCCACAAAAAGGATTAGAAAAAAGGTTTTCAACCTATCCATAGAAATTTTAATGGGGCTCCGTCCGAATTATCAAATCGCAAGTGAGGATTGATGACGTCAGTTGCTTTAAGATGCGTAAAAATTACGCCACAATTTTAACTCATTTATTCCAGCTCTTTTTTCGATACAGAGAAACGATATTTTGATTAAAATTTTCTGTAGAAATAAAATAAGAAATTCACTATTATTATTATTAAGATGTGGTATTTCAGTTCGTTTCTTATTTAAAAATTGGAATGTCTTAACGCAGCTGGAAATATTCATTTTAAAAGTTACAAAGTTCGTTTTAAAGCGCGATATATTAAAATTTTTCTATTTACGTCTTTTTTATTTTTGGCATTTAATTATGGCACAGGCGTTGCCTAACATATGCATGCATGCTGCGAGCATAGTTTATTTTAACGTTGAATTACATTCCTCCATAGTGGTCGTACATAAAGCAAAGTTTTAATGATACCGTTTAAAAACTATTTTGCGAAATACCGAAATTGACTCCCTCAACCAACCGCGGTATCCTTCACGGCAGTTAAACAGTGACGTAATAAATTTTAAAAATGCATGAAATTTGTAAACTCTGCATTTCTAAAACCCTGTCATAATTAAAGCGAGAATAAATAGCTCCTCGAGATTACACAGTTGTATGTTTTTCAGGAGACAGGACCATGGAGGATATATAAGATATCGCTATATTGGATACATGGATATTTAAAATGGCACCCCTTGGATATTTTCTCCCCACGGTGATATGAAAGGGTTTGTGGTGCTAAATACGCCAATCTTATAAAACTATGCATAAATTAAATATATATTGAGAGTTTCCTTAATGGCAACCATTATGTGAAATGATTATTATTTATGCTAACGCGTAAATTACAAAGAATCGCCATAGAATCAAAATATCACATTGGTGCCAAATAATCTAAAATGTTTCTTTTAAGCGATCCTTGGAGAGGGAGAAGCAAAGATAGTATTAATGTACGTAATAGGTGGTATTATTAGATTTCTAAGGATAATGTGAATAAATCACCATATACCACGTTAATAAATATTTCATGAAATTAAAAGTGTTTATCCTTTTCCAACGGCTGTCTTACAACCAACTAAACGAAAAGTAATTCTAATTTGATTTAATATATCCTGCAGTAATTTCAACAGAGGATATTACTTGAACTTTTTTTAAAATAAAATTATATTTTGTCACATGCAGATATGATTTTAGTAAAATATTCGCCTCTTCCTGTATAAAGAGCGGGTGCGCAGCTATTTTAAAACATATCTTGATAATAGCATAAATGAATTCAGAAGACCTCAAAACATGTAAACACACCAAAATCTCGAAGTCGAATTTTTTCATGATTACAATTCTTTCCTTACATGGTACATGTTCGGAAAGAAATAAACGGTTGTTCATTTCATGTAGTGCCTTAGGTATTTAATGCTACAACTTAACCTAAAAAACAGTATGATGTAGAAATAAGAAATTTTGAAAGCCAGGAGTTCTCTGCAAACTGTTAAGCTTTTCACTTTTTTGATAGTGAATGACACTGACGTAGATTTTTAAGTCATTATACTGCAATGATGCCAGGTTAGTACTCATGACGCAAACTTTACGTCAAGAGTCAAATAATTTGCCTTTTTTTTAAGATTCCACATCACAAATAGATTCGAATTATACATATAAGGAAAATTTTCGTTTCCTACCGTGCGAATAACGGGTACGCAGCTAGTATATAATAAACAGCACATAGGGGTGTTAATGATGTACATGAATTTTTTTTCTTTCATAAAAAGTGTTAAAAGTGCCTAATTTTTACTGACATTCATTAGTTAATTTATTTAAATCTACACGCAGATGAAGGCAGGACAATTGCTGCTTTTTGATACATTTTTTAATTTATCGAATAATGTAAAATGTGCATTTCATGCATTTGTTTTTGCAAAATTTTATTAATTTCAAAGAATTACATTTATTTCATTCGTTTCTATGGGTGACAGAGATCATTATTGAATGGTTGCTAACGAGCGGTAGTTACTATAAAGTTAAAGATGTTCAAGTGGTTGTAGGTTTAAAAAGTTTGGACTCACTGGTTTATAAATTCTCTTATTACAAAGAAAGAAAATGAACTCGACATCGATCAAAC
Source organism: Cheiracanthium punctorium (assembly GCA_038373885.1). Taxonomy (NCBI): domain Eukaryota; kingdom Metazoa; phylum Arthropoda; class Arachnida; order Araneae; family Cheiracanthiidae; genus Cheiracanthium; species Cheiracanthium punctorium. The sequence continues at coordinate 27,642 of JAWZYV010008858.1, read as the reverse complement.
ACCATATATAGATAAAAACACGTAGAAAAAAATTTACTATCGCTACCAATATATAAATATTATATTGTTTGTTTCCCATAGAAACGACGAAATAAACCTGATTCAAATTGGATTATTATAAGACTGATAACTGCATGTAATCCACTTTTTACTCCATGCAGTAAATTTAAAAAATGTAAAACTATATAATATTTTTAACTAATCACTATGCTGTTGTGCAGCATCGTAAATAACTGAAAACCCAAAATAATCCCGATAGCGAAAAAAAATAATAATAAAATAAAAGTTTGGTAGCGAATCCTTGCCTGAATAAAAATATGTTTATGTATTTTAATTTATGCAAATTTTCTCTGAATTAATGTTTTTACTTAGTACAAATTCTAGGGGCATCCATAATCCATTTTTTATAAATCGGCACTGACATAAACAAGTTTTTGTAACAAATTTAGAACACATGTGATTTAGAGTTTTGAGGTTCGCAAAAATATTAAAATAGTTAATGTAATAATACATTTGAATTTAAAATATCTATTTTATTTAAGTAAATTATGAATATACACGCAATTTTATGCCAGTGGCAGTTTTCGTGCTCAGAGCTAACGCTCAAAAATTTCGATAAGACAGTCAATGCATTTAATATGATTATTATCATTATTATTTGTGGCCATGCCCTTAAAACGAGATATGATGAACATCAGTACAAACCAAAGAAAATAAATATTCTGTGTAATCAATATCATATAAATATTGATTAAATTTATAAAGTGTAGAAAAATATGAATGTACTAGTAGAATGGGCGCCGACGTCGGCTCTTACATGCATAAAATGAGACGTATTACGTTTTCAAGCAGTTTCTGTTTTAACTTACTGACTCTGTTATTTCCATTTGGAACTACAGGGATTTTCCTTTGAGACTACTACAAATGAACGATCACTAAAATCGCCACGTATTGAAACGTCAAATAACTTGAAAAACAAATGATTGATATTCAAGATGAGATTCTACTTGTAAAGTTTAAAAGGCTGCAAATTTTGTAGAATGGTGATTGGAAAATTTCTATATTTATAAAAATAACATGGACTGAGAATGGACAGATTAAATTTGAAAAATTTACATTTAAACTGTTCTTTTAAATACTTTTTCAGATTAAAATATTGATAAACCAAACGTACAGGAAATTTTACTCTGATTTTCGACTTGGAGTTAATTATCATTGTGCCAGAGTTGGTCATAAAGGAAACGATATTGGATAACTGACATGCTTAACGTTTGTGAGAAAAATTGCATTAATTTGAAATAATAACATATTTCCTGTAGCTATGGATATTACGAACCTAACATTTTCAAAACAGGTGACACTTAGATTACTGACAATTTATGTTAATTAAGAAGTTAGTTTGCAGGACTATGAGTACACGGATTGTATTAATATAAGATTTATATTAAGAAACAACCGTTTTAAGTTGTTTGATTTACAATTTGCGTATGCCATTAGTCAAAAACTAATATTGAAGGATTGTTTTCCCAGCAAATTAAAGCAGATAATTTTTAAACATGGATGTTCTTCATGAACACGCAGAAAACTTGTTTTTATCGAGGAATTCAAAAATCATTTGTCTTTTACGGAAAAAGGAACGTACAAAGCGGGCCGAATCTTGCGTCAAAAACATATTTTCGGTGATAAACAAGTACATGTGGGCACATGCGATCGGCTTTGGAAAAGACATCAAATTTTCCCGTAAAGCTTTATCCATTGTTTTAGCATTAATTGTTGAAGTAAATTTTTTTTACAACATGTATAATCGGTTCGACCATTACATAAAATACAGTATAAATTTGCTTCAAGCGTCTGCAACAGCGACTATAATTCTTTGCTTTATGATTAGAATGTTCTTGTACACAAAACGAAAACATCTCAATCGTACATCTTGCCAATTGGCTAAAGTATATTCTAAAGTATGCTCAGATTCCATGACACTGAAGAGGTTCACTCGGAAACTGAAATTTGCTGTATTTATTAGAGATGTATTTTTTTATGTTCATGAATTGTTTTTGTTTTATGTAGACGGGTATTTTTCTGCTGAGAAATATACAAATAATGTTACGTATCAGTTTGGACTGATACCACCACCGTACTCCATTCCTTTAGTGTTCATTTCAGATATACTTATTGAAATCGGCTTTGTCGAAACAATTGTCACAGCCTATTTCTGTTCTGTTTGCTTTATCCTGAAGGAATCGCTCAATGCAATAATGAAAAAGCTTCAGATGAAACCTGATCTCGCTGAGGTCAAGCACCTCTCTGAGGTGTATATGGAAATACGCATCATTATTTTAAAGACTAACCATCTCCTTCATCCATGTCTGCTGATCACAGTTGCGATGCTATTGACCGCAGTTTTTCAACAGGCACATTTTTTAATATTCATTCGACCACGTAACCCAATTTGGAGCCTTTATATGACGGTCTTAAGGTTTTCAAATTTTGCTGTAATATGTTTCTTCAGTTCGTCTATTGCAAAAATGATTTCTGAAGTTAAAATTGCAGCTGAGACATTGTCATTCAAGGAACCGAGAGCGTCGCAGGCCATTGCACCGTTGCTTAGAGATATCGAAGGGTTCAAACTGCTTGATAGCATAATCCTAAGTAAAGGTCTGATTTTGTCAGCAGCTGGTACTATCATGACATATGGATTACTTATTTCTACTTTTCAGTACTGACTCTGGTAGCAAATAATTATAACGCTGTAGACACATTAAAAAAATCCAGTATGAACACTCACTTTATAGAGAGTGGCGGAAGAGAACTGTAATGAAATAATTGTTATCTGACTTTTATATCAACTCTAAAATTAAAGAAGAAAAAAAAAGTGTCATGCGGACACCGCAGAACTCCCTTGTACCCCCACCACGGGTTCGATTCCCAGAACGGGCTTGGGTATACTTTCGTCCACCCCTTCATAGGAGGCAACGCTGGTCCACCTTTTAAGTGCCTCCATAATAAAGAGACCAGTATTTCCGTCCTTGGTAGTGGCCCATCCCTAAACGGCAAGTGCCGCCAATAGAAAAAATAATAATTATTATAATTATTATTATGCATCAGTACGTAGGAAAAAATATAGTTAACTAAAAACATTAATTGGAAACTACATTTCAGTACCATTTTATATATTTTAACTTATTACAGAGCAATTTTAGCAAAACTGAAAGTTACTACAAAGATTTTTCAAAGATGGAAAAATGGCAAATAGAACGGCCATTTACTGGCAATTTTACTACGAGTCTTTGAACGTTCATTTATAGATATACTTTAAACGGTGCCTAACAAATATAAAAATGTACATGAAAAAATATTTTTTTTTTCAAAAGTGGTAAAAGCACCTAATTTATACCGGCTTTCATTAGTTAATGCATTTATATTGACGCACAGATGAAAGTAATACACATGCTACTTTTAATACATTTTTTAATTTATCGAGTAATATAAAAAGTTCATAGCATATATTTTTGTAAAATTTTACTGACTTCAAAGGAGTGAGATTTACTTCGTTGCTTTCTATGGTTAACAGAGAACATTTATAATTTGGAATTGTTGCTGACGAGGAATAATTACTATAAAATTCTAGTTTAATGATAAAAGAACCTTTTTATCGCATACAGCTTTGAAAATTGTAGCATACTTGCACATAAATAATGAGCTTACATGAAAATTTATTTATGTAGTTTTTTTAGAAAAACTTCAAATGCAATATTTCATATCAAATTCCTTAAGCTTGTTGAGCCTCTTACAGCAATATGAAAGAAATATGAATTGATTTTACACAACTGATAAAAATTGGAGAGCCTTTGCAGTTTTTAATATACTCTTAAAAATCCTGAGGGCAAAACTATTTCAAAAAGCCTGAGACTCAAGCCAAAATCCTGAGACTTGACTGGTTCGTTAATGGTACAAAATGAAACTGTTCTATAAAGTTACACTCTATAACATAATAGGTATTGTAGTGTGACAATAGCCCACACACGAAGAATGACGAAAATGCAGAAGGATTTAAGATGATCAGACATAGTGGGCCAAGTGATGTCAGCAAAGGACAGTCGAAATTGTTCCTAATAAATTAAAAGACATTTATAGGGAGCAGCTGGTGGCGACAAACAGGCAAGAAGGGCGTCAAATCGAGGAGGCCAATAAAAAAATGGAAAAGAACCACTTAGGTGGAAGAACGAATCAGAAGGAATATAGCAACGAAAATTATGCACCAAGGGGCGATGAAGGAAAGGACTCCCGGATTGTTTTTCCGTGATAAAAAAAAAGAAGAAAAGAAAGAAGGGTGTCCAGGAGTTGTCTAGAAAGTGTGGTCGTGGACAGTGATGCCAGAGAGTCGTGGAAGGAAGTGTACCGGCAAGAAAGTTGAAATTGGTGCCAAAAAAAAGGAGCATCGAGCCCGTGAGGAGAATGCCCGACTCCCAGAAGGCAGCCCCGTCGAACACCTCCGCCTACGTTGTAGAATGCAGCCGGAATGCTGAACTCACCGAATGCGGATAAAGGCGAGGGTCAATCTGCAAAAAATATCAACGTTTCCTTCAGTCCAAAATGCTTGATCATCGTATAAGCAAATAAGAAGGTAAAATTTTATTGATTAATGGATAATTTGGGCCGCACTATATCTTCCCTCTATCCGTCTAAATGATATTATTTATTGGAAAGAAATTATGTCGCAGTTCAAAGTTATTAAGTATGTTAAAAAGTGATAACTAGAAAGAGTAAATTGTTGTATTATATTTGTATATTTGGAAATCAGGAATTAGTTATTAAAAGAAAATGAGTTAAAATTTGTTTCCTTTATTTTACCTGTGTATGCAAATTTGTTTCCGGACTTTTTAGAAGAGAAAATTTATTTTAGGTTAGTGAGTGTTTGATGGATTTTCTAAAGGTAGGATTTTGGATTATTGCGGGTTTTGTACAACCACTAACGATTTGGCCAATTAATTTAATTAATTAATTAAATAACAAAAAACAACCCTCAAACTACTGCAGGTATAAAAATTATGTAACCATCTTTACCTCTGCAACTATCATCTACGAAGGAATTCCGCATCGTTCTCCGTGTCGAAACTTACCAAACTCTCAACAATTACTCTTCCAAGTTGTCAGTATTGCCATCCGTTTACGACTACAGCAAAATAACTTTTGCTTCTTGAAAGGAGGAAACTTCCTAAGTGTTCATACATAATACTAGTTTTACAGCTTAGAGAACAAATGATTCATTTTAAGTGACTTAGCATACAAACATAAATTCATTTCGTCATAAAACTCACTTTCCAGTCGCGTATGAATTGGCCTTTATTAAAGCATTAAAAAGTCTTTATTAGATGACGGTTTAGAAGGAAGAATATTTATTGAGACTTAAATGTGTGCATGTATTCCAAACTTTATAGCAAGGAGAGATTTAATAATATAAAATCCTAGCTTTGTTCGAATTTAAACATAAAAGGTTTTATGGAATTCTTCAGAAATTATAACCTTTTAAACAATTTAAAACAAAGATTAATTGCATTTACTATTTCGATACATCCATTTTCTTTAAGACGGTACCTAATACTTCCTGACTATGAAACTTTGCATACTATGAAATTTATAAAATGTTATCTATATGGTCTGTTCTATTGTTTCTATTGAAATATCCTACTTGTCATTTACAGGGTGTCCCAAAATCGCTGACCTAGAAATAAACAATAAACTACAAGGTTACGTCAAACAGAATTTTATGGTATCGATTACAATTTCAGTAGATTAAACCATTTGTGCTTAGTACCGCTTTTTTGAAACGCGAAGTTTTAGCATTTTCGATGTCAGTCGGAAAAGTTTGTAGACGCTATTTAATTTTCCTAGCCTTAATACACGATTATTAAATTAATACTACTATATAGTTGCGTTGATCCCTGAATCACTGAATTACGGACTCTCTAACAATTCCGGGTAACCACTCCAAAATAAAACTCTTACTCCATTATTCCAAAAAGATTTTTTTAAAAATTGAGCACAAAAAGCGTAATAACATCTAACCGTTTGTACGATCCGCTTGAAGTTTTTCATAATTATGTATAAAAATATAGAAAACAATCTGCGCTGCTATAAAAATCCACCCGTTCCCTCAGTGTCAAGCGATTATTCGCTATTTTCAGCTTCATTTTCTTTCGGAGAGTCAAAAGTTTTTTTTTTTTTTTTTTATTAAAATGATCGTCTACTTAAAGCCTTGCTATAAGAGGAGATGTGTACGCAAAAAGAAATAGTACGTATACGAAAAGTTTCCGCGCATTTCCAGAAGAGAATGAAATCCATTTTGGGTATATAATAAAAATTGAATATGAAGTTAGGTATTCATTTCAGGTGGACGAATATTAAATACATTGAATGAAGACATATTTTCGCTAAATGTTTTTTTCTGGCGCCCATTGTAAGTACCTCCACAGCGGGATTTGACTTCCAGTATATCAATAACACTTTATCATGGCCAAGCAGGATGGAGAATTTTCACTTTTTACACATACCGTAAATCCGGCGTATAATGCGCACTTTTCATACAAAAAATAAGGTCGAAATTTAAGGGTGTGCGTTATACGCCCTTAATCCGGCGTATAACGCGCACTTTTCATACAAAAAATAAGGTCGAAATTTAAGGGTGTGCGTTATACGCCGGTTATATAAATGATAAATTTAAAAATAAGGAAACGATGAGCATAAAAAAATGAGATTTCTACATGTACCTAAATGTTGTTTATTTAAAAGAAATGAATATTTTCAGGAACATGATCAAATTCAGTTTCATCTTCACTGTCACGGTTACTCTGATCCATAAATAAATAGTTATCATGCGTTCCATCTAAATTGTTCGATATACTACATTTTTTAAATGACTTTTTAATTATGTCAGGTTTAATTTCATCCAATGCTTGTATTATCCACTCAAACACTATTTCTAGACTGGCAAGACGCATTTCGCCTCCTCCAGGAGCGTAGCCAAGGGGGGGAGGGGGTTAGGGGATCATAACCCCACCATGAGAAATTTTTGCTGTACAAACTGTATGTTCTCTTCACTAAATTATCACACACACGTATACATATATATGAGTTGTTGTAGTCGTAATCCCCCCCCCCCCTTGAAAAATTTCTGGCTGCGCCCCTGCTTCGTAAATGTTTTATCTCCTTCCAACATCCACGTATTCCAAAATCGTTTTAAAATGGAAGTTTTAAAATCGTTTTAGAATCGTTTTAAAATCGTTTTAGAATGGTTTATTAATACACACATCTAAAGGTTGAACTGATGACGTTAATCCGCCTGGAATAACTGCCATGTCTGTGTTACTCTTTCATTAATTTCTATGTATTATCCGTTAAATGCGATCTGAGCATATCCCAAACTAAAATATTTTCTGGATTCCATAGGGCAAGTATGTGATTACAAAGTAATCGGTGCGCGTTATACGGAGGATATACATAAAAATTAAAAAATAAAGTTTAAATTTATAGGTGCGCGTTATACGCCGGCATTTACGGTAATTGTTTTTAAAGAAATTATCCCTTGTTGTCAGAAATTTATTTATTATTGCATCATCGGCAAAGATTAGAGAAGATGCATGTCAGTAACATGTGCTAAATAAAATCATAAATAAGCATAACAATAACACTGTTCGTATTACAGAGCCAACCGCGCTGCTTCCAGGTCTATCACTGAACTCACCTCCGTGGTGAGAAACAAGCGCTTTTATAGAAGTAATGACGTCGAGAATATTCTGGAAAAATGTTCCTTAATTAACATAGGTTCTCGAGACATGAATATTTTAGAAGCCACCATTTGTCACCAAGATCGCCAAATCCGTCGCCAAGACGATCGCCAAGTTCGTCGCCAAGACTACGGGGCTTTACTTTTGCCCCATAGGCCGACCAAGTTACTTTCGCAGGTTTACCATTACCTTAGGACGTCGCTATTATGCCTGTAAAACTAGTTTCACGACGAAGCATGCAATACAAGAACAAATTAAGTTATTATTTCGTAACAGTATTTATGCAATCATTGTTTTCTTTCGGAATTTGTGTAGAGCCCCATAACACGCGATCTTCCTATGTGATGTTTTCTTTTCTAGATCCAAGTGGTTTAAGTCAGCATCTTTATTAGTATAGCTTAAAGAGTGCTATTTCGTTCTCTGAACTTCTTCGAACTGAACCTAGCTGTTGTTGTTGTTGTTTCTCATCCCCACCGGTCTAGCCGAGCTAGACCAGACTGAACCTAGCTTGACGATATCTATATAATCTGGTTAGAAACTGAAAACCCTCCTGCAGTTTATTGCAAAAAAGTATGGTAAGGATATGCTTGGTGAAGATTGTAAAACAGTTTTAGTAGGCAATTTTAATATAGATTTCATTTCTGAAAAAATTCTTATTCTACAAGAAAGACAAACATGGCGCACTCAGGGATTATGTTGCGCATGCCAAACAGTATTTTTAAAGGTGAAGTATAGTTAGAATTGCTTAGCGAAGATTGCAAAGCATTTTTAGTATGCGATTTTAATAATATAGATTTCGATTCCAAAGAAGTGTTTTATGGGACAAAGAAGAAAAATGCGGCACACTCTTGAATAAATGCCATAGATCATTAACCATCACAGCCATAACATTATTCAAATCGCGCTGTCAATCGCATAGCTCTGCTCTCTATATTTACAGTCTGTTTAAAGCTCACTGACAGCGAGAGAGACTCCGACATTTATACATTCCAAATCAGATCGTGACACCATATCTCTCGATTTTTCTCATAACTTCTTTCCTAACTGAGATACAGCCAAAATTCTACTATTTTCAGGAACTTTCTTTTTTTTTCACCTAAGTCGCCAAGTCGCTTAAACGGTCGCCAAGTTTGTCGCCAGGGGGTCGCATACTCATTTCACTTGCAAAAATGCCTCGACAACTCTCTTTCCAGCAACACACACATTCGTGCGGAAAAACGAAATTGCAATTTTGCAACAATATATACCTATTTCGTTGTTATTAAATTTTCCTAAATTCCATTAAAAATGAGAGCAAACGGTTTCTGTGGTAGTTTGAATTAATTATACATAACGCCCTCTCCTCACTTAGTAGGATATTCGAAAACTTAAATATGCTATGGCGAAAATCTGCTTTTCGTTTTTGCTCTTTTAAACGCTCGGATGATTAACGACGAGTTTGGAAATAACAGTACTATTGTGTTTTGACTCAGATTTCTGAACAGTAAAAATTGGCTATCCGTAGAGAATCCACCGATGTTATGTGTTCTTCACACCCAGTTTCAAATAACTAACTGAACAATTCACATGAAAGTTGGTACTTTTATTTAAACATGCAAAACGAATTTCTTTTTGAAAATTATTCATATTTTATTTTCCCTTGTGCGAAAAAAAATTCTGATAAAGTTTATATGAAATTTTAGCTAAAGAAAATGTACAATGTTTTTGTAATTTAAAACTGTGATGAACTGAAGTATAAAATAATTACATAAAAGAACATTCTTATTAAATTATTGCTTTTATTATTCTGTCTATTGACTGGTGTTTTTTTAATCTTGTTAACTTTATCAAATCTTTCTCATTCAGAAGCACCCAGGTCGCGTCCATCGACCTAACCGTTCGAAATCATCCGTGGTTTCTTCCGAAGCTTAGCGTATATACGGATTAGGACACCTTTGAAAGACCCCCAAAGAAGTCATTCTCCCTTGGCCTCGATGTAGATTCCTAGTGTAGACAATCGGCCCTACTCCCACAAACATTCAGACGCATACACAATTTTTATTTATTTTGGACAAGACTACAGTGCTGCCATCTATTATCGATAAATTGATATTTTTTAAAGATTTATCAGTACATGGAAGATTTTCTTCCCTCTTACGTCTTTCGAAATTTTTCTCACTTAGTCTCATCAGAGAGGAGCAAATTTACTTTAACGAAAATTATTCTCACTACCATATTCAATGAAAAACAAAAACCATGTCGGCCCCTCAGAATAAACCCATTTGCCCATTAATACAGAGACGTAAGCAAAACCCACCACAGGTCCTGCAATACGGAAGGCGTAAAGATGCAAAGAACTATTAAAAAAGAAAAAAGAAAGAAAAAAACTCTGTGAATTTATATAGAATACGTAGAGATTTTCAGTTACTTCACTGGATCGTGCTTCTTGGTGAGAAATCAATTTCAAAATAGACTACACTTTATTAGTACACTTGCCTCTCAATTATACAGCAAACCAAGATAATAAAAAAAAAATTGCTAAAACATTACGCGTTGCAGTACTTAAAAAGTTATGCTTACTTTATTTACTACTGCTCTCAAAATGAAAATAATTACAGCCAGTGGCGTAGCCATAAATTTTTCATCGGGATGGGGGGGATTTTTGAATGCTATTTATGTTTTGAGCTTACTGTTTGCTCGAACGATTAATAGAATATACATATTACGTAGGTTTTAGCTGTTTTATAGTAATATACATATATATATATGTATTGATGACTGGGTGATTTTATCTTTCACTCCCCTTTATTGAAAATTGTCCCAAAAATTCGACATAAAAGTATGCGAGATAATTTTACATATATTTAAATACTATTAGTTCACAACAGCTTTAATCTACTGTTACAATATTTCGTAAGCTGTAGAATATGTATCACATGTAATTTTTAAAAAGAATTAAATACTGTTAGTTCACAACAGCTTTAATCTATTGTTACAATATTTAGTAAGCTGTAGAATATGCATCGCATATGTTTTTCTATAAATAGGCTATAATCATAAAAATTTCATCATATATTTACCAGGCGAAGTACACGAAAGATGAGCGATAAAATGACATAGTGGTTAAATGACCTAGTTGTAAATGACATCGATATTAATGACATAGTAATTAATATCGTTTTAATATGGCAATAATGAAACTAAAAAATAAGGGGTGTTCAGGGAGGTCTCCCCCTGACGAGGCTCGGACAGCCGAGTTTATATATACTATAAATATATATATATATATATATATATATACATACAAATATACACACACATATATATATATATATATATGTGTGTATATATATCGAAAAAGGGATATATATATATATATAGAGAGAGAGAGGGATAAATAAATACATTCCTCCCTGTTTCTCCGTTTACGGAAACAGCTCAGCTAACAGAGTTATGTGTGTTATTTCTATTAGTCGCGGAGTCAATTGGTTGTACGACTCAAATCGATTGTCTAATCGAATAAGAGGCGACTGAGCAGTATAACACGACCTTTGATGAAATCGATAAACGAGATATAATTAATTCTCTAGGCCGCTCCGTATGTTTGTTCAAGTTGTGCATGACTGAAGGGCATGAATATAACGCAGAGAACAAGCACTACACAAAGAAATGGTACGCTAGTAAAATGCCTTAACCCTGTCTATAAATAAACTAAAAGTCAACGCCCGTTGTGGAAGCAATTACACTGGGAGCTAGAAAAAACATGAGACGAAAATATGCCTACACTCAATATATTTAATCTTCGTCCACCTAAAATAAATAACTTCATATTCAGTTTTTATTATATACCCAAATCGAATTTAATGCTCTGCTGGAAATGTGCGAAAACTTTTCGCATTCGAACTATTTCGTTTTGAGTAAACGCCCCTCTTATACCAATACTTCATGCAGACGATTTCACTTTAATGAAAAAAATGAAAGTATACTATCTGCAAGAAAAACTATTTTGAACGAATTGGAATCACTACTTTCCCTTCAAAGCCTGATGACAGTGACTTTAATAGGGCGACATGTCAGTTTCGATAACTAATTTTGTAATGCAAATGATTCACTTTTTTGACTCTCGGAAATGAAATAGAGCTGAAAATAGCGAATAATCGCTTAAAAATGAGAAAACGGGTGGATTTTCAGATTTTTCAAATTGCGCAGATTGTTTTCGATATTTTTATACGTAATTATGGATATTTCAAGTGGATCGTACAAACGATGTAAATGTTATTGCTTTTTCTGTGCTTAGCACTTGAATCTTTTTGTAGTTATGGCAGTAAAAGATTTATACTGGAGTGTTTGCCCGGAATTGTTAGAAAGTTAGTGAACCAGTGAGTCAGGGATCATCGCAACTGTGTAGTAGGATAAACTATATGTAAATCAAATCAGGCGAAATAAATTATCCAGAAAATATCATTTATGAAACACATTCCGCTATAATCTTATTTTGCCTAACACTTAGCGAATAGTTGGCACGTTCGTCTCAAAAACACCACTTGCAACATTCGGCTGCAGATAAGCAATCAAAGAAAACTGACTGCAAATTACTTCACCATAATTACATTACGATAACTCAATTGAAGTTTGGAATTTTGTGCCACGGCAAGCCTACACGAGCGGCATCTGCCTACAAGAGGGGAGGGGAGATGCTTTGTGCGGATGACTTCTTAGCCCTTTAACGCGCAGTATTCCCGCTCTGGGAACACCAAACTCTGACTTTTAACTGTTGACAGACATAGCTCCCCGAGAATCATTTACTTTTTAGCACGTCATTTCCCGTAAAAAAATTGTCATGATTATTTTTAACAGCACTGGCAGCTGCTGAAAATGGAAGAATGTGAGAACAGCTGGATAGATTGCCCAATGCTGAAAAAGGGCAGCCGTTGCCATCGCTCGACCTAATTACCAGCAAGATGGCGGACGATCGAAACGTTCATCGCGTGGCACAGATCTAGAGACCCCCTTTTTGACGCAGACAGCCAGCTACGTGCAAAGGGGGTCTCTAGATCTGTGCCACGCGATGAACGTTTCGATCGTCCGCCATCTTGCTGGTAGTCAAGTCGAGCGATGGCAACGGCTGCCCTTTTTTCAGCATTGGTTAAGGGTTGCGCCTCAAAGGGTTAAGGGGTTCTAACGCGTATTCATGATACATCTGGAGAAAACCGACCCGAACTCCAGACCGCTCGATCAACAGTCGCCCGTAGTCCGTATACTGGACCTTCACACTTCGACCATCTACCATGTTCAGTGCCTTATCCACTCGGCCACACGATAACTCAAATATTTCGGTAGTATAAAGCATTTTCTACGATTATAGCTTATGTACCCATAAAAATTCAAGAGTTCAGTTATTTTGCCATTGATCCTTTATTCAGAAGGATTGGCAAAATAATGTGGTAAGAGATGTGTAAAAGAACCATCGAAATACGTGGTCGTCTACGTGGTAAAACACATCGCTGAAACACAAAAAAGAAGAATCAGACGGATTCAGAACCTTCTTCTTTGCACACTAAATAATGTTCACATTTCGAAAGAATGAGGTTTGGCTATATCTACACAAATATTTTGGCTATATCTACATAAATATAGAATAAAAATTGCCATTTTCATACTATTTTCAAGTTTTGGCTACATGTAGCTTACTCCAAGAGACAGAAAATCAGATTTCGGTTTTTGTCTACTCCCCTTTCTTTTCATAGCTGGGATTGATCGTTCATCAAGCAGTCTAATTTGGTTTTTACACCGTATTATAAAAATGAATGTACTATATGCTCTGCCATATCAATCATGAAGTTTTTTTAATTTCTTATTTTACTCATTCCTTCTTAATTGAAGTTAAGTGACGTATGTTTCTTTTTTAACTACAGAATTATTTTTAAAAATGCTGATTTTTTGGCAACTAAAATTAAGAAAATGGCTACTAAACTGGAGACTTTTTATGTCGCTCAGGCTACGAATGATACTATTTTTGCCTCCTGACACTGGTAGACACCTTGTAAGAACTTGGCTAAAATAATATGGAACCAACCTTAAGATGCATCATTTTCAGTAAATAAAGAATCATCCAAATCTGTTCTCGAGGTAAAAATTATCCATGAAGGAAGGATGATTAAAGAAAAAAATCTGGAATGACTCCACTCGACTTTCCGAACACTTACGTTTAAGATCATTACCAAGCATTTAAATAAATTTTAATCGATGAATAATTCAAACATATATTCCAAATTGAAACTCAATCGATTGCGCCGTTTAAACGCTAGCGCACTTTCAAGAATTTCCCCTCATAGTCCTTAACCCTCTCGTCCCCGAATTATGAAAAATCAGAGAAAAAAAAATCTGTCTAGAATTTAATGCATCTGAAATACTATTATACATCATGCAAAAATATTTTTTTCTAATTTCGATTAATATTAGATATTTCTAATATTAATTTCTGCATTTTCGAAGCATTTTGTTATGCTAAAATTAATTTAAAAGGATGCACATATTAGGTAAAGGTTGGGGAATAGGAAAAATCTATACTTACCTTAAAAAGAAAAAAGAAATGGTAAAAAAGCAGCGTAAATATTTTCTTAATTTTTTTCCTGAAACAATGAAGCGAAAACTGTAAAAAATGATCTAAATTGACTAGTACTGAAATCTAGGCACGATTTATGCATCTAATTAAGAGCGTCATATACTTTCTAACATGAATTAATGATATTGATATCACTGAAAGAAAAAAATAATTATGTGAGATACTAAATTCTGTGAGATACTAGATTCAATTCTTTTCTCTCTAAATACTGCTATTTGAAGTAGGAGCCTCATATGAGGTTCAGGGTGACGAGAGGGATAATGTAAAAGAAATCTTTGTCCTAGCCCTGTAGAAAAACTACAAGACCTATACTCATCAAAATCAGTACCGGTCTTACGATGGTGATTTATAACATGTATGCCCAATTTGAGCTCAATCAAATGTACCGTTTAAACGCTAGCGCACTTTCAAGAATTTCCTCCCATAGGCCATAATGTAAAAGAAATCTTTGTCGTAGCCCTGTAGAAAAACTATAAGTCCTATACACACCAAAATCAATACTGGTCTTGCGACGGTGGTTTATAACATATATACCCAATTTGAGCTCAATCGAATGTACCGTTTAAACGCTAGCGCACTTTCAAGAATTTCCTCCCATAGGCCATAATGTAAAAGAAATCTTTGTCGTAGCCCTGTAGAAAAACTATAAGTCCTATACACACCAGAATCAATACCGGTCTTGCGACGATGGTTTATAACATATACACCCAATTTGAGCTCAATCGAATGCCCCGTTTAGGAGCTGTCGTGCTCACTCACGTACACACATGCACACGCACACATACCGGGTGTTCCAAAAATGACCGGTATATTTGAAAAATCGATAAAAACTAAACGGGCAGCGATAGAAATAAACCGTTTGTTGCAATATGGTTGGAACAACAGTACATTTTCAGGCAGACAAACTCAAAATTAGTTACAATTTTCAACAACAGATGGCGCTGCGGGCGATTTGAAAGATATAGAAGAAAACGCAGTCTGTGAGTTCGCCATTCTGTAAGTCGTCTTTCTGCTGTAAGCGTGTGCTGTTCGCAGATTGGAAGCTTGCTGTGAAATGGCGGAACTCACAGAATGGCGAACTCACAGACTACGTTTTCTTCTACATCTTTCAAATCGCCTGCAGCGCCATCTGTTGTTGAAAATTTTAACTAATTTTGTGTATGTCTGCCTTAAAATTTACTGTTGTTCCAACCATATTGCAACAAACCGTTTCTTTCTATCGCTGCCCGTTTAGTTTTTATCGATTTTTCAAATATACCGGTCATTTTTCGAACACCTGGTACATACATCTCGTAAAAACAGCATAAATGAATTCAGAAGACCTCAAAACGTCTAAATACACCAAAATCTCGAAGTCGAATTTTTTCATGATTACTATACTTTCCTTACATGTTTCATGTTTGGAAAGTAAAATTCAGACAAACTGATAACCGTCTTTGTTAAGACGGTTAGAAAACGGACTTGGCATTACGCTGATTTAAACTTCCTTATTTCCTGCCGACATCGTTGAAAAAAAAACAGCATTACAGCTCTTCGTAACGAGAGAAAACTGCAACTTTAAATGTGTAAAGAACAGTTTTGGCCTTATTTTTCTCACTGTTGGTCAAATTTAGGATTTTAATAGCTTTAAACTTTCTCCGTACAACGGGGATCATTTTACAGAAAAGATCGGTATAATTGATTTTTAGTCTAGAGAAGAAATATACATTTTTTAAATAAGTGACCTGTTGCGCCATCTTTACGCACAGCCGGCGTTATACAGCTTTATAAGGGAAGTGAAACCTCTTAAAAGTCTAACTTCGTGGTCAGTATAATACCTACATTCCTTGAGACATATTGTCGAGCTAAAGATAGATTAATTCATGCTGTTTCGTCACAGTCCGTGTCATACTTAATTACGTACAATGCAGATTAAGCCCTTATTCTTTTAAAAGCCATTTTAGAAATCACATTTCGTAACTGATACTAATGTTGTTATCATTACAGTTGCAGTCTAACTAAATGTAACGTTAGCATCTTTTTTTGAAAATGGATTTGAGATATTTTTCAGCTGTGATAATTTGTATATTTTTCGTTACATTTGCGGAACTATGTTCCTACGTTAATTGTGGTTATAGAAATAACACTATTCAGTTTATGGAGTGTTTGGCATGTGGTGAGTATTCGAATTTATATTCTCTTGGTTAATACGTATATGTTTAAAAAAATAGCTAATGAGAAATAAAGCTACCGGAGGGATAGTAAACTTATATTTAAGCAGTGTTGGGACAGAGGTTGGTAAAGAAATTAAGGGTTAAGAAATCGAATGTTTGTAAAATAAATTTTTCCTCTAACATTAAAATAACCTTTTCCACGGTAATTTAATAGCAAAACTTGGCTAAAATTATTAGAATTAATATAGCTACGTATGCGAGAATTACTACTATTAAACAATTGAACTTTAATTCACTAAAATTATATGCATGTATTTGTATATACTCTTTTTAATTCTAGCGGAAGAAGAGGAAGGTCGTATCGAATATTTGAGATGCGCCTCCATGCAACCAGAAAAAGTAAGTTTTCAGATTCACAGTAAAATGTTTGAAACTACACATTAAACGCAGCGTTCATGCGTATTACATAAAATTATTAAAAGGGTACTTACGTATTATCTCGACGGTTCGCCAAGACAAGCAATTTTTCGCCAAGATAAATGCTGGATAAATGAAATAATTTATGGTCAGAAATACGTTTGGCAACAGTTTGCCAGCACATTTGACGCAAAAATCTTTTGACAGAAATAACCGCCGGGTTATTACATAAGTACCATTAAAAGTAAACATGAAAATTTACATACATATTTGCGTAAAATTAGCGGTACTCTGTAATGCAACAAATGATGTTAATTAGCAAATAAGTCAACCAAAACTAAACATGGTTGACTAATCTACTAAACATTAAATACTAAATTATCGGTAAAATCATACAAGACGGTGCCTATGTAAACACGGCAATAGCCGCTGGAGCTTGGCGGATGCCCAGCCACAAAGGGGCCCTCCTCTCTGGGATTGCAACCTCTTCTACTCTCTTCGAGTCATAATCTCTGGGTTCCGTTATTTTGGTTTTTCTCGTTTGGCAACGCGCGTGGGACGCAAAAGGCTGTGACATTCAGCCATAGAGGAAGCGCACTTACGATTATTTTACCAAGATGCACCGCAGATACAAAAACGTAAATAAAATGGCGATTAAGGAAAACCAAATATTTTTAAAAATGGAACTATTTAAAGTAAAAATAATAAAGTATTAAAAACAAAAGAGGAAGGGCCCCTTGAAAATATGCTAACGCTGGTCCTTTGCGAGATCCAAAAAAAAGAAATATCAGTGGGTTCGTCCATCGCTTTAGGGGGCCTCCTGTAAAATATAACGCTGGCTCTATGCGAAACTCAAAAAAAAAAAAAAAACATCAGTGGTTCGGCCATCGCTTTAGGGACCCACTGTAAAATATGCTAACGCTGGCCCTTTGCGAGACCCAAAGAACATCAGTGGGTGCGGTCATCGCTTTAGAAGGCCCCCTTGAAAATATGCATACACTGGTCTTTTGCGAGATCCAAAAAAAAAAACATCAGTGGGTCCGGCCATCACTTTAGGGGCCCCCTATAGTATACGCTAACCCTTTGCGAGACTACAAAAAACATCGGCCCTTTGCTAAACTAAAAACATCGACTATCATGTACACCCTCAAAAAGAAAGTAATCGAGAACGCACAACTCAACAGAAACATGAGAAGTTATAATTATATGTGTAACATGTAACCTAATTCATATTTTATCATAAATAATTTTTAATTTATGAAACAAACTTAAGAAGTTTCACTTTTACTTGAATGTTTTTTTGGCAGGGTGTAGTTATCGTTAACTGCACAAGTTGAAGCAAATTAAAATAGCTAGGTTACGAAAGAACGAAAAATTTCAATAACACAAGCGCACAAACGCAAATTAACAGCTTAGTGACGTCAAATTGAGCAAGCGAATTCGTTACATTCATCTGTGTATGTCAAACACTAGCTAGAATAATAAATAACAATTACGTACGAGCGAAAATGCAAGAAATTTCGGATCTTTCAATAGTTATAAAATATCCAATTTGGAATATTTGGCGCAATATCATACCTCAAAAAAAAAGTCACCAAGCGGTAGACATTTCTTTATGGTTGCCAGTCAAAACTACCACCGGCAGGGTACCTCACTCCCGCTGAGCATCGCCCACGATGGCGCCAGAACCAACACCAAATGAACATCGAAATGATAACAGCACCGGATACGGAATATAGATCAAATTATCGTTTAGGCTTACCATTAAAAAAACACCAGGCAGTATCATGGTATATTCATCATGTTCCATACCCTATTATATAGTTACGCTGATCTCTGACTATCTGTTTCATTGATTCTGTAACAATTCTTTATAATCATTCCAAAATAAAACTTTTACCGACATTACTCTAAAAAGATAAAAAAGTTATGTGCAAAAAAGCATAATAACATCTACGCCGTCTGTACCATCCGCTTGAAATTTTGTATAATTATGTAGAAAAATATAGAAAACAATCTGCACTACTTTAAAAATCTGAAAATCCACTCGTTCTTTAATTTTTATGCGATTTTTTGCTATTTTCAGCTCCATTTTATTTCCAAGAGTAAAAAAAAAAATTAATCATCAGCAAGACAAAATTAGCTGTCGCATTTGACATTACGTCATATTGAAGTCACGGAGCTGCGAGTCACGGTCATCATCCTTTGAAGGAAAAGTTGTAGTTCTAATTCGTTTAAATTAGTACTTCTAGGTAATACAGTTACTTTTCTTTCATTACAACGATGTCGTCTGAAATAAAGGATTGGTATAAGACGGGCAGTTTACACAAAACGAAATAGTTTGAATGCGAAAAGTTAAATTTTCTTAATTCTACCTAATGCCTGTGAATATCACGCAATTCTACATACTCGAGAAAGAGCTTTTTTGGTAAGGCATGAATGATTTTATGCTGTCAAGAGTTGCCAAGCCGATAAATATAATGCTGATGTTTTTTTCAATTTTTTATTAATATCTCCTACAATAATTGGAATTTCGAAATTTAAGTCAGCAGCATGGCTTCGCTGAAATTTTCCGAATCCATCGACACTTTCATCGAAACTTAACACCACAAGGTTTGAAATAGAATGGCGAGTTTTGACAGCGGCAACAGGAGTTACTTTTTTTTAGTATAGAGAGATGATGATTAATGCACGAAAAAGAGAAAAGAACTACACAAGAAAGTTCTTTACTTCCGAACGAAATAATCATTTACTTAATTTTATGAGTAGTTTATTTACTCAAAAATTAATGTTTTAAAGATTGATTAAAGAAAACGCGCCAAGTATTTACCGCCTCGTGATTTCGTTTCGCTTTTACCACGTGGTTGGGATATAAACAAAGCAGGAATTATTCAGGAGCTCTAATTACAACTATGCCGTAGGGTTGCAAACGTTTTTGAGATTTTACGGCCATTATCTTGACAGCATGCTGAAGAGTGAATTTCAATGACCTCTATAGCACGCAGGTACGAACATGAGTTTAACAAATCAAATAAATTGAGTCTTAATAATCGAGAAAAATAGGGATAAGCAGAGGTGCCGGAAGTTTTTTTTTTTTTCTGGAGGGTGTAAGCTGATACATTGTGATACATTGAGTAATAAGTTTATAAAGAGCCCTGTCCTTCAACGGTAAAAGTTATTGTTCTGACCTCTGAGCATTTTCCGGAGTCCGCAGTACCCCGCACTTTTTAATACACCATTTAAATCTTGTTGCAATCCCAAAAATGTGATAGATCAGGGTTGATCTTCTTGATCTTCAAACATACTACTTTCGTCTCAATCCTTATGTTGGAGCAAAAGGAGCCTTAAGAGTTACCGGATTTGTGTGCACCTTCTGTCTTTCAACGATTATCATTACCATCCCTATTTCCCAATACTGCTGTTGATTATGGCAGAAGGTGCCGACGGATTCTCGAGACACTTTCTTCAAGACACATTATTATCATTGCGATCCCTACGTTTAAAAAATCTGAAGTGACACCACTCGACTTTCCGAACACTTACGATTAAGATCATTACCAAGCATTTAAATAAATTTTAATCGATGAATAATTCAAACATATATGCCAAATTGAAACTCAATCGAATGCACCGTTTAAACGCTTGCGCATTTTCAAGAATTTCTCCCAATATGCCATAATGTAAAAGAAATATTTGTGTTAGCCCTGTAGAAAAACTATAAGTCCTATACAAACCAAAATCAATACCGGTCTTATGATAGTGGTTTATAGCATATATACCCAATTTGAGCTCCATCGAATGTACCGTTTAAACGGTAGCGAACTTTCAAGAATTTCCTCCCATAGGCCATAAAGTTAAAGCAATCTTTGCCGTAGCCCTGTAGAAAAACTATAAGTCCTTTACACACCCAAATCAATACCGGTCTTGCGACGGTGGTTTGTAACATATATAGCCAATTTGAGCTCATTCGAATGCCCCGTTTAGGAGCTATCGTGTTCACTCTCTCTCACACACACACACACACACACACACACACTCCTCTCACTCTCACACGCGCACGCAAGCGCTCGCGCAAAGACCCCCTTTCCCCACCCCCAACCCAAATTGTCCCCCCTCCTTCCATACTTACCTGGCACTGGGGCTAGCCGGGGTCGCCGCGACTGAAGAAAGAGAGAGGAGAAAGCAAGTATTGTCTACTCTCCCCCATTTTTGTAATTGTCTACTCTCCCCCTCCCTTCCCGGGGGCTCCGGGCTAGCCTTGATCGACGAAGGGGGCACCCTGAAGCAGAAGTCCCTCATTACACTACTGTATATAGACGCCCTCCACCTCCATTCTTTCTCTCACGCCTTCCTTACCCCATCCTTTTTTTTTCTCTTTTCCTCATACACAGTTTTCTCATCTTCCATAATTTTTGTTCATTGCTAGCGAACGAGTTAAATGTTCGTGTAGATGATTCTTCAACAGGAAACAATTATATGCCATTCTTTGTCAAGTATGATTCTATTTGGATACATGAACGGTCTCATATCCATCCCTTGCATACCTTTACAGGCTTAAATATGGTAGATAAGAAAACTGCGTACGAGATTTAGAGCTTGGTACCATCAATCGATTACTGGGGTGCGTTACTTGAAACGTTTTAGAAAGTAAGCCTACTCAATTTTTCGTATTTCCCCTCTTTTTACAGTTGACTGATGCACAATTATTATGCATACCTTTCGTAAATGGTAAAATTTCGTCCTATGTACTATTTTTGCCATGCCTCAGTGCATCTGACTCCCTTTCCGGAGCAACTTTTACACTTCCCAAACGTACATATAATTTTATTGAAGGTTTATTTCTTTATCTCATCTCTTCATTATTAAATTTAAAAAAATTAAATTTCTATTTGATCAAACTTCTGAATATCAATTTTACATGGTTTCGAATTTTCGAAGTGTTCTGCTTTTCTTAGTTTTAACTCGGTCGAAACTTCATGTTCTACACCTAGGGAATGCAATCCCGCAGTGTTTTTCGTCTTGCGGGATTTCGGGATTGAAATTTACTGATCCCGCGGGATTGACATTTCAGTTAGCTAGGACTTCATTTCAACAGAGAAAAATAAAAAAGTATGATTTTAAGCACTATGAAGTTTAACTTTAATAATAATAATTAATCTTATGAGTTAATTTATACAATAACTTACAGAAATATGAAAATTATAATCATGATTTTCAGAATGATATACTAAGTTATGTCTCAATATATTAGTATTAGTTATGTTAGTGGCTAAAAATCAGGAATTTACAGAAAAATACAATTTATAAATATCAGGTTGTAACGAAAGTTTTCCGCCATATCTGCCTGAAAAACTAACTTCTAACTCCTTAGATACCTGTTTTTGAACTTTCGGTACCAAACCTGTACCGTGTCACATGATACAACAATAGTACTTAAAGCTGTACTCATAATTCGTTGATATTCTGTAGCTGACTTTTTGCAACAGAACTGGAAGTAAATGGTGGTTCTAATCCTCTAGAGTGATAGTTCCATTTGAGACACCTTGTTCTTTGATAACTATATTTTTTACAGATTTCACAACAGTGTCATAAAGCAAGTCTCTTTCTTTCAAATGTCAAAAATCATTTGACAAAATATGAGCAAATACGCCAATGCGAACTGTGTGCTTCCGATGTTTGCGGTGGCGGGAAACTTTCGTTACAACCTAATACTATATTCACACACTTACGTTATTTTCTTAGTTACTGAAAAAAAGAACGTACAAAATAGAACCAATCCAACGAATCACTTCCTGGTCTTGATTTAATTTTAATGTGAATTAAAAATTTAAAAACTGAAATTAAAACTTTTTATAATTAATTCGTGACTGTTCGCTAAGAGATAAATTAGTATGAAATATTTCAGTTCATTTGGGATTGGAAGTTTGCGAAAAATTTAGATCTATATGTTTGATCCAGTGAAATTGTAATAAAAAATAATTTATTTCTCAGTATCAATCCCGCGGGATTAGGATCGTAATCCTGCGGGACTAGTCCCGCAAATATTTGTGCGGGATCCCGCAGGATCCCGTTCCCGCGGGATCGGGATTGCATTCCCTATCTATACCTTCAGTAGTTAAATTTTTCCTTTAGTTACTTTTAAATCCGTTTCCTACAATGCGATATAAGTACCTTTAGCTTTCCCTTAGAATACTTAGGTTTGACGGTGCCTCGCCATTTGTTGGCAATACGGCTCACCTGGATTCGTTTAAGACCGAATTGTGGCGCAGACTCTTACACCAATATTTCATCTAAAGGCCTATCGGAACTTACTGCCATTTTATTAATTATGTTTGGTACTGTTGGCTTACACGCATACCACATTAGTGATATTAGAAGATCGCGATTTTTGGGATCCCTTGGAGAAACCATAGCTATTGAGAGGCATAGCTCAATATTATTAAACAGTTAGTTGACCATTTGGGGAAGCTTTATTTTAAATCGCTCTTTATTGATGTTGCTTGTTGAGGACAGAGTTCCTGTGTCGTATTCTATTCTCTAGTTGTGATTGGTCTGTACCATGTTCAAGAAATTGCTATTAAAGGAGAAATATGAAATGTTCGCTAAACATCTGCTAAAAGTGTAGGAAAGAGCAGGCCGTCTGACACTCAGTTGTGAACCGCTTGCAGAGAACAAATTTGTGTTAAGCATCACAGCGCCATCGTTCGTTGTCTCGCGGCATTATAAACTCTCGTTTTAAGAAGCCTATTTTTTGAAGGCTGTTTGTAGATCTTTATTGCTGTATGCTGATTAACAGTTAAGTGTTCTGCGCGAGATTTTCCACTAAGGTTTCAGCCCTCGTAAAGGATTTTATTGCTTGCGATAGAGTGTTCGAGGAGGTCACTGTGAACAACTGACTGCTTTAAGTGCAAGTAAATTCCCATGATCCCCCATGATTCCTCTCTCTATTAATCGGGCCCGTGATATTTCCGGGCGATATTGTTCGAAAGTTACGCGACAGAAAGATAACATCATTTCAATTCTTAAAATCATGATGATGATACTATTGAAACAACATAAAAATATAATTTGTGAAAAAAGTAATTTAAGTTATTTGGCTTGAAAGAACACCATTTCAACGAAAAATAATGTTTTGCTTGTGAATTTCTTATGGAGGGTATTGGAGGGTTCACGTTTTATTTCTCCATTAATCGTATCCGCGCATTCTACACAAATTAAAAAAAGATAGTTAATACTGCGGGGAAAATCAAAACTTAACTAAACGAAAACAAAGTATGGAGCTATGGTTTACTTTCAATTCATTCATTCTTCAATTCTTACATTACGCAAAATTTAACCATTATGAAAGAACTATAATTTTAGTTACACCTCTAATTCAGCGGTTCCCAACTTTTTAACATCCAACCTTAAACGCTACTTTTTTTTTCTTTCTGCCGCCCAAGTGATTGAGTGGCCATGTGATTGAGTGAAGAACCATTCTAACACGAAACAGGCCTTTGGTTAGTGTTCGAATCTGGGCATGGTTGTTGACTAGTACATCCCGTCACAAGGGATAATGGTGGCCGCTCACTGGGCGCCCTCATTATGAAACGGCCGCAAAATTCGTGCCTTAGCAGTGGTAAAATGCTTGATGAGCAAAAGTGCCCGGCCGCAAGAAGAAAAAAGAATTTTTTTCCCCCTTTCAAGCAACTAATTCTATTCTCATAGATCTACCCGCTACAAAGTTTAAACCAATAACGAAGCGAAAACTACTTTCAAGTTTGAGAATAGAAAGTATTAATCTAATGATATTTTTAGATTTTTAAAGAATTCAAGATTTTTTTCTGTTTTACACCCTATATTTGTAAAATTTGAAATTAACGTGTCAAACGGTATCGAAAATGTTTTCGGTAACAGCTAGTTATTTTAAGAGGAAGATGACTACGATTTTGAAAGTTACCGCTTGTTTTGCGTTTAAAGTTTTAACCGTTAAATGCATGATTTTTTTAAATGAGATGAAAATGAAATTGTAACTTCATTTAGACTTGTTCATGTTCGGAAAAACATTTTAAAAACGTTCCAACATTTAGTTTCGTAGAAAAATCAAGGAAAATGCTCACATTTGGATTTTTGGATTTTTCACCCTATAGCTCTCGTAAAACGAAAGAGAGTAAATGCAGCTTAATACAACTTTATTGAGTGTTATACTACTATTTTCTAATAGTTTAGTTTTGTATTTATTTTCATTCAGCAATGAAAATTACAAGCAATCGATAATTCGGGTAAAATGTTTTATCAGCGAACGGTGCACACGTGCTATGTATTCATACTTCTTTGCTAAAAAAATAGCAATTTTAAAAAACTAAAATTATTTCTGTAACGGTCTTATATTTTTTAAATGCACGTTTTAGACGATAACTACAAAATTTTAATTTTATTGCATAAAAATGAGAGTGTATCCAATTGGCTACAAAATATGTAGAGTTAAAAAATGCAAGTGCCCTGCTTCCCCGAGTAGCGGCCTTTGCTGCCTAGAGCCCCCAAATTCTGGAAGCTTCAAACATTTTTTTAAATGGCTCAACACTTAAATATTTAGACTAAAAACAGTGAAAGACAATAAATAAAAACAGATGCTCTTTTACAACTCATACAGCAGTATCCTCACAAATGTAAAGTTAACCTAACATAGCGGCATTTAAAACAACAATATTACCATATTTTAATATTTCTTATCATCATATGGATTTCATCTTAATGATTAGTATTCCATTTATGTTATTTTGTATGTATTATGCATGTTAACCTTTCTCATTGTAAGGTAGAATCCCTTTCCCAAGGAATAGGCTAGCATTTATAGCAGTTTGGATGCGAACATGTTTAAAAAAATAAATCTGACCACCCGGGTCAGTTATTCGTCATGTAACTACAATGTGTCTACAAGAAAGTAAGAACCTACAGGGGTCCCTAAAATGTGCTAACTTTTCCAATACCTTCATATTTTAAAATTTTCCTTCAGTTACGGATCCCAAAATATAAGCTCCAAAAAACATTCATTCAGAATAGTATGTCTTGACGAATTTGAAAGATGTGTGCCGACTCAAGTGTTGTGGCCATTCAACACTCAATTCAAACACACCGAGACCAATATGGACTTAAGTTAAGCCAAATCATTATAAAAATTAACTATATTTCAAGATCCATATTGTTATAAAAATGCTTTACTAAATTCAGGTAAATTTTGCGGGGGGCAAACGAGATCTCTGTAAGGCAAAGGATTGATTATACGTAAAAAACCGTGCCGGCAGTGTCTTAGCCAAGGGGGTGATAGGGGGGGGGTTACCCTCCCCATTGAGGAATTTTTTGCCATGAAAAAAGTGCATTCTTCTCTCCCTTATCACACGCACGCATATGTGAGTAGCAGTAGTCGTGTTTACTTAGGTAATTTATTCCTTTTCATTACTTTCCAAAATCGTTGATGCGTTTATGCTTTCGAATTACCAGTCCTACCTCTGAGACTGCTGTAAATATGCTTCAACTTTCCTTTTACCCCTCTAACTAGGCTTGCCAACTTTCTTACACGAATTTACAGGATTTTCGCGATTAAAATTCAGGGCGCGACCTACAAATAGCAGGAATCCCGAATACTAATTACAGGATAACGATAAAAACAAAACCAGATTGAAAATTTTCATTTTAATTAATTTTGTTGTATATTATGTTTTACTTAACAATGTTGCATGAATATTTAATTTTTGTTGAGAATACTTAATCAGGCAAACTAACGAAAAATTAACATTAATTATTTACATAGAATCTTCTATTTCCCTTCTTCATAGATCAGAACAAAAAGTACTATCATTCCTAGACAGCACAGCAAACTTGCATCAAATTTGCAGCAAGCTTGATTTATCAAGTCAATAAGCTTGAAAATTTCAAGCGTGTAAGCTTAATGAAAGCTTAAATCAAATGTTCTAGTTTACACTTGCCCAGCTTGCATTAAGCTTGACATTTCAAGCTTGATTCAAGCTTGAAATTTCAAGCTTAAAAAATCTTCCTAAATACACCGGGCGCCGGTCGGCGAACTCGCCCCACATATTTTACTTTGCCACGCATTTTCCCTCTCTACGCTGAAATTTCAATTTAATTTAATCTGTTTCCATCGAATGTTCGTGGCTGGACTAGAACCCGGGACCTTTGGGTTAGCAGTCGAGCACGCTATCCATTCAGCCACTAAGCCTTGTGCAGCTATGACTAAAGTTTGAAGTGACTTATCACGCTGTTTTCTCGCCAATTTGATAAGTGGGCGACGTGTTTTTTGTTTCTTTTATTTTTCCATGGGATGCATCAAAATTAAAATAATGTTATGTGTGATTTAGAGACTCTACTAATAGGGAAATAAACATAATATAAACTTAAGAGCAACACACGTTTTAAAACTTTCAGTACCACAACACTCATGAGCAATACTGCTGGCCAAAATCGAGACAAACAACTGATTTTGAATTCAATTTCGTAGTGTAATTGTATTTTATTTTGAAGAATTTCCATATTTGGAAATATAGAATGGGTTTACTTGCTTAACACAAATTTTGTGTTAAGTGATCTGAAATCAAAGAAACACATAGTTAAACGTTACTTCGAAATGCTATATCACAGTTGCTAACATGTATGGAATGCAAACACTTTAGTCATTTTTGTAAATATT